>CM043319.1:44579342-45229342 GCA_023736055.1 Quercus glauca
GAAAGAAAACTGATTTTAGAACCTGTGCTCTGATACCAAATGATGCGAACCTCAATTGACACGCTTTGAGACCCAAAAAAAATATTGGAATACTTGCCCAAGAAAGCTAAAAATTCAGTTTTTTTGATAGAAACCTTGACCCAACGTTTATAATCGAAACACGAACCAAAGGTATAAGTAATAGACCTTGACCCAATGATTATAATGAATCACGAACCAAAGGTATAAAATTTGAACGCCACAAGGAAGAATCCTTGATAAGTTCACAGTTCTTGAAGAACCAAAAGAAGAGCAAAGCCTCACCTTTTCTGATTTTTATTCACCAATCCCTCTATTACAATGAGTGCATGCTATTTATATGACATGACTGGAAATAGAAAATATAAAAAACGTACTAAATAATAAAACCCTAAATAAAAGTTGATTTGGTCTGAAATTAGTAGATCCAAAATAGGAAAAATAGCTAAAAACGTTCTAAATAATAAAAGCCTAAAATTAAGGTAGATCTGGTTCAAAACTAGATGCTCCAGACTAGGAAAAATATCTATTAACTGATATGGAGCTGGAAAATCAATCAACCATTAATCCACACCATAAATCATGTCCAATTAAGCCAGATCAGCCCTCAATAGCTTGGATTAAATTTATTACGCCTTCATCTTCCTTTGGGCCAAGCTTGGAATGTCCTCCGTTAGAATCAGCCCAAATCTCTTGAACAAGCCCATTAAGTGCTTCTTTGATCTTCTTGGATCTTGCTTTAGTAATAGGCCCAACTGGAACATGTAATGGATCCTTGAATGCTTGTTGATTCTCATCAGAAACATACAGAATTTTTGAAACAACCACAAGTGCATGAATTGGTGTGAATGTGAGTGTTGGATACTCTTTCATTCTCTCTAGAACATACACATATAACTGATTGAGAGACCACACTTCTTGGGCATCAAGTGGAATTGGAGTGAAGATTGAAAGTGTTCTCAAGCACTTTTCATCTTTGGTTTTGAATTTCACTGCATCAAGGTACACTCTCTTATTCTTAAATTATGAAACTTACTTAGTACATGTTATCAATTGTGAATGAAGTAGATTCGTTAATTTTTCGCTGCGTACATGCATATTTCCATCAGATAGATGTATCGAGGAGGAGCAATGCCTCTAGTTACCCAACGACGTGGCCAAGACTCACAAATCCTACCCAAGATCCTGTTGGTGAACACCTCAATGTGGAAGACAACTTCATCATTAGGAGCTCTTTGACATTCTCCAAATTGCCTTGAGATATGACAAGTGGCGTAGTATGAGTAGTAACAAAGTCCAACTAAAGGCACATAGTAGTCCTTGCAGCAACTATGAACCATGCTTGAGATGTGCCACCACTCCACGACCCATTGAATGTTGGTCTCCTTGATGCGACCCATAAGCTTCATATACACCTTAAAGCTCATGTCATCTTAATGAAGCCAGCGTTCCCTGAAATGCCTAGGGAGGTATGTGCTAGGGGGTACAGTAGGAGGTGGAAGCAACCAAAACCTCTCTTGTAGCCATATTTGAAAAAAGAGAGACGGAGAAAAAAGGAGGGAAAGCAAAAAAGAAGAGAGAAAAGCAAAAAAGAAAAGAAAGTAAGAGTGAGAAAAAAAAATGAAAGACGATATAAAGTGCCTTAATGGGTTGAAAACTGAAAGGCAACCCATCCAAAATTAGAGGGATCCTACTAGGTTGAGAACCTAGGTAAAAATTAGGGATTATACCTGAAGAAGAAGAGGACTTCTCGCAAAGAAGCTTTCTTCCTTCCTTGGAAAGGCATCCAGACCATTAAGGGTTTCTACCAAGATCAAGCCCATCAGGTTACCTCTCTTCAGCTCATAAGCCACCATGCACATCCGGAGGTCCACAAAATATGACCTTTGGACCAAGAAGTACCTTGCAAAAGCATATAAGCAAAAGGCATGAAGAAAGTATGAACGTGGTCTCTCACCCACGGGAAGGGCCGAACCGGAAAAGTGTGCAAAAACCAACCTAAGGTTGAGCTTGCCAAAGATGCATCACCTATTTGCTGTAGCAGAGGGGATGCCCAGCATGACTTGCAGCGAGGGGAGATCTCCACCCATGGTAGGGAAGATGAAATCGTCAATCTCCAGTTCACCCATGATGGCACCAAATTCTTTGATAGTGGGGCATAGTTCCACTCTGTTGAAGCATAAAACATGATGAGCTGGGACCCAATAGTTGGTAGCAACACGAGGAAGAGGCTCATCCACCCTTATTTGATGGTATGGAAAGACACAAGAAACACTATAGAGGACGATGGAATCCTTGAAATTGGGACCAGGCCTCCTAATCCAAGCTAAGACATCAAATGGAGAGTTTTATACTATTGGGGGACCTAAAAAAAGGGCTCTCTGAGTTGAAAATACGTTGGTGAGAGTTTTGAGACCCAAATGGCTACTTTTATACTTAATTAGGGTGGTTAGGATTTCCTCTGATTCGTGGTTCATGTACCAGCTTGAGATTCCTAGCCAACCATACCAACTCATCGTGCTCTTGGATGGTGGGCTGCGGTTCAAAGAAAGAAGGGTTAGTGACCAAAAAATAAAGAGAGAAATGGGAAGAAGAAAAAGAACAAAGTGAAGGAAGAACTCACTGCTCGAGTGTTGTGATGTGCATTGATAATAGCTTAATTTTACATATTTATATCATTGTTAGAAAACATTATCATACTTATTTTAAGTCAATTCATGAATTTTATATTTGGTTTTGGAATAATGTTGAATAATTAATTTTGTGCTTAATTGAATTTTATTACGTGAATTTGTCTTTTGTAGGAGAATGGAATTAAATAAATGGATTTGTGCAAAGAAGAAACTAATGGACTTTACTCTTACAAGGGCCACGATGAAGTTAAATAAGGCCAACCCAATTAAATTTAAGTCCAATTGGAGCAAGGAATCAAAGGAAATTTACACCAAACCTAAGTCCAATTCGGATTAGGATTCCAGTCTGCATATCAGTTAGTATGTTTGGCATAACTTTCGGCTCAGATGTCTAATCGAGATGATTCAAGTTGGGCTGGAAATTTAACTTAAAGGGTTATAACTTTGTAGTTTACCAAAAGTCCTAATTATGAGGTTAAATAGGACAAAATCGTTGGTTAAATGAAGCCTAAAAATTTGGGATTTTCTCCAAATGGGAATTCAACTTGTAATAGGATTCTTTGACTTATTTAAAGGCTATTTGGGGAGAAATTCAGAAGAGGCTAGTGCTAGGGCTCGGATGCAAAATAGAAAATTGGAGTAATAGGCAGTGCCGCATGTGGCTTCTCTGTATCTTTTCTCCATGATAGCACTGTGATTATTTCTTTCTCTATTTTATTTGTCTAGTTTAATGTTTAGAATTTTGTTTTTATGTTTTATTTCAATTACCATGAGTATCTAAATATATAATTAGGGTTGAGGATGAAACCTTGTTAAGGATTATCAGTAATATTTATGTGATTTGATTTTTTCCATAATAGTTATTCTTTAATGATTTAAATTGTTCTTGCTTCATATCAATTGACTAAGATGGGATTTTAGATATGAGTTCAATCATGTTTTTCTCATGATTTAGGATTTGTCTTAATTAATTGAATACTTGGTTTATTATTTCTTGATTATAAAATTGGATATCTTTTGTGATTTGTTTGTCAACGGATATAATTGATAATTTGATTTTATACTTAAGAAGCAAAAAAGAACATGCTTTTGATTTTTAAAACAAGGATTTTAATGAGAATATTTTCCATGATAGCAAGATTGATTTCTAGATTATCATGCAGTAGTTGGGAAAAATTAATGATCGTAAGTATATATTAATATGAATTAACAAGGTGGATTCCAAAACCTTAATTCCTTTCTTTAGATTGTTACATCTCTTTACTGCTTTATATTATATCTTTGCTTAGTTCAATTATTTGTTTAATTTATTTAATTTCAAAACAACCAATTTTTACTAAAATAGATTAGGATTAATTTGGTTAAGGTTTAATTAATTTTCCTATATTTATTCAAGTCCTTGTGAGTTCAACCTCATTCTTGTCAAACTATACTTCGGTACGGTTCACACACTTCCGAATACTTTAAATTTCACAACGCTCTCCTACTCCTAAAAAGACCGGTGGAAGGAATGCTCTACTCATCTTTCCTTCTTAAGGCTTGTTCACCCCTTTGGCTTCTTCCATTCAAAAAGGTAGTGTCTTTTTCCTATTCTTATTGGTAAATAGTTGTTAGGATATGTGCCCTTTAAATCCTATTGTGTGATGCTATATATGACATTATGTATGACATTATGTTATGATTAATAAAGTTGTTTTATTATTATCTAAAATAATGGTAACACGAATATTTGGACATTATCATATAGTCCATAAGATGCATAGTATGTGATTTAGTCACAGAAGATATAAATCACAAGTTCTTTGTAAACTTCTAATTTTAGTTCATAGTCAGTGATGAAATTGGGCATTTCATCAGTGAAGACTATAACATATCAATTAAGATGATTTGTCTTAATCATGGAAGTGTAAACTTCTAGTTGATATGTTGATATGTTTTAAGTGTTAAGACATATTGAACTAGGCTGTTGTGAGATTTATTATTCTACTAACAACTGTCAAATGAATAATATATCTCATAACTTCTATTTATATCAACTTTTAATCCTAAGAGAATAATGAACTTGATCATGAAGTATAGGTTGCTTTGATATATCAAGAGTGAGATCTAAAGTCACGATCAAGACCTCAGTATGTTGGGCAGCCACATTTAGTATTGAAGGTCAACATGCATTATTTCTAGGTAGAGTCTAAAGATATTGCATGATCAAGTTGCACGATCAACATGCATTGTGTCTAGGTAGAGTCGACCACACATGATCAATTTAAATTAATTCTAATTGGTTAAGCAATTAAAATTAATTAAATAATTTTGTGATTGGTTGATAATTAGTGTTTAAAATAGGGATGCATGTATAGGAATAAAAGGGATGATTGGTTAACAATAAAATTGTGGATAATCTGAACTTTATAAAGATTTATTTTAGGGTATTTATCTACAAGATAATTTTTCCAGAAAAAGCCTGAATTATCCAGAAAAGAGATTAAGAAATCATAGACTAAGGATGAAAACATGTCTAGGTGCGGGGACCGGATCAAAACACCCTAGAAGGAGAGTCCAAAATGCAACTGAACATGGAAAAACGTTCGGTGTCCAAGAGCCCATTCAGCACTTTTGGAGTGCCGAACGGCACTTTGAAAGGGCCAAAGTTCCCCCTTTTGGGCTTTGGCCCGGCGCCCTTTAAGTGACGACAAGGCACACCCTTTTCGATCTTTTCGCAAAAGGATGAGTCCTGATTCGCGTTCTACACATTGGAGCTATTTTTTAGATTCTTCTGGCCTCTATATATAGAGGTTAGGTCTCATAATTCAACACCTTTTTTTTATGCTCTGAGAGGCATACGTTTTGAGGCTCTTAAATTGCTGATACTTGTCGATCCTCTTTGAGATTTGCTACTAAAATTAAGGTTTTTAGGTTTCAAAGATAACCAAATAAGTTTCTTTGAACCCTAAAACATCCTTTCAAGAACAAGGAGTGCTCATGCAAGAGGTTGTTTTCAATCACCTTTTCTTTTTATGCTTCTTGTTTATGATGATGAATGTTTTTCTTTATCCATGAATTATTATTTATTTTTTTGTTAAAGCATGATCTTGATTTTTATACAATTGTTATGATATTTTTCTCAATTCCAATAATCTGCATGAGAATAATTCTTTTTCTTAAAACAAAAAACAGATTTGCATCTTTCTTAGATATAGATCGAAATTTTTCTCAATAATAAAAAAAAAATTTGTATCTTTCTTAGATGTAGATTTGAATTTTTCTTAATTCAAAAACAGATCTGCATCTTCATTAGATGCAGATCTGAATTTTTCTTAAATAAAAAACTGATTTATATCTTTCTTAGAAGCAGATCTGATTTTTCTTTAACATATGCAAATTTTGAAATAAAGAAAAAGATTAAACAATATTGTGTTTGTGTTTGTTTTATTTAATTCATGTTGCATAAATTTAAATTATGAGTGAAACTTTCTTCTTAAAAAAATCTTTTTCATTCTTTTAAAACATATAAAAAATAGATTTGATTTTTTTGTTATCAAAAACCATTTTTTTAGTTCTTAAAAAAATTGATCTGATATTTTTCAAATCAAAAGACTTTATTTCATGTGATAAACACAGATCTGAATTTTCTCTCTCTAAAAGCCACCTTTTTCTACATCCTACAAAACAGATCTGGTAATTTGACAAATCAAAATCAATTTTTTTTACCAGTCAAAACAGATCTGAATTTTTTTAAACAAAAGAAGAGACTTCATTCATAAATAAATTTATGTGATTTAATCTTTATTTAACATATTCAACATATCATTCATGACATGCATAAAAAGGTACATTGGTCACAAAAGTCTAGAAGACCAGACTCTGTCTGGATGGAATGGGTGCCTAACACCTTCCCATTCCGTAACCTAGCCTCTGGATTTAGGTCTTTGGTTAAGTAGATCTAAGCCTTTTCTTTACTTTTTGTTTTGGGTAGAATGTAATTAGGACAAAAATCCATGTAATTATTTGGTAGTTTGTAACTAAGACCCAAAACCTTATAATTTTTCAATTTTTCAAATATGTAATTTTTTATTCAATCAATGAAGAGAATAATTCAGTCATGTACTTAGGTTTTTTTTTTTTTTTTTTTTTTTTTTTTTTTTTTTTTTTGTGTATAAAAAATAAGTGGCAACTCTATACCACTTACCTAAAAAGAGAGGTGCCCTAAAAAGCACTCCAAAAATCTCTCTTTTTTTAGAGGCAACTTTCGAGGTCTCTTACAATATCAGGAGTGAGATTTAAAGTTACAAGAGTGGTCAACGAATAAGTAGAAAAACAGTACAATGCAGGATTCCTAAGAGTGGTCAACTATCCAGAGTGGTTAGCCAATGTGGTTTCGATGCCAAAGAAGGACGGGAAGGTCAGAATGTGTGTAGATTTTCGAGATCTGAATAAGGCCAGTCCAAAAGATGACTTTCCTTTGCCTCACATTGACATACTAGTTGACAATACAGCAGGTCATGCTTTGCTATCGTTTATGGACGAGTTTTCAGGATACAATCAGATTAAGATGGCTTTAGAAGATATGGAGAAAACTTCCTTCATCACTCCATGGGGGACATACTGTTACAAGGTCATGCCATTTGGCCTTAAAAAGGCTGGTACTACTTACTAATGAGCAGCCACTACTTTGTTGCATGATTTGATCCACAAAGAAGTAGAAATTTATGTTAATGACATGATAGTAAAGTCCAAAGACCATGAAGGGCACATACCAGCTTTGAGGAAGTTCTTTGAGAGAATACAGTTCTACAAGTTACGGTTGAATCCAAAGAAGTGTGCTTTCGGAGTCAGATCCGGAAAACTATTATGTGGCGTTTTGTACGGGGGAATCCACATTACTCCTGGCATCTAGATTCCTAAGAATGTGATTCCTTGCAATTTAGATGCCTAGGAATGTAGCTATTCCTATGTTTGGTTTCATTGGAAATTTCTTAAGATTCTTAGGAATGTGGGATGATAATGTTTGGTTTATTCTCAGGAATCTTAAATGAATTATTTATTTTTTCTTTTCTATTCTATCCTTAGATTTGAATGTGAACTACCAAGTCCTTTAAAAAAAAAAAAAAAACTTCCTCTAAATAAATAATGAAAAACAAAATATAAACTATTAATAATTTGTTAAGTAACACACACACAACAACAAAAGTGAATACTTGGCAATAATGGAGGGTCCCCTTCAAACTTTTTTTTTTTTCACACGTGAAACCTAAATAGAACTTTGTTAAAGAATATACCAACAGAGTTGTCTATCCTATTTATGTTATTTTGGCGGGAAAAGATATTGATGATTTGTTTTATATTTTATCTTAATTGCTTAAATGATAAGGAAAAAGGGTTAAAATTGTCAATTTATAAAAAATATAATTTCCTTTAAGCTTAGGAATCTGGATACGCACCTGTTTTAAAGAGATTCCACATTCCTACTGAGAGGGGTTTAAAGGGGGAATCCAAATTCCCCTAGCATCTGATTCTCTGGTGTGATTTGCAACCAAACATGAGAATCTTTAAACATTCATAGGAATCCTAAAATATTATCCTGTACCAAACGCCACATTAGGGTTTATGGTAAGCCAGAGGGGAATAGAAGTTGATCTTAAGAAAATCAAGGCAATTGTAGAGATAAAGCCTCCAAGAACTGAAAAGGAGATCCGAGGATTTCTGGGGAGGATACAATACATCAGCAGGTTCATAGCTCAACTCACCATGACATGTGAACCAATCTTCCGACTGCTCAAGAAGGAGGTCCCAACAGTGTGGAATAAACAATGTCAAAAAGCCTTTGAGAAGATCAAGAACTATCTGACGAAGCCACCAATACTTATCCCACCAATTCCTGAAAAGCCATTGTTGTTGTATCTTACCATTACGGATATAGCAATGGGGGCTTTACTTGCTCAATACTTAGAGGAGACTAGAAAGGAGAATGCAATTTACTACATCAGCAAGAAGATGTTGCCTTATGAAGAGAATTATTCACCATTAGAGAAGACATGTGTAGCACTTGTATGGACAACTCGTAAACTTAGACATTATATACTTGCTTACAAAGTTTTGTTAATCACAAGAATGGATCATTTGAAGTACTTAATGGAAAAACCTGTGCAAGATAGGGAGATAGCTAAATGGGTTTTGCTTCCGTCAGAATTTGATATTAAGTATATGACTCAGAAATCTGTGAAGGGGAGAGCAATTGCCGATCACCTTGCCCATTGTTCACTAGAAGAAGCTGAAGAGATCCAAGAAGACTTTCTGGATAAAGACATCATGGGGATTGAAGTAGAATCATGAAAGATGTATTTTGATGGAGCAACAAATCAAAATGGAAGTGGAATTGGAGTTCTCTTAATTTCTCCAAAAGGGAAACACATTCCATTTTTTGGCATACTTAATTTCCCTGCTACCAACAACGCCACAGAATATAAAGCTTGCATTATGGGCCTACAAGCAGCCTTAGGCCTAGGAGTGAAAGAGTTGGAGGTGTATAGAGACTCAGCCTTAATAATCTCTCAAATTCAGAATAAATGGAAGATCAAATAAGAAAGGCTGATGCCTTATCATCAATGTCTCTAACAGTGGGCATCAAAGTTTAGCAAGATCCAATATCAATATGTGCCAAGGATGCAAAATCAAATTGCAGATACTTTAACAATCATGACATCCATTATGGATGGGCCAAAAGAAAATGAAGCTAGACTGATAGTGTTGGAACAAGAAGAAGAACCAAATTATTGCATGACAATAGAAGTTAATAAGGAAAAGAATGGGGAAGGTAAATGGTATTCAGACATCATGCAGTACCTCAAGGATGGAACATACCCACCGTTTGCAGACAAGAATGATCAATTAACCATCTAGAGGTTGTCTACTAATTACATTATTTGTGATGAAAGGCTCTACAGAAGATCATATAATCGAATTCATCTCCTTTGTGTAACCACCAAGGAAGCACAACAAATAATTGAAGAGGTTCATGAGTTAAGTTATGGGCCACATATGAATGCACACATGTTGTCAAGGAAGATAATGAGACAAGGCTATTACTGGACCATTATGGAAGCCGACTATGCGGCTCATGTTTGAAAATGCCATCAATGCCAAGTCCATAGAGATTTGAAGCACATGCCGCACATGCCACCCATGCCACTACATACTGTGATATCACCCTAGCCATTCTCTACATGGGGAATAGACATTATTAGGAAGATCCACCCAACAACAACCAATGGCCAAGAATTCATACTCATAGCCATTGACTACTTTACTAAGTGGGTAGAAGCTACTTCATCCAAAGTCTTGAATTCAAAGAAAGTCGCTCAATTCATCCAAACCAATATCATCTGTAGATACGAGGTATTGCATGAAATTATCTCAGATAATGGGTTGCACTTTAAAGGAGAAACGGAGAAGCTACTACGACAGTTCAACATTCAACACCACAAATCTTCACCTTACCATCCTCAGACTAATTGAGCAATTGAGGCTACTAATAAAAACATAGGGCGAATCTTGAAGAAGAGCACAAAGAACTACAAGGGCTAGCACCTACAGTTGCCCTATGCACTCTAGAGGTATAGAACATCAATTCAATCTTCCACAGGAGCCACCCCTTACTCATTGGTGTATGGGATGGAAAGAGACTCAAGGCCTTGTATCATATTCAAGGTTACTAGAGGAGGCTTAGGAAAGCTTTCGACAAGAAAGTGAGAACTAGAGATTTGAAGTTGGGGGACTTAGTGTTGAAAGAAATCCGAGCCTCGGTTCAAGATGCAAACAGGAAGTTCAAGCAAAATTGGGCAGGCCCATACATTATCAAGCAGATATACTCTAGGGGAGTAGTAAGATTGATGGACTTAGATGCAAACCTTTTCACTGAGCCAACCAACATGGACCAACTGAAGAAGTACCACATCTGAAGTGGTTGTAAATTATGATGTTTCCCTTCCAAGGTTTGACTAAAAAAAATAAAAAATAAAAGAAAAATAAAAAAATAAAAAGAGATAGGTTGAAAACCCAAAAGGGCAATCTATGCAAAAGGAGAGTTAAAAAAAATAAATAAATAAAAAAGAGTGAGAGAGCCTACTAGATTGAAAACCTGGAAGGGTGACCTACGCAAAAATTAGGGCAAATAAAAAAATCATCATCAATGAACTACGTGATGACCTTATCCTTCTATCAAAGGGGTACGTAGGTAACCATGCATTGGTTCAGTCACAATTTCCCAAAACCCACATTTTCCCATTAACCAAAATTTAACCAAAAATTCAACCATTCCATTAAACTATGTCTCTTCACAAAATCTAGAAACCTACACCTAAACCATTAAAAAGAAAAAAGAAAAAAAAGAAAAAAACCCACAAGAAACCCAAACCTCAAGCCAAAAAATAAAAACCAAATCTCAAAAGTCTACACCTTAAATAGAACCCTTTACCATCAAATCCTAAATAATTCCAAGAAATAAGAGTTTTTACATCAACTTCTAAATAAACATGTTTGAAGTCAAAAAATAAGGTCACTTTGTCTTCAATATTTTCTCTTTTTGTTGATCACTAATTTCTCCTGTTATAGGTACTTGATCATCCCTGTCCCTTCTTTTGAATTCATAGTTGTTTTCATTAAGTCTTTCCTGGTTGTCTCTAAGAAACTGTTCTCTCATAACAACCCTTTTAGCCTCCTTATCAACAATCTTGTCTATTAACCAATTAGAGTATTTTGTAATCATCTTGTGAAAGTGAACCTTGACAAAAGACTGGTCCACTCGATCAGCCATCTCCAATCCAAATAGCATGTTCTGCTCAGAAGTAGGATTTATGTCCACAGGAGTGAAGAATCTTCTTCTTTTGCCACCAGGCATTTCTTGCTCATATTTGAATTGCCTCAATAGTCTATCTTCCTTGTAGAAAGTTGCCCTTCATAACCTAACAAGGAAAATGTGGTTTGATCCTAGAGACGTCAGTAGAGGGGGGGGGGGGGGGGGCACTTCCACCAATAACAATCCCATTGAATTGAGGTACTTGATTTCTTGTTTAAGAATTTCACCTAATCACTCTCAGTTTGGCACTCAGTTTTGATTACAGCCCTACTAAGAAAATTGCAAAGCCCATAATTATTGGTTGTAGGCTTGGCAATCATATCCAGTCGCTCCATCAGCCATATCTGCAAAGTCAAAGGACTCCCTAAAAAGTTCTGAGTTTCTCCACTATGAAATACAACATCCAGTCTTAGAAGAGTTTTTGCCAAGATCAAAGAAACAGGATTATCACTATCCTTAATTTGATTCACAGCACTTATGGCTTGAGCATCCATAAAGCTGCATCTTCTAGAACAAAGCAAAAGTTTTCCCACCATGCATAAAGCCAAACCGAAGTTTTTCTGCATATTGTCGGTCACTCTATAGGTGCGTTTGTCAATCAGCCGAGAGATAATTGCACGAGATTCACCATATGACCTTTAATCATACTATTAGTAATGGAAGTAGGAATACCAAAAGCATCAGACAAAGATTCCTTATGCCTGGGACTACAAGACACTGCTACAGATTTTCTGCTTGGATCATAGCCCAGGATAGCAGAAAATTCTTTAATTGTCGGACAAAGTTCAGCAGTATTAAACTGAAACACATGATCATCAGGATCCCAGAATTTCACAGCAGCACGAAGGAAGTCCCACTTGATTTTGACATTCCTTAAAGCCTTAATTTCCTCTAGTTTAAAGGCTGTAAAATAGGTTTTGGTATTGAAATCAAAGCTACAAACCCATCTGTTGATATCATGAATTGTTGAATGAGAAAAATTATGATTGCTAGCCATGGATGACTTTTTATTGTGTTTTACTAAGCTTTAAGCAGAGATTTGTTGTAGGAGAATTCATTTAAATAAGCTGCATCAATTCCTAATCAAGTTTGAAATAGATTTCAGAGAGTTTGTAGCTTACTAGGAGAGTGTTTCATGACCACAAACGAAGTAAAAAAATTTCGAAAAATACGAAAATGCGAAACATACATGGGAAAAGCGTGAAGATTCAGTCCACCATGGCGTGAGCATCGCGGCATGGCCAGGTGCCGTTTGGCACTCTAAAAGTGCTGATCAGCACTTTCAAAGTGCCGAACGACACCCTAAAAGTGTCGAATGGCACTCCTCATGTGCCACATGGCACACAGCCCCTCTCTCATACACTCACGGAACTCCATGCAATTTCGCACTCTCGGACATTTTTTTAAAGATCTTTTAACATTCAAAAAGATTTTTTGGTCAAACTAAGGCATTTTGACGTGTTTAAGTAACTTATTTTCAAAAATCATCACTTGCATCATTGTTTTCAAAAATTGATCAAATCAAGTTTTTTTTAAGACTTATAGTTTTATGTTCCAAACTATGGGCATTCGCCCATGCCTCAAAGAATCAAAGAAATCATCATCATTAAAAAAAAAAAAAAAAAAATCAGCATAACCAAGACTTCCAAAAATCATGCATTCATTTTAAACTAGGGGCATTCGGCTCCACCTCATTCAAGTAAATGCAAATTCTAGCAGAGCCAAGCCAGATAAGTCTAAATTAGCATTACAGGACATCATTAGGTGAATTCTAAACCTTTCTTAGTTAAAGTTTCTACATGATCCAAGGACATTCCAAGGATAAAGAGCTGAACATGGAAAGTAATACAAGACTGTCTAAGAAACACTTCCTTTTCTTTTGCAGGAAAAATAAAAATACAAGTCATACATTGTTAGGACTCTAAGTCTGCCTGCGTGAGGATCTCCTTGATCCACCTCTAGAGGAGCCACCTTCAGTATTTCCTTCCTAACTTGCAAAATAGCGAGGATCGTACTGACGATTTTCAAGTTCGAGGCTTCTGATCCTTTCCTCTAAAGTTCTTATAGCAGTCTCAGCAGTTTCCATTCAATGTGCCTGAAAAGTTAGCAAAATTAAGTGTTAATTCCACTATCAAGCACAATTCAAGCCAAAGACACTCAAAAAGCAACATGGCATACCCAGCTCGCATCATTGAGCACATATTGGGAGGACTGAGTGCGAGCCAATGATTGCAAGCCTCCAATCATCTGCATGCTCTCCTCAACAAGATCCACATCAACCTGAAGCACAGATTTTCCAGATCAAGAGTCATTAGATTAAGAGCCACTCATCAAGCTAAGAAGAAATAAGGACAAAGAATTGAACATTCAAGAACATACCAGATCGGGCCAAGGAACATTTGGTACATGCTCCAGCCTAGTTAAAGGCATGGAACTATACGTTCCATCAGGATTCATCACATCATACTGGCATGCTGTAAAATGAAATGCATTAGAAATGGAGCCCCACCCAAGTTTGAAAGGGTCCACCTAGAGAGTTGGGTCATGAAATGCATTAGAATAGCATAGGCCATGCCGCCCCAGTCATAATTCCAAATTTGTTCAATTTTTCTCAATCTCCCCCAGTAGTGCAAATTCACAATACTGCCTAAATCCGGACACAAAAAAGTCCCTAAAAAAGAAGCATGAACATACGAGCACCTTTTGTTGCATTCTCACAAAGAGGAATATTTTCACATAGCCAAGACAAAGGGATGTTGTTACTCCTCATTTCAGAAGGTACTACACCTAGAAGTTTCTTAAGTTTAGCTAAAGTAAGGGAATCATTGACAATAATTCTTTCACCACCCAACCTCAGGCCGGTGATAACAAAGAAGTCATAAGGTGTTAACCTTACCTCCCCAATGCCTAGAAAATGGAAGGTACATGTAGTGTCCCAGAAGCGCTTTGCCAAGGCAAGAAGTAACTGAAGATCTTTGTTTTCATGTGTCTCTTTATTTAACAAAACTTTGAAGAAAGTGCCAAATCCTGCTTCATTGATGATGTTTCTGAAGCTAGGAGACAATGTTGCCCATGCACTTTTCAACATTTAGAGACTTCCTCTACTCTTGAGGCTTTGCAACAAAAAAGTTCAGCTCATCAATATCCATGACCAAAACCCACATGACCAAAAATTTCCATAAAAAAAATAAATATATTCTCACAAACAATGCCCCACCAAAATTTCACCACAATCAAAATTTTCCACACATCCATACACAACTACCAAATTTTTTCCATAGCAATGCAAAAAATTCCTACATGTCCAAGATAAAAAAAATTCCCACAAGTTCATGCCCATGCATAAATAAATTCTCACATAGCCAAAATTATAACTACAAAAATTTTCCATGAACCAACATCACAAATTTCCAACATTACCAAAATTTCATGACTTCAATGCCCCCAAAATTCATCCAACAACATCACCACATCACCATCTACCTATATTGTCAAAATTCCATAAGTCACCAACATTGTCCAAATTGCACCATGATCAAAGAAAAAAAAAAACACTTCAAGAATGCTCCAAAGCCAACATTCTCCAACATAACCAATCATGCAATGCCCCAAAAATTTCAAAATAACCAAATGAAAATATCTCACCATGAAACTTTCAATGAAATATGCAACAACATTTCTTCAAGCAAGGAAACCAACAAAAAAAAAAAAAACTAACCTTGGTGTCTACATGACAATATGGAGAATGGGTCCTAGGGTATTGAAGAAGTCCGGCATCATCATGCCAATCAAATGTTGGATCATATTTCTTACCATGAAAAGCAAGAAAAGAAGATCCCTTGGAGGAAGAAGCCATCTTGATGCAAAGGAAATGGGTTTAGAAAATGGGTTTCACCAAAAATGGGTGTCTGATGAAAATGATCAAACACAAGGATCTAAAGAAATATTGATGTAGATGGATGAGGGAAAGTTAAGGAGCTTAGAAAAGTGTTTTTTGTGAGAAGATTTTGTGAAATGAAGAAGAAAACTTAAGGGGAAGAAGAAGGTGAATAGTGTCAATGGAGGAAGAGAAGTTGATAAAAGATGAAGCAAAAAGGAAAAAAGGAAGAAACAAAGAAGTAGGGGGCCAAAATTTCAGCCCCACACTTAAAACTCAGCCAAAAGCCGAATCAACTCAGTCAAACTGAGTTGACTCAGTCAACCCAAAAAAAAAAAAAATCTTTTTCAAAGTTTTCAATATCTTTCAAACTCCAAATTTTCAATTCTACATTCACAATGCCCAAATTTTAAACTCAAATCTTCAGTTTTCAAAAAAACCAAACCTCAGATTTCATGATCAAAATTTCAAGCCTTAATTTTCAAAATTTTAGATTTCAAGTTCCAAATTTCAAGTCAAAATCTCCAAGATCTAAAGTCTAATAATTTTAAATGTCAATTTCAAAACTTCTAAGTTTCAAAAAATCAAATGTTTCTCAAAAATAGAATCTTTTGTCAATCAAACTTTTCTTGATAAAGATTCAAATCAAGAAGGAACAAATGAAAATCACACATATCAAAAAACAGTGGGATCAAAAAGCTCTCATAATTTAAAAGTCTAGTCCCCAAATTTTGACATTTTGCAGCCAACAACTCCAGATCGAAGTAGAGAAGACCTTTGATCAACATTTCAACAACTCCAGATTGGAGTAAAGAAGACCTTTGGTTGACATTTTGACAATTTCATATTAGAGTATAGAAGACCTTTAACCGACATTTTAATAATTCCAGATTGGAGTAGAGAAGACCTTTGATCGCCATTTCAAGAGTCCAGATTGAAGTAGCGAAGACCTTTAATCGCCATTTCAACAATCTAGATTGAGGTAAAGAAGACCTTTGATCACCATTTCAGCAGTCCAGATTGAAGTAGAGAAGACCTTTGATCGACATTTCAACAGTCCAGATTGAAATAGAGAAGACCTTTGGTTGACATTTCGACAATTTCATATTAGAGTATAGAAGACCTTTGACCGACATTTCAATAATTCCAGATTGGAGTAGAGAAGAACTTTGATCGCCATTTCAACAGTCCAGATTGAAGTAGAGAAGACCTTTGATCGCCATTTCAATTGATCGCCATTTCAACAATCCAGATTGAAGTAGAGAAGACCTTTGATCGACATGTCAACAATTTCATATTGGAGTAGAGAAGACCTTTGATCGCCATTTCAACAGTTCAGATTGGAGTAGAGAAGACCTTTGATCGCCATTTCAATAGTCCAGATTGAAGTAGAGAAGACCTTTGATCGCCATTTTAACAGTCTAGATTGAAGTAGAGAAGACTTTTGATTGCAATTACAACAACTCATGATTGAAGTAGTGAAGAACTTTTATCACCATTTCAACAACTCCAGATTGAAGAAGAGAAACCTTTGGTCGACACTCCGACAAACTCCAAATCGAGGTAGAGAAGCCCTTGGGTTGCAAATAGCTCCAGATTGAGGTAGAGAAGCCCTTAGGTTGCAGATAGCTCCAGATCGAGGTAGATAAGCCCTTGGGTTACTAACAACTTCATTACCATGATCAGGATTGAAAAGTCTCTTGGTCACCCCAATTGTCATGGATCATTTCCAGAGTCATCAACTACCAGCTTAGTCAAGTATTTTCATTTTTTGCCAATAGATAAGGCGCTAGTTCTATGTTTCAAGGTTTTAGATTCAAGGGCTAGGTAATCTTTGAAAATTCAACCTTAATTAAATCATGGTCACTAAAATCAGTGTCTTTGTTTTACATTGACATTCGTTTTTCAAGCTCTGTCAATGAGAGGCATTCTGTAGACACTTAATTTTGCACCTATGATTTAATTAAGGAGAATTACTTAAATGACCGTCCATGTACTCCAAAAATCATGATTGCATTACATGCATCAATTTGTTCTTGTATTAGACGCATCAATTTGTCTTTGCATTTCATGAATTAATTAATTCATTGCATATCATAAAGATGATCTTGAGATTCTAACGGTCATAATGGTGTGTCCGGTTTCCAAATCAGACCATCGGATCGAAAGATATCACATGATCAAGTTGCACAATCAACATGCATTGTGTCTAGGTAGAGTCTGTAAGGTTGAATTTATTCAATCATGTGTTGGCTTTATTCTGTGCCAAATTTGCTTATAATTTAGTAATTAAATACCCCGTATTTAGGTGGGAAGCAGTTCAGAGAGGACCAATTCATTTGGTTGATCCGGTAAGCTAGAGAAAACAAGGTTCGGCGTAACCCTGTTGGAGCAAGAATCTTGGAGGGCTTAGGTGCACTAGGTAGATTAGGCTTGGAGGGTCTTCTGCTATTCATGTATCCCAACTTCATTCTCTAGTGGATTATTGACTGCTTGGAGGGCAGCGGAGAGGTTTTTCGCCGAGTACTTCGGTTTCCTCTTTGATAACACATCGGCGTGTTATCTTTGTGTTTGCATCTCTCTTTCCTTTCTCTTTACCTTTTAATTTCTGCTGTGTTTGTAATTAATTATGGTTTAAAGTGTGTTACCTATTTGGTTATAGCTTATATTTCATTTTCTGCACATATACTGTTTAATTATAAGCTTGTGTTGGTATTTTTGTAATTGGGGGTTCTAAACATTCATTGGTGTTTTATACGCTATTTGAACTTATAGAGTCGATCACACATGATCAATTTAAATTAATTCTGATTGGTTAAGCAATTAAAATCAATTAAATAATTCTGTGATTGGTTGATAATTAGTGTTTAAAATAGGGATGCATGCATAGGAATAAAAGGGATGATTGGATAACAATAAAATTGTGGATAATCTAAACTTTATCAAGATTTATTTTAGGGTATTTATCTAAAAGATAATTGTTCCTGAAAAAGTATAAATTATCCAAAAAAGAGATAAAAAATCATAGACTAAGGATGAAAACACGTTTAGGTGCGTGGACCGGATTAAAAAACCCTAGAAGTAGAGTCCAAAACACACCTGAACATGGAATAATGTTCGGTGTCCAAGAGCCCATTCGACACTTTTGGAGTGCCGAACGACACATTGAAAGGGCCAAATTTCCCCCTTTTGGGCTGTGGCGTAACGCCCTTCGGGTGACAATAAGGCACACCCTTTTCGATCTTTTCGCAAAAGGATGAATCCCAATTCACGTTCTGCACATCAGAGCTATTTTTTAGAGTCTTCTGACCTCTATAAATAGAGGTTGGGTCTCATAATTTAGTACCTTTTTTTTACGCTCTGAGTGGCATACGTTTTGAGGCTCTCAAATTACTTATAGTTGTTGATCCTCTCTGAGATTTACTGCTAAAATTAGGGTTTTTAGGTTTCAAAGATAACCGAATAAGTTTCTTTGAACCCCAAAACATCCTCTCAAGAACAAGGAGTGCTCATGCAAGAGGTTGTTTTCAATTATCTTGTCTTTTTATGCTTCTTGTTTATGATGATGAATGTTTTTTTTTTTTAATCCATGAATTATTATTTATTGTTTTGTTAAAGCATGATCTTGATTTTTATACAATTGTTATGATATTTTTCTTAATTCCAATAATCTGGATGAGAATAATTCTTTTTCTTAAAACAAAAAACTGATTTGTATCTTTCTTAGATGTAGATCTGAATTTTTCTCAATAATAAAAAACAGATCTACATCTTTCTTAGATGTAGATCTGAATTTTTCTTAAAACAAAAACGTATCTGCATCTTTCCTAGATGCAGATTTGAATTTTTCTTTTAAAAAAAACAGATTTGCATCTTTCTTAGATGCAGATCTGAATTTTTCTTAATTCAAAAACAGATCTGCATTTTCATTAGATGCAAATTTGAATTTTTCTTAAATAAAAAACTGATTTGTATCTTTCTTAGATACATAACTGATTTTTCTTTAACATATGCAGATTTTTGAAATAAAGAAAAAGATTAAACATGATTGTGTTTGTGTTTGTTTTATTTTAATTCATGTTGCAAAAATTTAAATTATGAGTGAAACTTTCTTCTTAAAAAAAATCCTATTCATTCTTTTAAAACATATAAAAAAACAAATTTGATTTTTCTGTTATCAAAAACCATTTTTTTAGTTCTTAAAAAAAACAGATCTGATATTTTTCAAATCAAAAGACTTTATTTCGTGTGATAAAAACATAATTTAATTTTCTATCTCCAAAACCCACAATTTTCTACATCCTACAAAACAGATTAGGTATTTTGACAAATCAAAATCAATTTTTTTTACTAACAAAGAGAAATTTGAATTTTATTTAAACAAAAGAAGAGACTTCATTCATAAATAAATTTATGTGATTTAATCTTTATTTAACATGTTTAACATATCATTCATGACATGCATAAAAAGGTACATTGGTCACAAGAGTCTAGAAGACCAGATTCTGTCTGGGCAAAATGGGTGCCTAACACTTTCCCATTCCATAACCAACCTCCAAATTTAGGTCTTTGGTTAAGTAGATCTAAGCCTTGTCTTTACTTTTTGTTTTGGGTTGAATGTAACTAGTGATGGAATTAAATATGAGTGCAGCGGAAAATAAGTTTTGAACGGATCTACTTCATTCAATATTGATAACATGTGTAAAGTAAATTTCAGAATTATGAGAACAAGAGATCGTACCTTGAAGCGATGAGTTTCAAAACCGAAGATTGAAGCACTTGGGAATACTCTTAATCTTCACTCCAATTCCACTAATCGCCCAAGATGTGTGGTCTCTCAAATTGGTAACAAAGGGATAACTAGTGAGTACCAAAAACTCACTTCCACACCATTACTATGATGATTTTCTTACCAAAAATCTTCTGTACATTTTTCCCTTTGTTTCTAACCAATATATCTAATTGGGCTAGCCTTTTGGGCCTTACCAATTGGGCTTAAGTGTGTGGCTTGGAGTGGGACCAAAAGGGACCAATAAGACACTAGCTCCAATGGGCCTTGGGCTTTTCTGTCAACTCTTGACAAGTCCAAAGTTACCATTAACTATATTTAATACCACTATATAAATATAGTTGCACTCTAGGTCTTATCTATATATTATATCCCAAGACTTTATTATACATGCAACCCCTTCATAAAATATTCGTAGTAATACAAAGTTATTAATATAGACTGCCACTTTGTAAATTACTACATCTTGATCCTTGAGTACCCAGTTTAATCCTTAATGTTATTCATTATATATTTATGAAATCCAATTCCATAAATATAAACTTTAGTCATACTAAAGTGGTTAGGCCTAACTCTCTGAATAACAAACTCATTAAACTTATCTCAAGGGAATATTTTATATCTCCATTAAGAGACTATGAATTCCATCTTGAGAATACATGTTCCATCAACACTTAATGTGGCTGCCCAACATACTGAGGTTTTGACCATTAATATAGATCTCACTCCTGATATATCAAAGCAACCTACATCTTATGATCAGGTCCATTATTCTCTCAGGATTAAGAGTTCATGCAGATACAAGTCATGAGATTTATTATTTATTTGACAGTCCTTAGGCAAATAATAAATCTCATGGCGGTCCAGTTCAATATGTCTTAACTCTTAAAACATATTAACACATCAACTAGAAGTCACCACTTCCATGATCAAGACAAATCATCGTAGTTGATATGTTATAGTCTTCGCAGATGAAATGCCCAATTTCATCACCGACTACGAACTATAATTCTGAGTTTACAAAGAACTTGTGATTTATATCTTCTGTGACTCTTCACATAAATCACATACTATGCATCTCATGGACTATATGATAATGTCCGAATATTCATGTTACCATTATTTCAGATATTAATAAAACAAATTTATTAAACATAATATTAAGTCATACATAATGTCAAACACAATGTCACACTTAATATCATACATAGCATCTTACAATAGGATTTAAGGGCACCAATCCTAACAACTAGGATAAAAAGCCATGTAATTATTGGGTAGTATGTAACTAGGACCCAAAGCCATGTAATTTTTCAATTTTTCAAATATTTAATTTTTTATTTAATCAATAAAGAGAATAATTCAGTCATGTATTTAGTTTTTCTTATTATTTTTTTTTTGTATAAAAAATAAGTAGTGACTCCATACCACTTACCTAAAATGAGAGGTGCCCTAAAAAGCACTCCAAAAATCTCTCTTTTTTGAGAGGCAACTTTCGAGGTCTCTCACAATACCAAGAGTGAGATTTAAAGTTACGATCAAAATCTCAGTATGTTAGGCAGCCACATTTAATGTTGAGGGAACATATATTCTCAAGATGGAATTCATAATTTCTTAACAGAGATATAAAATATTTTCTTGAGATAAATTTAATGGGTTTGGTTATTCAGAATGTTAGGCCTAACTATTTTAGCAAGAAGTTAATAAGTATATATTTATGAAATTGGATTACATAAATATATGATGAATAGCTTAGAGGATTAAACCGGGTACTCGAGGATGAAGATGTAGTAATCTTCAAAGTGGCAATAAACATTCATGACTTTGTATTACTACGAATATTTTAATGAAGGGGTTGAATGTATAATAAAGTCTTTAGATATAATTTATTAATAAGGCCTAGAGTGCAATTATATTTATATAGTGGTATTAAATATAAATAATGGTAATTTTGGGCTTGTCAAGAGTTGACAAAAAAGCCCAAAACCCATTAGAGCTAGTGTCTTATTTGTCCCTTTTGGGACTACTCCAAGCCACATACTAAAACCCAATTGGAATGCCCCAAAAGGCTAGCCAAATTAGATAATCAATTATATATAAGGAGAGAGACATACATAATTTTCAGAGATATGGAAATGGTGTGTATGTCAGTATAAGCCACTCTCTTATTCTCCCTTGAACACATACATATAAACTAATTGAGAGACCACACATCTTAGGCAAAAGTGGAATTGGAGTGAAGATTAAAAGTGTTCCCAATTACTTCTAATCTTTGGTTTTGAATTTCACCATACCAAGGTACACGCTCTTGTTCTTAAATTCTGAAATTTACAAAGTACATGTTATCAATTGCGAATGAAGTAGATCTGTTAATTTTCCGCTGCGTGTATTTTGTATGCAATACAAACCATGTTTTTCCAACAATTGGTGTCAGAGCGGTCTTCAATTTTGAATTTTTATAACATGTTTTGTGAGATTTAGAATAAGAGATAGTAATTTCATGATTTTAGAAGATTCTACAATCAATTTTCTGCATGGTTGTTGAAATTACTTTTTGATAAAAATCGATATTGATGTTATAATGTTGTTATGTGTTAGATTGAACTTTATGGCTATAGCATCAATGGAATTTAGTTTTTGATCTCAGACTCAATCTATTATGTTCATATGATGGTAAAAATCGTTGAAAACTGTTTGGTGAAAACTTTGAAAAATTTAGTTTCACGAGTTTCGACCGATCGAGAATTCCCTTCGATCGATTGAACAGGAATCGAGAATCGATCAAGACTTTGTGATGAATTTATTCAATTTTCGACCGATTGAGAATTCCTTTCGATTGATTGAATTTGCCTTTTCGATCGATTGAATGAATCGAGAGTCGATCGAGTCATCCAGAAAGTTTATTAAAATTTTCTTTATAATTTCGATCGATCAAGGGATACATTCAATCAATTGAAAGTTATGAATTTTGAATTTTCACTAAGTGTTTTCACATTTAAAAGTGCAAGGCTATGTGTGATGAGATTACACATGATTTCTAATTAAAAATCTTTCTTTTAAAATATCTAGTGGGAGAGAGATACAAGGGTTGCATCTCACGGCCTCCATTGTCGGTTCATAGTAGTATGAAATATATACTTTGTCTTTGCTTCAAGCTTTGCATTCCATGCAGAGAGTATTTATTTCTTGGTGCTACAAGATTGAACTTCCTAGTTCATAGTGGTTTGATCAAACACCTTGTCTTAGCCTTAAGCTTTGCATTCCATGAGGAGGGTGTTTTGTATCATGGTACTACAAAATAAGCATGTTAAGGAGATGAAATGTGGCTATAGATGATTCTAGACAATGGTATACACTAGACTAAATATTATAGTATCCTCAATGCTGAGTTCTTACTATTTTAGAGGCTAAATGTATAACGGCATATTATTAGTGTTTGATAAGAGTTATCAAGATAGCACTAATAATGAGAATAGTTCTCAATCAATCATATTATTTAATGTTCACTCTATTTTGAGGGATATTGAATATGGATTGGGTTGTCGTTACATATTTTATATTATGGTTTTATTAAGGTTCCATACTATATATTTATATGCTAAATTGATAATGTCCAGTTTACTTATTATATTCATGTTTATTGTTTTTAGATTTAAATCATGGTATCATTTAGCCCACTTGTTGCTATTCTTAGTCAAAATAAACTAACTGGATCCAACTATGTTGACTAGAAAAGAAATTTGGACATTGTTCTTACTACTGAAGAGCACAAGAATGTGCTTAGTTAACCATGTCCTAACTTTCCATCATTAGATGCTCCTCTTGAGGAAAAACAGTGATATGATCATTGGCAGAAATCTAATGAGATGGTCAAGGCAAATGCAGGATGTAGAACTAGCTTTGGACATAATGCTAAGTCTAAAGGAGATGTTTGGTGAGCAGGGCCGTTTTGCAAGGCAAGAAACTATGAGGCAAATTTATAATACCAAAATAGCTAAAGGTACTCCAGTAAGGGAGCATTGTCTTAAGATGATCTCTCATCTGAATACACTGGAGGTTTTAGGTGCCGACATTGATGGAGAATCCCAAGTGGATATGATACTCCAATCATTTAAGGAATTCAGACTTAATTATAACATGAACAAAAAGATTTATACATTGTCTGAATTAATGAATGAGTTGGTGGCAGCGAAAGACATTCTTAGTACAGCCAGTGTTGATGCTAATATGGCTGAAGCTTCTACTTTTCAACCTAAGTCGAAAGGCAAGGGTAAAAAGAAGAAGAAGAAGGATTCACAAAGCAAGATGGTAAACAAATCGCCTTAGGAGTTGCCAACAAGGGAAAGAAGAAGGACCATGCCAAAGGAAAGTGTTTCCATTATGGCGAGAAAGGTCATTTGAAGAGGAATTATCCAAAATTCAGAGCTGCCAATAATAAGGGTATGAAAAGTTCATTCCTTCTTGAAATATGTTTAGTACAAAATCCCACAGATTCCTAGTGTGTGGATTCAAGTTGTACTAACCATATCTGCAATACTTTGTAGGGCTTCCAGGAGACCAGAAAGTTGAATGAAGGGGAGTTGTTTCTTACTTTGGTTGATGGGAGCAGAATTCTAGTTGTAGCTGTTGGAGTGTTTAATTTGTGCTTTAATTCTTGAGTTTTAGTATTGAAAGATTGTTTGTACGTACCTAATGTTCATAGGAATTTAATTACTGCAACTTATTTATGTAAACATAGATATTGTGTTATCTTGAAAGACAATGTTATGATAAAGAAGGATAAAGTGTTTATCTGTTCTAGCAATATTGTTAATAGTATTTATATTTTAACCCTGATAAGCATAAATTATACAATTCTGAATTAGATAATAACTCTTATGTAAAATCATTAAAGAGAAAGTTTCCTTCCACTAATGACGCATATCTTTGGCACTTGTGTTTGGGTCATATTAATTCAAACAGGATTCAAAGACTAATCAAAGATAGACTCTTGGAGCTATTGGACTTTGATGGATTTCTAGTTTGTGAATTTTGTTTAGAGGGCAAAATGACCAAAAGACCTTTTAATGCAAAGGGTAAAAGAGCCCAAGATTTGCTAGAACAAGTACATTCAGATGTATATGGTCCTATGTCAACCTAAGTAAGAGGTGGCTATGAGTATTTCATTACTTTCACTGATGATTACTCTAGATTGGTTATGTGTACCTAATTAAACAAAAGTTTGCCTTTGAAAAGTTCAAAAAGTTTAAGGCTAAAGTTGAGAATCAATTAGGTAAACATATGAAGGCCATTCGATCTGATCGTGGTGGCGAATACCTTCTTGGGGATTTCAAGGATTACTTAACTGAAAATGGGATGATATCCCAGTTGATTGCACCTAGAACTCCACAACAAAATGGTGTAGTAGAAAGAAGGAAAATATGACTCTTTTAGATATGGTTAGATCCATGTTGAGTTATTCAACTCTACCAATTTCTTTTTGGGGATAAGCCTTATAGATTGGGTGTAAGCCTAGTATGAGACATCTCCATATTTGGGATTGCCTAACATGTGTTGAAAGGAAAGTTTGACAAGTTACAATCTAAAACAAAAGTGGTTTTCTTTGTAAATAAAAAAGTGTTTGTTTGTACAAATGCCAAATATTTGGAAAATGACTATATGAACGATTATACTCCTAAAAGTAGAGTTGTTTTAGCTGAAATGAATGAACCTGTAACTGAACAATTAATAGATGAAACTAGGAATGATGTGGTTGTCTTGGATACATCACAAGATATTACTCATGAGATGACTAATACACAAGAGCCTTGTCATAGTGGGAGGATTGTTAGGCCACCTATAAGATTTATAGGTCTAGGAGAAATTTATGAAGCTATCTCAAAAGAGGCTGAATCTGATCCTTACACTTATGAAAAGGCAATGAAAGGTATAGATGCACATCATTGGGTCAAAACTATGAATTCTGAATTGGATTCTATGTTTTCCAATCAAGTTTGGGATTTTGTAAAGGCACCTAATGGCATTAAATATGTTGGTTGCAAATGGGTTTACAAGAGGAAGAGAGGGATAGATGGAAAGGTTGAAACTTTTAAAGCAAGGCTAGTGACGAAAGGGTATACACAAAAAGAAGGTATTGATTATGAAGAAACCTTTTCACCAGTAGCAATGCTTAAATCTATTAGAATTCTCTTATCCATTGCTGCTCATTATGATTATGAGATTTGGCAAATGGATTTCAAGACCGCATTTCTTAATGGCAATCTTGAAAAAGAAATCTATATGATGCAACTAGAAGGCTTCATAGCAAAGAACCAAGAGCATATGGTATGCAAGTTGAAAAGATCTATTTATGGACTTAAGCAAGCATCTAGATCATGGAACATCAGATTTGATCAAGCAATCAAGTCATTTGGTTTTGAACAAAATCTTAATGAACCATGTGTGTACAAAAGACATTGAGATAAAGTAGTAATGTTCCTAGTAGTTTATGTTGATGACATTCTACTCATCGAAAATGATGTAGGGGTAATGTCATCAATAAAGATTTGGTTGTCAAGCCAATTTGATATGAAGGACTTGGGTGAAGCTAACTTTATTCTAGAGATCAAGCTTTGGCGAGATTGAAAGAATAGAATGTTAGGCTTGTCATAAGCTGGATATATAGATAAGATTCTAGAATGGTTTAGCATACAAAACTCCAAGAAAGGATTACTTCCTTTCAGACATAGAGTTCTTTTGTCTAATGACCAAAGGCCTAAGACTCTTGAAGAGGAAAATACAATGAGACAAATTCCTTATACTTCTGCAGTGGGAAGTTTCATGTATGCCATGCTTTGTACTAGACCAGATATTTGTTATTCAGTTGGCATGGTCAGCCGATATTAATCAAATCCAGGACTTAAACATTGGCAAGCTGTAAAGCATATTCTCAATTATCTAAGGAGAACAAGAGATTATATTCTTGTTTACCATAAGATTTGATTCCCATTGGTTATAAAGATTCAGATTTCAATCAGATCTTGATTTTAGAAAGTCCACTTCAGGTTGTGTGTTGACCTTGGGTGGTGGAACCGTAAGTTGGAGGAGTGTTAAGCAATCTTGTATTGTTGACTCCACCATGGAAGCTGAATATGTTACTGCTTGTGAAGTGGCAAAGGAAGCTGTTTGGCTTAAGAAATTCCTTTCTGATCTTGGTGTTGTGAGAATGGAGCAAGTTCCTATCACATTGTTTTGCGACAATAGTGGAGCGGTTGCACAATCCAAAGATCCAAGGAATCACAGGAAAGGAAAGCATATAGAAAGAAAGTAACACATCATTCAAGACATTGTTGCTCAAGGAGATGTAATAGTAGCAAAGATTGATAGTGCAACTAATCTAGCAGATCCCTTTAAGCCTTGCCTCAAAGGACTTTTAAGTCACATTTGGAGGGAATGAGAGTTAGATTAGTGCACAATAGTTTTTAGGGAAAGTGGGAGATTGTTAGGATATGTGCCCTTTAAATCCTATTGTATGATGCTATGTATGACATTATGTTGTGATTAATAAAATTATTTTATTATTATCTAAAATAATGGTAATATAAATATTTGGACATTATTATATAGTCCAGGAGATGCATAATATGTGATTTATGTTATTTAGTCACAGAAGATATAAATCACAAGTTTTTTGTAAACTTAGAATTTTAGTTCGTAGTCGGTGATGAAATTGGGCATTTCATCTGCGAAGACTATAACATATCAACTAAGATGATTTGTTGTGATCATGGAAGTATAGACTTCTAGTTGATATGTTAATATGTTTTAAGTGTTAAGACATATTGAACTGGACCCCTGTGAGATTTATTATTCTACTAACGACTGTCGAATAAATAATAAATTTCATTGCTTCAATTTACATCAACTTTTAATCCTGAGAGAATAATGAACCTAATAATGAAGTATAGGTTGCTTTGATATATCAGGATTGAGATCTAAAGTCATGCTCAAAACCTCAGTATGTTAGGCAGCCACATTTAGTATTGAAGGAACATATATTCTCAAGATGGAATTCATAATCTCTTAATGGTGATATAACATATTCCCATGAGATAGGTTTAATGGGTTTAATTATTCAGAGTGGTAGGCCTAACCACTTTAGTATGGAGTTACTAAAGTATAGATTTATGAAATAGGATTTCATAAATATATGCTGAATAACTTAAAGGATTAAACCGGGTACTTAAGGATTAAGATGTAGTAATCTTCAAAGTGGTAGTCAGTATTCAATGAAAGGGTTGAATGTATAGTAAAGTCTTGAGATATAATTTATTAATAAGACCTAGAGTGCAATTATATTTATATAGTGGTATTAAATATAATTAATGGTGACTTTGGACTTGTTAAGAGTTGACAGAAAAGCCCAAGGCCTATTAGAACTAGTGTCTTATTGGTCCCTTTTGGTCCCACTCCAAGCCACACACTAAAGCCCAATTGGAATGGCCCAATAGGCCAGTCCAATTAGATAATCAATTAGTTATAAAGGGAGAAACATACATAATTTTATTTTAAGAGATATGTAAGGTTGAATTTAATCAACCATCTTGTTGGCTTTATTCCGTACCAAATTTGCTTGTATTTTAGCAATTAGTAACCCTGTATTTTGGTGGGATTCTTGTAAGGGCAGTGTGTGAGAAGATGTGAAGAAAAGCTCAAGTTTATGCAAGGAGGCAGAGTCTCGCGGCTAGGACTCGTAGCTGACTCATGACTGGCAAGCTGCCAACTGTAGCATACGTGAGAAGCATGCGGGAAGTTGAAGGGTCACGCTAGCTGTCGCACTACAGGACAAAAGTCCCAGGCTGGCCAGGCCGTTAACTCGCAGCTGGAACTTGCGACTCAGACCAGTCACGAGGCCAAGCTGCCAGAACACCCTGTTTGGGAAAAACTGACTCTTCACATTCCAAACACTCACCACTATATATAGACCCTTATACCCACGAAATGTAGAGAGCTTTTAGAAAGAATTTTGTGAGAGAAACCCTAGAAAAAAACAAGATTGATTCATCCACAATCTTTACCTTAGAGACTTTTCAAATTCCTCTTCTCTCTTCCTCTTCATTGATACATCTTTGAGAGGTTCTTTACCAAATTCTTTTCTCACCATACCCATATCTGTGAGAAGGTTTATTTGGTGCTTTGGGAAGCAATTAGGAAGGAACCAATGTCTATTGGTTGATGCTATGGTTGATAGCGGAATCCGGTAAGCTAAAGAAGAAATAGGTTCGGCGCAACCTCATTGGAGCAAGAAGCTTGGAGGGCTTAGGTACACTGGATAGATTAGGCTTGGAGGGTCTTTTATTGTTCATGTATCCCAACTACATTCTTTAATGGATTATTTACCGCTTGGAGGGCGGCGGAGAGGTTTTACGCCGAGGGCTCGGTTTCCTCTTCGATAACACATCGTGTGTTGTCTGTGTGTTTGCATCTTCCTTCCCCTTATCTTTGCCATTTATTTTCTGTTATGGATGTGTTTATATTTGGCTTAGATTGTTTATCAATTCTGTGTTTGGCTTATGTTCATGTTTCGCACGTTAATTGTTTGATATCAAGCTTGAATTGATATTTTTGTATTTGGGGTCTAAACGTTCAAGGGTGGTATATACCCTTTTTGAACATTCAAGATACATCATTGTGAAATGGGGTGTATTTATGAGTGAAGCCACACAATTATTCTCCCTTGGAAACTGATTGAGAGACCACACTTCTTAGGCGTAAAGTGGAATTGGAGTGAAGATTAAAAGTGTTCCCAAGTACTTCTAATCTTTTGTTTTGAATTTCACCACACTAAGGTACGCTATCTTGTTCTTAAATTCTGAAATTTACATAGTGCATGTTATAAATCATGAATGAAATAGATCCATGTTTGTTGCTTTCATTGTATGTTTTGTATGAGATACAAAACTAGATTTTCCAACATATGGGTTGCCCATACAAGTGCTACACATGTCTTCTCAAGTGGTGAATACTTTTCTTCATAAGGCAACATCTTCTTGCTAATATAGTAGATTACATTCTCTTTCCTAGTCTCCTCTAGGTATTGAGCAAGTAAAGCCCCCATTGTTGTATCTATAGTTGTGCGATATAACAATAATGGCCTTTCAGGTACCGATGGGACCAGTATTGGTGGCTTCATCAAATAATTCTTAATCTTCTCAAAATCTTCTTGACATTGTTCATTCCATATCGTAGGAACTTCCCTCTTGAGCAATCAGAAATTTGGTTCACATGTCATGGTGAGCTAGACTATGAACCTGCTGATGTACTATATCCTCCCTAGGAACCCTCGGATCTCCTTTTCAGTTCTAGAAGGCTTCATCTCTACAATTGCTTTGATTTTGTCTGGATCTACTTCAATTTCCCTTTGGCTTACCATAAATCCCAATAGCTTTTTGGATGTTACACCGAAAGTGCACTTTTTGGATCCAACCACAGCTTATGGTACCAGATTCTTTCAAAGAATTTCCATAAAGCTGGCATATGCCCTTCACGGTCTTTGGACTTCACTATCATATCATCAACATAAACCTCTACTTCTTTGTGGATCAAATCATGCAACAAAGTGATGGCTGGGCGTTGGTAAGTAGCACCAACATTTTTAAAGCTAAATAGCATGACCTTGTAGCAATATGTTTCCTATGGTGTAATGTAGGAGGTTTTTTCCATATCTTCTGCAGCCATCTTTATCTAATTGTACCATAAAAATCCATTCATAAATGATAGCAAGGCGTGTCCTGCTTTGTTGTCAACCAAGATATTAATGTAAGGCAAGGGAAAATCATTTTTTGGGCTAGCCTTATTCAGGTCTTGGAAGTCTACACACATTCTCACTCTCCCATCTTTCTTTGGCACTGGAACCACAGTAGCTAACCACTTTGGATAGTTGACCACCCTCAGGAATCCTGCATTGTACTGTTTCTCGACTTCTTCTTTGATCTTGAGAGTCCACTCTAGCTTCATTCTTCTCAATTTCTACTTGACTAACTTTATGGTTGGGTCTGTTGGGATGCAATGTTGCACTATATCTGTATCAATCCCAAGCATGTCTTTATAGAACCATGCAAATACCTCTTTGAATTCTGTCAGTAGGGCAACTAATGCTTTTTTCTCAGAGGTGGTTAGGGTATTGCCCACTTGTACCATTTTAGGTTCATCATCAGTTCCCAAGTAAATAGGTTGGGTTTCTTCTTTTGTAGGTTCCAAATTCCCTTGTTTTAATTCCTTATTATTAAGAGTTTCTTTACCAATTTCAGAAATAAAAAAATTCAAAGCCAAAAAATAAGCAAAATCAGAAATCATATTATAAGAATAAGAGTTCTTAATAGACTTAATAGACTCAACAGAAATTGACTCTATAGGAATACTATCACAAACAGACTCAATAGGAATAGTAATACTATCAGAAACAGACTCAATAGGAATAGAAACTATGTTTTTGGTAGGAGCGACTGGCTCGATGGTCTTGATCTTCCTCGCAGAGTCCTCCATGGGGTGGGTGGCTCCCTCCTATGCCTAATTCTTCAACTCAATTGTGGCTTCAATGATGGCGGGCATCTCCCAGTGAGTTCCTTCTTCCCTCAGCATCAGTACTAGGGGGTCTTTATTCATATAGTCCATGCCTTCACCATCAATCTCTATATATGTGGGCTTGTCAGTCTCCAAATGTGGGGGTTTGAAATGTCTCCCCCCTTATGATGTGGGCAATTTTTGTTGGGTCATTTAGATCGATGTCTTGGGGTTTGAAGTGTCTCCCCCCATTTGTGGATGTTTGGCCATTTGAGTGGGGTTCAAAGTGTCTCCCCCCATTCGTAGGTATTGGGTTACTTGATTGGGGTTCGAAGTGTCTCCTTTCGTATGTTGGTGCTTGGTAATTTGATTAGGGTTTAAAGTGTCTCCCTCCATTTGTGGATGTTAGGTGATTTGATTGGGGTTTGAAGTGTCTTGTAGGTCGAATATGGGATTGTGATGTTGCAGCAGCAGAGTGTCTTCTATGCTTACGGGCTTCAGTATTGTGATGGGAGCGATAGGCTTGGAACTGGAGCTACTAGCTTGAGTGTCAGCCTTAGGTTCTCTCTGAAGCCTTCCTTCGGATCTTGACCAAATTCTCCCCTAAGAAAAGGCTCGGTCTGGTCAATCAAAGCTACGTCCCTATCTACATCAATCAACCAAACAAACACAGACAAAATGCAATGCAATTTTAACATGGACCGCTCTAAAGGTAGGTTCTAAGTCATTACATTGTAGGGTGGGTTTGTTGTTTTATTGTTTCCCATAGCTAGGACGTTACACCTCCTAACTTGTAATGTAATGAACATTGCGTTGGTCCGAACGGCATGGTCTGTCCTTTACAGGCAACAAGAAATGATCCAGTGACTTTGGGCTATGAGTTGGTGAGTTTGCCACTAGGTACTCGAATCTAATGAAGACCAATGATCCATGGTTACCACCACCACATTGTTGAAAGGGGTGCATACATATTTGTTGTTTTGATGGCATACATTATGACAGTTAAGGAAAGCTCTTAACAAACAAACATGGCAACATAAACAAATATATAATACAAACATCTAAAGACGTAAACAAACAAACAAAAACCAATATCATGCAAAATCATGCAAAAGAGTAGGGTATATTATTGGTCACTTAAGTCTAACACAAAGCTTAGCCCTCGACATCCTCAGTGGAGTTGCCATTGTGAGAGACCAGGAAATTAGGTGCTCTTAAAAAATAGATTTGGGTGCTTTGAAGGGCACCTCTCTTTTTGGGTAAGTGGTATGGAGTCGCCACTTATTTTTTTATACAAAAAAAAAAATACAAATTTACATGATTGAAATGCTTTATTTTCATTGATTAAAGAAAAATAAATACAAGCTTGATAAATTGAATCTTACAAGGCTTTGAGTCCTAGTTACAATCTACCCAAAAACAAAAGAAAGGCAAGGCATAGATCTACCTATCCAAAAGAACTAAATTCAGAGGCTAGGTTACGGAATGGGAAAGTGTTAGGCACCCATTCCGCTCAGACAAAGTCTGGTCTTCTAGACTTTGATGACCAATATACCCTTTTTGCATGATGTGAATGATATGTTGCATATATGACAAACACTTGACTAACATTAACTCAAATAAATTTATCTTATGAATGTATCCTCTTCATTTTAGAAAGAAAATTCAGATCTGTTCTTGTAAAATAAAAAAATAAAAAAATGATTTGATTCATAAACTGAAATCAGATATGTTTTTGTTAGATAAAAAGAAAATAGTTTTGTAAAGAAAATCAAATATGTTTTTATATAATGAAAGAACAAGGTTTTTGTAAAAAAAATATCAAATCTGTTTTGGAGCAAAGTTAAAAAAAAAAAAAAAAAGATTTCATAAATAAGAAAATCTAGATTTGGAAAGAAAAAAAAATCAGATTTGTTTTTGTGTAAATAAAATAAGAAAAAGACTTTTTTTAGAAGAGGAACTACACTCATGAAATAAATCTATGTTACATGCATCAAACAAAAACCATCTCAAATTTTAAATCTTCTTTTAAATTTCAAAAATAAGTTGTTTTGTGACAATGAAAAATTTTTCTAAAAAAAATCAAATCTGTATTTAATGAAAATACAGATCAGTTTTGGGCGTTAAAAAAAATCAAATCTATATTTAATTAAAATATAGTTCAGTTTTTAAGTGTTAAAAAAAATCATATATGCATTTAATGAAAATGCAGATCAGTTTTTTGGAATTAAAAAAAAAAATCAGATCTGTATTTAATGAAAATACAGATAAGTTTTATGAGTTTTAAAAAAATCAGATCTGCATTTAATGAAAATATAGATCAGTTTTTGGAGTTAAAAAATTCAGATCTGTTTTACATGTTTAAAGAAAAATCTTTGTTAATTAGCAGATTTTTTGAGACTCGAACAAAAATATGCTAAGAACATGCTTTAAGAAAGATTTGAACAACACATGGCAACAACATCAAAAATTAAAAATAATAAAAACATCCTACAACTTATTCACGCATCATCAAGTAGAATTAATAAAAAGGAATAGAAAAAGAAAAGAAAAACTACCTCTTGCATAAGCATGCTCTTCTTAGTGAAGGAATATTTTAGGGTTCAAAGAAATTTATTCAATTCTCTTTGAAACCTAAAATATTTTGCTTACAGAAAAGAAATTCCTAAGGTTAGAGCCTCCAGAACGTCTTTAACGTAAGAAAAAAAATAAAATAAGGGAAGAGTTAGAAAGAGGGGAGTCAAAGAACGTGAAAAAGTGTGCTGAATTTTACGAGGCCTCCTCTATTTATAAATGATCTAAATACTAACTGGGATGTGCCCTTATCTCTAAAAAATTGAAAATGATGTGGTTTATTTCAAACCAAGTGCCCTTGGGCCGGGGCACGCATTTGTGCCAATCGGCACTTGAAAAGCGCCGATTGGCTATTGGAAAGTATTGAATGGCCCTTTTGGGTGCCGGTCCCATGTTTGAGTTTTGATCCACTTTGGACTCCTTTTTTTTAGGTTTTTTAAGCCGGGACTTGCACTTAGACGTGTTTTTAATCCATATTCAAAAAATTAAACTCTTTTTCTGATAATTCAAGTCTTTTCAATAATGATTATCTTGCAAATAAATACTCCAAAAGTCTTGATTATCCACAATTTTGTAGTTATCTGATTATCCTATTTTATTCCCATGCAAGCAAACCTATTTTTAACACTAACTATCAACCAATCACAAAATTATTTAACTAATTTTAATTGTCTAGCCAATCAAAATTAGTTTAAATTAATCATGTGTGGTTGGTTCCACCTAAACAAAATGAATGTAGACCGTACAAACTTGATCATGCGATACCTTTCAATCCGACGGTCTGATTTAGAAATTGGGCACACCGTTGCGATTGTGAGAACCTCAAGATCATTTTTATGATATGCAATGAATGAATTAATGCATGTAATGCAATTATGATTTTTTTGGGTATAGGAATGGTCATTCTAGCCATCTTTCTTGATTAAATTATGGGTGCAAAATCGAGTGTCTACAAGCTCTGAAGATATAAAATTTAAAAATTAAAAAATAAAATAAAATAAAAGCCTACTAGGTTGAAAACCCGAAAGGGTGACCTAGGCAAAAATTAAGGCAAAAGAACCCTGCTAGATTGAAAACCAAATGGCGGTCTAGGAAAAAAATAGGGGAAAAGACTATGGGCATGGCGAAAATTCCTATAAGGACATCATGGGAAACAATTACATGGCATGAACAAATGAAAAATTATGACAATAAGCAAAGATAATAAATGGATGATTCCCTTATTGCTCAAATTAAACGATAATAAATTGTTTCCATAGGGGATTTGGAACATTTGAAATCTTTATTGAATTCAAAAGGAAAAAGAAATGAGAATCATATAGTGCATAAAAGTAAAATTTGGGGCATATCAAGGTAGTCAGTCAGTCCTCTTTCTTTTGTTGGACTTCTTGTAAGCCTTTTAATGTTAGCCTCTTGTTAAGGACATATTTTATGTAGTTGGCTAATCCTTTGACAAAACGCACTTTACTTGTATTTGGGTAGATCTAAGTTGTGTTTAATACTTGAAGAAACATGTTGTTCAAGTCTAGTATTAAAGCCATGAAGATTGGACTAAGAAACAAGTGAAGAAAAGGTGTTCAATAAAGCTGGATAGATAGCTCGACACCTGCGGATAGATATCTCGATAGCTGCTCGACACCTCCTCGACACCTGGCTATTTGTCGAGCTCTTCAGCTGATTATTATCGCAATCTCGATAGCTTCTCGATAGCTGGTCGATCGATCGAGAAAGTTTCTGTCCCCTCGACACCTTCTCGACACCTCCTCGATAGCTGCTATCTGTCGAGGTTACGAATGTATCTTGAAGGTGATAGTCCCCATCAAACAGTTATGATTGTGTGTGAGGTAAAGTTATTTTCTCATATCTTAGATCGTCATAACATGTATACACATATGCAATCTTGCGATGTTTTTCACACACAACACGCAATATTCTTTGCTACTTTTGATACATGTGCAGGTACAATGTGATTTGGCCATCACAAAGGTTTTACATGTGCTAATGTATGCTCACTAAATTGTCTTGACTTGTTTTTGAAAAATAAAATTGGTTAGACTTGTTTAGTGTGTGTGTGTGTTTTGCATCTTTCTTTTGTCATCCATAGCATCTTGTTTCATTACATTCATGCATTTATATGGATTTCTTGTGCCCCCATGATCATCCTTGATCATCTTTATGTCTCTCGGGTGAAGCTTTCTAGCTTCTTGTACTCTTTGTCAATCATGACAAAAAGGGGGAGAATTTGTGGAGTTTGAGATTCTACAAGTTAGGGGGAGAAATACATGCCTCTGTAAGGGGGAGTTGTGTTTCATTTTGTTAGGGGGAGTGCTTACCTCCTTCTTTTTGTACCTTGGGTCTTGTAACAATTGTTTACATACATTGTGCTTATCTTCTTTATATGCTTGTGTATGTTTTCTTTCACCTATCTCTACATGTGTTGTTTCTTTTCTATCTTTATACATATGTTTCTTTATTTGTATGCAATCTATTATTACTGTTTCACACTAAGATGCTTGATGAGTTTTGTTTAAAGTGTTTCAGAAATACAGGTTGTCAAAGTCTACTTGCCATAAACTCTCTTCTTGCAAAGTTTTTCAAGAGTTTGTGTTAGGATAGATTTTATTGTATTCAACAAGTGAGTATGAGTTGAGTGATTTATAACTTCTCTCATATGTTCATTTGTTTGTTGTGGTTTTGTCACGGATTGCCAAAGGGGGAGATTGTTAAGGACATATTTTATGTAGTTGGCTAATCCTTTGACAAAACGCACTTAACTTGTATTTGGGTAGATCTAAGTTGTGTTTAATACTTGAAGAAACATATTGTTCAAGTCTAGTATTAAAGCCATGAAGATTGGACTAAGAAACAAGTGAAGAAAAGGTGTTCAATAAAGCTGGATAGATAGCTCGACACCTACAGATAGATATCTCGATAGCTGCTCGACACATCCTCGACACCTGGCTATCTGTCAAGCTCTTCAGCTGATTATTATCGCAATCTCGATAGCTTCTCGATAGCTGGTCGATCGATCGAGAAAGTTTCTGTCCCCTCGACACCTTCTCGACACCTCCTCGATAGCTGTATCTGTTGAGATTCATTAAATCTCGACACCTTCTCGACACCTCCTCGATAGTTGCTATTTGTCGAGGTTACGGAAATTCAGCTTTTTGTTTCTTTGGGCCAGGCTTATGTATTTGTGTAGGGTTTCTTTTCTCATAACCCTAGACCTATATAAGGCTTATTTTAGAGGCCGTCACATAAGAGAATACAAGGAGAACATATTCAAAAGGTGACCGATGCCTTATTCTCTCTGAAAGAAGCTACTGCGTATTTTGCGCCTTAGGGTTTTGTAACCAAGTGCTTCTTGATCTTCATTCTTGATGAAGTGAAGAACTTTGCAGCCAACATCTTCTTCTAGTTGGTGATTGAAGTCGCGTACTGGGATCCGCGCAATTGGTTAGTCACGTATTGGGATTCGTGCATCAAAGGGTGGCGTTCATATATTGAAGAGTTCAGAGGTTCTGAAGCGGTAGAAGGTTTCTACTGTGAGTTCATCTACAGGGATTGTAGAGTCTAGGGACAAAGGTTTTGTACTAGATCTAAAACTTCTCTTTTCTATAGTGGATTGCTTTTCGGGAAGGTTTCCCCCCAGGTTTTTTACTGTGAAACTGGTTGGTTTCATTGGTTTTCCTGGGTCATCATATCTTGTCTTATTTACTTTTCCGCTGCATTTATTTTTGACATGATATTGATGTTTATTTGTTTTAACAAGTTTTATTGATAATAAATCTAATTAACAACTTGGATTTAAAACTTGTTAATTCTATCAACTGGGGTCTAAATTTCCCAACACCTCTAGCCATTTCTTATCCCCGAAGTTGGATGAAGGAACCGAGGAAAACGAATATCTTCGGCCACCATCCTCTTCAACCAAGTCTCACGGATCCTGCCCAAGACCCTCTCAATGAAGACAAAGATATGAAAGGCAATATCATTGCTACGGCTTAAATAATGCTCCTAAGTGCAGGATTGTTGCGAAGTAATAACTCGGTAAGTTCGAGGTTGAATCCACAGGGAAAAGGGAATTGATTAGCAAACCACAAGAGAATAAAACTAAAATAATAAAGTTTAATTGAAGAGATTTTTGATAGTTTAGTGAAGGTAATTTAAATTGAGAGAAAATAACAATATATTAAGGCGCTAAGGTTTAGGGATCCACACACAACACATCTATTGGTAGTCTTAATAATATTTATTTCATAACTCAACAAAAATTCATATGAAGAATGATCTTAGTAAGATGATTTAACAATAAGAACTCAAGAATTAATTGTCGAAGGTAGTTTCATGAAATTGATTGATTTTAGGCAACACAAAACTAGTGAATTAGTTCATAGGGAATACTAAGCATTTAACGAGTCTAAAGTCTACGATAAATCAAAGGATTATATAGAATTAAACACTTTTCTAGATGAGTAAAACAATCAAAAACATAAAAATATAAGCATTAAAACCATTAAATAATTGTTAAGAACATACCAATAAACAGTTGGGTTTCACCCCTTGCCTTAGCAAGGCTTCTAACAAGCCATAACACAAATAAAACTCTAAAAACTGTAAAGAAACTTTAAGAAAACCTAAATTATGTTCTACGGTAGGTCCCTCCTGAATTTTACCATAAAGAGCCTTTCAATAGGTCTAGGAATCCTATTACAAGTTGAATTCCCGTTTGGAGAAAATCTCAGGTTTGTAGGCTTCACTTAACCGACATTTTTGGCCTATTTAACTTCATAATTAGGACTTCTAATAAACTAAAATGTTGTATCCCTTTACGCCAAATTTCCAGAACAACTTGAATCATCTCGATTGGACATTTGAGCCGAAAGTTATACTCCAAATACTAATTGGTGCACAGGCTAGAATCCTAATCCAAATTGGATTTGGATTTGGTGCAAATTTCCTTTGATTCCTTGCTCCAATTGAACCTGAATTTAGTTGGATTGGCCTTCTTTGACTTCATCATAGCCCTTGTAAAAGTAAAGTCCATTAGCTTTCTTCTTTGCACAAATTCACTTATTTAATTTCATTATCTTGTAAAAGTAAAGTCCATTAGCTTTCTTCTTTGCACAAATCCACTTATTTAATTTCATTATCCTACAAAAGACAAATTTATGCATTAAAATTTAATTAAGCACAAAATTGATTATTCAGAATTATTCCAAAACCAATTATAAAATGCATGAATTAACTCAAAATAAGTATGATAATGCTTTCTATAATGATATAAATATGTAAAATTAAGCTATTAGCACACTCCCAACCAACTCATTGCTAGTCGCTAGCAATTTAAGCAACTCGAGACAAAGACACAAAATAACAAAAAATTATTACTTTAGTAGAAATAGTTAATCAAAGGTCAAAACACTAACAACCACCAAAGATATTCTACATTCCAGATTGTTGTCCACCAAGCACATCCTCTGATCTACTTGATATGTTTCATGCACCAAGAAATACCTCGCAAGGAGGCATAAACAGAAGGTGTTGAGATAGTGAGAGCGTCTCCTACTAGTCACAAGAATAGCCAACCGAGAAAAGTATGTAGAAACCATGTGAATGTTCAAATGGTCAAGCGTACACCATTTTTGCGCCATAACTAGAAAGATCCCTAAAAGGTCATGAGCTAAGTCAGCAAAATCCTCGCCAGTGGTGGGGAGAATAAGAGTGCTAACTTTAGGTTCGCCCATGATTGCACTAAATTCTTCAAGAGTGGGGCATATCACCACACCGTTAAAGTGAAAAACATCCCGGGTAGGAATCCAAAAGTTGGCAACAACACGAAGGAGAGCTTCGTCCACTTTGATTTAGTGATAGGGAAAGATGCAAGAGAGACTGAAAGGAATGAAAGCCTTCTTGAAACTAGGGTCAAGCTCCTTGATCCATTTTGAGACTTCTAAAGGAGAGAATTCTGCCATTGGAAAGCCTTAAAGAGTGTTTTATGAGTTTAAAATACGTTTGGTGAGGGTTTGGAGGCCCCTAACAGCTATTTTATACTTAAATAGGTAGCTAGGGTTTTTCTGAACCACGGCACACGTACGTAGGGTCAAAGCTATGTACGCATGGTCAAGACCTGTGTTCGTAGGCGCACGTATGCATACGCATGAAAGGAGGTAGAGCCGAGTACCTTCTCCTATTTAGAGTATGGTTCCTCCACCAAGAGCCCTCCCATGATTCCTATTACTTAAGGGGACTACACAAGACACACTCAAGCTCAAATTTTCAAGCATCAAAGATCAAGAAAAGCAAAATTGCATAGAATTATGCAATTTTCCCCATAAGTTGTAAATTAAGTACATGTCTTAAATTAAAGCATAAATGTAAAAGATGTTCATAAATACAATCCAATGTCTCAAGTAAAAGAGAAAGTGCAGAAATACATGCAAATAAATAAAAAAGAGAAAAAGGGAAATATGTTGTGTGTGTGTGTGTGTGTCTGTCTATCTGTCTGCAGGATCATCGAAAGTGCCTCTCCCTTGGCTGGTAGCTAGGAGTCGCCTTTGAATCACCACCACCATCACCACCATCATCACCACCATCATCATTACTCAAGTCTGCAAACCCTTTAGGATCGTAGATCTGCCGGGAGTACTCCATCATCTCCAGCTTAAGGTTTTCCATAAGCCAAACTAGCTCCTCATGCTCCTGAATAGTGGGCTAAATTTTGAAGGAAAAAGTGTTAGGACAATTGTTGGAACGTAAGAATAGAAAAGAGGAGACAAGAATGAAGAACTCACTGCTCGCGTACTTTTAGGAAAAGGGTAGCACATGACATTTATGTTGCGCCCTACTAGACGCTCACTAGCAAATCATCTTGGTTGTAGACATAAACTGACCACAGTAAGCGAGGAGGGTCAATGGGAGCACCAGAAGCAGGGCCAACCTGACATGAGTATCCTATGTGAACATCATTATGTAAAGCAATACAAAGGAAGAAAGGAAATGAATGAAAAGAGAGAACACATACCACAAGAGGGAGGGAAGGCATGAGACGGGTATCATTGAACTCCTCATAGTCCAGCTCATCTAAAACCAGTTGGGTTTAGGGAATGCCACTCCTCCACAACTGGTATTCCGCACCCGTCATGGAAAGTGGGGCAAGCTTAAATACTGGAGGGTCCATTGGAACCTGAGGAGCATCCTCACCTACCAAATGGCAACACACCCTCTCCACTAGGTAGAGTACCCTTAAGCCAGCACCCTTAAAGGGTTGAGTGATCCTAAAGAGGACAATGGCAACTGCCCCCAAGTTCGGGCCCGTAACAACATAGGCAACTGCCCAAGGACTCCAATTAACCTGTAATAGCACATAGGGTTAAATAAATATTTATAAAAAATAAATAAATAAACCCTTAGAGATATGCAAAAGAAACAACTAGTGGCATTAAAATCCTAACTCACCTCATTAGAAGATAGCCCATTAAAATGAGCCATGACCGAAGAGAAGCTCTTCAAATCTACATTCACACCACAGGCAATGAGATCGTATTGAATGGCCCAATGCTTAAAAAAAAAAAAAATATATATATATATATATATATATATATATATAAGGAAGAATGGATACAATTTGAAAATGGCAGTTACAAAGTGACAGTTTGAAAGATGAATAGATACAGTTTGCAAGATGAATGTTTGTAAGATGTAGGTACAGGTATGAACAGTTTGCAAGAGTATGAGGCACAGTTTAGCCTAATGACTTACGGATGAGAAGTAGAAGAGCTACGAAAAAAAAAGGGAGAAGAAAATAACCTCAATGAGCTTCGAAGGCTCCACTAGTTGGCGCAAAGTCCCCCGGCTGAATGTGTCCATGGAGGAGTACTAGCAGGTGAGACACGCCTACCCCCAGTTGGCATCCCGAGCCCTCTCGAAGTCACGAAAAAGGGTCAACCACCTCAAAGACACCGCCTGCCCTCCATTGGAGAAAAGATATGCCCCTAGGAGGTACAGCAAGAAGGACCTAGCCATCCTAGCACAATCGTCAGATGTCACTTGTGGGAAAGGCCTATAATCTACCTCAATGTCAAAGTAGTAGATTGTCTCGGTGGTGTACCTCCTCCCGAGCAAGTCTATGCCCAACTGAGTGCCTGATTCACCCTTCAAGTTTATGAGCACCCCATCGCATCTAAGGCCTGTCATGCAATGGAAGTCATGCGGAGTCATAGTCATCTCTGTTAGGACATATGTGATTCTATGTTAGGAACATATGTCACTATTTTATGTAATTGGCTAATCCTTTGACAAAACGCACTTTACTTGTAATTTGGTAAATCTAGGATGTGTTTAATGCTTCAAGAAACAAGGTTTCAAGTTCAAGTGTTAAAGCCATGCAAGTCTGTCCAAGAATTAAGTGAGAAAGTGTTGTCCATTAAAGCTCGACAGCTAGTATCTATCGAGGTTTAAGAGAGCTATTTCAGCCCGAGGCTCGACAGCTGCTCGACAGATAGGGTATCTATTGAGATTTATAAAGTTCAGTTTTTCAGAGCTGATTTTCATCCAATCCGTGAATGTATGTTTGGGCTTTCATTTCTCACAACCCTAAACATATATAAGGATTATTTTAAAGGTCGTAAAAGGTTATGCACAGTTGCACAAGAGCACAATTCCACAAGTGTGAAGAAAAGTGTGACCGGAAACCTAGTTTGCCCTAGTTCTTCTTTCTCTTGAAGAAGCTACTGTGTTTATACACCATAGGGTTTTGTGACCAAGCAACTTCATGATCTTCATCATGTGATGAATTGAAGAACTTTGCAGCCAACATCCTTCTCAAGTTGGTGATTAAGTCGCATACTAGGGTCTGCATAATTGGTTAGTCACGTACTAGGAGCCGTGCATTGAAAAGGAGAGATTGTCACTACAGAACAAGTCCAATTGGGTATTGGGATAAGAGTTCAACTGTAGGTTGGTATAAGGTACTGGGATTCATTTACTTGTAACCGCTTTTTTGGATAATAGTGGATTCTCGAGAGTGGTGGCCTTAAAATCACCCGGTGGGGTTTTTGCTGTGTAGGTTTTCCCCATTTGTAAACAAATCACCGTGTCAATTTATTTTCCACTGTATACTTTAGATAATTGGTGATTTGTTTGTGCTACCACGCACTTTGCATGTTAATTTGATTAATTAATAAACTTGACTAATTAATCAATTAATATATCACAAGGGGTCAATACATTCTTGGTCTATCAATCTCCCTATTAGCAATGTGGAATGTGTGGGTGGTGTCACGCCCCAAACCCAAAAGGGTCCAAAGCATGAGAAAAACATCTAAAAGGGATCTATAGATTTTTCCTTTTTGAAAATTCAATCCAAAATTCATTATCAAAGTACCAACATCAAGAATTATCATAATAATTTCATTAATGATACTCCCAAAGTAAGTCAAAGCTCTATGCAATAATTACAAGGTTCATTGGCCACAAAAGAATGGAGGTTTGAATAAATACAATTACGTATCATTAACTTATCCCATCAGTAGAATTAAAGTAATAACCACTGTAATATACAAAAGAATGAGTCAAGCCTACTCTAGGATATACATCATCTAAATATCTCCATCATAAAAGTCCAGCCTCTGTCAGTAGTTAGTCTAATTGCTAGCCGTAAAAACATGTCTCAAAAGGATTGTCACCTACTCTCAAAAAGTTCGTAAAAGAATGGGATGAGACAAAGCTCAGTAAGTAGCATAATTAATGGAGGTGGGGGGGAAATGAAAGTTTCATGATGATAAACAATTTACAAATGGTTTAGGAAATTTCTAACTGAATACTGTAAGATCATTTTCAATGATAATATGACAAGAATGATTAAATAATGAAATACAAAATTTCTCAAAGTAAATACCATGAAACTATATACTATAATCTATGAGCACTAACAATATAATTCCAAAACCATAAAATCTAACATAAAGTAATTTATCACAAATATACCACATTACCACATAGACTAGTCAGAAAAACCACCCATTCACAATTGGCATGATATTGTCCTCTTTTGTATGCAGTCTCTTGGCCCCATTAGCAGCAGCCTTACCCATACCCTCAAGGTTTTGTCTCTCCCCCCATAGGCAGCAAGGTGAATTCAAATAGGACCTCTTTTACATGTGGTCTTTTGGCCTATAGGCAGCAACCTCACCTATACATAATCAATGAATTCTTCCCCCCATAGGCAGCAGGGAAGAACGCGTCATCCAAAGTAAAAGGGCACTGACCTGAATCTGATTTCGTTGTCACAATGACTACGAAAACCAAATCGGGGTGATCACTGAGAAATCACACATGGCATAAGGTTAAAACAAGATAAATCTCACAAGTTACACGTACTTTCAAATACATAGTTTATATCCAGGTAATTTCAAAAAATCCTTAAACAATCAAAACTTCCATAAAAGTTTGTAAGGTTTTCTACTCCATTCTTTGTCCAAAAAGGTTTTCTATCAATTTCCCAAATAATACAAGACAATATAAGCACCTTTAAATTTTCCAATATACCATAAAATCCATGAGTTCATTATCAAAGATTAAATAAAAGATACTCATATTTTCCATGTTAACAATTCATGCATTTCTCCAAATGCAATACCAAATATAATGCACTTTTCATATATAATCATATATAATAGGGTCACAACACAATACTTTTTAAGAAAACATAGTCTTAAACAATTTTCTAAAATGTGTTTCACCCAAAAAAAAAAAAAAAAAAAAAAACAACAACAACAACATTTATGCAACATGTTATTTTCCAAAAATCCCATCAAAAAGCTACTTACATTGCAACCCGCAAAAAGCCTAATTCTCCAAGCTCCAAAGGAGATTAGCTAAAATCTAAACAATATCAAGCAAACCTATCACAAAAAGCATAAAACTTGAAATTGTATCTAGCTACAAATTACGAATTGCCAAATAAGCACTTGATTACGCAAGCCTATTATTTAACCTCATCAATAATGTATTCCACTTCCAAAGTTTCTCAACAAGAGACTCATGATACCCAAAATCATAATATCCTCCAAGACAAACAATTTGAATATTTAACTAGCTCCAAATAATCAATAAAAATTATATTCACCATTTATTTCACATTAAAAAGTCAAAACCCCAAAATCTTCAGCACTTATATAACCACCATTGTAAAAATTATAAACCCAGTCATAAAATAAATCCACCAACACAAAACCCATACATATAAACACATGAATATCACTTCCAAAGCTCATAAATCACATGAATATCATTATCAAAACTTAGATTAAAAGAACTTTTAGCAAAAGCATAAATCCCGTAAAAAGATTAGAAATCTTTACCTCAAATAAAAGGGATGAAGATGCTTAGAGGTTCCTAAGGATTTTCCAGTGATCTTGCAGGAAAAATGATGGAGGATATGGTGGTGTGGAGTGTACCGGTGGGAGAGAGTGAGGGAATGAAAGGAGTGTTTGAGAGAAAATGAAAAAAAAAAAAAAAAAAAAGAAAAGAAAAGAAAGGAAATGAGTGAGATGGCCAAGAGATAAGGTGATAGTGTGAAATATGTGATGGGAATTAAGTGGGGTAGGTGGGAGCATGTATGGCCTAAAAAATCTGACTTCCCTTTTTTTGTGACTGGGACGTTACAGGTGATGTCCCACCACCTCTCAGCCAAAGGCTGCACTTGAATGGCACTAGTAGACCTCTCCAGTAAACAGATAATTAGCTCGAAGCCTGCTGCATGAATGTGGGCCCTTATTTTTGCAGTAAGGACCCTATACCATGCCGCCACACGGTTAGTGTTTCCCCTACCTGAAAATGGGGGCAAAGTCTACAAAAGGATGAAAAAAGGGTGCTATATTTGCATTTGGATAAGAAACAGATGAAACGGGAGTTAAAATAGGGTTCATGATTGGTGACATGTGCACATAAGCCCGTGTCTGCATACACAGGAACTAGGAACGCGTACGTAGGTTGGAAACCATGTATGCATGATCTCAAGAACAAATACGCGTACGCATGAACAGGTCCGCATACGCATAAATTCTGGCCGCACACGCATGAATGCAAGCTATGTACACAAGCTCGATTCTGCGTACGCATGAACATAGACTATAGGTCATTCTTCAACATTTTCAAGCATGCTTCGATCAAAAATCATCCTAAACATGTTCCTACCCCTCCTTGGGTATCAAGTTTTCATCTAAACCCATCCTACAGTAAAACCCAAGTATTTACATGTCCAAAAATGGATTAAAACAGAAGATCAAAGGAAAATGAAAAAATGAGAAAAGTTCAAAAAACTTACTAATCTGGTCCTTACACCCTCTAAAAGATGATCTTGTGGCCTATATGTCAACGGAGGGGACTCATGATGGAATTAAAGATGAACGCAGCGGAAAAGTAAGTTTTGAAACGGATCTACTTCATTCGATATTGATAACATGCATAAAGTAAATTTCAGAATTTGAGAACAAGAGATCGTACCTTGAAGCGGTGAATTCCAAAACCGAAGATTGAAGCACTTGGGAATACTTTTAATCTTCACTCCAATTCCACTAACGCCCAAGATGTGTGGTCTCTCAATTGGTAACAAAGGGATTATTAGAGAGTGACTTTCACTCACTTACACACCATTACAATGATGTTTTTCTTATCAATAAAATTCTGTACATTTTTCCCTTTGTATCTAACCAATATATCTAATTGGGCTGGCCTTTTGGGCCTTACCAATTGGGCTTAAGTGTGTGGCTTGGAGTGGAACCAAAAGGGACCAATAAGACACTAGCTCCAATGGGCCTTGGGCTTTTCTGTCAACTCTTGACAAGTCCAAAGTTACCATTAACTATATTTAATACCACTATATAAATATAGTTGCACTCTAGGTCTTATCTATATATTATATCGACTTTATTATACATGCAACCCCTTCATAAAATATTCGTAGTAATACAAAGTCATTAATATAGACTGCCACTTTGTAACTTACTACAACTTGATCCTTGAGTACCCGGTTTAATCCTTTAATGTTATTCATTATATATTTATGAAATCCAATTCCATAAATATATACTTTAGTCTTACTAAAGTGGTTAGGCCTAACTCTCTGAATAACAAACTCATTAAACTTATCTCAAGGGAACACTTTATATCTCCGTTAAAAGACTATGAATTCCATCTTGAGAATACATGTTCCATCAACACTTAATGTGGCTGCCCAACATACTGAGGTTTTGACCATTACTTTAGATCTCACTTCTAATATATCAAAGCAACCTACACCTCATGGTCAGGTTCATTATTCTCTCAGGATTAAGAGTTCATGCAAATACAAGTCATGAGATTTATTATTCATTTGACAGTCCTTAGGCAAATAATAAATCTCATGGTGGTCCAGTTCAATATGTCTTAACTCTTAAAACATATTAACACATCAACTAGAAGTCTCCACTTCCATGATCAAGACAAATCATCGTAGTTGATATGTTATAGTTTTCGCAGATGAAATGCCCAATTTCATCACCGACTACGAACTATAATTCTGAGTTTACAAAGAACTTGTGATTTATATCTTCTGTGAATTTTCACATAAATCACATACTATGCATCTCATGGACTATATGATAATGTCCGAATATTCATATTACCATTATTTCAGATAATAATAAAACAAATTTATTAAACATAATATTAAGTCATACACAATGTCAAACACAATGTCACACTTAATATTATACATAGCATCATTCAATAGGATTTAAGGGCACTAATCCTAACAACTCATTCAGCCTCACTGCTCCATTCCAACACGTGAGGTTGAAGGCATCGCTAGAAAAAACATTGGAGGTTTTCTTGGACTTAGGTGCCATGGAGAAAAAGAAAGCTTGGAGGGGGAGAGAGTTGCAGATGAGAGGATTGAAGAGAAAGGAGTCAAATTGTGAGAGGAAGTGAGAGGGAGGTTAGGTGTTTTGTAGAGAGGAAAGATGGAGGTTAAAGAGATGGAGAGAATGTCAAGAGATGAGGGAAAAGAAACGTTTGGTAGCCGTTGGAGAAAAATGAAGTGGCGAGAACACATTTGGTGGCTAAACTACATGAGTTTAATAAATAAATAAACTTTAAATATCCCCAGTGGGTTCCCGGAAGGTAGGAAATAGAAAAGACAAATTCAAGAATGCGCCAAAATGATGGAAATACCCTCAGTTGGGTAAAGGACACAAAGACCCTCAAAGCATCTCCAATGAAGGGAAAGTATCCAAAGTATCCATTAGTAGATCAGAAGTTACCAAGGAAATTCTACCACGAGTTTAAATCATCAAATCCCTAGTAAAGTACAGTATTGTGGAGGGACTCCCCCGTGGGTCCAAGACACGAAGGCAACCCCCTTATGAGTTGTGAAGAAATTTCAACGTGGAGTAGACAGGACCTCCCGTGGGTAGAATTAACACAAGTTCCCCAATGAGCCATAAAGAAGAAAAAAAAAAGAACAAGAATTTTCCCTCAGTGGACCATGCATTACTAAAGACTTCCTCGTAGGCCACAATCATCAACACACTTTTCAGCAACTTACCATACCCGGTAAGCTACATACTAAGGAGGCTTCCCCGTGAGTCACCAAAACTTCTCAACAGATCATACTCCCTAGTGAGTCTTTCATCATCCTCAATGGATTCTTCACTTGAGACTCCCTCGTTGGTCGGAATAGAAAGGCCACTCATGCACATATCCTACGGGAATTGAATATGTAGGCATATGCCACACACCAGTCAAGTAAAGTCAGAATATAGAATTTGTGCACATATCTTCCGGGAATTGAACAAGCATGCACATCATGCAAAACTTGTGCACATATCCCAAAGGAATTGAATATGTAGGCATAGTGGAAGAGGTAGAGATAGAGACAGAGACTAAGGTCACCCTGAGGCAAGAGCCTTACCAGAACAAGCAGAGATAGAGATGGAGAAGACAAGTATTACCCAGAGGCGCAAGCCACCTAGAGAAGTTTGAAGTAAGAGCCTTAGATGGACACCACAAGTATATATCCTTTTAAGCTCGTAAGAGCACCTTGTTTGTTTGATTGATGGTTGCGGCCGTTGGCCTTGTTTGTTTTTCTTTTTAAGTGACTCTAGGATAGTGAGTCACTCGCATTTTGCTTGTAATTGGTAAAACGGGTTTTGGGATAGTAAACCTATCATTGCTCGTTTCCAAAGCAAAAGGGTGCAAATTCGGACATACAAATCCCACGTGACTCTGCGAATTTGCACCACACCCCATGTATGCGTGCTATGTGCCGTGTGCATGGGTTGGGCTCAAACCATACGTCGAAACAAAATGTTTTGTCTCTTATTCTTTTGATTCCGTTAGCGAAGTTCACGAATCAAGAGAGGGGTATCTGTAAACACTACATTTTGTACCCTTTATGACTCGAGCCTCCATTCCCCAATGATGCCAAAATTCTAAAGCCCAAGATTGGTTTAGGGCCTAATCAGATTACAAATTGACTTGAGAGGTGTTAAAATGGAAAAAATAACTTTTTATGAGCAATAAATCTAGTTTTGAAAAGTAAAATGCTAAGGAAACCCTCGGCCTGCGTATGCAGGTCTGATGTATGCGTACGCATTAGTCTAGTAATATGTCCAATATGGGACTCAAAACTCATATTTTATTAATATCCAATCAATCTAGGATATCACGAGGGGGTATTGGGTCTTTGTCAAGTGTGAAATGTTTTATGCCTCCATGGAGCGAAGTATTGTTTTGAGGGAGAAAACTATACTACCGCATCTTGTATTTTTTTTTCCCCGTGAATAGTGAAATTCTTTCAATTCCATGAATGTAGGCAAATTGCCGAACTACGTAAATGCTGTCTTGTGTGATTGTTTTTCTTTGGCGCATATTCTTTTATTATCTATTTTTGCACCTTACAGATCTGAGTATTTCGTGTATATTCCTTATATAATCTGCATCCTGTTTCTTGAAATTTAGTCCCACACATGAATGTGACTTTGCATATTTGTGGTCATGTCGTAAAGGCTGTACTGATTTGTACAACAGTACCTGAATTTGGCTCAAGAGCTGTTGAACACACTAAGGAGTTGATGTTATGTTTAACCAGCCGCCCTAATATCATAATCGAAGTAATCAGATTCGAATCTATTGTTTCTATTCCTCGTAATTACAATCTGAAATAATTAAACTTAAGTTTCCAGTGAACATGGTTAGTGCATTGTATCAAGAACTTTCGGCTGTAAGATTCAGTGAATGGCTTTCCTTTTAATTATATTTTCAATATCATACACCCTTGCATGGTTACAATTATAGCTTTAAATATAATATCAAATCACAATTAGCACAATAAGATCCAGCCTTCTCTTAATTAGTATTAATATGTCCTCCGTTATCACTTATCAGAACATGGTGGTCATTGTTTAGAAAAAGAGATGCTTTTTCTTACTACACTCTAAACTAAACCAACACCTTTAAATTATTGTCGATCCTCAAAATAATTATGCAAATAAAAAGAATTTAAAATCTTCCCGCCATGTATACCTTAAAGTAATTTATTAGTTCTAAGAGATAATTAAGTCCATTCTCAAAACATGGTGGTTTCGCCACTACTTTTAAGTTTTATTTTAATATTCAAAAACCACATTCACACGAGAAAAGGAGACTTGCTTTTACTACTCTCTAAACAAATCAACAGCTCGAAACTATAGTTGCTCCTCCAAAATAATGGTGTAATTAAAGACGTGAAATGCTAGGACCACATCCTCAAGTAATAAAATAATTTGTAATAAACTTAGTGACAAAATATTTTACAATTTTTACACAAATATTTATGTGATCGATTATGAATCTATGATAGGTGGATAATAAAAATAGCATGGTGTTTTGTTTTTTAATTTTTTTTTATTATGCAGGAAAAATAGCATTGTGGCAAGTTATTATAAACGGATATTATTTTAATAAGGATAAAGTTTAGTTACAAAATTAGTTGTAGTCTAAGGCTACAATCTTACTCAATATCATTTACATTACTACATATTTTGAAAATCTAACTATTGAATTGCGTGTTCTTTATGTTCTTGATACACATATTAAATTTTGTGTCAATTGGGTATTATTTTCTGTATGATCTATAAGTTTACATTTTATGCATAATTTTAAACTATAAAAACTTGCAATTTAAATAATTTATTGATGACATAATTATTGATCTTTAATTTTATAGAAATTTTGCAAACATGGAGGATATAAGAAGAAAATGTAATCTAATGGTGGATTTGTCAAAATTCACCTCCAATAAAAAGATATAAAGTAAAGTTATAGCCTTAAGGTACAACCAATTTTGTAGCTAAATTTTGTCATTTTAATAATAACTTATTATATTAAAGAAAAGTTTTATAAGAAATTTTATTTCTTCATACTCGTTAGGGTCATATTTTTATGTAATTGACATATCTTTTGACAAAAACTCATTTTACTTGTAATTTGGTAGTTTTTAGTGCGTTCATATTATTGAAGACATGAGAAATACTCAAGAAACACTACAAAAAAAGTTGGAATAGATGATTTCAAGGTTTTTGTTTGTTTTTCTTGTGGGATTTTGACCGGATCTTCATCAACGAGTCAACCAATCTGGGCTTTTGTGTGTTTGCCAAGAAAATTTATGAGTTTGAATGCTAAGGTTTGATTTGCTAGAGCTTGGTTTGGTAGTTGGGTTTTTGGGTTTGGTTGCTTTGCTGGAGATATAGGTTTGGGGTTTGGTTGAAATCTAGGTTTGGGGGTTTGGTTATTTGTTTGAGATTGAATATGGGGAAGAACACCGAGAAAAACACAAAGAACATGAATATGTTATTCTGAAAAAATAATGAAAGGAATAAAAAAAGAATGACATTTAATTAAATTATTTCGTTTAGATATATTTGGTTATAAGAATATAAGAATTAATTTGCTAAGAATATGAATCAAAAAGAATCCAAAGAACATGAGTTTGTTCTTTCCAAAAAAAAAAAAAAAAGGCTAAAAAAATATCATTTTAATTAAAAGAAAGTAATTTTTTGTTTTTTTTATAATTGAAATTAAAATTATTTTTTTAATCTTTTATATTTAAAGGCGAAAAACTATTTTTAGTCCTTACATTTTCAGGCAATTTTCATTTTAGTCCCTACATTTTATTTTTACCGCTTTTAGTCCCTATTCTGAAAAATGCTTTCCGTTTTGGTCCCTGCCGTTACATCAGAAACGGAAAAAGCTGACGTGGCAAACAACAGGAATAAATAATACTAAATTAATGTCTACGTGGCTTAAATTAATAATAAAAAATATTTTTTTACATTAAAAAATACCACGTCAGCATCTAAATTAAAAAAATTAATTTATTAATTTGAACTAAATAAAAAAATTTAAAACAGAAATAAAAACCAAAAATTATATTAATTAAGATCTAAATGGGTTTTTATCAAGAACAACAAGAACACCCAAATCCAAAAACACAAAATCACAAACACAGAAAATAGATCTGGGTTTGATTTTTATTAAAACCCAAAGTCCTCTCTCTCTGGGAAATACAGAAAGCCAATCTGAAAACAAAACCCACTTTTATTAAAATTCATTTTTTTTCCTTTTCTTTCTTCCACTTTCTGGGTAACCAAACACAACATCCTCGTTGAAAACTCCATAAACAACCTAGAAAATCACGTCCAGATCTGTGAATTGAAATTCAGAACAAAACCCATCACTAATAGTAGCCACAACCCATCTCCAACCCAAAATGAAACTCATCACGGTAGTAGCTACAACTCATCATTAAAAGAAACCCATCACTTCTGCCTTCACCAATCCTAACAGTAGCAGTGGCAACGCAGATTTCGTCCTCTCATCCAACGATCCAGATTCCGCCAACGCAGTCTTCTCCCTTCTCTCCCCTTCCAGCATCCTCTTCCACTCAATCTCCGCCGTCGATCGCCTCTCCCTCGTCAAATACGTCTTCCCAATCGAACGGCTCCCGAAGTGGGCCTGGTTCGTCCTTTCCTCCAATAAATTCGCTCAAGCTCTCTCCGATCTTTCTCCATTATTCAATTCAAAACTCAAACACGACCCTATCAAACCCTCCGCCCTTCAAATCCAGCTCAACCCAGTGGTGCATCTCCGACGACCTGAAGAAACTCCTCAATGGCGACAACTTCTGCAGTCCTTGTTGGGTGGTTGAGTCATGCAACGACTAATCAGCGCAACAGAGGTTTGGTCTCGTCAGTGGTTGGATTGCGACGGTGGCAAGGTAGAGAGAGTGGAACCGGTGGTTCAAGCTCTCCCCCGTCTGGATATTTACTTTTTTTTTTTGTTGATAAAATTTGGATATTTACTTGATTTGTGGTCATTGTGATTTAGCTTTAGGGAGCTGTTTCTGGGTTATACTCCTTTCAGATTGGCTTTCTGTATTTCCCAGAGAGAGAGGACTTTGGGTTTTAATAAAAATCAAACCCAGATCTATTTTCTGTGTTTGTGATTTTTGGGTTTTAATTTTGTGTTTTTGGATTTGGGTGCTCTTGTTGTTCTTGATAAAAACCAATTTAGATCTTAATTAATATAATTTTTTGTTTTTATTTCCGTTTTAAATTTTTTTATTTAATTAAAATTAATAAATTAATTTTTTAAATTTAGATGCTGACGTGGTATTTTTTAATGCAAAAAAATATTTTTTATTATTAATTTAGGCCACATAGACATTAATTTAATATTATTTATTCCTGCTGTTTGTCACGTCAGCTTTCTCCAATTCTGATGTAACGGCAGGAACTAAAACGGAAAACGTTTTTCAAGATAGAGACTAAAAGCGGTAAAAATAAAATGTAGGGACTAAAATGAAAATTGCCTAAAAATGTAAGGACTAAAAATGACTTTTCGCCATATTTAAATACTTATGTGACATTTAGAAAATTCTAAATGACTTTTTTTTTAATAATATTTTAATGTCCACGTCAATGTAATATTAGCAAGCAGGACACTCTACATGTTATGTAGACCTTTTTCTGTTAGTGGGTTGATCGTAGGGATCAAAACGGAATTAGCCTAAAATGTAGGATGAAAATGTCCAGCTTGAAGCAAAAATGTTTTACGACTAGACTCCTACGGTCTTCAAAAAAGTTCAAAGTAGAAAGGCGATGTAGATGGCACATGATATCTAGATCTAGGTGCCTACTTGGTGGTCATTTGGACCCGGTCTGGTAGAAGGGTAGTGGCCCACTGGGCACTTGACCCTTGGAGAAACGAAAGATTGGCTCTTCGAGAGGTTAAAAAAATAAAAAAATAAAATAAAAAGATGAAGACGATGGGCATTCATTTGAAAATTTTATTAAAGTTTTGATATGGAGGGACAAAATGTAATTGGGGGCCACACTCATTTCACTTTAACTAATGACTAATGTGAACGGAATGAAGCACGTGGTTATTATTATGCAGGATGCTGTTGTAGTGTTTAATTATTAGATAAGTTAAGACTTTTCATTACCTAAAACACCTGGGTTTGGGGATTTTATTAAAAAATAATCAAATTCCTCAAACTATTTTATTAATTAGACAACGTTTGAAACAAATTTCGTTTCTAACAAATCGAGCGCAGATAACTCGATTTTGCTCTGTGAAATTGCACTTAGAAATCGAGTGTCTCACACTCGAGTTTCATACTCAAGTGTCTCACACTCGAGTTCCAAGTGCAATTTCTCATAGCAAAATCGAGTCTTTTGCACTCGATTTGTTCGAAACAAAATTTGTTTCAAACATTATCTAACTAATAATATAGTTTGGATTTTATAGTTATTTTTTAATAAAATCCATTGGCTTTGAGTAAAGAGGGTAGCATCACCTTGTCCCCTCTTCAATGACACAATTACCCTCATTTTCTAAAAAGTATATATACTATAATTTTTTTCTTTAATAATGAAATATGGGTTTCTATAAATAATAATAATAATAATAATAATAATAATAATAATAATAATCACGTGCTTCATTCCGTTCACATTAGTCATTAGTCAAAGTGAAATGAGTGTGGCCTCCAATTACATTTTGTCCTTGGTTGTTTGATAATCAAATTCTTATGCTCTAAAGATGGCACAAGGGTATGACTTTAGGGAATATTAAAATGGAGAATGTCTCTCTTTGGATACAAATATGGGGTGCCCCTTTCGATATGGTGTCTCCTCAAGTAGCAAAGGAGGTTGGCAGTAGGTTAGGGGTGGTTGAGGAAGTGGAATGGAAGCAAAGGAAGGATGACTTTAACTATTTCATGAGAGTTCGGGTATCGTTACCAATATCCAAGCCGCTGAGAAGGGGTGCGTTCATTGCTGGTTCGGATGGGAAGCGTACGTGGGTGAAGTTTAAATATGAAAGATTGTCCTTTTTTTTCCATTATTGTGGATTGTTAGGCCATGATTTGAGGCATTGTGCTGCTCACTTTGCAGCGACGAAGAATATTGAGGAAGTGAAGTATGAATATGGGGATTTTTTAAAAGCAACAGGGGGTAGGCAACGATCTCCACCAAGGTGAAATAATAACAATTTAGGTAGTGCAAGTGATAAACTGGTGCAACCAATTGAAATTTTGAAGCAACCGATGGAGATGACGGCGACGGTGGTGGAAAATTTCAGATCAGAGAGTCCAAGTTTTCATGATAAGGAGGAGACAGAAGGTTCAGGAAAGGCCATGAATTCGGGAGAGACCGAGATTACAGGAAGTCATGTGAATCCAGGAGTGCAGCCTGATTTTACGAAGGGTAATAGATACGCAACTAAGGACAATGCTAATGGGAAGGAAGTGGTTGATACTACGACATTGAGTCCGGATAGTCAGCGGAATTTCAAGACTAAGATGGATATACCTGTTATCACCAGCAACAGATCAGACACTATCCTATCCGAGGAATTGCCGGGAGATGCCACAGAAGCCGCAACAAGTTCTGATCTTCCAAAAATCCAAGTTGATGGTAGGCCTCTCGTTTCAAAGCCCAAAATTACCTGGACCCGTATCAACATAATGGACTTTGGGTTAACTGGTTTCTCTAAAGCATTTAACATGCCAACACTTGGAGAAAGAACCTCTCAGGGTGATCTGAATGCAAGGAAGATTAAAGACTTGGACACAGTGAGTACAAAATGTGGGAAAGTGGATAGTGATGTAGGAGGCAGTGATGAAGGATCGGCGAGGGTGATGACTCACCCTTGCCGGGAGCAATAAGGCTTTTAATTTGGAACTGCAAATCAGGTGTTGACCAAGGTTATGGAGGAGGATGGATTTGTTTGGTATCTCACCTGCTTCTATAGAGGTCGTGGAAGCTTTTGGCTCATCTAAAAACTTTTGTGGAGGGACCTTGGATGGTGATAGGGGATTTTAATGCATTCCTCAATGTCTCAGAAAAGCAAAGTAAAACGCCATCACAAATGTCCCAAATTGATGCGTTTAGGGATGCTTTAGAATATTGTCAACTTGAAGACTTGGGATTTCGAGGGTATCCATTTACTCGGAGCAATAAGAGGCCGGGCTGTGCTAATACGAAAGTAAGGCTGGCTCGTGCAGTAGCTAACAAGGAGTGGATTGATTAATACCAAATGAGTAATGTTACACATTTTTCTTCTCATGCTTCGTTCCATCTACCTATCATCTTGCAGGTTTAGTGTTATAAACAACAAAGACATAGGAGAGGAAAGGGGTTCAAGTTTGAGGAATCATGGTTGTTGTGGGAGGAGTGTGAGAATGTTGTAATGGAGGAATGGCATAATGTGGGAGATGAGCAAATCAAATTGGCTGCTGTTAAGGAAAAATAAAAAATAAAATAAATGTGGAGAGGAGCTTATGGCATGGGGGTCAGCCAGAGCTGAACCTGAAGCTAATATTATCAAATAATTACAACAAAATCTTGATACTTTGAACCAGGCTGAAACTACTGAGGAGAGTAAGGCCGAATATCTGGAGGTGAGTAAAAATTGGATGTGCATCTATTGAAGCAGGAAATTTATTGGGTACTGTAAAGTTGTAATTTACAACTATGTGTTTTGTTGGCTTTAATTTCGTACCAAATTTAATTGTAATTATGTTCAATCTTATGTACCTTGTATTTCATGTGGGTTTTATTTGTAAGGATAGTGTGTGAGAGAGAGAGTGTGACAACTCAAGGCAAATTGAAGACTGAAGTGTTTTCGCGGGTAACTCACGAGTAAGCATCCCACGAAGTGATGCATGTGCCCTGCACATGACTGGAATGCAAAGAGTCAGGACAGGATGGAAACAGCTAGTTTTTGCGAGTATCTCGGGGGTAAGGCCTTCACGCGAGACACCTGCGAAACATTCTGTTTTGCCAGATTGTCATTTCTGATACACACTTTTTGTACCTACACTATTTATACCTACATTACCCACAAATGTTGAGGAGTGCTTCTGAGAGAAAACCCTAACCACAAACCTTGAGAGTTTATACCCACATTTCTCTACACAATTGCTTGTGGATTTTCCTCAACTCTTACCTCTCTATTTCCATACAATTGAGAGGTTGATAGTACAAATACTTACCACACCCTTTCAGAGTGTCAAATGAGGTTTTGGTACTACTGGGAAGCATTGGAAGAAGCCAAGCTTTGGCAGATGCAATTGGGCGTATTGCGGGATCCAAAGAGTTAGACAAGACACGGTTCCGAGAAGCCTTGTTGGAGTAGGAGCTTGGAGGGCTTAGGTGCATCGGGTAGATTAGGCTTGGAGGGTCTCTTGCTAACCCGTGTATCCCAACTGATTGTCTAGTGGATTGATTACCACTTGGAGGGCGGTGGAGAGGTATTTCGCCGAGTTCTTCGGTTTCCTTTTCGATAACACATCGGCATGTTATCTTGTGTTTGCATTCTTCTTCCTTACTCTTTTACCTTTCATTTTACTGCTGTGTTATAATGATTATGGGTTAGAGTAGCTTGTTTGTTTATCCACTCATATTTACTTTATTCCGCACTTAGTATTAAGTTAGAGTAAAATCAATCGAGCTGTAACTTTAATTTGGGGATCTAAACACCTCTTGTGTTTTCACACATTTTCAAGCTTTCAGGCACAAAGATCTAGAGTTTTGTGGTAGAAGCATGGGGATAAAAATACCAAATTCTTTCATTCAAAAGCATCACAAAGGAGAAGAAAAAATCACATTAAGGGTATTAAAAATGCACAAGACCAGTGGGTGGAGGAACTGGAGGATGTGGTCAAGGTAGCTTCTGACTACATTGATAATTTATTTAGTGCAGGTTCCTGTGACCGGATGGAGGTGTGCCTGAGTGCAGTCACCAGAAGATAACTATTGACATGCAAGAGTTTTTATCCAGTGAGTTTACAGCTGAAGAAATCAAGGCGGCGTTGTTCAAAATGGGACCACCCAAGGCCCCTGGTCCAGATGGTATGAATGCTATTTTCTATAAAAAATTTTGGCATGTTGTGGGTGATAATGTGGTGTCTGCTGTGCTGGATTTTTTGAATAATGACATAAATCATACAAACATTGTTTTAATTCCTAAAGGAAAAAACCTGGAAAAAATGTCAAAGTTTAGACCAATTAGTTTATGTAATGTGATTTATAAAATCATTTCAAAAGTGCTTGCAAACAGATTGAAGTAGGTGTTACCTTATGTAATTTCTCCCACTCAAAGTGCTTTTGTTCCGGGATGGCTAATTACAGACAATGTTTTGGTGGCCTATGAGACATTACATACTATGCATTCCAGGAAGAAGGGTAAAAAAGGCTCTATGGCTTTGAAGCTTGATATCAGCAAAGCCTGTGATAGAGTTGAATGGCAGTTTTTACAAGGAATCATGCATAAGTTGGGCTTCCAAGATGTGTGGATTGAAAGGGTGATGAGTTGCATTACTACACCATCCTTTTCTATTCTTGTGAATGGAAGACCATATGGCAATATTATTCCATCTAGAGGAATCCGGCAAGGGGATCCTCTCTCACCGTATTTGTTTCTGTTGTATGTAGAGGGATTCACTTCTCTCCTGGCAAAGGCTGAAGTAGATGGAAGCATTAAGGGAGTGTCAATTTGTAAAAGAGCACCCAAAATTTCTATTCTCCTTTTTGTAGATGATTCTTTGTTATTTTGCCAGGCAACTCAAAATGAAGTTGTGACCATTAATGAGATCCTTCAACTTTATACACATGCATCGAGTTAGAGTATTAGTTTGGAGAAGTCTTCAGTGTATATGCTGAGGATCTTGGGTGTCAGGGAGGTTGATTGGTTTGAATCATATTTGGGGCTACCAACTCTAATTGGGCGAGCCAAATGCCATACTTTTTCCTTTTTAAAGGATAGAGTGTGGAAAAAATTACGAGGTTGGAAAGATATGCTTCTATCTAGAGCTAGTAAAGAAATTCTCTTAAAGGCGGTGGCTCAATCTATTCCCACTTATACAATGAGTGTATTTCAAATCCCAATGAAATTATGTGATGAACTAGATGCTTTATGTGCAAAGTTTTGGTGTAGACAAGTTGGGAATGAAAGGAAAATTCATTGGAGAAGTTGGGATAAGCTGTCAACCTCAAAGAAAGATGGCGGAATGGGCTTTCGTGATCTTAGAGCATTTAATCTAGCCATGCTAGCCAAGCAAGGGTGGAGAATGATCCAAGAATTTGATTCATTGCTCTATCGGTGTTTTAAAGCAAGATACTTCCCACGGACTTCTTTTCTTGAGGTAGTTGAATCACCAAATAGTTCCTATGTACGGAAAAGCATGCTGGCAGCCCTACCAATCCTCAAGTCCAGTCATTGTTGGAGAGTGGGTAATGGTTGTTCAATTCGGGTTCAAGGTGACAAGTGGATTCCTAATTTTCCATCACATAGAATACTTCATCAGCCCAATGATGATGATGATGTTAAAGGTTGGGTTGTGGCAGACCTCATTGATCGTGAATTACATGAATGGAGGATTGAAGTAGTGATGACATTATTTCATGAAGAGAAGGCTAATGCAATATGTAAAATTCCCTTTAGCTGAAGGAGTGTGTCTGATTCCATTACATGGCTGCATAATAAGAATGGAAAATTCATTGTTAAATCAGCATATAGGGTTGCACAACAGGTTTTGAAGGTTGGAAAAGGGGCTAAAAGTTCTAATGGGAGGTATGGGAAGCAAGTTTGGGCTGCCTTGTGGAAGCTTAAAATTCCAAACAAGATCAAAGTGTTTGGATGGAAAGCGTGTCATGATATTCTGCCAACAAGTTTGAACCTGACCAAGCGAAGGATTATATTAGACGATATATGCCCGATTTGCTGTAGATGTCCAGAACCAACAATTCATGCACTTTGGGAGTGTGCCGCTGCGTAGGATGTGTGGGCTAGTAGTGTTAAAATTCTGCAGAAGGGATGCACTGGTCAAAATGATTTGCTGCACTTATTGGAGTACCTACTAGATCGACTGTCTTTGGAGGAAGTGGAAGTCTTCTTGATTCAAGCTTGGCTCATTTGGAATAGGCACAACAGTGTTATTCATAGTGGCAGATTCATTGATCCAGGGACTCTTAATTAGAGGGCAGAAGAGTATTTAGAGAGTACAAACATGCTCAACAGCAACTTCATGTAGAACTGGTTATGCAAAACAGCAGGACAAATTGGGAACCACCTCCAGAATCAGCTTTTAAGCTGAACTTTGATGCAGCAATTTTTTCTGAGTTGAACAGAACCGGCGTTGGGGTTGTAATTCGTAACTACAAAGGCGAAGTCATGGCAGCCATGTCTACAAGAGGGCCAGCAGTACATAGTAGTGAGGAAGGTGAGCTGTTAGCATGTATAAAGGATGTTGAATTTGCTATTGATGCAGGTTTTTTCAGGTTGGTTCTTGAGGGAGACAATGTTAATGTAATAAAAGATATTTCATCGCAAGAAGCTAACATATCTCTGCTGGGGAATGTTGTGGAAGATATTAAACATCTCATTAGGGGTCTACAGTGGGTATCTATTTCTCACATAAGGCGTAGTGGCAATAAGGTGGCTCATGTGTTAGCGCAACATGCTAGAACTATTATTGAGGATTCGTATTAGATAGAGGATTCCCCTCCTCCAGTCATTGAACAATTGTATCAAGATGCTTGCCTTTTATAAATGAATGAATGCAGTTTCCCTTTCAAACAAAAATTCACTAACCCATGCGATGCACAGGAAAGTTATATTGTACGTAAATTTAAACAATTCTTTGTTTCTTCCTCTTGTACATTAAGATTCTAGTCTCAAAAATTCGTATTTTTGATATGAAACATTAAATTACTAAATGAAAAATATTAATCAAACTTAAATTAAAATTAACAAAAACATAGTCCATAAACTTAAATTAAATCCAAACACAAACAAATGAAAAAAAAAGTCTCATATTAATACAAACAGAGCATAAACTGAGGATTCTAAAAAATGGTCTCAAATTAATACAAACAAATTATAAACTGGGAATTAAACTATGCATAGACAATCTTACTGCTTATTTTGATATTGTAAAATTGTAACAAGCTTTTTTAAACATGTTTACACCCATAGCATATCAACTAATGATTTATTGGTTATACACGTTTATGCCTTTATGGATATAGCACACCCCAAAACTGGTCTTGATATAGGGTTTTAAGGTCCACAAAGTTCCACACAAAACTAAATTAAACAACATCAACATCAACATGAACTAAATTTTCAACCAACCCAGATAAATTAAGAGAGCAATAAAAAGTTGTAATAAGTTGGAATAGAAAACATAATGAGTTAGGTTAGATTAAAAAAAAAAAATCCATAGTTAGTATTTTTTTTTTTTTTTTTAAATACTAACTATGGACATAATAAAAAAGATCCAACGAGTAAATAGACATTTTGCTAGTTAGTAATTTTTTTTTTTTAAAAATGAAGAAATATTTAACATTTATACTTTTCCATAGTTTAGAAGTGTTGTATAACATTAAACGTTATTGAGTTGCAAGTGTATAGTTACCAAAACCTACAAAATAATTTACAGTTCTTAAATTAATAAAGCAAAACTCTTAATAGTTATATATACATATGCACTCAAAACTAATATAAACTACAAATATATAAACAAAGACCATGATATGAGGAAGACACACCAAGTTTCAAATTTAAGTAGCAATATAACGTTCTCATAGTAATAACAATACAAACAATTTAAAACATGGAACAATATCAAAATTATAATACCTAATTTCATTATCTTTTATGTTGAATCCTGAAAGTTCAAATAGCGTATAAAGCACTATGAACGTTTAGACCCCCGGTTACAAAATTATCAATTCAATCTTAATGTCAAACAATATATGTGCAGAAAATGAACATAAGCTAATAACAGAATTGATAAACAATCTAAACCAATTAAAATCACATCCACAACAGAAATTAAATGGCAAAGATTAAGGGAAGAGATATGCAAATACAAGGACAACACAACGATATGTTATTGAAGAGGAAACCGAAGCCCTCGGCGTAAAACCCCTCCGCCGCCCTCCAAGCGGTCAATAATCCACTAGAAAATTTAGTTGGGATACATGAACAGCAATAGACCCTCTAAGCTTAATCTACCCAGTGTACCTAAGCCCTCCATTCTTCTTACTCCAACGAGGTTACGCCAAACCTTTGTCTTTTTAAGCTTACCAGATTCCACTATAGCCCATAGCATCAACCAATAACCATTGGTCCCTTCCTAACTACTTCCCAAAGCACCAAAAAGCCTTCTCACAGATGTAGGTATGGTGAGAAAAAGATTTGGTCAAGAACCTCTCAAGGATGTAACAATGGAGAGGGTAAGAGTAGAGGAATTTGAAGAGTCTCTATGTAAATATTGTGGATGAGTCAATCTTGTTTTTCTCTAAGGTTTTTCTCTCAAAATTCTCTCTAGAAGCTCTCTACATTTCATGGGTATAAGGGTCTATATATACTGGTGTGTGTTTGGAATGTGAAGAGTCATTTTTCCAAAACAGAGCTGGTTGGCAACTTGGCCTCGTGACTTAACTGAGTCGTGAGTTCAAGCCGTGAGCTAATTGAATGGCCAGTCTGGACTTTTTGTCCTGTAATGCTACAGCTGGCATGACGGTTCAGTTTCTTTGCATGCTTCACTCGTGTGCATCTTCTGGCGGCTTGCTAGTCACGAGCCACCCGCGAGATCCAATCGCGAGTCCCTGCTTCACTGCACAATCTTGAGCATTTCTTCACACTCTCTTACACACTACCCTTACATGGTTCCCACATAAATACAGGGTTTCTAAATGCTAAATTACAAGAAAATTTGGCACAGAATAAAGCCAACAAGATGGTTGATTAAATTCAACCGTACAAATCCAAAAAATTAATTAATTGAAATTAATCCAAACATATAATTTATCAACCAAAAATCATAGCTTTTAATAAGAAAACAAAAAATCACATGAACCTAAATAAAAAACATTTAAGGTGAAGAATTAAGATCAACCTACTGAGACGCAAATATCAAAAACCCCAAGACTTAAAACTTCAAAATTTATAGAATCTCCAAATTCTTCTTCAAAACCAAACCAAATTCAACAAATTTATATATAACATACCAAATAAAAATTTATCGTTCCCTAAGCTGGAAGACAAAGGTTGCATTTTTTATTTTTCTCCAAAAAAATAGAGATGTTTTATTTGCCATGTACAATATTGTAAGGTTGAATTTAATCAACCATCTTGTTGGCTTTATTCCATGCCAATTTGCTTGTAATTCAGCACTTAGTAACCCTGTATTTAGGTGGGAAACTTGTAAGGGTAGTGAGTGAGAGAGTGTCAAGAAATGCTCAAGAGTGTGCAATGAAACAGAGTCTCGTGACTGGATTTCGTAGGTGAGTCGCGGCTTGCAAGTCACCAAAAGTCTGCACACATGCCAAGCATGTCAGAAGCTGAAGAGTCGCGCCAGCTGTTGCACTACAGGACAAAAGTCCCAGGCTGGCCAGGCTGTTAGCTCGCGGCTTGAACTCGCTACTAAACCCAGTCGCGAGGTCAAGTCGCCAAAATGCCTTGTTTGGGAAAATCTGACGTTTCACATTCCTTTCTTATTCTAGTATAAATACCCCTCATTCCCACGATATTGAGAGAGCTTCCAGAGAGAATTTTGTGAGAGAAACCCTAGAGAAATATAAGATTGATTCATCCACAATCTTAACCTTAGAGACTCTTCAAATTCCTCTACTCTTTTCCTCTCCATTGTTATACCCTTGAGAGGCCTTTAGCCAAATCCTTATCTCACTACACCCACGTCTGTGAGAAGGTTTATTTGGTGCTGTTGGGAAGCAGTTAGGAAGGAACCAATCTACATTGGTTGATGCTATGGTCTAGTAGCGGAATCTGGTAAACTAAAGAAGAAATAGGTTTGGCGTAACCTCGTTGGAGTAAGAAGTTTGGAGGGCTTAGGTACTTGGGTAGATTAGGCTTGGAGGGTCTTCTGCTATTCATGTATCCCAACTATATTCTTTAGTGGATTATTTGACCGCTTGGAGGGCGGTGGAGAGGTTTTACACCGAGGGCTTCGGTTTCCTCTTCGATAACACATCGTGTGTTGTCCGAGTGTTTGCATCTTCCTTCCTTTATCTTTACCTTATATTTACTGCTGTGGATGTGTTTATATTTGGCTTAGATTGTTTATCAATTCTGTTATAAGCTTGTTATCATGTTCCGCACATTAACTATTTGATATAAAGCTTGAATTGGTATTTTTGTATTTGGGGTCTAAACGTTCAAGGGTGTTTTATACCCATATTGAACATTCAATTGGTATCAGAGGGGGTACACTTGCTGTGGTTTAAATACCTAAGTGTGTTCCTTGACCCCTTGGTGTTGTTTGATAAGTGTCTTGTTTAAAAGCAACATGAAGGAGAGTAAAGATGTTTGTGAAAAAGACTCTATGAGTATTTTTGAAGACTATTCTAGTAATGTATTTTTAAAGTTATTTAAATCAAAGAAACATGCTAGAATCTTCTGTCACATGCTGAAATCCCTAGTTCATAGAAACCATGATATTCATAACAGCTTATGTGAGTCAAAGTCCTTAGTCTATAAGTATGAGAGGAGAAATAGACATTTGTGTGATAAACTTGATCGTCTAAAAAGAAAACTTCACTCATCCTTGAATGAAATAAAGGAAAATGAGTCCTGCTTCGAGGGTCAAGAATGTCTCTCTCATGCATGTCTTTTTGTTCATACCGCTTTGAAAGTATTTAATTCATGTTTGTGGTACCTTGACAGCGGTTGTTCAAAGCATATGACTAGAGATAAATCTCTGTTCAAAACTCTTAAAAAGAAGGAAGATGGCTTTGTGACATTTGGAGATGGTAGTCATTCACAAGTTCTTGGAAAGGGAACGGTGGACATTCCGGGACTGCCATTGTTGACTGACGTGTTATATATTAAGGGATTAAAAGTGAACTTGCTGAGTACTACTCAGATTTGTGATGATGACTTCTTAGTTCAATTCTCAAAGAAAGGATGCCTAATCTTGAATGAAGAAGGTGTTCAAGTTCTGAAGGGACTTAGGACCACTGATAATTGTTATGGGGTCCTTCCCAAACCAAGCATAGCATGTCGGAGTGCCCAGGTAAATCTCTTAGAGTTGTGGCATCAACAACTTAGACACGCTAATTACAAATAAGTGGCAAAAGTCTCGAAGCTTGAAGCAGTGGTTGGTTTATCAAAGTTTGGGAAAATTGAGAAGAATGTTTGTGGTTCATGTCAATTAGGGAAACAAACAAAGTCAAGCCATCCGAAAGTGATTGTGGTTGCAACCTTTCGCCCTTTAGAATTACTGCATGTGGATCTAAATGGGTCCAACAAGAACAAAAAGCATAGGTGGAAAGCGTTACATTATGGTGGTGGTTGACGACTTCTCAAGGTATTCTTGGGTGGATTTTCTTAGAGAGAAATCAGAGGCATGTGACAAGATGGAGAAGTTATGCAAGAGACTGATTAATGAAAAAGGAGTACCTATAGTCAAGATCAGAAGTGACCACGGAAAGGAGTTTGAAAATGCGAAGTTTGAAGCATTTTGCAATGAACACGGCATCAAGAAGGAATTCTCAGCCCCAAAGACTCCACAACAAAATGGAGTAGTTGAAAGGAAGAGCCGGGTGATTCAAGAAATGGCTCGAGTAATGTTACTCAACAAAAACCTTCCACAGAAGTTTTGGGCTGAAGCGGTGAATACTTCATGTCATATTAGGAATAGGATCTACTTTCGAGTAGGAACGAAGAAGACATCGTATGAAATTTGGAGAGAAAAGAAACCGAAGTTGAAATATTTCCGAATATTTGGGAGCAAATGTTATATTCTTAATGATAGGGAGAATCCTGGAAAATTTGATGCTAAGAGTGATAAAGGGATTTCAAGATCCTCACTTTCCGGATCATGTGCTAAGGTTGAAGAAAGCACTGTATGGGTTGAAGCAAGCACCAAGAGCATGATATGATTGTCTCACAACATACTTGTTGGATCGTGGATTCAAAAGAGGCCAAGCTGATCGAACTTTGTTTGTCAAAAGAGATGAAAAATCTCTCCTTGTCGCTCAAGTGTACGTGGATGACATTGTTTTTGGATCTACAATTGATCAACTAGCTCATGAATTCTCAGAAGAAATGAAACGGGAATTTGAAATGAGCATGGTAGGAGAGTTGAACTACTTCCTAGGGATTCAAGTAAAACAACGGGGAGATGGAATATTTATCTCTCAAGAGAAATATGCCAAAAATCTTGTCAAACGATTTGTCCTGGATTCGAAGAAACGCACTTCTACTCCCATGAGTTCATCATCGAAACTGAGCATAGATGCAAATGGTGTTGACGTTGATCCAACACTATATCGAAGCATGATTGGCAATCTTCTCTATCTCACAGCTAGTAGGCCGGATATTGCATTCAGTGTCGGGGTCTGTGCTCGATTTCAAGCTGCTCCTAAAGAGTCCCACTTAACAGCAGTTAAGCGAATCATTCGCTATGTGAATGGCACGTCTGAATATGGGATTTGGTATTCTAAAGATTCGAATGAGTGTTTAGCAGGATATTCAGATGCGGATTGGGCTGGATGCATTGATGATAGAAAATGCACTTCTGGTGGTTGTTTCTATCTTGGGAATAACTTGGTCTTATGGATGAGCAAAAAGCAAAATTCAGTCTCCCTTTCAACTGCTAAAGCTGAATATATTGCAACAGGAAGTTGTTGTGCCCAACTGTTATGGATGAGAAAACTACTACATGACTATGGAATTTCTCAAGACACCATGTGTGTGTTCTGTGATAACACCAGTGCAATAAATCTATCAAAGAATCCAGTTCAGCACTCCAAATCAAAGTATATTGAGATCCGGTATCATTTCATTCGAGACTTGTTAGAGGACAAGATAGTATGTCTGGAATTCATCAATACAGAAAATCAAAAGGCTGACATATTCACTAAACCTCTTGATGGCCCTAGGTTTGAATCCCTGCGTAAGACCATTGGTGTTGGTATCATTCCCTAAACTCTATCTTCCATATGTGCTTTGTGTAGAATGTTCTACATTGTGTTTGTGTTTAGCACCTCTTCATATGATTCATTTTGTTTGAGTTTTTGACTAAATTTTTTTTGCTAATTTTGTTTTGATCAATCTATACTTTTCGTGTGTCAAAAATTCAAAAACACCTAAAAAATAGAAAATCCAAAAAGTTTGATCAACTTTGTTGAGTTTCTGCCTCAAATCATATTTTGCCCTGTACCTTTGTATTAATGGCTTTGTGCATCTACGAGCTTAGCTTGTCTCTCATGCACCCATATCATTGTGGGAAAAATTCTGAAATCTATGTGACTGTTGTAAATAGATCTTTAACATTGTCATCAATGATTAGTGAATGATTTTGTTGATCTTGAGACATACATAGACTCATACCTATATATCTTCCCACTCTTTATTTTTGTTTTTACTTAAAAGAGCTCTCTAAATGTAAATCTCCAAATGAAAAGAGATATAGAGCTGCAAAGCCTGCCGCACATACTAGTATTTGACTAGGAAAAAGGGAAAGTGACCAAAATAAAATGTTTGATGCTCAAAAAGCCAAAGGCAAACTCATAAATTGAAATATCAAAAATTTCAGGCATCTCTCTCACAATGAGATTTTCTTTGCTCAAAAAGTGCAAATGATATGTTGAATATGGAGCCAAATGAAAAATTTCAAAGAATGTAATCAAGCTCTTGTGGGAGGTCATATATGCATGTTTCTATAATTGAGATAGGTTACATTATCTAGTGCTAATTGTGTATGCCTTGATTGTATTGATTGTTGAAGCTTTACATTGGACTAAGGACTATCTTATTTTTGATATCTACACATAACACACAAGTCTATGTTCAATGAATGCCATATTCATTTGTGTGATTGTACTTGATTAAATGTGTTTTCACATACTCAATTTTTGTTTGATCAAACACAAAAAGATTTTTGAGTGTTTTTAGTTGTTTTTGGAAAGTATTTTGTTTTTACAAAAATATCAAAAATTTCAAAAACTGTTTCCCCTGTTTTTGGCGACTAAGTCGCGGGTTCGCTCAGTCGTAAGCCCCAGTCGCGAGCCTACTTAGAGATTTTTCGCAGCTTACTAGCGAGTCAGTATCCCAGTCGCGAAAAAGACTTAGAAAATTTTTCAAAATTTGAGTGTTTGCATTTTTCGCGGCTCAGTTTGGCGACTTGTTTGCGGGTGGAAGGCTCAATCGCGAGGATTACTCAGAGATTTTCGCGACTCCTTCGCGGGTAAACCTTCCAGTCGCAAAAAACACTTGATGAAATTTTCAAATTTCTTACCTTCACAGTGTTTCGCAGCTTACTGTGGCGATCCAGTCGCGAAAAACACGTGTTTTGCATTTTAGAGTCTGATTTCAAAAACTTTTCAGTTTTCCCTCGAAATCATGTGACTGTTCATTGTCTTCCCCATTTCTCTCTCTGAAACTCACCGAGAAGCTCTTTGAAAACCTCCATTTCTGTATCATTCTCACTTCACTCTTCAAGAGAAAGGTATTTGCTGTCCTGTTTTCACCTAATTTTTCATGATTTGAACATTATTTTCTTGGATCTGTGTGTGTGGTCCTCGTTTGAGTTTTGAATGGATCTGTGCTATGGGTATTTTTTTTTTTTAATATGGGTGTCTGATTCTGTGATGATATTGTTCGGCTTCTTTGGGTGTGAGTTCCTTTGATTATTGTTCACACACACACACTCCCATTGTCATGTTTGGACCCTAAATCCCAAGTTTTTAGGGTTCTTTTTCCTAAATGCTCATAAATTGATTCTAACCCTATGCTAATATTGGTTGGTATTTTTCTGTTGGGTGTTTTTTTTTTTTTTTTTATAATCCCTAATGCAGAGTGGATATGTCACCATTCAAGACTTTAGCTGTGAAAGGTGGCAGCAACAAAGGGAAAGAGTCAATCATTGATGTTGATGAAGATTCCCCTAGACCAAAGAGAGCTCGTTTTTCCACAGGAATGTTTGATCCTAACTTGTTTAGGTCTTATGCTGGTTTTGAATCTTTTAAGAACCGTTTTCAAGATGCTCCCTTGTTGGCTGAAAGAGCCGTTGATCAGTCATCTCTTTTAGATACCACAATTCCTACCTGGTTTGCCACAAAAGACTGGAATTTTCTTCTCTCCAATCTTGAAGATGCCTATGAGAACATGGTGAAAGAGTTCTATGCCAATGCTATTGTAGAAGGAGAAGAGATCAAGTGTTGGGTTAGAGGAAAGCGGTTCTCGGTAACTCCGGTGTATCTATCTGAAATTCTTAACATCAACCGGCCCATACTTCCTATCCTACCTGCCTACGATGATTTGGTTCCCGATGAGGGCACACTTCGGAAAGTATTAGGAGCTGATTTGGAATTCTCTTCCAATGGAACGTCAATCAATGTGGCATCACTTCCTCCAGAATTAAGGCTTATGTCAACAATCATGTATAGCAATCTCTATCCATTGTCAAGCACAGGCTACATCAACCTTGGACGAGCACTATTTCTTCATGATTTGGTATCTGATGTGGAAATTGATGTATGCTCTCACATCTTTCACATTTTGGCTAAGACAGTTAACCGAACTACCTCAAGGAATTGTATTCCATTTTCTCGTCTCATATCTTGGATTCTGAAGCTCAAAGGTGTACGTCCCTCTGCTAATGAGTGCCCTCACTCTAGGCCAAGTCCAACTAATGGTCGTACTCTTCAAGCAAGTATGAGTCATACCAAGAAGACTGTCAAGCAAGAACATCATGCTCCTCAAGGAAGCTCAAGTTCTACCTTTCATTCCTATGATGAACAGTTCGACATCATCATGGTTGCACTTCAAGATCTTAGTACCAAGATTTCAGGACTTACTAAGATCATGTACTGCCAACACTCCCGTCTTGATAAACAATTAACATCTCTCGAAACTTAGATGGATGAAATTCACCGGAAGCTAGAAGAGAATGACAACTAGCTATTCCATGACAAAAAGGGGGAGATGATGTCATTGACAGGGGGAGTGCAGTGATAGGGTGAGAAGTAGCAAGAAGTCTAGGTTTTAATTATATACCTGCTTACTTATGTTTACTGCTTTTGGTTTAAAGCTTTGATACTTTGATGTTATTTCAGTTATTTCATACTACTGTTTTATGTTGTATTTGTACCCATGTTGCTTTTGTAAGCTATAAGGGTTTGTTTCCATGCACTTATGCTGTTTGTAGGCTTTTATGGTCTGTACCATGTATTTGCAACACTTTGCTTATGCAGCTTTTATGCATTGTGCTTTTGTACTTGTTAATGCTATGCATTATCTTTAGTACATCACTCTTGTGCCCTTGTAGGATTGTTCCTAGATGCATATATGTTTGTATGCATTGGTTGAGTGTTGGACTTGCAAATGATACTCCTCAATTAAGCTTATCAACTTGCATGTCCGGATGTTCATTCCTTGTGTGAATGAGCATAGTGATCACTTGTGTATAGTGATTGCTTGTTTGATCTTGCTATAGTCTATTGCTTTATTTCATTTTGCTTGATCATACTTTTATTGCTCCATATGCATCTCAAGTGTTTTTGCATACAATGATATTGCTATGTTATTATGTTTTCAGGAGATACTAGTTCATATGTTCAAGAGCTGTTCAGAATCTAGAGTTAGGTGTGAGTGAGTTTTGTTCAACTGTTCCCAACTCACGCATTAAGCCTAGAGTCTGTTGTAGGGTTTTGTCACGGAATAGCCAAAGAGGGAGATTGTAAGGTTGAATTTAATCAACCATCTTGTTGGTTTTATTCCGTGCTAATTTGCTTGTAATTCAGTACTTAGTAACCCTGTATTTAGATGGGAAACTTGTAAGGGTAGTGAGTGAGAAAGTGTGCAGAAATGCTCAAGAGTGTGCAAGGAAACAGAGTCTCGCGACTGGATCTCGCGGGTGAGTCACAGCTTGCAAGTCGTCAAAAGTCTGCACACGTGCCAAGCATGTCAGAAGCTGAAGAATCACGCCAGCTGTTGCACTACAGGACAAAAGTCCTAGGCTGGCCAGGTCGTTAGCTCGCGGCTTGAACTCGTGACTAAACCCAGTCGCAAGGTCAAGTCGCCAAAATGCCCTATTTGGAAAAATCTGACGTTTCACATTCCTTTCTCATTCCAATATAAATACCCCTCATTCCCACGATATTGAGAGAGCTTCTAGAGAGAATTTTGTAAGAGAAACCCTAGAGAAATATAAGATTGATTCATCCACAATCTTAACCTTAGAGACTCTTCAAATTCCTCTACTCTCTTCCTCTCCATTGTTATACCCTTGAGAGGCCTTTAGCCAAATCCTTATCTCACCACACCCACGTCTATGAGAAGGTTTATTTGGTGCTGTTGGGAAGCAGTTAGGAAGGAACCAATCTACATTGGTTGATGCTATGGTCTAGTAGCGGAATCCGGTAAGCTAAAGAAGAAAAAGGTTCGGCGTAACCTCGTTGGAGCAAGAAGTTTGGAGGGCTCAGGTACTTAAGTAGATTAGGTTTGGAGGGTCTTCTGCTATTCATGTATCCCAACTATATTCTTTAGTGGATTATTTGACCGCTTGGGGGGCGGCGGAGAGGTTTTACACCGAGAGCTTCGGTTTCCTCTTCGATAACACATCGTGTGTTGTTCGAGTGTTTGCATCTTCCTTCCTTTATCTTTTCCTTATATTTACTGCTGTGGATGTGTTTATATTTGGCTTAGATTGTTTATCAATTCTGTTATAAGCTTGTTATCATGTTCCGCACATTAACTGTTTGATATAAAGCTTGAATTTGTATTTTTGTATTTGGGGTCTAAACGTTCAAGGGTGTTTTATACCCATATTGAACTTTCAAATATAAAAAAATAATTATTAGAAATTTTAACCCAAAAACCAAACCCACAATTATCAACGTGAGTCTCTTTTTTTTTCAACGTTAGTCTTTTTTTTTTTTTTAGTCCTATCATAATTTTTGTTTTTATATAGATTATCAACGTTTAAATTTGAGTTTAAGTTGGATTTGTTAGAGAGATAGAGTTTCACTCATTGTTAATTTTTTATTAAACAAAAATAATTTTATTTTTAAAAAAAATGATAATGATGAGTTTGAGTTTAAGTTGGACTTGTTAGAGAGATAAAGTTTTATTCCTAGTTAAGTTTGAACTAAACAAAAATAATTTTATTTAAATAAAATGATAATATTATTTAAATATTGTGCTAACGTGAAAAATTGTGAGAGTTTCAGAGAATTCGATTATATATATATATATATATATATAAATTGTATCCACAACATGCAAAATTTTGTTAATTCTATTTCTTTCTCTTATTAAAGTTAAAATATCTAGAAAAATAATTCACGTTTTACAAAAAACTTTTTTATTAAATAAAACCTTCCATAAGCAAAGTGGTCACCAAGTATTTTATATTTAAAAAAAAAGGTAAAAGTCCAAAACTGATCTTATAACTTTCAACTTTTGTCATTTTAATCTTTTAACTTTCAGTTTTGTCATTTTAGTTCTCTAAATTTCAAATTTTGTCAAAATAGTATTTCGTTAGACATCAGTTAAGTGGTGTGATTAAGTGAGTCAAAACAACGCCGTTTAGGCTCTAATTTTTTTTAAATAAATTTTGTAATTAAAAGAAAAAAAAATTGTTATTAAAAAAAAAAAAACATTTAAGGGGAACGATGTCGTTCCCCTTCCCCTGAAATCAAAACCAAAAACATGATGACTTACTATAGCCCTAACTAAGAAAATTAGGGGAAAATGAGGGAAGTTTAGTTCAGCAAAGGATTTTGAGAGGAAGACCGAGATTGCATCCAATTTAAGAGAAATTGAGACCGATTTGAGAGAGAGATTGAGATTAAGAGAGATATCGAGACTGAAGTTGAGAAAGAAATCGAGACCAAGATAGGGAAGGTGATGGATTTCTAATATTGAGACCGAGATCGAGATAGACTGGTGAGCTAGGGTATACCCCGGTAGGCTAAGGTGTACTCCATTTGCTCTAGCTCTGCCAAGTACAATTTTGGGTAAGTGATGAAAATCCAGAATTTTTTATTGTGTGTTTTTTTTTTTTTTTTTTTTTTTTTTTTTTTTTTTTTTTTTTTTTTTTTTTTGGGTATAGGTAGTAGCAGAACAATAAGTTTTGAGCTAGATTTTGCATTACTGTACTTATTTTCTTGATTCACACAGAGTAGCATAGAAACTAAAATTCAAATAATTTGTCTTCTTGTTCCATTTTTTTTGGGGGGGGGGGGGGGGGGGGGGTCCTTTTGAAGGCAAAGCTGCAAAATCCTTGCTTCATTTTAAGCTTGTTGTACCCTTTTTCTAGGTCTGATATATGTCCGTCGATCATGTGCTAAACCTTCTATGTGATATTCCATGTGCCCTCTCCTTTTCCCCTAATTTTCTCAGTTAGGGTTATAGTGAGTCATTGTATTTTTGGTTTTGATTTCAAGGGAAGGGAAATGATGCCGTTCCCCTTACATGGTTTTTTTTTTTTTTTTTTTTAATTACGAAATTTATTAAAAAATTTAGAGCCTAACCGACATCATTTAACGGTACCACTTAACTGATGTAAATGATGTCAAAGGGATACTATATTGACAAAAATTGAAACTTATATGACTGAAATCACAAAACTAAAAGTTAGAGTACTGAAATGATAAAAGCTAAAAATTAGAAGATTAATTTTGAATTTTTGCCCAAAAAAATTGTTCAAGGTCAAGATCAAAGGCTTTGAATGAATTTGAATTCAAAATATAAATAGGTGTGAAAGCGATAAGTGGAATTCCTATAGCTAAAAAAAAAAAAAAAAAAAAAAGCCCTGACAAAGCAAGGGAAGAGTTGCCTATATAAATGACACAAAAACCATGCATGAAAAGGAAAGGCCACAACAAACATTAGAAGAAAACTCTCCTAATCGAAGTCTAACCAACGAATAAGCAGTCCAGACTTTTTCTTCAAGAGCAAGAGCAAGAGCTTGAAAGATAAAAAGGAGATGGCAGGTGCAAGAAGAAGAGTAGAAATGATAAACATGATGTGTAGTACTAATTCTGCTGTTGCTGGGCGTCCCAATCCTATGCCAGGGCGGGGCCAAGTGAAGGTGGCAGTAGTGTTGGGGGTTGCTTCACTCTTTCTCTTCCATCTTCTCTCCTACTCCTAGGCCCAGGGCCGGTGCTCACCTTTCTTGACCTCGATCAGCTCTTGTTTACTTGTTTCTCTTAATCTTCCATTAATGTTGAGAGACTTTTAATAGTTTATAGAAACAGGATGTACAATTTTTGTTGTTTTCAACTCCTTTTTATGTGTTTTGATCAAACCTTAATTAGAGACCAAGGATTTCATTTGAATTTCTTTGCCAAGCTCTTTAATATGAAATTAAATTTAGCGTTCGTCAAAAAAAAAAAAAAAAGTTTAATTGGTATATATAGGAGGTGTTGATGGTCTGGAATTAAGTTTAATTGGATTTACCATGAAGTGCTTTAAAGCTGTAATAGGGAGTCATCTAACATTGACATCAAAGTAATTTTATCTCTTTTTTTTTTTTTTTTTTTACAATATAGAAATTTTAGTGGCAGTTTGGTACATAACTTTAAATACATATTTTCAGTTTTTAAACAATATTATACCCATTTTCATACATTTTTTTATCCACATATATTTCTAAAAAAACTAAAAACTGTTGTTTAAACACATGTATCTAATGACCCTCTACTCTAACCTAATCTAAGTGTATCTGTGTGTGAAGCTCTCGCCTAGAGACCAAGGTTTTCAAACCCGGATCGTTCATTGAACCGTAAAAAGGAAAGGTTTAAGGTTTTTAAGGTCGAACCGAGGTCGAACCAGGGTCAAACCGTGATGACGTCATAATTAATTTAATAATTAATTAAAGCCTAAATATAGATATTAAATTTATAAAAATAGCAAAATTGACTAATATATCTATATATGTGAGAGAAATTTAATGATTTTCAAAAATATATTTAATAATTAAATAAGAAAGTTAATAAAATAAAATAATAACCATGAAAACATTAAAATTTATGATTAATTTTTGAAGTAAAGCTGAATATCTTTGAAGGATTTTAATTATAATTTTTTTTAATTCCTTGTAAGAGATGGATAATTTAATTAAGTAGAATATAATTATGTTAATTTGTTTTTATAAAAAAAAAAATTGCTAAGGGGTTGGACCGCACGGTTCTTGCAGTCCAACCCCGGTTTTAGAGGTTCATGGAATTGCCACATATGCCTGGTTCTTGAAGTTTAAAAAACCGGTTTTCATTCCGGTTCACGGTTTTCACGGTCCGACCTCCCGGTCTGGTCCGGTTCTGAGAACTATGCTAGAGACTTGAACTCCGGCTTTTGCGTTCCACACTTCACGAGTACTTATACTTGTGGAGTGACCATCGCACCAAGAATGTGTGGTGGTGTTTTTCCTCAATTTCAAATTGGTCAAGATTTGGAACGTTTTCTGGTTCAGTTTTTTTTTTTTTTTTTTTTTAAATAAAAAAGAATATATGCCCAAAAGCAGCATTTTGTGTGTGTACTGGACACAAAGTTGGTTTCAATCTGAATATAACATGAAAATAACATAATCCAGGGCATCTCTGTGCTCAATGTTTGTACGCTACAGACTTCTCCTATTCTTTTTGTTAGATTATGTATTGTGTTGTATAAACAAACACGATGATACTCTAGCTAAGTGGGCGCTTAAATGTAATTCTAATGCTCTTTTGTCATAGTAACCCTACTGAAGAGGTGGTCAAAATTAATTACCCTGGGAAGGGGCTGGTGGATGTTTAGATTTCCTCTTATCTATATTCTGGAGAGAGAGATCTTAAAAGTTTTTAGGCTAATTTCGTGAAGTTCTTAAATTTATTCATCAATTTTGAAATAAGTTAGTTGAATTAGATCACATTATTAACGTTTAAACAAATATTGAGTCATTAACTATTACCATTTCGGTATCTATTTCAAATTATTGCCAATTCAATCCAGTAGTAGTGGGTTGATATTAACTTGAGAACTATGAAGGAGGTTAATTCTAAAAGAATAGGATTCATATATTTGGGTTTTGCCTCTTTCACCCTTTCTAGTTTTCCAAACACATAACCAACAAGTTCAGTGGAAATTTGTTACCAAAGTCAAATTTAAAACTGGATGCTTTAACAAAATTCCACAAATTGTCTCAGTGCCTTAATATATATATATATATATATATATATCTCTCCAAGAGCTTGCTAGCAAAGCCCTGATTTTGTGTCAACCTATTCTGGAGTTATCTCTGCCGAAGACTAGTGTGGTTGCCCAGTTCACTGCCACATAAAACCTGTTTCTCCAACTGACAACACGTGTAAGATAGGCTGAACGCCAAATCAGCCAGCTTACAAATCCAGCATGGGATACACCTTTTGCATCCTGACAAATTGGAAGTGTAATAATAATGTCTCTGTTATTCCAAATAAGATTTAGATAAAAATTTGATTTTTGATTTAAAAATTTATTTTACCTTAGATTGGCGTAGATCCACTAGTGCCTTATAACGGCCTACTGATGCCATGCTTCCAAGATGCTTGTACACAAAAGGTTCTCCAAGAGGGATGTCTTTTGCAGATAATGCCTTCCCCCCATTCTTCTTCCCAATTTTTTTGTTAAACAACTCCGCCAAATATTTACCTTCCCTTTCTGCAACCTGTTCACACATAAATTTATGCAACTTCAAACATTGTTTCGCGTGTTAATCTCCCGCAATTATTGAAGAATTTTGATGCTTTCTTGAAATTCTTCTTCATGTAACAGTGTCATAATTCTTCTTTCAATGAACAACATTATTCTTCAACTTCAAGCTATTTCCTCCTATATCTTCTGTGCAATCTATATACAAACAAGCACCTCATCATTTGTTTTTTATATTTTTGTGGCTATACCACTAGTTTAATGTTGTGTTTCAAAACTACCAAGTTGAACAAGCAAGTGTTTCATTTGGAGTCCCACTGCCCCCATGATCGGTGCCTAAGATGATATTTGGAGACAAGAAAAGCAAGTTACTCAAATCCAGTGTATAACATCTATCTTTTCACTGTTTGCGTTCCTTCATAATTCTGACTTCAATAGCAAGTTACATTTTCACATAAACTACAATTATCACTTGCCATAAAAAAATAATAATAATTTGCAATAAGCAATTCTTACATTTTGTCTTTACAGATGGAAATATTTTAAATGGGGAAGTTGTTTAAGTGAAATATGCAATATTGCAAAGAGCGAAGGGAGGATAGACTTGAAAAATGAAGAGTTCGTACAAGTTAAAACAGAAAATCTAACCTGAGCTAGAGCTGGAAGAACTGGCTTGCCTGTCTGTTCAAGAAAACCAGCACAATCTCCAAGTGCAAACACATCTTCCACAGAGGGAACCCGCAACCATTCATCAACACCAATCCTACAATACCCATAAGTTAATTAACACCATCCATAATAGATAACAAGGGATTCCTAATGCACATACCTTCCACCTGGGGACTTGGGAAGATTCAGCGATTTCACAAAATTGGAAGGACCAACGCCAGTAGACCAGACCAAAAGGCCATACGGAACATCAGTCCCATCATTGAGAATTATCTTCTTGGGATGCACCTCTTTCACAACACCTCGCATAAGGTGAACGCCACTCTGATGGATAAGTTTTAAATGTCAGAGATAGTTCTGAGTACCATAAAGAAACACCCTCTAACAAAATCGATTTACCTTGGTAAGGTGTTTTGTTGCATACTGACGTAGACCGACATCAAAGGATGACAAAATCTCATTTGCCTGTTCAAGGAAGAAATCAAAATTAATAAAGTCATATTTCATCTCTACACAATTGGTAAATAAACATGGAAAGAAGTTGCATATAAGAACCTCTATGAGTGTGACTTGGATATAATCCTTGACATGAGTATACCGCTCACGAACATCTCTCATTATAAAATCACTCAATTCTCCACTGAACTCCACCCCTGTAGGGCCACCTCCAATAACAACACAATGTAACAACTGTTTCTTCTCTTCTTCTGATATGCCTGCAATAATAAACTATACATTAAAACTTATAACTTAAAAAAGGAAAACTATTGGTTAAAAAAAAAAAAAAAAAACTTAACACCCCTGTCCCTTCAAGTAGCATTTTGATAAAGTTTATCCACAAAAAGGTCTAAATAGTCAATTGATAAGAAGGATCGAGGAGAGTATAGGCCCATTTCACATTTCAAATAAAGCATGATGCTTGGAAAGGAAGAAAGAAAATATATTTAAGAAAAAGGGTTTAGCTTCTCTTATCAAAACACCTCTACTCTGCTTCTCATAATTAACAAGTGTATTTAAAGGAGAAAGTTTAAGAGGCCTGATAAATAAATCAAGTTGGGCATTTTTCTTGGCCAATTATTTTGGAGAATCAAAAAGAGCCTTCAAGAGTTTCAAATCTTTTAATAAATAATTAACACTTACCTGGATTTTCAGAGAGCATCAAGTTCAAGAGAAGCTTCTTCCTTATTTCTTGGGCATGGTTCACCTCACGAAGGAAAAATGCATTTTCATACACCCCCTTGATTCCAAAAGTCAAGGGCTCAGCCCCGGCAGCAATGACAAGCTTGTCATAGGCAACTTTAAATTGGTAAGGTTCACTAGGTAATCCACCATTGCTAACGGTCTCACAGTACACCTTATTACATAAAAGCACAGCATTAAATTAATCGTTACAGTGAATTCAGAATGAGCTAGAGGAGACATGTATTTTCCATTGCAAGAATCAATGATGATACTGGTACTCCATCTCCACTGTTTTATCTTGTAGTTGCTAAGGTTGAAGAGTAGAAATGATAATATGGCTCTCAAATTACAGTTTGAAATAATGTAGTTTTGATACAGAACAAGCAGTAATTTGAACAGAAATGACATGCATGACCCATTGTGGTTTTGTTGCAAAATATCAATATGTTTTAGGGTGCTGTCATTATCAAAGTTGAAATTGTTGCTTCTATGTCAGTTAGAAGCACATCAATTGAGTGGACTAACATGTGAAAATTGTGGACAAGCTAAACTACTCCGCCTGTAAATTTTACCATCATGGAAAACCGTTTGCATGAGTATGCACACCTTTAGGTTAATAAATATATTTGGGAATACTATTTATTATTACATGTCCCTTAAGGAGAAAAAGAAGAAAACAATGCAAAGATACTATAAAATGTATAAAGGTGGTAGGAACATTCACTTACCTCATGTTTGTCGGTGTCAATGTCAATGCAAGAAGCTAGATAGAAGTAAGAATTGGGACTTGTTGCTAATGCAGACTGTATCCTACTAACAGGTTCAGCAACAGACCGGAATTCCAGGGTTCCAACACAAGTTGAAGCAAGTAAAGGAGTAAAGACCATGTGATTCCTAGGTGATACGCAAACAGCATCATAAATCTTGGTGTCCAGTCCCTTAAGGAATCGACAAGCAGCCCACCCAGTTCCAAGGACAACCACCCTTGGCTTTTCACCAGGCTTGGTTGCTTCTAGTCCTGGATACCTTGGTTCATCATACTCTGAATCAGACACTTCTGCTACCATCTCAGCAGCAGGAGAATGATAATGAGGCATTACCCTAAACCCCCTGCTCCAAAATCTCATGTGATTTACATTTTTAGTGCTGGAAAAGTATGACAGATTGCTGAATTCCCTGACATTTTCAAGGGAAGGTATGGAACAATGGCAAGGGGATACACCCTCACAGAATACATCCTCAGTTCTGTTACCGCCAAAGGAGCCTCCTGACCTTCTCAATCCACTCCTAGCAACCCTTGCCAATGCCATTTGATAAGAGTAGTACCGGGTGTTTATTATAGCAATACCTGATACCCTTTGATCTTATATTAAGAACCAGATTCAAAAGGCTTGAACTATTGAACCTACACCAAAGAAGACAAGAGAAATAAGCAATACAAATTGCAACTATGATAGAATGAACCATCAACAGGCAGATCTATCTATATATATATATATATATATAGCAGCTGATTTGAATACTCCCAAATACTTTAGCCAATATGTTGTTAGAGGACTTGTTCAAGCAACACAATTTTAGAAATAAAACAACGATTTTTTCTAAGGCTACTTCCTGACAAGAAAACAAAAACCAACTTGGCTACACTCATCAGCCGATGATAAATACAAAGAAATATATATATATATATATATTGGGTAAAATTATAGAAATTAACTAAAGACATAAACAAGAGCTTTCCCTACATAACCAACCACGCTTAAATAGTAATAGGTGCATTTCATGCAACTTACTCTTTTTTCAAATTACATCAAATATGACTTGATTAACAACAATGCCAACAATTGTAAAACTGAACAGATTTATGCAATTAACCTCTTCATGAAACATAATAAATGGCCAAGATGCCCACAGAGTCCAAAAAGATGGGAGCTTCATATATTCACAATCAGGACATGCACACAGGTTCAGTTGGGCATTTCTCACAATTTTGAGCCATGTATACAAGCAACAAGAAAAAAATAGGCAACTTACAAATCCACCCCTCAAAAAAAAAAAAAAAAAAAAAAAAAAAAAAAAAACTTTTAGAAATGGAGGAGTTTTGGCAATTCTAGAGACATAAAATACCAACCATTGGACAACGTGAATCACTTGCTCTAAGCCGAAAGATTGAAATTTAAGAAGAAAAGCAAGTTGGCATCACAGTATGATGATCAAGATCAAGCAGGTATATATTAAACCAAATTTCACCCAGTAGAAATATTAGTCAAGTTCTTTTTTAAGTTTCCGTAAAATCTGGAGATGGTCCAGAGTGCCTAAATTTACTGAATCTCCTGTGTAATTAGGACTAATAAAAAAAAAAGGTTAATAAACATATATAATAATAAGAAAACCAATTTATCAGGAATATTCTTCGTAATGAAAGATCAATAGACCAAAGGGGCTATTATTTTACTATACAGTAACTACGATTCGAATGTGTGATTTTTTTACATGGAGATCAATTTTTTTTTTTGTTTACAATTAAAAAAGAAAAAGAAAAATAAGCTACCAAAAATGAAATTACAAGAACAACAAGCATTTTGACAAACACATAAAACACACACCTTTAGGAAAAGGAAAATAAAAAATAAAAAACCTTTTCACAGATCCTTTAACAAAAAAAAAAAGCATAATACATAGATGTTGATGAACCAAAAAGAAAAGAGCATAACGAGAGATACATTAATAAATTATGAATATCAAGAAGAAAGGGCGTTACTTTTTTTTTTTTTTTTGGTATGCAGCAGATGAAGGATGAACGATGAAGGAAAAAAGAAATTTGGAACAGAACTGTCGTCCAAGATTGTTGGGTTTGGGCGTGGCGGCCAAAGTGGTACTACTACTTTTAACGTCGACTAATAAGAACGAGTCTTACTTACATTACATATACGGGAGAGAGAGAGAGAGAGAGAGCGAGCGACTTGAGGCGCAAGAAAGAAAGTTGGGAAGTTCGAGGAAGGAAAATGTGTTTCTGTTCGTAGTTGTGGGTCGGGACTTTGGACTTGGAGTTTGGACACTTTTATTTTTTTTATAATGGAAAAAAAAAAAAAAAAATATATATATATATATATATATATATATTAAAATACCTCCGCGTCGTTTGGAAATTGCAATTTGCAAAGACAATTCTCTTCTTTTCGTCCAAAGTTAATAATGAAAAAGCAGTTTTGACCTAATGTTATTTGACCACGTGAGCTGTACCTGCTCTGCACTATGTGCTGTATCATATATTTTTGGATTGGTTGTATCTTACTATGTAAAAACTTTTACCTACAGAATTTCTCTAATAATAAATTCATTTGAAAATTATTTAACACCTACTATTAAAATTAAAAATTATAACATTAACAGGGACTCAGAGAGAGTCTAATGCGGCAACTGCATTTGTCTATTCTCCTTCTTTTTGGTCCAAAAATGAGAAATTTCGTTGAAAAGGCTACCACGAACCTCACAATCGAGATTATTCTCATCCTAACAAATCTTTGAGGTGTTTATTGTATGAACAACTTTTGATGAGGAGAATTTCCCTCTTATATATATTTTATTACAATTTTAGATGTCATATTCAGCTGCTGCTCCACTTGAATTGACAAAAAAAATATTTATATAAATAATTATTTTTAAACTAATTTGTTTTTTCTACCCTTCAGAAAGTTATTGGTCATCCTACTCAAGAATTTTGGTCCGTCCAAAATAAAATAATGATGGGCTACAATACTTTTGCAACAATTTAAAAAAAATTAAATGATAAATTGTTACTTGTTTTAAACTGTAATAATTATTAACATTACCTTTTTTTTTTTTTATCTATATCAATAAACACCAAAAATTTATCATGAAAATTATCAATATGTAGATGCATTATTTCTCACAAAAATAATTTTAACCTCCAAACATAATATATAACCCTCCAAACATACTATCAAAAAAAAAAAAAAAACCCTCCAAACATTGTTGTCGGTTTTGTCTTGCGTATCAACTATCAAATATCAATCCTCCCAGGATCTCGGGGTCGCTATTGTTAATATAAAAGATTTATTCCTAAAATCGTTTCATTAAATTTAAGAGCACCGTTGCCGATATTTATACATTTTGCAGTTGAATTGCAGCCATGGCCCACGGCTAGACTGGCTCCAGCCTCATTTGGAATTTGGATCAGGTTCAATTTCAAAGCCACAACCAAAGGACCAATCATGGTTTAGATCTCAATAAAATAAATGACAAAGTTTAATTACAAAATTAGTTTAATTACAAAATTAGTTCGTAACATAAAGTTACAACCTTAATCAATAAAATAAGCATTACTGCATATTTTGAAAATCTAATAATTAAATTGTATGTTCTTTATATTCTTAATACACATGTCAAATTTTATGTCAATAGGATATTATTTACTATATGATCTCTAAATTTATATTTTATGCATAATTTTGAATTATAAAAATTTGCAATTTAAACAGTTTATTAATGACATTGTTATTGATCTTTAGTTTTCTATAAATTTTACGAGCATGGAGGATATAAAAAAAAAATGTAATTCAATGGTGGATTTGTCAGTATTCACCTCCAATAAAAATATATTGAATAAGATTATAGCCTAAGGTGTACGGTTACAACCAATTTTATAACTAAATTTTATCCTAAAATAAAATCGGCTAGACTGTGGAGCTTATGCCTTAGTTAAGAGAGTAAGAGTTTCTCATTCTTCATTCTTAATAATATTGCATAGTCTTTTTCCTATATATATATATATATATATAAAGGTTTAGATCTCAATAAAATAAAATAAAAATTGCATCTTCCTTTTAAATTTCATACAAATAATAAGTATTTCAACCAATGATTTTAAGCTGATTGAAAAAATCCTTTTACTCTTCATTTAATAAAGAAATCTCAAAGATCATACAAAATGGCTCAATGCTTCTCCTAAGAAAAGTCAATATAAATCCTCTATTTTGCTTTATCCTCTATTAATTATAGACATGAAAAAACGGGCAAGTCAGGTTAGATTCAAGTCGAGTCAATCGAGTTGCGGGCCAAAAATAAGTCATTTTAAGCAGGTTAAAAATGGGTTCGGATCAATCAAGTTGCAAGTCGAGTCGGGTTGGGTTTGGTTGACCCGTATTTGTCACATGATTTTCTTTTTAATTATTATAAAGAAAACAACATGTATTTGCCATTTGGAAAGTCATGCAACAAATTATTTGATGTAAAATGCATTACTTTGAATTCACCACTTATATCAAGAATAAACTCAGTTAAACTTATTAATACTTATTCAATAATTTTTAAATTATACAAATCCTAACATTTCTATCTAAAACAAAATAACACAGAGATAAGTAAAACAAATACACAAGTTTTATTTCTACATAATATCAACATCTCAAAATATAAAACAAAATTACAAATGACTTATTGGATAACTCATTTGACAAAGAATAAAAATGTGGGGACGAGCCCAACGCTGCGAATTGGGCCCGAGGCCCAATTCGTATACCATTGTTTGTCCGAAGGGGTAAAAGAGGTCAATACTGGGCCCGTTTGGTGGAAATACGCGCGGAAAGACACTAGGATACGTCCGAAGGACTACCCTACCTGTCCGAAGAGGTCCCAGCGACGGATCATCATAGTGCTTGATCAATCAAATATGCCGGAGGCGACCTCCCCAACTGATCCCACGGAGGAGAGCAAATCCTGGACGTGCTTGGGATGAGGAGGACATAAAAATATCTTAAAGGAAAAGCTGCTACCACCGCATTTAATGCACTGCAGCAACTTTCCTGGCCGCATTTATGTGGAGAAGACACCTGAGCAGTGCAACCTCAACCACTACCACTCGCTGCAGGTTAAAGCAAACTTCTGATGTGACTAGTACTCAAGTGGACGCCTAGATGAAGGACAAGTGTGCGGTGAAGATGAGGTGAAAAGTGTATATATAAAGGAAATAGGTCTCACGGAGAAGGGGGAGAGAAAATTGTATTCACTAAGTTGATAAATGCAAAACCTCTTCGGATCGAAGAAACTTTTACTAAATAATAGTCTGAATGTCTTTTGACCCTTGTATGCTTGCATGAACCGTTGCTAAATCCATAATCAGCCCAGCTGTTTAACCCATTCTCTACAAATTTATTGTTAGGGATTTGTTGGGCTCACAATACGGAAAGTTATTGCTTAGTCCACCAAATTTCAACCCTACAATTGGCGCCGTCTGTGGGAAACAGCTTGAGCAAAGGTGGAAGCAACACCTCAAAGATGGCTGAACCAAGGCAACGACCAGCGGAGTCCAAGTCATCTCAATACACCGATCCTTTTCTTCATCTGGAACGGAGGCAGGATCGTGAGGGCAGCGTACACACTGCACATAACGATCAAAACCAGTTGCATGGAGAGAGCCACATGTCCCATGCAGAGCTAAAGAGGGAGTTGCGTCATGCGAAGAGGAAGTGCAGTCCCTCATACTCTGATGAAGATTCTGAGGACGAATAGGATGTTGTCTACAAGCCGAAACTTCGAACGCCAGTCAGCGAATCCTTTACCTATGAGGAAATGCGTTATGACGAGGGGAACCCTCAGAACCCCTTACCTAGGGGCGTAGGGAACGACGCTATGAGTAAGGCCCTGGATCAGATTTCAAGATCTCCCTTTACCCGTAACATCAAGAATGCTAGACTTCTTCGACGTTTCCACTAGCCTACATTCACCATTTATAACGGCCGGACAGACCCAGTGGAACATGTGAGCCATTTCAACCAGAGGATGGCCGTCCACTCTAGGGACGAAGCCCTAATATGTAAAGTCTTCCCATCCAGCTTGGGATCGATAGCCATGAGGTGGTTTGATAGTCTGAGAGCAAATTCTATAAGCTCTTTCCAAGAGATGACTCAGGCATTTGGTTCGCTTTTCGTCACATGCCGAAGGGTTCTGCAATCCATGGCTTCCCTATTGTCCGTCAGTATGAAAGGGGGTGAAACTTTGAAGTCATATTCGGATAGGTTCTGGGAAACCTATAATGAGATGGAGGAAGATTGCGACCTGGTGGCCATCAGCTCTTTTAAGCTGGGCCTCCCCACTGAGCACCCCTTGAGAGCGTCTTTGACGCGCAAACCTGCTACCAGTATACGCCAGATGATGGATAGGATTGATAAGTACAAAAGGGTTGAAGAAGACCAACAGCAGAGCAAGGGGAAGGATAAGGTTATCCCTCAGGAGGGGAGGGATTTTAGGTCAGACAGGTAGAACCACAACAGGCCGAGAAAGGATTGGATCGGACAAAGCACAGCGAACTTCCAAACGGTCAATGCCATTTTTCGCGAACTAGTACACCAAGTCCTGGATAAAATAAAAAATGAAACATTCTTCAAAAGGTCGAACAAGATGGTAGGAAACCCTGAGAGGCGCAACCACAATCTTTACTGTCAATATCACCTTGACCATGGGCATACTACCGAGGATTGCAGGAGCCTATGGGAACATCTGGATCAGCTGGTCAGCAAAGGCAGGTTAAAGCAGCTTCTACACCACTCATACGGTCAGGGAAATCAGGCAAACGCGGGGCCTAGGAGAGACGATTCTGTAAAACCTCCCTTGGGTACAATCAATGTCATTTTTGCCGCGCCAGGGAGGACGGGGTCTTGCCCATCCAGAGTATTGTCGGTTGCTCGGATGCCCTCGGAGAGTGTTAACAGAGAGCCGAAGAGGCCTAGGATGGAGGTCCCAGTTTTGGGCTTTTCAGACGAGGACAAAATCAGGACTATACAGTCGCACGATGACGCCTTGGTAGTTAGCCTGAGAATAGGTGGATACGACGTGAAGAGGGTAATGGTAGATCAGGGCAGCGCCGCAGAGATAATGTACCCAGACCTATATAAGGGGCTAAACTTGTCTCCCGAGGACCTAACTCCGTACAGTTCCCCTTTAGTCAGTTTTGATGGCAAAGTGATCATTCCGAAGGGTCAAATCAGACTACCTGTGCAAACAGGACCTGAGACAGTGGAGGTAGATTTCATAGTGGTGGATGCCTACTCACCCTACACTGCTATTGTTGGCAGACCTTGACTTCATACCCTCGGGGCCGTATCCTCCACACTTCATCAGAAGATAAAGTATCCGTCCGAAGGGATAGTCGAGGAGATCCGAGGAGATCAGTCTACGTCCAGGCAATGTCTAGTGGCAGCTATCCAGCACAAACCTCAGGCTGAACCTTCAGACTGTAACAAAGAGAGTTTATAGCAATTAAAATCTTCGGTGCTGGACACCGAAACCTCGGCCGGAGAAGCAGAGTGCGAAAGCTTGGCAAGGATAGTTGTTGGTAACGATCCAGAGAAGTTTTTTCAAGTCGGATCCATGCTGCTTCCTCAAGAGAAGGAAGAGTTGATAGAGTTCCTCAGGGCAAACGTTGATGTATTTGCATGGGACCCTGCGAAGCCCCGGGGGTAAGCCCAGATTTTATTTGTCACCATCTAAACGTTAATCCCACCATCGTCCCCAAGAAGCAACCGCTTCAGCGTCCATCAAGGGAACATGCAAATGCGGTCAGGGAGGAAGTGATGAAACTCAAGCAGGCAGGGGCTATTAAGGAAATTTTTTATCCCGAATGGCTGGCTAACACAGTGGTGGTAAAAAAGAAAAGCGGAAAATGGCGGGTGTGCGTGGACTTCACTGATTTTAATAGAGCTTGTCCGAAGGATCCGTTTCCCATGCCAAAGATAGATCAACTGGTTGATGCTACTGTTGGACACCCTCGAATGAGTTTCTTAGACGCATTTCAAGGTTATCATCAGATACCACTGGCTCTCGCTGATCAGGAGAAAACAGCTTTTGTAACCCCTGTAGGGAATTACCACTACAAGGTAATGCCGTTCGGCTTGAAAAATGCAGGAGCTACCTATCAGAGAATGATGACTAGAATGTTTGAGCCGCAACTGGGCAAAAGCATGGAAGTTTATATTGATGACATGGTGGTGAAGAGCAAGGTCATAGCTGAGCACATTGGGGATCTTAGGGATGTTTTTGAAACCCTGAGAGGACACAGGTTGCGCTTGAATGCATCCAAGTGTTCGTTTGGTGTCGGATCAGGCAAATTCTTAGGGTATATGGTCACTCACAGGGGAATCGAAGTTAACCCCGATCAGATAAAGGCCATCAACAACTTGCGAGCTCCTCGGAACCCCAAGGAAATTCAGAAGCTGACTAAGATGACCGCTGCCCTTAACAGGTTCATTTCTAGATCAGCAGATAGGTGTAGGCCTTTCTTCTCATTGATCAATAAGTGGAAGTGTTTCGAATGGATGGAGGAGTGTGCTGTTGCTTTTCAGCAACTTAAGGACTACTTGGCTCGGCCACCAATCATGTCCAGTCCTGAACCAGATGAGGTGTTGTTTACTTATATCGCCGTTGCTCCTAATGCTATGAGCTTGGTGTTGATACGGACGGATTGTGGGGTGCAAAAACCAATCTACTACGTAAGTAAGTCACTGCATGAAGCGGAAATTCGTTATTTGCCGCTGGAGAAGGCCATCCTAGCTGTGGTGCTCGGTACGAAGAAGTTGCCTCACTATTTTCAAGCCCACACCGTCATAGTCCTCACCCAGCTTCCACTCAGAGCAATACTCCAAAGCGCAGACTACACAGGAAGGATTGCCAAATGGGGGACGATCCTAGGGGTTTTTGATATCAAGTACATGCCTCGCACATCAGTGAAGGGTCAGGTCCTTGCCGACTTGGTCGCCGAGTTCACAGAGCCCCATCTAGAGGAAATAACACCGACGCTGGGCATGGAAGAGAGGCACGTTGGTATGGTTTCTTCGCGGAACCCTTTGCCTTGGGAAGTGTACGTGGATGGCGCATCGAATCACAGGGGCTCCGGAGTGGGGCTAGTGCTGATATCCCCAAAGAGAATTATCATCGAAAAAGCGTTAAGGCTGGATTTCTCAACAACGAATAATGAAGCAGAATATGAGGCTCTACTGATGGGGATGAAGATGGCACGAAGGATGGGAGGAAAGTCGGTTGAGATATTCTCGGACTCGAGATTAATCGTCGGCCAAGTGCAGGGAGAGTTTGAGGCGAAGGACGAGAGGATGCAGGAGTATTTGAACCTGGTTAAGTCCCTGCAGTCAGAGTTTGAATATTTTAACCTGCAGCACATCCCCAGAAGTGGCAACACACATGCCGATTCTTTAGCCACCCTCGCCACCTCTTCGGCACAGGAATTACCAAGGGTTATCCTCATTGAGGACATGCAGAAACCTACGGAATTAAGAAAAAAGACATTCCAAGTTCATTGCGTCAGAACCAACCCGTGCTGGATGGATCCCATCATCAAGTTCTTGAAGGACGATGTGTTGCCCGAAGAAAAAGGGGAAGCGAACAAAATACGGAGGAAAGCTACAAGGTTCTAGTTGTCCGAGGATCACAAACTGTACAAACGATCCTATTCAAGCCCATACTTGTTGTGCATGCACCCTGAAGCGGCTGAGTCACTGTTAGAAGAATTGCATGAGGGGATCTGTGGGAGCCATACTAGAGGGAGATCCTTGGCCCACCGAGCCATTACTCAGGGTTATTGGTGGCCAAATATGCAAAGAGAGGCCCATGAATACGTTAAAAAGTGTGACCAGTGCCAGCGGTTTGCGCCGAACATACATCAGCCGGGTGGTACCCTTAATCCACTATCCCACCCATGGCCTTTCGCTCAATGGGGACTGGATATCGTAAGCCCATTCCCTAAAGCAGCAAGAAACAAGAAGTACCTTCTAGTCGGAACATACTACTTCACCAAATGGGTCGAAGCCGAACCTCTAGCGAATATCAGGGATGTAGACGTAAAGAAATTCATCTGGAAAAATATCGTCACTCGATTTGGGGTCCTCCATACCCTGATCTTGGACAATGGGCTTCAGTTTGATAGCAAAGCTTTTAAGGGTTATTCTAGCGAGCTGGGAATCACAAACAGATACTCCACCCCTGCTTACCCTCAGGGAAATCGGCAGGCCGAAGCTGTTAATAAGGTCATAGTTAACAGACTAAAGAAGAGGTTGGATGATGCGAAAGGTAGGTGTGTAAAAGAATTACCCCACGTATTGTGGGCATATAGAACTACGCCTCGCAGGTCTACTGGAGAGACCCCCTTTTCAATGACCTATGGGGCTGAAGCTGTTATACCTTTAGAGACTGGATTCCCAACATACAGGACTAGCTCCTTTGATCCAATCAACAACGATGGATAACTGGAAAAGAGTTTGGATCTGATTCAAGAACGAAGGGAAAATGCAATGGTCCGATTGGCGCATTACCAGCAGAAACTTAAGCAGGGCTACGACGCCAACGTAAGGCTAAGACCCCTAGAGCCTGGTGATTTGGTACTGAGGAAAGTGGTAGGTAATTCAAAGAATCCGGCTTGGGGGAAACTAGGACCAAACTGAGAAGGTCCATATCGCATTACTTCAAGGGCTGGCATTGGGGCATACTTCCTAGAAGATCTGGACAATCATGTAGTGCCCTAGCCGTGGAATGTAAATAACCTCAAAAGGTACTACTATTAAAATAATTCTCTTTTCAGTCACGATATCATTTTGTTATGCTAAGAGTTTACAAGTGCTTAAACTTAAATCCAATCATGCCTGTAGTCCTTGGACCAGATGATTTGGGTTAGTTAACACTCCCTTGCGATTCTTACAAGTGTTTAAACTTAAATCCAATCATGCCTGTAGTTCTCGGACCAGATGATTTGGGTTAGTTAACACTCCCTCGCGATTCTTACAAGTGTTTAAACTTAAATCCAATCATGCCTGTAGTCCTCGGACCAGATGATTTGGGTTAGTTAACACTCCCTCGCGATTCTTACAAGTGTTTAAACTTAAATCCAATCATGCCTGTAGTCGTTGGACCAGATGATTTGGGTTAGTTAACACTCCCTCGCGATTCTTACAAGTGTTTAAACTTAAATCCAATCATGCCTGTAGTCCTCGGACCAGATGATTTGGGTTAGTTAACACTCTCTCGCGATTCTTACAAGTGTTTGAACTTAAATCCAATCATGCTTGTAGTCCTCGAACCAGATGATTTGGGTTAGTTAACACTCCCTCGCGATTCTTACAAGTGTTTAAACTTAAATCCAATCATGCCTGTAGTCCTCGGACCAGATGATTTGGGTTAGTTAACACTCCCTCGCGATTCTTACAAGTGTTTAAACTTAAATCCAATCATGCCTGTAGTCCTTGGACCAGATGATTTGGGTTAGTTAACACTCATTCACTAACTCCCTTACGAATAGTTTTTAAGTATTATTGTCTACTACGTCAATGCGCTGCAAGGTCTGAGTTTATAATTTCCCCAAGCATACCAATTCAAACTTAATGGCATCAACAGTTCTCTGGCCAGGTTATTATCGCAAATAAACATCCCAGTAAAGTCGTTATCACCTTAAGGCCTACTTAACATCGATTAGATTGAAGTCATGTCATTAGTTGTTTCTCAGTTGTCATTCTATTATTATTTGTTGTAATGACGTATCACGACATATAACACGATAGTAATAAAGATAAAAGGTAAGCCATTTCATTGATGAAAGAAAAATGACAGCGTTACAAAGCAAAGACGAATGGCATCTAAACAATTACAAGTACAAAAAGAATTCCCTAGACGCCTAAGCCTTCTCCGGAGGCACTGGGTCAGCCTTTGATGGATCGTCCATATCACCAGTCCGAGCAGGAGCATGGCTTGCCTCAGCAGGGTCTGGGAGGCTTGAATCAACCGGAGCTTCGGAGGTATCTGGCAGGTCGCAGATATAGAGGTCGTAGTAAATACTCCCAGGCTGCCTCAGGGCAGACTCTGGGGGAACTCCGGCCGCGTTAAAGCATTTGCCCCACGTTATCTCGCAGTACTCCCTGCAGACCTTGGCGAACTCCTCGGTCAGCCTCGTCTGGGTCTCTTGCACCCTTAGCAAGTAAGAGGCCCTTTTCTCAGCCTCAAGTGCTTCCTTGGCCAATTGAGCGTTCTGATCGGCCAACTTAGCAGAATCCTTGGCTTTGTCGAGCTCGGCCCGAAGATCCTTCACCAACGCTCGCTCCGTCTCCAGATTGAGCTCGGTGGTGTACAGCTTTTTGCGTTGATTTTCAGCCTGCTCTTGGGCGTTCTTGAGGCCCGCCTCCAGACTTTTTCTCTTTTTAGCCTCCTGCTTCAGCTGCTCGGACATCCGGAAGCACTCATCTTTAAGGCCGCCCAAGGCCTTCTCGGTATCCGAGCGGGCGATGATCTCCACTTGGACTTGGATATGGGCCTTCTGGTTCCACTCTTCAGCCACGAATATCTGCTAAGTGATCTGCACAACAGGCGAAAGTTTTTTCTTTTTTGTTAATTGTTAAACAAAACAAAAAGAGGATAAGAGTGTCAATCCCCTTACCATGCCTAGATCCCTTTTTAGGGATAAGAAAAGTTCCTGCTGGCTGAAACGCCTGTAGGACTCCATGTCCCTTGGAAGGAGCAAGGGCTGCTCCAAAGCCTCCGCGATGTAACCGGCTTTGCCTCCACCGTAATTTCTGATGGAGGCATCATATGGGATGTCTGCACCATCCAGCGTTAGCTTAGGAGGCCATGTCCGAGGGCCCCGGCGTACATCGGCGGCTGAAGGGTCCTCCCTACTTTCAGTAGATGAAGCCCTCTTTCCCCTGGTATCATGCGCCACTTTCTGTTGCTTAGGCCCCTTTTTAGGCACAGCCTCAGTCGCAACCCTTTTCTTTTTTAGATCTGGCAGCGGCTTTAAGCTGGGATCCGAGGGGGCTTGAGGAGGAAGAGGAGGAAGATCTGCCGCTGGCTGGGATGGGCCAGTGCCTTTGGACGCTGCCTTCGGCTTTCTATTCTTCATCAACTCTGATAGGCTCTGCATGTCTTCGTCTGAAGAGTACGCCGACACGATTAGTCTTTTGGGGAGGATAACTGATTGCCTATCTGTATCCTCGTCGACGTCTATAATTTGAATCTCTTCTGAAGCCTCACCCTCAAATCTGAACTGGTCGATCTGCTCGTCAAGGGAAGGTGTGGAAGAGGCAACTCTTTCTTCCTCTACTGCGGGTTCAAGGGGAACTTATTGAACGGGCTGAACGAGCAGTGGTATACCCTGTGGATTAGGATGTGGCACCAGGGCAAGGTCGAAAGGAGCTAAGAAATTCTTCCGAGCAACGTCAATACGGTTGATGCGGCGATCCCCGAGTGTTATTGCGTTGCCGATCGGCTAAAGTTTCGACTTTGGGGTATAGCCGAGGATGAGGTGAGCGGCCTTCAGCTGCCCGTCTTCGCTTACAAAGATTTTCGACCGAAGAAGATAGTTGAGAGCCGCGGTATTTGTGAGACTCAGTCGAGGAGCTACGTGATTTCTATCTGTAAACATCACAATAGAACTGTCAGAAAAGATTGAAAGATGACAAAGGGAGGTCCGAATAGCTTAAAAAAAATGTTAGAAAACCTCAATGGGGGATATCCCACCTGGCTCTCCTGGCTGGGTTGGGCAATGAATTCCGTCATGCCATGCGCCCGAGACGATCAGATAATCGTCCTTCATCCCTTTGTTAGACTTGGGAAGACAGGAGATGAGTCTGACGACGTCGGATCGGGACCTTAGATAGTATCCCGCTCCTTCTTTGGTACGACACTCGTACATGTGTACCACATCGTGCCAGGTGAGCCCCAATCCTAAATGACAGTTTAGATCGTCAACTGCTCCTAAAATCCTAAACGTATTAGGCGCGCATTGATCAGGGCTAAGTCTATGGGCGGTAAGATAACTCCTGGTGACTGGACCCATGGGGATGGTCATCCCTCCCTCCAGGAAAGCGATAATAGGGATTATAACCTCACCCACTTCTCGGTCCAATAATAACCCCTCTGTAGGGCAATACCTCAGGCCTACATCCTGAGGAATGCGATATGTCGCCCTAAACCTCTCTATCTGGGAGGGACTATTCACTAAGTACTTAAATCTACCCATTGTCAATTAGGTTAGATGGGGGGGGGGGATGCGAAACAGCGACTGGGGAAAGCTACCGAAGAGGCAATCCGAAAAGAGTTTGAGAATCTCGAACAAGGGATTTCGCGGAATTGAGTGGAGGAACAACCTTGATGTTCGCAAACAGATCATAGCGTGTTCTGAAGGGAGTCGGAATTGATGACAGGAAGGGCGTTGTAAGCGCAGATGCCTGAGTTCGCAGAGAGTCTGAAATTTGCAAAGTAAGGGGGAAATGACCCATTTTTTGGGGATTTATATAGGGGCCAGCAAACCGGTGGGATTATCCCGCCCAAATTTCGAGGAGAATCACGACCGTTGATCACTAACTCACCGTTGGATCTTATTGACAAGACGCTGCCTGGAGCAATTAATGCTGCCTGGGAAACGACGCAACGACAGCGGCAATAATGAGGCGCCCAAATTTATGCGCGCACACGTGTGAATTTAGCGGTTCAAATGTTTTCAAAACTTCTATTTTTGCAACGGATCAAAATCCTATTATTTCCCTTTGGATGGGCGGTAAAAATTAGAATTTCGATGGGCTATTGTGGGGACGAGCCCAACGCTGCGAATTGGGCCCGGGGCCCAATTCGTATACCATTGTTTGTTCGAAGAGGTAAAAGAGGTCAATACTGGGCTCGTTTGGTGGAAATACGCGTGGAAAGACACTGGGATACGTCCGAAGGACTACCCTACCTGTCCGAAGAGGTCCTAGCGACAGATCATCATAGTGCTTGATCAATCAAATATGCCGGAGGCGACCTCCCCAACTGATCGCACGGAGGAGAGCAAATCTTGGACGTGCCTGGGGATGAGGAGGACATAAAAATATCTTAAAGGAAAAGCTGCTACCACCGCATTTAATGCACTGCAGCAACTTTCCTGGCCGCATTTATGTGGAGAAGACACCTGAACAGTGCAACCTCAACCACTACCACTCGCTGCAGGTTAAAGCAAACTTCTGATGTGACTAGTACTCAAGTGGACGCCTAGATGAAGGACAAGTGTGCGGTGAAGATGAGGTGAAAAGTGTATATATAAAGGAAATAGGTCTCACGGAGAAGAGGGAGAGAAAATTGTATTCACTAAGTTGATAAATGCAAAACCTCTTCGGACCGAAGAAACTTTTACTAAATAATAGTCTGAATGTCTTTTGACCCTTGTATGCTTGCATGAACCGTTGCTAAATCCATAATCAGCCCAGCTGTTTAACCCATTCTCTACAAATTTATTGTTGGGGATTTGTTGGGCTCACAATACGGAAAGTTATCGCTTAGTCCACCAAATTTCAACCCTACAAAAAACATATAAGAAATTTACAATCTTGAAAATTAATTTTATAATATATTATCAATTGTGGTTGGCATTCTATTTCAATTTTTTATATATATTAAAATTTGATTGTTTACTTATTTACACATGGTCACTTTCATGAATATCATATTATTGTTAAGTAACATACACTCTAGGAAATATTATAATTTATTTTGAAAAGCCGTTTATTTTGGACATAAATTGTTAAAAAATAGGTCTAAGCATTCATAATTTATGATAATTTGATACTTTGGCTTCACTATTGTCACACTTGTAAATGTTTTTCACACATGTCTACAATTTTATATCTATGTTTTTAACTCTACTGTAACTAGGTTATCTTGACATGTATTTTACTATTTGATATCTAAAAATTTTTACTCATTACAGAATGTTCAACCATTCATCTTTCAATTAATTTACATGCAGTTATGTAAATGTCTCAATTGTTTCCTTAAAACTCATAATAAACAATTAAACCAATATTGTCTTAATTTTATTATTTTTTTTACGAAAAAAAAAAGTTTTAAAAAATGGTTTGAGTCGCGGGTCAGGTTGGGTTGACCCGCAAAAAACATGGGTTGGGTCACAGGTCAACCCATTTTTGCTTCGGGTAAAAAAATCAGGTTCAGGTCAAGTATTTTTTGAGTCGGATCAGGTCGGGTCAGAAAATTCTAACCCGTTTTGCCATGTCTAATTAATTGTAATTGGTTATATGCCTTCTTCTTCGCATGGCATGGGTCACTTTGTTATAATATCTCGATACCCAATCAAATAACACTTTTTTTTTTATTTCTCTAATCATAATAACACATTTTTTGCCTTTGGAGACTTCATTGGTACCATTCTCATATCTCGGCTAATTTCATACTGCTTCAACCACTTTAAGCGCATATCTCCTCTAATAAAATTGTTAATGTTTTCTATCTTGATCAAAATCGTTGTCTACCTAACTGTGTGTTTGTTTTACCTTGTTATTAACAGCAACCTGGTTTACTAAACTTCTTGAAAAATGCATCTCCAAATGGAAAATCTTCATCATAATTTGTTAGATTTAAGGGATTACAAAAGCCCTGCATTAATGATAGTTGATCATCATCATCATTATTATTATTATTTTTATCAAAGATGATTGATCGTTATTTGCTCAAAAAATATGTTCTTGTTTTCATACGCACAGGCGGCTCCACATTTAACTCAAGGTGGTCATAGGATTAATACTGACATCACTCTTTTACCCACTAATATCAACTTGTCACATAAAATTTGTTGTGAATGTAACGTTACTCTAAAATAATTATGGGCCCCTAAACGTAATTATTAGAGTAATGCTATGTCCACATCATTTTCGTAATACTTTCAAAACAAATCCTAAGTAATAAGTTGTTCTTGGTTATTAGGGATGAGCAAAAAAAAGTAATTTAAGTTGTGAATTTAAATTAGAACCAACAACAAATTACCATTCGGGATAAAGAGTGTTTCTTCGGGATAGCTTGAAGCAACAAATTATCATATGGGTAGTTTGAAGCAACTCATGAAAATATTTGAGATAGCTTGTACAACAGCCTTTAGTAGGACCTCTCTCCCTACTTGATATAGTAGTTGTTTCTTCCACCCTTGCAATTTATTCTAGACTCGCTCTTTAATATAATTCAGGCTCGCTTTTTTATTCCTCCCCACCACCGATGGAAGCCCAAAATATTTCTCATACTCTCGAACTTTAGGAACACCTAAGAAGTTTGAATTTTCCTCTTTTCTTTCCACAAAAACTGCTTTGCTGAAAAAGATTGTAGTTTTCCCTCTATTTATCTGTTGTCTTGAAGCATGCTCATAAAGAGTGTTAAAATTATGGTTAAGTGATTAAACTCACCATTTCTTGATAATTTAAGCTTTTGGGGCAGTTGGTAATTTAACGTGGTATCAGAGCAAGAGATCCTGAGTTCGATCCCTGTCTTCACTCTACCTCCCATTTAAAATGTTAAATTCCCACTTGTTGGGCCTCCACTTATTAAAGGGAAGTTTAAGCCCACAAATGAGGGGGAGTGTTAGAATTATGGTTAAGTGATTAAATTCACTATTTTTGGGTAGTTTAAGCTTTTGGAACAATCGGTAATTTAACAAAGAGTTAGGATTTCTTGAATAGAATGGAGATCACCAATAGTTGCACAACAAAAGATCAAACTATCATCTATGAAAAATAGGTGGCTAATTTGTGGGTCTATTATGCACAAAGAAAAGCCTCGAATCTGATCCTCCCTTACTGCCGTGTGGAGTAACCTATTCAGACCTTCTGACCAAAGAAGACAAAGGTAAGCGGAGAGAGGGTCCCCTTGCCGAATACCTCTTGGAGGAATAATATCACCCTTTGGTTCCCCATTTACCAGGATAGAGTAAGAGATTGAGCTAATACACCTTATGATAAGTGTAATCCATTTAACACCAAAACCCATTTTTTCCATGATTTTTTCCAAGAAACTCCACTCCATTCTGTCGTATGCTTTACTCATATCCAACTTTAAAGCCATAAAAGCCATCTTCTTCGCTTTCTGAATCTTTATATGATGTAATTTCTCAAATGCTACTAATATGTTATCAGAGATGGCCTTATTCGACTGAAAAGCACTCTGGGACTTTGAGATCGGATTAGGCAGAACCTGTTTCAACTTGTTTGCAACGACTTTGGAGACAAGTTTATACATGATATTACACTAAGAAATCGGGTGATATTCTGATACACGGGTTGGGCTTTTTTTCCTTTGGAATTAAAGTAACAAATGTGTGGTTTATAAAGGAGGGGAAAGAACTTGTATTTAGGCTATGCAGCACAGCTTGAGAGACATCATCCCTAACATCCTGCCATTAGTTTTGGAAAAATAAAGGTGGCAAACCATCTGGTCCTGAAGCTTTTAGCGGTTCCATTTGTTTCAAAGCCCTCTCCACCTCATCCTTAGTATACTCGGCCTCTAGCCAAAAATTCATTTCATCAACCACTACCCTTGGAATGTCAGCCACAACAGCATCAAGTTTGGTGGGATTAGACGATGTAAAAAGAGACTGATAATAATCAATGAGGATGTTGGAAATGCTTTCTTCATTAGAACATGTGACCCTTTTAGAATTTTCAAGTTCAAAAATTTTATTCCTGCGGAATCAGTATATGGCCCTACTATGGAAAAACCTAGTATTTTTATCACCCTCTTGGAGCCATAGAGCTCTCAACTGCTACTTCCACATTTGTTCTTCTTTTACCAAAAGACCGTTGATCTCATGTTTCAAACTTATCACCTGGTCCATACTCCCACCATTTATAGCTACCTCCTCGGCTTCTTAAGTTGTTGCTTTTTTTTTTCCTCTTAACTTTTTCAGGACATTGCCAAAGACTAATTAGCTCCACCACATCAATTTTGATTGGCATCTTAGAATTTTACTTTCCAATCTCTTCATCAGAGCCCCTGGGAAATCATCCCTCCAAGCCAATTCTATCACCTCTCTACACCCTTCATCTTCCATCCACATCTTTTCAAAACTCCAAGGTTTAAGGTTTTTTTTTGGCATTCCATCAGGGAAGATAGCAATGGGTTTATGACTAGAAGTCCAACATTCTAGGTGTAATACTTTCGTAGTTGGAAATTGTTCCAACTAACTTACTGTAGCCACTACCCTATCCAATCATTCCCAAACTATCTGTCCTTGTCGTTATCCATTGCACCAAGTAATCTCCCCCCCCCCCCCCCCCTCCTCAAAGCTCAAATCTTGAAATCCACATTCATTCAATACATTCTTGAAATCTTGCATTTGTCTAATTGGTCGTAACCTTCTTCCCAATTTTTCATGTGCCTGAATTATCCCATTAAAATCCCCAATACAAAGCCATGGCATCGAGTGCCTTAAGTTTCAGCCTAAGTTGCTTAAGAAACGTGGTGGTTCTTTGTATCTAACTCCCCATAGAACCCCGTAAACCTCCATTCCTCCTGCTTCCCTTGATTAATAATTGCATCGATATGATTCGGGGAATACACATCAACTGAAAATTCAAAATCAGACTTCCAAAAAACTACTACACCTCTCCTCTACCTACCCTCGAAACCTCCAGCATGCCTCTATATTTAATCCGTGACTTTATTTTTTCTAGCCTAGCTTTTTCTATCCATGTTTTTGGCTCTTGTGCCTGTGTTAAATCCACGAGCTCTTGTTCTGTCGGTTGGCTCCCAAGCCCACCATAGTTCTAAACTAAGAGACTCATTGGTTTTAGCAAGACTGTAAAACAGCCTCCGCCAATACATTGACATTTTTCTTGTCATTATGGGAAACCACCCTCCTCTTCTTCGATGCCTCATAACAACTTTCCTCATCATGATTTCGTTTTGCCCCAAAGCTGGACCATACATCAACAAATCCCCATCGTTTTTTTTTTCCTTTACGAGCTTTTTCCATTTTTTGCCAACGTAGACTTGGTTCAAGCTCTCTACGGGTTTCATCTTTGGGATATTATTAGACATAGCAATAGGCTCGTGCCCACTTATTCCTAAAACCACTTGGTCACGTGACAAAGGTAGAGTTTCAAAAATAATGGGATTCTCTGCAAGTTTATCCCGATAAGGATCATGGATAGTTACCTTGTTAGGATCCACCTTAAAACCAAGAATATTATTTTTAGCATCATCAATTCTCCTTAATTCATGGTCAATCTCGAAAATCCTACTATCCAGATCTTCTCTATGACTGTTTCGACTATCTTTAATTGGATTTGAAATTGGTTGTCCTTCAGTTGACTCTTTTGAAAAAAGATTCTCATTTATTCCCCCTCCCCCCCCCCACCCAAAAAAACTCAGCACTTTCCATATCTTGTACTTGATCAACCTGAGACGAGTGTAGACACTCGATTTTGCACCCATAATTTTATCAAGGAATATGGCTAGAGTAATCATTCATATACCCGACATTTAGAGTTGCATTACATGCATTAATTCATTCATTGCATATCATAAAAATGATCTTGAGGTTCTAATGGTCGCGACGGTGTGCCAGATTTCCAAATTGGACCGTCAAATTGAAAGATATCACATGATTAAGTTTGCACGGTCTGCATACATATTGTTTGGGTGAAGCTGATCACATGTGATTAATTTAAATTAATTTTGATTGGTTAGACAATTAAAATTAATTAAATAATTTTGTGATTGGTTGTTAGTTAGTATCAAAAATTGACTTGCTTGCATGAGAGTAAAGTGGATAATCAAATAACAAAGAAGTTGTGGATAATTTAGACTTTTTGGAATATTTATCTACGAGATAATTATCACTTTAAAGACTGAATATCCAGGAAAAGGGATTAAGTTTTAGAATAAGGATTAAAAATGTGTCTAAGTACAATTCCCGACACAAAAATCCTCAAAAAAGGAGTCCAAATTAGACCAAAACTCAAACGCGGACTCGGCACCCAAGAGGGCCATTCGGCACATGAAAAGTGCTTATTGGCCCAAATTGTTGGCACGGCCTGGGGGCTTCCTGAGTAAGATAAAGCCTATCTTTTTTCGAATTTTTAGAGATAAGGATGTGTTCCAATTCGTATCTGATCTCATTTAGCATCCCAACCTTTATAAATAGAGGAAAAATCAAAATTAAGGGTTCTTCTTTTCTGACTTTTCAATTTCCCTTACGTTAAAGACGTTCTGGAGGCTTTTGCTTTAGGAACTTCTTTTTCGTAAGTAAGGTATTTTAGACCTCAAAGAGGTGAACAAGCTTCTATGATTTCTAAAATATTCATTCATTAGAAGAGCACACTCATGCAAGAGGTATTCTGTCATTCTTTCTTTTCTTTTTTTTTTTTTTTTTCTTTTTTTTTCCATTAATTAACATGTTTTTGTGTTTGATGCATGAATATGATTAGTATGTTTTATTATAACTTGTTCTTAATATATGATGACCATGATTAGATGCTTTAGATGATTGTTTATTTCAATTCTTTCTCTTTGACTTCAAAATCTGTAATGACTATCAAAACAAAACTGATCTGTATTTTCAGATCTGATTTTTTCTAAAACTTAAAACTGATCTGTATTTTCATTAAATACAAATTTGATTTTTTCTGAACATAAAAACTGATCTGATTTTTTTTAAACCCAAAACTGATTTGTACTTTCATTAAATACAGATCTGAAAATCCTTCTTTTGACACAAAATTGCAAATTTTGAAGTTTAAAAGAAAGGATTGAAAGTTAGGTTAAAATTTTTTATTTATTTTATGTGATGCATGCATAAGGAATTTGTTTAATGAATGTGAATCCTCCTTCAAGAGTCCTTTTTAGTTTCTTTCTAACAACAGATATGATTTTTTTACAAAACAAATCTCTCTCTCTCTCTCTCTCTCTCTTTTTTTTTTTTTTTACATTATAAAAACATATTTGATTTTTTTTTTTTAACAATTTTTTTTTTAACTCCACAAACAACAGATCTGATTTTCACAAATAAAACCTCATCTTTTTTTTAACTTTCCAAAACAGATCTATTTTTTACAAATCAAATCTCCTTTTTTTAACTTCACAAACAATAGATCTAATTTTTTTTTTTTTTATAAAATCTTTTTTCTTACCCATTACAAACAACAAGTCTGAATTTTCTTTAAAAAGAGGACACATCATTCATAAGGCAAATTTATTAAATTATCTTTTTTCAAGTGTTTGTCATATGTGTAAAACATATCATTCAACATCATGCAAAAAATGGTATATTGGTCATTAGAGTCTAGAAGACCAGACTCTGTTTGGGCAGAATGGGTGCCTAACACATTCCCATTCCGTAACCTAGCTCCTGAGCTTAGGATTTTTGGATAGGTAGGTTAGTGTTTTGCCCTTTTAATTTTGGTAGATAACTAGGAACCAAAGTCTTGTAAGGTTAATTTACCAAAGTTGTACTTTTCTTTATTCAATCAATGACAATGAAATATTTTGATCATGTAACATGTATTTATATTTTCTTATTTTTTTGCATAAAAAAAATAAGTGGCGACGCCACACCACTTACCCAAAAAGAGAGGTGGCCTTAAAAGTACCAAAATCTCTTTTTTGAGAGCACCCCTAAATTTGTGCAGGCTCTCACAACGGGTTTTCTTGACTCTTTTCAATCATTGAAGGAGCCTCATCATCACTTTGATTTTGTATTGAAGAGGCTTTCTTCTTCCTATCTTCATAAAAACCCAGCACCTTGACCATAGATTTTCGAAAGATAGCTATTGGACCTGCACATATCCATGGACCATATTCTTGATCTTCCTTTGTCAAAGTTCTATCATTCTCCATCCATCAATCAAAATCTTTATCTACATTGTAAGGTTGAATTTAATCAACCATCTTGTTGGCTTTATTTCGTGCCAAATTTGCTTGTATTTTAGCAATTAATAACCCTGTATTTAGGTGGGATTCTTGTAAGGGTAGTGTGGGAGAGAGTGTGAAGAAATGTTCAAGATTGTGCAAAGATGCAGGGACTCACGACTGGAACTCGCGGGTGGCTCGCGACTGACAAGCCGCCAGAAGGAGGTCACGTGTCAAGCATGCGGGAAGCTGAAGTATCATGCCAGCTGTTGCACTACAAGATAAAAAGTCCAGGCTGGCAATGCAGTTACCTCACGGCTTGAACTTGCGACTTTGTCAAGTCGCGAGGCCAAGCCGCTAGCCAGCTCTGTTTTGGAAAAATTGACTCTTTGCATTCCAAACACACACACCACTATATATATACCCTTATACCCACGAAATGTAGAGAGTTTCCAGAGAGAATTTTGAGAGAGAAACCCTATAGAAAAACAAGATTGATTCATCCATAATATTCACCTAAGAGACTCTTTAAATTCCTCTACTCTCTTCCTCTCCATTGTTACACCCTTGAGAGGTTCTTAGCCAAATCATTTTCTCACCATACCCATATCTGTGAGAAGGTTTATTTGGTGCTTTAAGAAGCAGTTAGGAAGGGGCCAATTCATATTGGTTGATGCTATGGGCTATAGCGGAATCCGATAAGCTAGAAAAGAAAAAGGTTCGATGCAACCTCGTTGGAGCAAGAAGCTTGGAGGGCTTAGGTACATCGGGTAGATTAGGCTTGGAGGGTCTATTGCTGTTCATGTATCCCAACTACATTTTCTAGTGGATTATTGACCACTTGGAGGGCGGCGGAGAGATTTTACGCTGAGGGCTTCGGTTTCCTCTTCGATTACACATCGAGTGTTGTCCTTGTATTTGCATCTCTCTTCCCTTTATCTTTACCATTTAATTACAGTTGTGATTGTGATTATTTATGGTTTAGATTGTTTATCAATTTGGTTATTAGCTTATGTTCATGTTCCGCACATTTATTATTTGACATTAAGCTTGAATTGATAATTTTGTAATTGGGGTCTAAACGTTCGTAGTGTTTTATATGCTATTTGAACATTCAAACATGATTCGAACACCACACCAGTTGCAGATGCTAGGTAACCTCTCATATTTAAAGGAAACCCAAGTCTCAATCCCTTCCTCCAAAGAAATAATACAGTTGCGACAAAGAGGTAAGGAGACATCCATTGTTACACGAACCCTTAAAAAGCTTCCCCCCTCTACCTCCGAATCCTCTTCCGACTTATCTACCACCCCTACAACTTCACATATATCTTTATCTACATCCATTTTCATAAAGCTTGCTAGGATATTGTGAAATTGAACCCATATCGAAAATTTGTCAAAGACTAAATCTTTAATCGAGATTTTTTCTGATATCTCTGCAACATTATAAGATGTTTATCAAAACTCCATGGCTTGCTTGCTAGAATCTTATCAACCTCTTCTTTTTCTTCAAACAATAATAACACTATATGGTCACTTGCATTCCTGACCTTAAATCCGTTTCTGGATCGCCACAACAGATTAAAAGTTCTAATGATTGCTTCAGTATTTAGAACTCATTTTGTGAGAAACTTTGCAGCAATGATAACACTGTGGATCCCTCTCCTTGGTTAGATGAAGTCCTCTACCTTCCCTGTCAACTCACTAGGGGTGGCTATATGCATCTTAGGGCCTAAGGTGAAGATTTTTTTTATAAAAAAAATAGTGATATTAACAAACAAAAAAAATGACGTTTTATTTTTTATTTTTGAATTTTTATGTTTTGTTGATTTTTTTTTTTTTGTTTTATTGAGAGAAAAATAGAAAGGGAGAGAGAGATTTGAGCTTCCAATCACAAAAAAATTATATTTTATGTTTTCTATATTTTTGGTATAATTCATTGGCCTCCTTCTTTCTTCTTCTTTTTTCCCTAACAAGTCTTTCCCCTTATTTATTGCTATATTTTTGGCATCCTTTCCTTTCTTTCTCTTAATATTTGTTTTCCTTATATTTTTTGCTATAATTTGGGGTTTAATTTATTCATTTTACATATTTACCCCCCTCCCTTTTTTTTTTCCTTTCTTTTTGGAATCAAAGAACTAACCTAATTGGATAAAATTTGGATGCCTTAGGCGGTTGCCTAACTTGCCTAGGGTAAGAGTCAGCATTGCAACTCACTAATGGAAAATGTTTACTGGGCACACAACGTATATCGCTTGCACACTTAATACTTACGTGGCTAATAAAATAAGAAAAATGATATGTTAGTAACATTTTTACAATAAATCCTATGTAGTAGGTTATTATTGGCTATTATTGGTAGACAATAAAGTAAATTCAGTTGTGGGTTCAAATTAGAACCAGTAAGTAACAACTGCTACCTCTAATTATTGTGAAAATGTTGTGAATATAACACTTTTCTTTAAAAAAAAAAATTACTGGACATTTAAAAATTACCACATCAGAAAAAAAAAATTAAATAAAACATTAAGCTTCATCCCTCAATTTACAAGAAAAATGAAAAAATAATAATTTAAAAAAATCTTAATCTGCAAATTTTTTTTTTCCTTTCAATTTCTTGGCAACCAAACACATCAAAAGCAAACCTTTCAAAATTTCCACTTGCTGACTTTACAATTTGCATAGAATGACTGCGAATCCAAATGAGCTTCCAGGGTCATACATGACTCAACCTAAAGTCAAACTAGTAGATACTAGGGCGATTCTAGCATTTTACCCTTATTTTTTAAAAAAATTAGCAATATGCCCTTGTTTTGAAACAATATAGGTATATGCCCCTGCTTCGATACTCGATTACCTTAAAATCGAGTTTCAATGAAATACTCGATTTGTAGAAAATTGAGTTATGCCCAATCAAACTTAAAAAAAAAAAAAAAATGCATGGAACTCTAATTCCATTAAAAACTCCACTATAGGACAATAAAAACGTAGCTATAGGTTATGCTCGATCAAACTAAAAAAAAATAAAAATAAAAAATAAAAAAAATTGCATGGAACTCGAGTTCCATTAAAAACTCCACTATAGGACAATAAAAACGTAGCTATAGGTTATGTCTGATCAAACTTAAAAAAAAAAAAAAAAAAAAAAAAAAAAAAAAAAAAAAAAAAAAAAAAAAAAAAAAAAAAAATTTGCATGGAACTCGAGTTCCATTAAAAACGCCACTATAGGACAATAAAAACGTAGCTATAGGTTATGCTTGACTAAAAAAAAAAATTTGCACGGAACTCGAGCTTCAGGAACTTGAGTTCCACGAAATTTTTTTTTTTTTTGATTGTGCATAAATCGATTTTCTACAAATCGAGTATTTCATTGAAACTCGATTTAAGGTAATCGAGTTTTGAAACAGGGGTACAAACCTATATAGTTTCAAAACAGGGCATATTGCCAAATATTTTTAAAAATATGGGTAAAAGGCTAGAATCCCCTAGGATCTAGTCTAATTAACCCATGAAAATCAAAATTTTCTTTGTATTTCTCTTTTTGATTTTCTCTCTTAACCTCAAGTGTCCAAATGCAGTCCAAGATTCTAGTAATAACAAGTCATTCAAAAAGCTTATAAAAAAGCCTAGAATTTAGTGTAGAGGTCTGTTGCAATGTGCTAGACATGTGTGCTCTGATCAAAATGTACCTCAGTGCTGAACTTAAACATATCAAGATAATTAGTTAGAGGCATTCCCTGGTTTATTAAGTACCCATTGACCCCATTCAGTACATAATTTCCTGCACTCTCCGAATTTGAGGCACCCCTTAACTTCTCCATAAGTGGCTCAAAGATCAATTTTTTTCAGGGCTGAAAAGAAAACCTTAAAGCGTTTGCCGTGGCCCCCATCAAGTTGACCTTAAGGTGAATCTGTTATCCCTCGCAGTAGGGATGTACTTGCAATTGTTTATCTTTAACTCTATTACTTGAGCATTATTATGATAAAAATCTCCTCAATAGTTTTTCCAGCTCTCTGTGAAGACGAAAGACACATGCAATGAAGCAAGAGTGCGAGGTTCCAATTTGGATGGAGGAGGGATGGTGTCGCGGTGTTGGAGGGATGGCAGAGATATGGTGGAGTGGTGGTGGAGTATAAGCAATTTTCAAATTGGGGATTCAGGTTTTACAAGAATCTGAATATGGGATTGGGGAAGGCTAGCACGCACATAAGATAGGGAGAGAGGTGGGAAAAAATTGGCTTTCATTTTAATTGATTTTGAAGAAGGGTGTTTCAATCTTTTAAGTTTGTTCTACCTAAGAAAAATGCATGTACTTGTCACGTGTAGTAAGAGGTGGGAAAAAATTGGCTTTCATTTTAATTGATTTTGAAGAAGGGTGTTTCAATTTTTTAAGTTTGTTCTACCTAAGAAAAATGCATGTACTTGTCGCGTGTAGTAAGATTCCGTTAAACATAATAGCAAAAGTAATATCAGGGTGCAAAGTGTGATAAGTGTGACAGTTTAAGGTGTAAACTGTGCGTTCAAATAGTTTAGGCCCTTTAGGGTGCACAGTGTAATCTGATGCATAGTTTAGAGTAGTAAAGTGTAATTTCCCTAATAAAAGATAACTAGGAATGGCAATGGGTCGGGTTTTTTTTTATGCTTGAACCCAACCCACAAGCTTGCCCCCAAAACCCAAACCCAGCCCGTTTAATAAATGGGTTTTTTTCAAGCCCCAAACTCGCCCCGTTGGGCCCCACGAGCCCCACCCAACCCATGCCACTTCAAGGCCCAATCCGTGACCCAATAAAAAATAAATAAAAAAAGTTTGCCTGAAGCCTTAAACCTCCACAAACCTAGATCAGAAACCCAAACAAAACCCCAAGATCATGTTCATCAATCTAGATTAGAAACCCTAAAAAAAAACACCCAAGAGGCCAAGATCATGTTCATCAATCTAGATCAGAAACCCAAAAACAAAAATCCCAAGACCCAAAAACAAAAACCCTAAGATCATGTTCTTCAATCGGACCAGAGTAGCCACCAAAACCCCAAACACAAACACAAAAATTTCAGATTTTATATTTTCCCTTTGTGAGAGATTACGAAACTTGGGGTGCTCTCAAAAAAGAGACTTGGGTGCTTGTGAGGGCACCTTTCTTTTGGGTAGTGGTGTGAAGTTGCCACTTATTTTTTGTTAAAAAAAAAAAAAAACACAAATTACATTATCAAAATATTTCGAATGTCATTGATTGAATAAAGACCAGTACAATTTTGGTAAATTAAACCTTACAAGGCTTTGGGTCCTAGTTACAATCTATGCACAAGAATACAAAACTTTTGTCCTAGTTACAATCTACCAAAATTAAAAAACAAAACTCTAATATATCTATCCAAAAATCCTAATCTCGAGGGCTAGGTTACGGAATGAGAAGGTGTTATGCACCCATTCCGCTCAGACAAAGTTTGGTCTTCTAGACTCTAATGACCAATATACTCTTTTTGCATGATGTTGAATGATATGTTGAACACACATGACTGACACTTGACAGAAAATAATTTAAATAAATTAGCCTTATGAATGATGTCCTCTTTTAAAAAGAATATTCAGATTAGCTTTGAAAATTAAAAAATAAGACTTGGTTTGTAAAAAAATCAGATTTGTTTTTATGAAGGGTTAAAAGAAAGTCTGGTTTGTAAAAAAAAAAAAAAATCAGATATGTTTTAATGAAGGTTTAAAAGAAAGATTTGGTTTGTAAAAAAAAAAAAAAAAAATCAGATCTATTTTTAGAAGTTAAAAAAAGGACTTTATCCGGAAAAATCATATCTGTTGTTTGTAAAAAAATGAGATTTTGAAAAGAACCAGATCTATTTTGTGTAAACTAAAAAAAATGATTTTTGGGTTTATGAAAAACCAGATCTATTGTTGAAAACAAATAAAAATGATTTTTAAAGGAAGATTCACATTCATGAGAAAAATTTATTATGCGTCACACAAAAAACTTTAACCTAACTTTCAATCCCTTCTTTTGAATTTCAAAATCTGCAATTTTATGACAAAGAAAACTTTTTCAAAAAAATCAGATTTGTATTTAATGAAAATACACATTAGCTTTGAGATTAAAAAAAAAATCAGATCTGTATTTAATGAAAATACAAATCAGTTTCGAGATTAGACAAAAAAATCAGATTTGAAAATACAAATTAGTTTTGAAGTCAAAGAGAAAGAATTGATATTAACAATCATCTAAAGCATCTAATCATGGAAATTATATATTAAGAACAAGTTATAATAAAACATGCTAATCATACTCATGCATCAAACACAAAACATGCTAATCATACTCATGCATCAAACACAAAACATGCTAATTAACAGGAAAAAAAAAAAAAAAGAAAAAAAAAGAAGAAAAATAGAATACCTCTTCCCACTTTTCATGTGCCAATCAGCACTCCAAGAATGCCGAATGGCCCTCTTAGGTGCCAAACCCGCATTTGAATTTTGGTCCAATTTTGGACTCTTTTTTTGAAGACTTTTAAGCTAGTAATTGCACTTAGACGCATTTTTAATCCGTATTCTAAAAATTAAGCCCTTTTTTTGGATATTTAGGTCTTTAAAGTGATAATTATCTTGTAGATAAACACTCCAAAAAAGTCTTGATTATCCACAATTTCTTTGTTATTTGATTTGTTGGAAAAGTAAGTGTGTGCAGCAGAAAAAATTAACAAATCTACTTCATTCACAATTCATAACATGCACTATGTAAGTTTCAGAATATAGAACAAGAGCGTGTACCTTGGTGCGGTGAATTTCAAAACAAAGATCAGAAGTTCTCGGGAACACTTTCAATCTTCACTCCAATTCCACTAACGCCCAAGATGTGTGGTTTCTCAATCAGTTATATGTGTTTGTTCTAGAGAGAATGAGAGTGTCCAACGCTTACATACAAAACGTTACATGAACTTGTGATTGATTACAAAATTCTGTATGTTTCTTTTCTATAACTGATTATCTAATTGGGCTAACCTTTTAGGCCTTTCCAATTGGGCTTTAATATGTGGCTTGGAGTGAGATCAAAAGGGAATAAATAAGGCACTAGCTCTAATGGGCCTTGGGCTTTTCTGTCAACTCTTGACAAGTCCAAAGTTACCATTAATTATATTTAATACCACTATATAAATATAATTGCACTCTAGGCCTTATTAATAAATTATATCCCAAGAATTTATTATACATGCAACCTCTTCATAAAATATTCGTAGTAATACAAAGTCATAAATGAAGACTGCCACTTTGTAGATTACTACATCTTAATCCTTGAGTACCCGGTTTAATCCTTATAAGTTATTCATTATATATTTATGAAATCCAATTTCATAAATATATACTTTAGTAATTTCTTACCAAAGTGGTTAGGCCTAACTCTCTGAATAACAAACTCATTAAACTTTTCTCAAGGGAATATTTTGTATCTCCATTAAGAGACTATGAATTCCATCTTGAGAATATATGTTCCATCAACACTAAATGTGGCTGCCCAACATACTAAGGTTTTGACCGTTACTTTAGATCTCACTCCTGAAATATCAAAGCAACCTACACTTCATGATCAGGTCCATTATTCTCTCAGGATTAAGAGTTCATGTAAATATAAGTTGTGAGATTTATTATTCAATTGACAGTTTTTAGGGGAATAATAAATCTCACAGCGGTCCAGTTCAATATGTCTTAACTCTTAAAACATATCAACATATCAACTAGAAGTCACCACTTCCATGATCAAGACAAATCATCTTAGTTAATATGTTATAGTCTTCGCAGATGAAACGCCTAATTTCATCACCAACTACGAACCAAATTCTGAGTTTATAAAGAACTTGTGACTTATATCTTCTATGACTAAATCACATAAATCACATACTATGCATCTCATAGACTATATGATAATGTTAAAATATTCATGTTACCATTATTTCAGATAATAATAAAACAACTTTATTAATTACAATATTAAGTCATACATCATATCATACATAATATAATACATAGCATCATACAATAGGATTCTATGGCACAAATCCCAACATGATTATCCACTTTGTTCCCATGCAAGCAAGTCTATTTTTAACACTAAATAACAACCAATCACAAAATTATTTAATTAATTTTAATTGTTCAACCAACAAGAATTAATTTAAATTAATCATGCGTGGTTGGTTCCACCCAAACAAAATGCATGCAGACTGTGCAAACTTGATCATGTGATATCTATCAATCGAACATACCGTCGCGACTGTTAGAACCTCAAGATCATTTTTATGATATGTAATAAATGAATTAATGCATGTAATACAACTTTAAATTTCGGGTATATGAATGGTCATTCTAGCCATCTTCCTTAATTAAATTATGGGTGCAAAATCGAGTGTTTACAGAATGCCCTTCATTGACAGAGCTTGTAAAGTAAATGTTAATGTAAAACAAAGACACTGATTTTATGATTTAATCGAGGTTGACTTTTCAAAAATTACCTAGCCCTAGAACCTAAAACCTTGGAACATAGAACTAGTGTTTTGCTGTTTTGATCAAATGAAAATTGAGAATACTTGACCTACTTGGTAACTGATAAAAAAAAAAAAAAAAAAATCTTGAAATTTGAGGTGACTGAGAGACTTCTCTATCTTAGTCTAAATTTGTGGTGGATTGAGAGGACTGAGAGACTTCTCTATCTTGATCTTGAATGGAAGATATCCAAAGGGCTTCTTTACCTTGGAACCTGGGTCGATTGAGAGGCTTCTCTATCTCAATCTTGAATTGTGACAACCAAGGGACTTCTCTACCTCAATCTTGATGGAAGGTAACCAAGGGGATTCTCTACCGCGAAACCTGGGGCGACTGAGAGGCTTCTCTATCTCAATCTTGAATTATGACAACTAAGGGACTTCTCTGCCTTGATCTTGAATGGAAGGTAACCAAGGGGCTTTTCTACCTCCGAACCTGGGATGATTGAGAGGCTTCTCTATCTCAATCTTGAATTGTGATGACCAAGGGGCTTCTCTACCTCAATTTGAATAGAAGGTAACCAAGGGGCTTCTTTACCTCAGAGCCTGGGACGATTGAGAGGCTTCTCTATCTCAATCTTGAATTGCGGCGACCATGGGGCTTCTCTACCTTGATCTGAATGGTAGGTAACTAAGGGGCTTCTCTATCTTGGAACTTGGGGCGATTAAGAGGCATCTCTATCTCAATCTTGAATTTCAGTGACCAAGGAGCTTTTCTACCTCGATCTGAATGGAAGGTAACCAAGGGGCTTCTCTACCTCAGAACCTAAAGTTTTTCTTGCAAAAGACCAAAATTTGGGATTAAACTTTAAATGGAGTGCTTTGTTGTTCCATGATTTTGAGATGTGTGATTTTCCTCTCTCTGTCTCTCTCTCTGTCTCTCTCTCTCTTGAATTTCTCCTTTTAGAAAGAAAACCTTGATTGATTTTTATGAAGTCCTTTGAAAATTTTTCATCATTTATTATTATTTTTTTGAAATTTGTTGATGGAGATTTGTCTTTTCAAGATTTGTTTAGGAGATTTTTCCTTTCATGAAGATGTGTTGATGGAGATTTTTCCTTTGAAGATTTGTTCAGGAGATTTATCCCTTGAATATTTATTCATGGAGATTTGTCCATTGAAGATTTGTTCAAGAGATTTATCCCTTTGAAGTCACTTTTTTTTTTTTTTTTTTTGAAATTGATGTCATTTGCCTTTGAAAATTTTGAAAAGTTTTTTTTTTTTGGAGAGTTGATTGAGTCAACTAAGGTTTGGCCTGCATCTCTTTTGTTTCTTTTTTCCTTTTTTGCTCTTCCCTCTTCTTTCTTCTCTCTTTCTCCATTGTTACTATTCACACACTTCACCAACTTGCATTATCTCCCTCATTACACAATTTCTTCTCTAAAAAATCACTTTCCTATGCTTCTCAACCTTCTTTCATTTATCTCCCTCAATATCTTTTTAGATCGTTGTTGTTTTGACCATTTTTGCCACAAACCCATTTTTGAAACCCATCTCCAAACCTCCATTTTTCTTTGTATTGACAATGGAATCTTCCAATGGGCCTTTCTTTCTCACTTTTGATAGGAAAAAAATATCACCCATCTCTTGAATGGAATGATGAAGAAGGGCTCCATCAAGACCCCAAAACCCATGCACCACATTCCAAAATGGACTTCAAGGTAAGTTTTTCTTTTTCTTGATTTCTTTGTTGGAAATTTGTTGATTTCATGTTTTATTGAAAGCTTGGTGTTGAGACATTGTCATTTGGTGGTTATTTGCTCTTGTTGAAATTTTGCCTTGTATGGTTAATCATGTTGTAATCTTGGCCTTGGGGTATTTTTGAATTGTTGAGCTATTTGGCATGGTGTAACTTGGACAATATTGATGACTCATGAAATTTGGCAATGTATGTAGTTTGTGGTATTGTTGAATGTGTTTGGCTTGAATTTTGTGGGCATTGAAGTCCTGAAAATTTGATGTGTAGGCTTGGTTGAACAAATTCATTTTTGATAAATGTGGAAATTTCGTTGGAATGTTTAAGTCTTGTTTCATGAGTATGGAAATTTTTATGAACATGGGTATGAGAATTTTTTTTTTTTTTTTTTTTTTTAATTGTGGTATGGATTTTTTGTGTTAGACATGAAAAAAATTTGTGTCAGTCATGGACAAATTTTGGTTGGTCATTGGAGAAAATTTTTGACATGGAATTTTTTTGTTGGACATGAGATTTTGGTCGGGACAAAATTTTGGACATGGTAAAATATTTTTGTTAGGCATGGGATTTTTTTTTTTTTTTTTTTGTTTTTTTCTTTGAAGTGAGTATTTTGGGAGCATCTCGATGATGGGCCAACTTCGTTTTGCAGAACCTCAAGAGTTGAGGTAGCCTCCAGATGTTGAAAGCCATATGGGAGATATTGTCTCCAGGTATTAAGAAAATCATTAACGAAGCAAGCTTCCAGATTTTTTCCAAGCTTTATAAAATCAGGATACTTATGAGTACAAAGATCTCTAGTTACTCCTTGCTTTGTCAGAGCTGTTTTGGGACACTACGTGCACTTTCCATTTTCCAGGCATTGGTGAAGTGATGTTGACACCTTATGACTTCTCAGTCATTACTGGCTTAAGGCTAGGTGGTGAAAGAATCATGGTCAATGACTTCCTCACTTCAAAAGAAATTAAAAGTCTTTTAGGTGTGATGCCTTCAAAACTGAAGAGCAAAAATGTCTCCTTGATGTGGCTGTATGAGAATATCAAGAACTGTAAGACTGTAGCAACAGGCACATGCATGTTCATGATTCTCTTCATTGGAACTTTCTTATGTCCAGACTTGGGTAGTACTGTGAGCTTGTGCTATTTGTAGAGTCTAAGGGATATTGGCTAGATCAAAAATTATGATTAGGGTGGCATGGCTTATGCAACTCTCTTGCATTTCATGACTTAACTTTCTAGGAGTAGTCTCTCAAGCTTAGGAGGTGCACCGTTTGTTTGGCTATGTCGTAATGATGTATGTTGGTTTTTTCAGGTTTGGATGTATGAATACTTTGGGGTTGGTCCTCAAGTTCGGGAAGATGTTGATGGCATGTATTCGAGGTTTCTCCGTTGGTTGCCCAAATACCATTTGTCAACGCCTTCCAAGCGTTCTTTGGAAGTTTGGCGTATGGTGATTGACAACTTAACTACTACTCATGTGAGTTTTTTTTTTTTTTTTTTATTTTTATTTTTTAAGATTTTGTGTTTAGTTAAGGGTTTTTGTGCTTGATTGTGGTTTGGTCTTCTTTTTATTCTAAGTTCTTCGCAATTTTCAGATGTCTTTGGATCCTTGGCTTGGGGTTTGAGGAGTATGCTGAGTGTGAATGGGCTCAAGAGTTGAATGGTCGTTAGGTATTGTTTAAGTATGGCCATGAGAGGTACTAGTATCTTGGTGACCGAGTGTTGCCTCAGATTCAACACGTGTACCCTCTTATGATGATTTTGGTTCCTCCTTGTCCCTCCATTTGGTTGGCTGACCTTCTAGCTAATGAAGAATTTGCTTGTGCTTGAGTTGGCCATGTTGTTTGAGGGACACTAGGAAACTATCATGAATTTGTTAAAACTCAATTACAGGGTTGTTTAGCTGGCATTCCCATAACCTCGGTAATAGGACCAACAAACCTTCTTGCCCAGAAAATAGTATAAGTCGCCTTCATCCATCCTACCACGTCATGGACAAAGTAAGACAAGCCATTCAATGAAGGATTAAATGCCTCGAGTAGTTACAAGACAGGCTGTTAGACTGTTGGAAGCTCATTAAAACCTACATCACTGAGCCTGAAAGTGTTACAAAGAGGCACTAAGGCCATAATAAAGGCCACAACAGCTAGGAGCAATGAAGCCATATATAAGCACCCCCCCAAGACCAAAAAAGGTACACATTTTGATATTCCAATACGCTATTGCTCTAATTTTTTTTGAAAAAGCCTTCACACGCTAACTTTATCATCGGAGACTCTGTGGCAGGCACCACACCGGTAACTACCTAAGGAAGGTCCTTAATGACAATTGCAGGCACAGCTAATGAGGTTGCTAACCTATCTGGGCGAGTCTACTTGATTGACGATTTCTGATTCATCACTTGGTATCTTTCTTTCCTCCTGAAGTCAAGTTGTATTTCATCTTGTATGCTCATTCCAATATTTCGGCTTTGTAACAATATCTATATGTTGCACTTTCAAGCTTCATCTTCTAAAGAAGAGGAAGAGGAAGAAGATAATCCCCGTCTTAGACATGCTAGCGGCTTTTCTAGTTCCTTCATGGAGACATCCTCATATTCCTGCATGGCAATATGAAGTGATGAATCCTAATGGGTTATACAGTTCTATTGCTTTAGATAGACAAGAGCATACTCCAAATGTCCCTTTGAGTGACCTAGTGTGTTCCTAAATCCTTTAGTTTCTTGTCCTCTTTTTTTTTTTTTTTTTTTTGGCTCACTGGACTATTCATGAACTAGTGCATTTGTGTTTTAGGTCGGGACTGATCTTATGAAGGAAAGCATGCAGATGATTGGAGGTTAGCAACTGGTAGCATGTACTCAATCTTCCCCATATGTGATCAATGAAGTGAATTGGGTATAAGATGATGCTTTTTAAGTGTTTTTTTGTGCTTGAGCTTCCATGATAATTGATTTAACACTAGTCTTTGTTGATTTTTTAGAATACCTGGATGGCATTGGCCGATGCCAAAGCAAGATCTTTGGAGGAGAGGATCAAAAATCTTGAACTTCAGAATCGGCAGCAAGAATCCAAGTTTTATGCAAGTCAGAAAGGAGACACTGAGGGTGGCTCCTCTAGAGGCAGGCCAAGGAGATCTTCCCATAAGCGGATCCAAAGTACGAATGATGCTTGACTTGTATTTCAATTTTCCTGTAAAAACAAGAAAGTACTTCTCAAACAGTTTGTATTAATTTCAGCTTTTAGCTTTTTACCTTTAGATTGCTTTTGATCTTGCTGCAACCCAGATGAGACAAGTTTAGAATTTACCTATCAAAGTCTTATAATGAACAATTTGAATTTATCTGACCACTTTTGATGGGATTTTCACTTACTTGAATGAGGCTCGGCCGAATGCCCCTAGTTTGGAAACTTTTATGCTTGATAACCCTTCATTTAAAAAAAAAAAGAAATTTTCTCTCTCTTTTTTCTGAAAAGGAATGAGTGATTTTTTCTTATCCGAGAAAGAGGGGATAAGACATAGCCGAATGCCCCTAGTTTAAGAGACGAATGCATGATTTTGAAAAAAAATCTCAATTTGATCAAAATTTTTGAAAGTAGTGATGCAGGTGACCCTTTTTTTTTTTTTGAAACCAATGGAGAAGGCATGCCTGAATGTCCCAGTTTAATGCTTCACACAAATTTTTGAAAAATTTATTGCACAATCAATTTTTTTGAGTGAAAAATAGAGTTATAACAAACCTAAAAAGCGTCCAAAAACACTAAACAGAGACGATTGGGGCTCGGCTAAACTGGGTGCCAATCAGCACTCTTGGAGTGTCGTTCGACACTTGGGGAGTGCCAACTAGCACTTTATGGTGCCAATAGGCACACCCAATTTTGGGCAGACTCCTTGCACTTTTCTAATGTGTTTCTTATGTTTTTGGGTTTTTTGAAATATATTTTATCCATTTGTGACCATAAAACACTTGCCTAGTCAGTTACAAACTCTTGAAACTTATTTAAACTTGATTAAGGACTGAGGTAGCTTATTTTAGCATCTTTCCTGAAACAAATCTTTGCATCAAGGTTATCAAGACACAATATTCACAAGTAAGAGTTATCCATGGCTAACAATAAAAAATTTTCTCATTCAACCATTCATGATATCAACAGATGGGATCATAGCTTTGATTTTAGTACCAAGACCAATTTTACAGCATACAAACTAGAGGGAATCAAGGCTTTGAGGAATGTCAAGATCAAGTGGGACTTCTTCCGTGCTGCTGTGAAGTTCTGGGATCCTGACGATCATGTATTCTGGTTTGAAATAGCTGAACTTTGTTCCACAATTGAAGAATTTTCAGCTATTTTGGGATATGATCCTAACAAAAAATCTGTAGCAGTTTCTTATGATCCCAGACACAGGGAGATTTTGTCCAATGCTCTAGGACTTCCCACTTCAATTACCGATAGCATGATTGAAGGACACATGGTGAATCTCTGTGCAGTTCTTTCAAGGCTAATTAACAAATGCACTTATGGAGTGACTGACAACATACAGAAAAATTTTGGATTGGCTCTTTGTTTCGTAGGGAAACTTTTGCTTTTCTTTGGAAGGCCCGGTTTTGCGAATTAAGGATGGTGATAATCTTGTTTCTCTGATCTTAGCAGAAACTCTTTAGGATTAGACTCTGTATTTCATGGTGGAGAGTCACAAAAATTTCTTGGGAGTCCTTTGACTATGGATGATTGCCACACCTATTGTTGTTGATTACGGTCTTGGTAATTTCCTCAGTAGGACTGTTCTTAAAACCGAGTGTTAATCTGAAAGTGACTAGGTGAAATTTTTGAACAAAAAATCCAGTGTCCCAATTCGATGGAATTGTTATTGGTGGAAGTGTCCACCCCCTTTGTTGCAGTCTCCAAGATCAGATCATGTCTTTGTAGTTGGATTAAGGAGAGCAACTTTCTATAAGGCCGATAGACTCTTAAGGCAATTCCAATATGAGCAAGGAAGGCCTAGCAGAAGAAGAAGAAGAAAGCCTTTCACTCTTGTGGACAAAAATCCTACTTCTATAAGGATCATGTTGTTGGGCTTGGAGATGGCTGATCGAGTGGATCAATCCTTTGTTAATGTTCACTTCCAAAGGATGACCACAAAATATTCTAACTGGGTCATGAACAAGATTGCAGACAAGGAGGCTGACATGGTTGCTATGAGAAAACAATTTCTCAGAGACAATTGAGAAAGACATGAGCCTGACAACTATAAGTTTAAAAGGAGGGATAAAGATGACAAAGTACCTAGTACAGATGGAATCAATGAACAACCAAAAGAGAAAATACTGAAGACAAAATGATCTTCTTATTTTTTTGGCTTTGAACATGTTTATTTTAAAAGTTTGATGTGAAATTCTTAGGTTTAGAAATTACTTAGGACTTTCAAGTTAAGGGTTCTGTTTAGGGTTTAGGTTTTAAGGGTTTTTTTTTTTTTTTTTTTTGGCTTAATGGGTAAATGGTAGGTTTGGGAAAATTGTGACCGAACCAATGTATTGTTGCCTACGTACCTCCTTGACAGAAGGATCAGGTCATCACGTAGTTCATTTTTTATTTGCCTTAATTTTTGCCTAGGCTGCCCTTTCGGGTTTTCAACCTAGCAAGCTCTCTCACTCATTTTTTTTTTTAACTCTCCTTTTGTGTAGATAGCCTTTTCGAGTTTTCAACGTACTTTTTTTTTTTTTTTTTTTTTGACAAACCTAAGGAGGAAAATAACATAATTTACAACCATTTTCAAATGTGGTGTTTTCAGATCCCCCAGAGTACATCTACTTAATAATATATGGACTTACCTAATTTTGCTTGAATTTCTCGTTTGTATCTTAAACCGGGGCCGGGATCTCTTTCAGCGCTAAATCTCCCAACTTCAAATCTCTAGCTCTTACTTTCTTGTTAAAAGCTTTCCTAAGCGTCCTTTGATAACCTTGAATGTGATACAAGGCCTTGAATCTTTTCTCATCCATCATGCATAATTGGTCGTATCTACTTTACAACCAATCTACTTCAGGGATTTCACTTTCCAGTACTGTTCTCAATGATCAAACACCTATTTCAATGGGAAGGGTTGCTTCCATCCCATACACCAATGAATAAGGAGTGGCTCTTGTGGAAGTTCGAATTGATGTCCTATACCCCTAAAGTGCATAGGGTAATTGTAGGTGCCAATCCTTGTAGTTCTTTGTACTCTTCTTCAAGATTCGTCCTATGTTATTGTTAACAGCCTCAACTGCCCCATTAGTTTGAGGACGAAAGGGTGAGGATTTATGGTGCTGAATATTGAACTATCGAAGTAGCTTCTCCGCTTCTCCCTTGAAATGTAATCCGTTGTCTGAGATAATTTCTTGTGCTACCCCATATCTACAAATGATATTGGTTCGAATAAATTGAGCAACTTTCTTTGAGTTCAAAACCTTGTATGAGGTAGCTTCCACCCATTTAGTGAAATAATCAATAGCAACAAGTATGAATTCATGGCCATTGGATGTTGTTGGGTGAATCTTTCTAATAATATCTAATCCCCATGTAGAGAACGGCCAGGGTGAAGTCATGGTATGTAATGGCATCACTGATGTGTGATTTAGATCTCCATGAACATGAGCTGCACAGTTTGCTTCCATAGTAGTCCAGTAATACCCTTGTCTCATTATCTTCCGTGAAAGCATGTGTGCATTCATGTGTGGCCCATAACTTGACTTATGAACCTCTTCCATTATTTGCTATGCTTCCTTGGCAGTCACTCAAAAGAGATGGATTTCTTCATATGATCTTTTTTTTTTTTTTTTTTTTTTTTTTTTTTTTTTTTTTTTGTTTGTTGAGACCGAAGATAAATTCATATAATCATCTATAAAGCCTCTCTCTAGAAATAATATAATTAGCGGACAACCTTCTGATGGTCAATTGGTCATTCTTGTCTACAGACTTTGGGTATGTCCCATCCTTGAGGTATTGTAGGATGTTTGAATATCGTTCACCTTCCCCATTCTTTCCCTCATCTTCTTCTATTGACATGCAATAGGCTGGCTTTTCTTTTTGTTCCAGCACTATTGGTCTAGCTTTATCTTCCTTAGATCCATCCATCATGGAGGCCATTGTTGATAAAGCATCTGCAATTTAATTCTGCATTCTTGGCACATATTGGTACTAGATCCTATTGAATTTCGAGGCCCACTTCTAAAGACATTCATGATAAGGCATCATCCTTTCTTCTTTGATCTTCCATCTATTCTGAATCTGAGCAATTATCAAAGCTAAATCACCATATACTTCTAACTCTTTTACTCCAAGACCTAGGGCTGCACGCAACCCTATAATGCAATCCTTATATTCAATGGCATTATTAGTGGCAGGAAAATTAAGTCTACTAGAGAATGGGATATGTGTCCCTTTTGGAGAAATTAAGAGAACTCCAATTCCACTCCCATTTTGATTAGTTGCTCCATCAAAATACATCTTCCATGATTCTACCTCGATCCCCATGATATCCTCATTCGGAAAGTCTCCTTGGATTTCTTTAGCTTCCTTAGGTGAACAGTGGGCTAAGTGATCAGCAATTGCTCTCACCTTCACAGACTTCTGAGTCACATATTTAATATCAAATTTTGACAAAAGCATAACCCATTTAGCTGTCTTCCCATCTTGCACAGGCTTCTCCATTAGATATTTCAAAGGATCCATTCTTGCAATCAACAAGACCTTGAAAGCAAGCATGTAATGTATGAGTTTGCGAGTTGCCCATACAAGTGCTACACATGTCTTCTCAAGTGGTGAATACATTTCTTCATAGGCCAAGATCTTCTTACTAATGTTGTAAATTGCATTCTCCTTCCTAGACTCCTTTAGGTACTGAGCAAGCAAAGCCCCCATTGCTATGTCTATAGTTGTGAGATACAACAATAGTGGCTTTTTAGGTACTGGTGGAACCAATATTGGTAGCCTTGTCAGGTAAATCTTAATCTTCTCAAAAACTTCTTGGCATTGTTTATTCCAGACCATGGGAACTTCATTCTTAAGCAGTCGGAAAAATGGCTCACATGTCATGGTGAGCTGAGCTATGAATATGCTGATGTACTGTATCCTTCCCAAAAACCCTCGAATCCCCTTCTCAGTCCTAGGAGGCTTCATCTCTACAATGGTCTTGATTTTGTCTAGATCGACTTCAATTCCCCTCTGACTTACCATAAATCCCAATAGCTTTCTAGATGTTACACCAAAAGTGCACTTCTTAGGATTCAACTGTAGCTTATAGAATTGGATTCTTTCAAAGAACTTCTATAAGGCTTGTATATGCCCCTCACAATCTTTGGACTTCACTATCATGTCATCAACATAGACTTCTACTTCTTTATGGATCAAATCATGCAACAGAGTAGTGGCTGCACGTTGGTAAATAGCACCAGCATTTTTTAGGCCAAATGGCATGACCTTGTAGCAATATGTCCCCCATGGAGTAATGAAGGAGGTTTTCTCCATAACTTCTAGAGCCATCTTTATTTGATCATATCCTAAAAAACCATCCATAAATGACAGCAAGGCATGTCCTGCTGTGTTATCAACTAAGATGTCAATTTGAGGCAAGGGAAAATCATCTTTTGGGCTAGCCTTGTTTAGATCTCGAAAATCTACACACATTCTCACTTTCCCATCCTTTTTTGGTATAGGAACCACATTAGCTAACCATTCTAGGTAGTTGACCACCCTCAGAAATCCTGCATTGTACTGTTTCTTAACCTCTTCCTTAATCTTGAGAGTCCACTCTGGCTTCATGCTTCTCAACTTCTGCTTAATCGGCTTCATGATTGGATCTGTTGGAATGTGATGCTGTACTATATCTGTATCAATCCCAAGCATGTCTTTGTATGACCATGCAAATACCTCTTTGAATTTTGTCAATAGTGCCACTAATGCATCTTTCTTAGAGGTGGTTACGATATTGCCCACTAGTATCATTTTGGGATCATCATCAGTTCCCAGGTTAATAGGTTGGGTTTCTTCTTTTATAGGTTTTATATGCCCTTGTTATAATTCCTTATTATTAAGAGTTTCTTTACTAATTTTCAAAATAAAAACATTCAAAACCAATAAATAAGCAGAATCAGAAATTATATTATAAGGAAAAGAGTTCTCAAAAAACTCAACAGACTCATCAAAAACAGACACTATAGTAGGATCACAAACAGACTCAACATGATCAATAATACTAGTAGAAATAGACTCAATAGGAACAAAAACAATGTTTTTGGTAGGAGTGACTGGCTCGATGGTCTTGATTTTCTTGACAGGAGTGATTAGTTCGATGGTCTTGATCTTCATGGAAGAGTCTTCCATAGGGTGGGCGGCTCCCTCTTATGCCTAATTCTTTAGCTCGGTTGTGGCTTCGAAAATGGCAGGTGGCTCTCAATGAGTTCCTTCTTCCTTTAGCATTAGTCCCAAGCGGTCTTCATCCATATAATTTGTGCCTTCACCATCAATCTTCATATCTATGGGTTTGTCAGTTATATAAGCTTTTAGACGCTCTATACTATCCATCCACTCACCAAACATATCTTGCTTTCCTTTGTTGCTCGGGTGGATGTATTGGGGGATATATTGTGACTCATTCCCTTCCATCTTCTCATCTTCACCCTCAAGACTCTCTAGTGTTAAGTTTTTGAAATTGTGGATCATCAACTTTCTGTCTAGGGTGGGCCAATCTAGTATCTATGTCATTTTGTTCTCCAGTGTATGGGTTCAGTGAGCCAAGTTCTGAATTGTGAAATGACCCTAACTCAGGAATTTCTCTACCATACTTGTCATAACGAGGACCTGACCTTGAGCTACCATTAGTAATGCAGCTCCAATCTAAAGGACACCTATAGGGGTAATCACCATAGTCTATATTATTGGCTTCTTCAACATCCTCTTCAGCAGCTTCTAGCACATTCTCTAGCCCATATTCTTCACTCTTAGCTCCACTCTCTATGCCTATAGGTTCAAATTCGGCATCATCCTCTATATCTCCATCATAGTAGTCTACATCATTATCAAAGTGATCTTCATAAAAAGGCCCTTCATCATCATCTTCTCTATCACTAGGGGGTTTACCCCAATCATCACCACTATATTGGCCTGTTGTTGCTTTCACTATTACTGTTGCTATCATCCTTGCTATCTCCACTATCATTACTACTGCTATTATTACTACTATCACTCTTGTTGTTGCTACCTTCATCATCATCACTAGGGGCTTCTCCCCTTTCTTCGTCTTTATCACTTGTTCTTGCTTCATACGGGCTCTTCAATGCATGTTGGCAAGCTTCCCAGTACTCTTCTTCTTCTATATTGCAAATGGCATCTCCTAGAAGTGTAGTCATTGCATCAAGGTCCATGTAATCAATCCAATCAGTAGGGACCCAATTTGTGTCTTCCTTCTTCAGCTATAGAAGCTGGTTGTTGCAATCAAATAATAGCTCAAATTCGGGCATCATTGTTCTTGTCTCATGGTAAAATTTCGGTTCAAGGAATCCCCAAGAGCATTGACTATCCCCAGCTTTAACAAACTTTCCATTCAATGTGGGAGTATAGGGCTTTAGGGGTTCCAGGGGACAAGGGAGTCCTTTTGCTTTGCCCTTGGCTCGGGCCATTCTTCTAACCTCCATCTTTAACAAGTCATCATCAGTGGGCTTATAGCCTAGCCCAAAACGTGGTGTGGCAGTAGGAATAATTGGGTCTTGAACAATGGCCTTCTTCATAGTCTTCCCCAAGTTCATTCCTGGAAGGTAATTCATTCTCCTCATCATTACCACCACGTTATTGTTGCCATAGGGAGCAAAGTCCATGGGGATCTTCTCCACTCCTTCTTCTCTTCTTTCAAAAACAGACTTCTCAATCTCAAAGCCATCTAAGGTCAATGGCTCCTTCTCAGAATCAATACCAAAAATGGGCTTTGGCACGGTCAAAGTATCACCATATGTAGTAACTATGTCTCCCTCATGTGGAAACTGGACCTTTTGGTATAGGGATGAAGGTACAGCCTTTGTGTCATGGATCCACAGTTGCCCAAGGAGCATATTGAAACATGATGCTATGTTTAAGACTTGAAACTCCACCTTCTTGATCATTGGCCTATAGTGAGCTCTAAAGTCACGGTTCCTAAGACCTCCCCTCTATTATTGTCATATGCCCTCACGTACTAATCGGTTGGCACAAAATCTTCAATACTTAGACCCAAGAAACTTGTAGTCTTTAAAGGACACACATTTAAGGCATTTCCATCATCAATTAGAACCATTAGAATCCTCTTGCCTTTAGCATCTACAGTATTGTCCAATGGGTCATTGTTGTGCTTCCCCTTTTTAGTCAAATCTTTGTCAGAGTAGGAAATAGTGAGTTCCCTACTTATGGACCCAATCATAGCATTCAGATCTTGAGAAGTAGTGGTTGTAGGAACTTGGATTTGATTGAGAAGGTCTACCAAATTCTGACAATGCTTGTATGAGGCCATGAGTAAACCCCATAAAGATATATTGGCTTGAGTCTTTTATAGTTACTTAAGGACCTCATCCTCTTCAGTGGGTGTTTGTTGGGTGGCTTTGTTCAAGGCTTCTATTGGGTTATCTGTCTCTAAATGTGGGGGTTTGAAATGTTTCCCACCCCCTAGTGATGTGGGCAATTTTTTTTGGGTCATTTAGATCGGTATATTGGGGTTTGAAGTGTCTCACCTCGTGTATGGATGTTGGGCCATTTGATTGGGGTTTGAAGTGTCTCTCTTCTTTTGTAGGTATTGGGTTGTTTGATTGAGGTTTAAAATGTCTCCCCTCATATGTTGGTGCTTGGTAATTTGATTAGGGTTTGAAGTGTCTCCCCCAATTTATGGATGTTTGGTAATTTGTTTAGGGTTTTGAAGTATCTCCCCCCATTTGTGGATGTCGAGAAATTTATGGTTTCAGTTACATCTTCACTCCATATGTCATGCCTTGCGATGGATGTCATACCCATCAATTCTTCCCATGTCATCATAAAGCATTCAAGTAGGTCATAAATCAATTTAGGTGAGTCCCCTTCAATTTCCTCTTCTGTCATTAAGCAATTAATCATTGGTCATCTCCCAAAATTATGGTTGGGCAAGGGATTATTAGTGATGCCAGGCCTTGTATGCGGTGCAATCACCTTATTGTCTATTAGGTCTTGAATTGCATGACAAAGGCCAAAACACTTGTCAGTATCATGGCTAGGGCTTTGGTGGAAGGCACATCTCTTAGTCACATCAACTCTTGCAGGCAATGGGTTTCGGATTGGTCTTGGATCTAAGGGCTTTAGTAAACCCTTTGCTTTTAGTTTTTCAAACACTTGACTCACAGGCATATATAAATCATGAAATTCCCTCCTAAGCCTTGGAGTCGACCCTTGTGATATTGGCATAAGGGCAATGGGCGCAATAATTTGATAAGGATCATTTTTGTATATATTAGAAATTTTTGCAGTTTTAGAACTTGATCCTAAATTCTTTTTAAACCTTGGCAGGTCCTTATTCTTTATAGTGCCATTATTTATTGCATCATCAATTTGGGTTCCAGCAGCAATCAAAGCTTTAAAATTAGGAAAAAAACTGGGCAAACAAATATTTATGGTATATAGGCAATAAGTTTTTTACAACCATGTTTAATTTCTTTTCTTCACTTGGCCTATTCATCATCTATCCCGCCTTGGATCTCCACTTGGTAATGAAGGTAGAGAAAGATTCTTTTGGCTCTTGTTACGTGGTCTCCAAATCTCTCCTTGTTACATCCACTCTTATGTTGTATTTGTGTTGATTGTGAAACTCACAGCAGATGTCCTCCCAACTCCTTGCTCTAGCATCATCAAGTTGAGGAACCACCTAAGAGCGGCTCCAGTCAGGGTGTTTTGGAACATTTGAGCAAGTAGTTCTTTAGTTGCTTCTAGGGTCTGCATGGCCATCATAGACATCTTCAAATAGGACTTTGGGCAACCAGTCCCGTCAAACTTGTCCAAGGTTGGCATCTTGAACTTGGAAGGCAGTCTCACATTAGGGAAAAGTGAGAGTGATTGGTAGTCTATGAGGTCTTCCATCTTGCGAGCTCTCTTGATCATCTCTTCCATCTTGCTTATCCTCTCATTGATCCTCTTTTCACCCTCCATGGTTGGGGAATTATGGTCGGTTTTGTTCTCCTTTTGGCCACTCTTCAGGATCTAAAACTATTGCACCATAAGGTTCATGTCCACTCTCAGCTGGATTTGACTAGCTACCATGGTGTTGAGTAGCTCTTGAGTGTTTGTGGGCTCTTCAGTGTTCGGATGTTCTTCCCCTTTCACCATAGTGTTGGGATCTTCAGACTTCTTGTGGCTTGAACTATCTTGTAAGTCAAATATGAGATTATAATTTTGCAGCAGTGGAGTGTCTTCTATGCTCACGGGCTTCAGTATCGTGATGGGAGTGATGGGCTTGGAATTGGAATTACTAGCTTGAGTGTCAATCTTCCCTCTGATCTTAATCACATTCTTCTCTAAGAAAAGGCTCGGTCAGGTTAATCAAAGCTAGGTCCCTATCCACATCAATCAACCAACCAAATAAACACATGCAACATGCAATGCAATTTTAACTTGGACCAGCCTAAGGATAGGTTCTAAGTCATTACATTGTAAGGTGGGCTTGTTGTTTTATTGTTTCCCATAGCTATGACATTACACCTCCCAACTTGTAATGTAATGAACATTGCGTTGGTCCAAATGGCATGGTCTATCCTTTATAGCCAACAAGAAATGATCCAATAATTTTGGGCTATAAGTTGGTGAGTTCACCACTGGATACCCGAATCTAATGAAGACTAATGATCCATGGTTACTACCACCATATTGTTGAGATGGGTGCATACATATTTGTTGTTTTGATGGCATACACTATGCCAATTAGGGAAAGCTCTTAACAACCAACATGGCAACACAAACAAAAATATCATACAAACATCTCAAGACATAAATAAACAAACAAACAACCATATCATGCAAAATCATGTAAAAGACAAGGGTATATAGTTGGTCACTTAAGTTTAACACAGAGCTTAGCCCTCGACATCCCTAGCAGAGTCACTACTGTGAGAGACCACGAAACTTGGGGTGCTCTCAAAAAAGAGATTTGGGTGCTTGTGAGGGCACCTCCCTTTTGGGTAGTAGTGCGGAGTCGCCACTTATTTTTTATACAAAAAAATAAGAAAAAATAAACACAAATTATATGATCAAAATATTTCGAATGTCATTGATTGAATAAAGAAAAGTATAATTTTGGTAAATAAAACCTTACAAGGCTTTGGATCCTAGTTATAATCTATGCACAATAATACAAAACTTTGGTCCTAGTTACAATCTACCAAAATTAAAAGACAAAACACTAATCTACCTATCCAAAAATCCTAAGTTTGGGGGCTAGGTTACAGAATGGGAAGGTGTTAAGCATCCATTTCGCCTAGACAGAGTCTGGTCTTCTAGACTCTAATGATCAATATACCATTTTTTGCATGATGTTGAATGATATGTTGAACACACATGATAGAAACTTGACAGAAAATAATTTAAATAAATTTTCCTTACGAATGATGTCCTCTTTTAAAAAGAATATTTAGATCTGTTTTGAAAATTAAAAAATAAGACTTGGTTTGTAAAAAAATCAAATATGTTTTTATGAAGGGTTAAAAGAAAGATTTGGTTTGTTAAAAAAAAAAATCAGATCTGTTTTTATGAAGGGTTAAAAGAAAGATTTGGTTTGTAAAAAAAAAAAAAAAATAGATCTATTTTTAGAGGTAAAAAAAAAAAAAAAAAAAAAAAGGGACTTTATCAAGAAAAATAAGATCTGTTGTTTGTAAAAAAAAAAAAAATGAGATTTTGAAAAGAACCAAATTTTTTTCGTATAAAGTAAAAAAAAATGATTTTTGGGTTTATGAAAAACTAGATCTGTTGTTGAAAACAAATAAAACGGATTTTTAAAGGAAGATTCACATTCATGAGACATTTATTATGTGTCACACAAAAAAAAAACTTTAACCTAACTTTCAATCCCTTCTTTTGAATTTCAAAATTTACAATTTTATGATAAAGAAAACTTTTTCAAAAAAATCAAATTTGTATTTAATGAAAATACAGATCAGTTTTGTATTTATAGAAAAAAATCATATCGGTCTTTAATGAAAATACAGATCATTTTTGAGTTTAGAGAAAAACTTAGATCTAAAAATACAGATCAATTTTAAGATTAGACAAAAAAATCAGATCTAAAAATACAGATTAGTTTTGAGATTAGACAAAAAATCAAATCTAAAAATACAGATCAGTTTTGAGATTAGAAAAAAATCAGTTCTAAAAATACAGATCAGTTTTGTGTTCTCATAAAAAAGTTTTGATAATCATTACAGATTTTGAAGTCAAAGAGAACGAACTGAAATAAACAATCATCTAAGGCATCTAATCATGACAATTATATATTAAGAACAAGTTATAATAAAACATGCTAATCATACTCATGCATTAAACACAAAACATGCTAATTCATGGAAAAAGAAAAGAAAGAAGAAAAACAGAATGCCTCTTGCATGAGCGTGCTCTTCTAATGAAAGAATATTTTAGGATTCAAAGAAATTTGTTCACCTCTTTGAAGCCTAAGATACTTTACTTACAAAAAAAAGAAGTTCCTAAAGCAAAAGCCTCCAGAACATCTTTAACGTAAGGGGAATTGAAAAGTTAGAATAGAAGAGCCTGAAAGAGGGGGGGGGGGGGGGGGGGGGTTAGAAAGTGAGCTGAATTTTGAGAGGCATCCCCTATTTATAGAGGTTGGAATAATTTGAGAAATTAGCTGAATGATCATATACGAATTGGGACGCGCCCTTATCTCTAAAAAATCGAAAAGGGTAAGGTTTATCTCAATCCAGGAGTTCTCGAGCCATGCCAACAATTTGTGCCAATTGACATTTTTCATATGCCGATCAGCACTCCAAGAGTGCCGAATGGCCCACTTGGGTGCTGAACCTGAGTTTGAATTTTGGTCCAATTTGGACTCCTTTTTTGAGGACTTTTGAGCCCAGAACTGCACTTAGACGCATTTTTAATTCATATTCTTAAAATTAATCCCCTTTTTTGAATATTCAGGTTTTTAAAGTGATAATTATCTTGTAGATAAACACTCCAAAAAAGTCTTGATTATCCATAATTTCTTTGTTATCTGATTTGTTAGGACATATGTGGAACATGTTATGAACATATGTCATTTAGAATTGGCTTATCCTTTGACAAAATTTACTTTACTTGTATTTGTGTAGATCTAGGATGGGTTTAGTACTTCAAGGAACAAGAATTCAAGTCTAGCATTGAAGCCATGCAAATCTGTCCAAGAAACAAGTGAAGAAGTGCTGATTCATCAAAGCTTAATAGCTACTCGACAGTTGCTTGACAAATAACCTATCTATCGAGGTCTCGACAGATAGCTCAACAGCTATATCTATCGAGAATTACAGAATCAGAATTTTCAGATCTGATTTTCGGCTTATGTTTATGTATTTGTGTAGGGTTTCTTTTCTCAAAACCCTAGACATATATAAGGCATATTTTAAAGGCCATCACATAAGAGAATACAAGGAGAACACATGCAAAAAGTGACTGAGTGCCTTATTCTCTCTGAAAAAGCTACTTTGTCTTTTGCGCCTTAGGGTTTTGTAATCAAGTGCTTCTTGATCTTCATTGTTGATGAAGTGAAAAACTTTGTAGCCAACAATCTTTTTCAAGTTGGTGAGTTAGTCACATACTGGGATCTGTGCATCATTGGTTAGTCACGTACTAGGATTTGTGCAAAAAGGGTGGCATTCATATATTGAAGAGTTCAGAGGTTCTGAAGCAGTAGAAGGTTTATACTGTAAGTTCATCTACAGGGATTGTAGAGTTTAGGGACAAAAGTTTTGTACTAGATCTAAAACTTCTCTTTATTACAGTGAATTGTTTTTCGGGAAGGTTTCCCTCTAGGTTTTTTACTGTGAAACTAGTTTGTTTTTTTGGTTTTCCTGGATCATCATATCTTGTCTTATTTACTATTCTGCTGTGCATGATATTGATGTTAGTTTGTTTTATCAATGTTTATTCATAATAAATCTAATTAACAACTTAAGTTTAAAATTTATTAATTCTATTAACCGGGGTCTAAATTTCCCAATAAATGGTATCAGGGTGGGTACACTCTGATTGGATTAATTTCCTGAGTGTGATCCTTGACCCCTATTGTCATGGATTGTGGGCAATCTCTTTTGATTCGTCCTTTATTTGATGGCACTAATTATGCATATTAGATAGTTCGTATGAAAGTTTTTTTGTAGGCTTTAGGTGAAAAAGTATGGCAAGCTGTTAAATTTGGTTGGATTAAGCCTAAGGAAGCACTGGTGGATTGGGATGAAGCAACAATCAAAGCAGCAAATTTCAACAGTAGGGTCTTGAATGCTTTGTTTAGTGGGGTGACCAATGAGGAATTCAAGAAAATATCATCCACGGAAGTTGCCATGGAAGTATGGACCATTCTTGAGACCGCCTATAAAGGTACCTAGGTATTAAAGACTGTGAAGCTTTAAAGACTCACTAGTAGTTTTGAAGAAATAAGGATGGAGGAGGATGAGACCTTTGATGAGTTCTATGCTAAACTCAAGGATATTGTGAATTTTTCCTTCAACCTTGGAGAATCTATAGTAGAATCCAAAATTATTAAGAAAATCCTTAAGTCCTTACCTGAAAGATTCCATGCCAAGATCACTGTCATTGAAGAAGTAAAGGACATTGATCAAATTCCTTTGACTGAACTTGTAGGGAACCTTTAAACCTATTAAATGAGATTATGTTTAATGGGAAACGGTGGAAAGAGTAGAAACTTGGCTCTTAAAGGTGTAAAGAAAGAGATTGATGACTCTGAAGATGAAGATGAAAGCAAAGATGAAGATGAAGATGAAGATGAGGATGAGGATCTAACCTACATAGCTAATGAGATTATCAAGCTTCTTCAATTTAGGAAAAAGGATAAGGACAAACCTCTTAGGAAATCTAAATCCTCTAGGAAGGGTAAGAGTAAACCCCTTATCCAGTGCCATGAGTGCAAAGATTTTGATCATATGAGGATAGAGTGCCTAAACTACCTTATGAAGGAAAAGACCAAGAAGTCAAAAGATAAAGGGTTGGTTGCTACCTGGAGTGATACTGAGAATGACTCTTCTGATGAGTATGTGGATGAATGTAGTCATGTTATAGCTTTTGCTGCCACAACCGATAAGGTGATTGTGGAGAGTGCTAGTGACAGTGAGGATTCTTCTAATGATGAAGTACCCAAGAAGTTGACCATTCAGGAAGCCTATGATAAGCTATGCACTGAATTTATAAAATTTAAGAAGACTTCTTATCTTTGTAGAAAAGATCTTAATGAGGTAAAAACTGAAAAAGCTAATCTGTTAGTCAAACTAGATGAGACTACAAGGTTAGTTGAGACGTTTGTTGTGAAGAACATCTCATTAGAAGAGAAGGTCAAGAATCTCGAGGTTGAGCTTAGTCAAGCTAGAACTCAGGATATGCTGTCTCCTCTGGCCTCTCCTCTTCCATGGCTTTTGGATCAAAGACTATCTTTATGCTCCAATCTGAGAAGGTGATAAAGGTATGAAATCCAAAACTGATTTGACCAATTTTAAATCCTTTGTTAGACCTCATGTTAGTCACCATTGTGGTGTTTCTAGACACATTCGTCCTAATTACTTTAAGTTGTATCCTCAAAAGCAAGTGTCCAAACAGTCACAGGTTTTCTCTCAAGGACCTATAACTTTGTTTAGAGAGTTATTAAAAGTTTTGAGTTTTTTAACTCAATTTCAGGAGAATTCTAATTCTTCTATGCCCTTTAGTAGACATACTAGGACACATGCATTTTCATCTTCACGGCCAAAGACTCGTGTTGTGTGAGTGAGAAATGAGCCTAAGACTTAATTGTCTTTTCTATTTGTCCTCTACTTTAATTCTTTCTATCTAAAGTAGGACTCTCTTTGTTTGATTTCTTATCAGCTTTTGGAATCATGCTTTCATGCATCTACAACTTTCTTGCATGCTTTCATGTTGTTTGTCTATTTTTGTTTAGTTGTTTTGTTTTTATTTTGTTTTGTTTTCAAAAAAAATAAATAAATAAAAAGAGAAAAATCAAAATCAGAAAAATACAAAAACAGTATATGTTTTGTGTACATTGGTACTTGTGTACCTTGGATGACCATTGAAATAAATTTTTCTAAACTTTGTATCTTTTGTAACTTAGATGAGCATATATATGCACAACTAAGCAAGTGAGCTTTGTGGCTAGGGTTTGTGATGAGTAAGATTAAGTAATCTTTTGTACTTAGCACTCTTATCACTCTTTTTGACGGGAAGGACTAGAAAATCCTAAGAGAAAGGCATAAATAACCATCTCACCACTGTTGCCTGCCAATCATGAAATGACATCTGTATGCTTCAGCATAGTAAAAGTGCAATGTCAATGACATCTGCATGCTTTGGCATAGCAAAAGTGCAATGTCAAAAACTTAACATCATTGGGTATTTCTTTTCTCTTTTTTATATGCCCATGCATGTTTTTCTTAAAAGAAAATATGCAAAGAAAAATAAAAGCAAAAAGAATCAAAATGCTTTATATATGATTGCAAGCGTGTCTTTTAGGAGATGTGGGAGTTATAGGATATACCTCGAGAGTGACAGTCCCCATCAAGCAGTTATGATTGTGTGTGAGTTAAATTGATTTTCTCATATCTCAAATCGTCATACCATGTAGACATTTATACAATCTTGCAATGTTTTTCACACACAACACGTAAATTCTTTGCTACTTTTGATACATATGCAAGTACAATATGATTTGGCCATCACAAGGGATATATGTGTTAATGTATGCTCACTAAACTGTCTTGACTTGTTTTTAAAATATAAAATTGGTTAGACTTGTTTAGTGTGTGTGTGTGTTTTGGATCTAAATGCTTTACATTTTCCTTGTTAAGAAATGTTTTTGAAAGCTTAACATGTTGTTTGGATTTTTGGTTGGGTAGCATGCTTAATTGCATTCATGTCTATGTTTTTCTATTCTTTGAAAAATTGTTTTTGCCCATCTCAACAGCTCTCAACAGATTGCTATCTATCGAGCTTTCTGGACTTTTTCTCGATAGCTTCTCGACAAATTTTCAATCCATCGAGAAACTTTATGTCTGGCCAATAGATCCTTGATAGATTCTCGATCCATCGATGTTGGCTTCTACTCGATAGCTGCTCGACACCATCTCGATCTGTTGAGACCTTCTTGTATGCATTGTTTTTCACATGTTCTGCATCTTTCTCTTATCTTGTCATCCATAGCATCTTATTTCATTACATTCATGCATTTATATGGATTCCTTGTGCCCCCTTGATCATCTTTGATCATCTTTATGTTTTTCAGGTGAAGTTTTATAGCTTCTTGTCCCTTTGTCAATCATGACAAAAGGGGGAGAAAATGTGGTTTCTTTTTAAGATTCTACATGTTAGGGGGAGAAATACACGCCTTTGTAAGAGGGAGTTGTGTTTCATTTTGTTAGGGGGAGTGCTTACCTCCTTGTTGTTTTAGAAGCTTCTTTTAGTTTCTTATACACTGATCTTGTGACCATGTTTACATACATTGTGCTTATCTTTGATATATATATATATATATATATATATGATGATGTATGTCTTCTTCACCTATCTTTTCATGTGTTTTTTCTTTTTCCTCTTTATGCACATGCTTCTTATTTATTGTATGCAATCTTTTATATTTTTGTTTCACACTAAGATGCCGTAATGAGTTTTGTTTAAAGTGTTTCAGAAATACAGGTTGTCAAAAAGTCATTCTTGCCATGAACTCTCTTCTTGCAAAGTTTTTCAGGAGTTTGTGTTAGGATTAGATTTTATTGTATTCAACAAGTGATTACGAGTTTAGTGATTTATGACTTCTCTTATACTTCATTTGTTTGTTGTGGTTTTGTCACGGATTGCCAGAGGGGGAGATTTTCAGGACATATGTGGAACATGTTATGAACATATGTCATTTAGAATTAGCTTATCCTTTGACAAAGCGCACTTTACTTGTATTTGGGTAGATCATGGATGGGTTTAGTACTTTAAGGAACAAGAGTCCAAGTCTAGTATTGAAGCCATGCAAATTTATCTAAGAAACAAGTGAAGAAGTGCTAATTCATTAAAGCTCGACAATTACTCGACAGATAACCTGTCTATTGAGGTCTTGACAGATAGCTCGACAGCTGTATCTATCGAGAATTACGGAATTAGAATTTTTAGATCTAATTTTCGGCCCATGATTTAGTATTTGTGTAAGGTTTCTTTTCTCACAACCCTAGACATATATAAGGCTTATTTTAAAGGTCGTCATATAAGAAAATACAAGGAGAACACATGCAAAAGGTGAGCGAGTACCTTATTCTCTCTGAAAAAGCTACTGTGTCTTTTGCGCCTTAAGGTTTTGTTACCAAGTGCTTCTTGATCTTCATTGTTGATGAAGTGAAGAACTTTGCAGCCAACAATTTTTTTTCAAGTTGGTGAGTTAGTCACGTACTTGGATCCGTGCAAAAAGGGTTGCATTCATATATTGAAGAGTTTAGAGGTTCTAAAGCGATAGCGCACTTTACTTGTATTTGGGTAGATCTTGGATGAGTTTAGTACTTCAAGGAACAAGAGTTCAAGTCTAGTATTGAAGCCATGCAAATTTGTCCAAGAAACAAGTGAAGAAATGCTAATTCATTAAACCTCAACAGCTACTCAATAGATAACCTGTCTATTGAGGTCTTGACAGATAGCTCGACAGCTGTATCTATCGAGAATTACAAAATCAGAATTTTCAGATCTGATTTTCGGCCCATGCTTTAGTATTTGTGTAAGGTTTCTTTTCTTACAATCCTAGACATATATAAGGCTTATTTTAAAGGTTATCACATAAGAGAATACAAGGAGAACACATGCAAAAGGTGACCGAGTGCCTTATTCTCTCTGAAAAAGCTACTGTGTCTTTTGCACCTTAGGGTTTTGTTACCAAGTGCTTCTTGATCTTCATTATTAATGAAGTGAAGAACTTTGCAGCCAACAATCTTTTTCAAGTTGGTAAGTTAGTCACGTACTTGGATCCGTGCATCATTGATTAGTCACGTACTAGAATCCATGCAAAAAGGGTGGCATTTATATATTGAAAAGTTTAGAGGTTCTGAAGCGGTAGAAGATTTCTACCATAAGTTCATCTATGGGTATTGTAGAGTTTATGGACAAAGGTTTTGTACTAGATCTAAAACTTCTCTTTATTACAATGAATCGCTTTTTAGGAAGGTTTCCCCCCAGGTTTTTTACTATAAAACTAGTTTGTTTCATTGGTTTTCTTGAATCATCATATCTTGTCTTATTTACTATTCTGCTATGCATGATATTGACATGATATTAAGTTAGTTTTTTTTATCAAGATAAATCTAATTAACAACTTGGGTTTAAAAACTTGTTAATTCTATCAACTGGGGTCTAAATTTTCCAACATGATTATATACTTTGTTCCCATGCAAGCAAGTCTATTTTTAACACTAACTAACAACCAATCACAAAATTATTTAATTAATTTTAATTTTTCAACCAATCATAATTAATTTAAATTAATCATGCGTGGTTGGTTCCACCCAGACAAAATATATACAGATCGTACAAACTTGATCATGTGATATCTTTCAATCCAACAGTCTGATTTGGAAATCGGACATACCGTCACGACCATTAGAACCTCAAGATCATTTTCATGATATGCAATGAATGAATTAATGCATGTAATGCAACTCTAAATTTTAGGTATATGAATGGTCATTCTAGCCATCTTCCTTAATTAAATTATGGATGCAAAATCGAGTGTCTACACCCTTTCAAAATCACAAACACAAACACAAACATAGAAATCACAAATACAATAATTTTAGATTTATAATTTTCCCTTTCAAAATCACAAACACAAATCCTAACACAAACACATAAATCACAATATATATATATATATATATATATATATCATTGAGAAACAAGAATGGCAACAAACACAAACTTTGACAAGAACCCAAACCCTAATGAAGGCAAAGGTCCCAAACCTTAACGAACCCAAAAATAAAAAAATAAAACAGAGAGAAGAACATATCATTAAAGGCACAGAAAGGAGGGAGAGTGGGAGCGATTGAGGGGGGGCGGCGGTGAGGCCGTGAGAGTAATGGCTTGAGGAGTTAAAGGGGGTAGCGGTGAGGCTGTGGCCGTGTGGCTGTGACCGTGAGAATGACTAGAGATTGAGAGAGGGTGGGTGGCGGCTCAGAGATGAGAATGAGAGAATGAGATAGGAAAGGATTAGGATTTTTATATAGTAGGATTTTTGGTAATTTAGTTTAAAGGGTTGTATCTGGGTCTAGGTTCAGGACGGGTATCACTAAAACCCAAACCCAACCTAAACCCGCTTCGTGTTTTATTTTAAAAACCCAAACCGGCCGCAAGTTGGGTAAAACCCGACCCATTTGGGTTGGGTCGAGTACCTATAGGTTGGGTAGCAATTGCCATCCCTGAAGATAACTTACACAATTTGAGGTGACTAGCTTCCCGAACTTGAGAGGAAGAATAGACTTTTTGGGTTAATTTTCTGCTTGAGTTCCATTCATTCTTTCACACAACATAAATAATGCTTATAATGAGATAATAACTATTCTAAAAAATAGTAACTAACTCCTTTCAAATACAAATTTGAAACAATAACAACCTAATCTACTACTGCTAATTTATTCATCATGATTTGTTGTGGAATGCACTACAGAATCATTAGAAAAAATGTTATTCCACGCTTGAAATTGTTACACTGTTCTCTATTTCTTATATGTATGGACTGTACATGTGCTGGAGGGGTGTGGAAGCAACAATTTCATATCTGAATGAAGTAGAGGTTCTCTTATTTGAATCTATAAACTAAACTGGGGATGAATGACTAACCTACAGGATCAGTCATTAAATACAAATTAACAATTATTAACAAGTTCAGTTAAAAGCAATTACTGGTCAACAAAAGAAAATGAAGAATATTCGAGTATTTTTGTGTTGATGGACTGCTTTAAGTAGCTATTGCAAATCCTTCATCAGTGTCACCAAAAACGCGGTTCAAAATCATAGCTAATCGAACTCCACCCTGAGCAATTCGTTTCATAACGATTGGCATCCTTGAGTCGAAGTAATCATCTGAAAGCACACAAAATATGCAAATTAACTGCTATGTCATCCTAATTTGAAACAAGGCTAGCTGTTAATCACTTTTTTATGCCCTGATTTGTTTTGTAATTTGATGATGGTCGAAATTGTAATATTCTTTTTTTATTTTATGCTTGACAAATTGGAACAAATGGACAATCCTAAATACATAAATTTCAAACAAGAAGATTGAAATATACCCTCAATTTGCTAGATCTAGCATGCTGTAATTGGCAATGGATTGACAGGAATAATTTTCCATTTTAAACTGGCTTTGGTGTTTATGATGTGAGGGGGATTTGCATACCTGCTAGAGTTGTACCAGGGTCAACTCCTTTGTAACCCCATTTGCAAGCTATATTTATGCTCTCTACAGCCCACCTGCATATATATACCACCATTAAGGAAAAAAGAATGAAAGGGGAAAAAATCGACGTGGAAAAGTGATTTGTAAGAGCTAAGGGGTGTGTTTGTGTTATCCGTGTGTATTTGTGTTGTTTGTGTCCGCATTCCTACGTACATGTGCAAAGGATGTTTTATGTATGGACAAAGTTTAACAACAAAATAAACATTACTACTTATTTTTAAAATCTAACCATTAAATTGTGTATTCTTTATACTCTTAATATACATATCAAATTTTGTGTCAAACGAATATTATTTGCTATATGATCTATAAGATTATATTTTATGCATAATTTTAAACTACAAAAACTTGCAATTTAAACAATTTGTTGATGACATTGCTATTGATTTTTAATGTTCTAGAAATTTTTCAAATATTGAGAATATAAGAAGAAGATGTAATCCAATGATGGATTTGTCAAAATTCACTTCCAATAAAAAGATATTGAGTTAAGTTGTAGCCTAAGACTACAACCTCACTCAATAAGATAAACATTACTACGTATTTTTAAATTTAACTGTTGAATTGCATATTCTTTACGCTCTTAATACACATGTCAAATTTTGTGTCAGTCGAATAATATTTATTCTATGATTTATAAGATTATATTTTATGTATAATTTTAAACTTCAAAAACTTACAATTTAAAAAATTTATTGATGACATAGCTATTAATCTTTAATTTTTTAAAAATTTTGCAAGAAGCTTCTGTTGAAAAATAAATCTGAATAAGGGGTATGAGAGAGAGAGAGAGAGAGAGAGAGAGGGAATCACTTGGTTACGCATGAAAGAATATCATCACAATGTTCCCATGATGAAACATCAGAAGACCAGATTCCCTGTAACTATATAGTTAATAATCAAAAGCAACTAATTTCATTATTGGAAAAAATGAATCTTGTTTCTTAAATGCTAGTGAGGAAGTGAATTAGTTAGTCTTACATCGGTGAAGTTTCCCTCTATGTCTTTTTGGAGGAGGTCCATGTCTTTTTCATAATAATCTGATAGAGCAGTTAGAACGATCTCCCTATCCCATACCTGTACGTAAAGTTAATAGAGAGTTATCTAAACTATGAAGAGTTTTCAAAAACTTTAAAAAGCCGCATACATTATCACTTATTATGGAAATCCTATCCAGGCAGCTTACATGATGCAGATTAGATTTATGCCTAAACCAGCGTAGATTTATGGTGTTTCCTCCTTCATCGCTTGTAAATCCGACATGCATTGGCTGGAGAAATCAAGAAAAAAAAATGATCTTTTTTGGACAAGTGATAATTTTATCAAAGAAAAAAGATGTTAAAATTCTCACATACTTGATGGATATCTCCCATGAAGTGTGACAAGAATAACAAGGCCTCAGTCATATTATCTGCAAATATATATATATATATATATATACATGGAACTGCTAAACCAAAACAATCTTATATATAATTAATTATGACAAACTATACAATCAAATTTTGTTTCATTGGATTTCCTTACATCTACGATCGGCACTTCCCTCTGTGTAGTGCACAAGCTGAGAGGTAAAATTTTGAACGGCACCTGCAACACACATGTCCTCTACTCCATGCGGATCATGACAGTCCCCTAACCCCATGCCATGTAAACATTTTTTTTTTATAAAAAAATAAAAATTAATTGCAAATATACTTATATCACCAAAAAGAAGAAAATATTTGGCTTACTTTGATAATTGAAAGTGCATTCATCATCGGGTGTGTCAATGAAATGAAGTGGGCTTGTCCACCGATATTTATGCCAATGCCGGACTTGGTCAGGCCATGTACAAAGGGCCGACAGGTCGCCATTGACATTGAGGGGTAATAAGTTTTGAATAGCTTCTAATGCCTCAGACCCTAGAAGACCCTATTAATTAAGCAAGCAAGTAGTAGCAATTAGTTAGTCATCATCGTTATATTTGATTGATTGTGGTGTACAACTTATTGTTATTTACTTATTTTTAAGGACGATGAAGCCGCAATTATTCCTTGGAGATTTTACATATTTGATTGCATCTCTGTTTCTCTCTGTCTCTCTCGTATGTCTTTGTTCTTGTGTACTCACTCACCCTAAAATGATTAATTGAATGAATTCTGGGCCACACACTATTCTCATAGGATTGGACCTGATCACAGTGAAAGCGTAGGAGCCAGCAAGGTTGCCCCAAAGGACCAAACCTACATTTAGGTGATTTGTAACCCCCTTTTAACACATTTGGGCCTTTGATCTTTCTGAAACAAGGCCCTGCCCACACCAAGTCAGGCTTCATATTCCACCAATAATAAGACTAACTTTCAATTTTCCAAAAAAATTTATAAAAAAAAACTTTTAATTTCATTAAACTGAAAATTTTTCTTTTTAATATAATTACTATTTATTACTATTATTATTTTCAGAGATTTGATAGGATTTGAATTTATAATGTCAGTTTCATGATGATTGTCTTTTACCATGAAATCATGACATTAATGAATTCTTTTAGTTGCACAGAATTTGATCTCGGGTTTTTTATTTGACAAAAACAAACTTAATTAACTGAAGTAACTAGTGTTGGATATATATTGAAAACAATTTACATTTTGTGCTTATTCAAATAAGAATAATGTGGGGGCATTTTTTGCTCCAAGGCCAAGGGCTAGACCATGTTGTAACCTTGGGCAATTTTTGCTCTTGTCCCACATGGAAAAGAAATCCTCCCTCAATCTACCTTATAAGGCATGAACCAAAGGAGTTAGAGTACCACTAGCTTGGTTAGTGGTACTCTAACTCCTTTGGTTCATGCCTTATAAGGTAGATTGAGGGAGGATTTCTTTTCCATGTGGGACAAGAGCAAAAATTGCCCAAGGTTACAACATGGTCTAGCCCTTGGCCTTGGAGCAAAAAATGCCCCCACATTAAAAGGATCAACCAAGCTAGTGGTACTCTAACTCCTTTGGTTCATGCCTTATAAGGTAGATTGAGGGAGGATTTCTTTTCCATGTGGGACAAGAGCAAAAATTGCCCAAGGTTACAACATGGTCTAGCCCTTGGCCTTGGAGCAAAAAATGCCCCCACATTAAAAGGATCAACCAAGCTAGTGGTACTCTAACTCCTTTGGTTCATGCCTTATAAGGTAGATTGAGGGAGGATTTCTTTTCCATGTGGGACAAGAGCAAAAATTGCCCAAGGTTACAACATGGTCTAGCCCTTGGCCTTGGAGCAAAAAATGCCCCCACAAATAATATATAGACCTATTCATAAACAAGAACACAAAATTTAAAAACAAGAATAAAGACTAAATTAAGAATAAAGACTAAATTAAGAAAACTGTACAATAATGAAATAATTCACATACCAGATTTCTAAAGAATGAAAGATGCAAAATTAATTGATTCTTGTGTTTGACACAAACTCCTTAAGGCAGATATTAGCCCTCGCACATTCAATGGGGCTTAGAGACTCATTAACTTTTGCCTCCCAGAATAAAATAATCAACACCACATAGAAGAAGACATTTCAATCTTCATGCTCAACGAATTGAATTGTGTCTCTCTCTCTCTCTCTTTGACTTTATGCAGATGTATGCATAAATGTTTTTTCTTTGGGAGAGTTTCTCAGTCAAAGTAGTTTCATGAAAGAAAGATTATGAATATGTACATTGGTGAACAGACACCCTATTCAGAATAAACTATTGTGCATAGTCTTACTGACTCAAAAATTTTAATAACAAAATATTATTATTTGGACAAGAGGGCCCAATCCACACATGCCTAAAACCCAACCTAAAGTCAAACCACACATGCCTCAAAACCAACCCTAAAGTGAAACCTATGAGCATATAAACTCATATATTATTCTGTTCATTTCCTTCTTTTTTGAAAAATATTGGATATACTAACTAATCATTGAACATGATGTCTTGAATTGTTCAACTGTTTGTGTATACCAAGAAAATATAATTCACATAACTCATTTTTTAACATAGTTCGTTCTTATGGTTGTGTTCATTTTGGTCCTGAACATATCCTAGTATTTTCATGGCGTGCTCTAGAGAATTCATCATTGGAACTCTCATAGAAGTGGCTCACTTCACACTTATATAGGTGACTCTTATTTTCTTGTTATACCCACTTGGATTTTTAAGATATAAGAATTATTAAAATCAAAGCTTACCTTGATCATTGCTTGTACATGTAGGCATCACTATTTCATCATAGGAATAGCTGGGAGATGTTATCTTAATAGTGATAAAACTAGTCTCTATGATTCAGTGGTCCCTTTGAACCTTGATCTTGGGATCTCTAATCAGCTAGGCTGGGTTGTCATCTTGGAAACATTGAGGTTATAGGCTTTAATCCACCCCCCCCCCCCCCCCTCTCAATAAACATGCAATTTACTTGCTTTCCACTTAAAAAATTGATTACAGATTGCTTTTATAATCTGAAAAATATTTCCATTTGAGAGCATGTACTACGTCTACAATGAATATGTCTAGACTTACCATAACTCCATGCCCTACCAATATATATGAACAAGCATGGGTTTCCAGCAATGCATGTTTGTTTAGATTAATGAGATTTGCCAATTATATATGCTCTTCGCATAATAACATGGTCTTTTGTGATATCCTTGACACACTAATCGCATTCATTTTAAACCCATTTGACATCATTAAATTGTCAATTTTCTCATGTCATTGCATTGGAGCTTGCTTTAATCCATATAAGGATTTAACAAGCCTAACACTTTGTATCCTTATCTAGGAACCATAAACTCCTCAAGAAATCTCATACCTTCCTTCTGTTTGTAGCCTCTACAAAAAATTTCACCTTGTTAGTCAATAATTTCATCAACTCTCAAATTCCCAAGTGGTAGATCCGCCAAATACTATGCATGGATTTCTAAGATGGGTTTAAAGCATTTTTTACACTCTTTTTTCCAATGAGGCACCTCATGTGTGAATATTGCTTCTTTGAAGCCTTGAGGTTCATCTTCTAAAATATAAATTAGAAAATATGAACCATACAAATAGGACATTTGTCCTTTTACTACGCTTAGGTTCAACCCCTCTTCAATCAACTCTTGATCATGAAAGGTACTATACATAAATTCAAACTTTCTTTTAAGAAAAAATAACACTTGAAATATATTCTAAGTAATTTCCATGCATATCAAATATAATATTCTCATAAATTATAAATTAGCATGCACTACCGTTATGACCATAATAAAATCAATGGCTATTAGTCCTAACTTTATCCTTTAAGGAATGGAACCAACACCTTTTCTTAACACCCCACATTTAAAGAATTTATAGCAAGGCGTATAACCTTTTTATAATTCACAAGGTATCTTAGTCGTTTTCTTTGGAGGCAATTCGTTTATAATTTCTTTTAAGGCAACTTGTTGAGAATATAATTGGTGAAAAGAATAGCTCACCCCCTTCCTGCCTACCCCCTCCCCCCAAGTTCTATGGCAATCAAGAACTAGTCCCATTCATTAAGTATTTTCTTAATTTTATTCTTATAATTAATGAACATCTTTAATGCCTTATCCTTGCTACTTGGCAAGATCACATAACAAACTCGTGTGCATTCGTAAACAATAAAAAAATCAAGCATATCAAATAAGGCATGTATCATATATTTCATCCAAAGGAATATTATAAAATAAAAATTGGAATTATTGTACACATTACTATCCAATCAGATTCACACATTTGATTTGTGAGTTATTTAATTATTGTACAAACTTCTTAATGTATTTATTGTTTTTTCCTTTTGAATCTTTTTGTGTTCTTGTTTATGATTAATGTAGGAGGGATGAACTCGAGAAGTAGAGACACGTTGTATGAAAACATCTCGAAGAGGCAATTAGGCCTCACTATTCATTAGATTGGGCCCAATCCAAATGAGATAATCAAATACCAAAAACTGAGGGGAGTATCCCGTCTGAGGAGGTTGAGGAGCAAGCTTCACTTGGGTGACCAGGGTCCAACCTAAGAACCACCAAGATGGAGGCCGAGGAAGGAAGTAGAGATGTGTAGGCAAGGGAAGGGGGAAGCTTCCTGATAAAGCACCCATCACCTCCACATTAAATGCACTATACTACCTCAACCTATTGTATTAATGGTAGAATGACCCATGAAACAATGTCCTTATAGCTTGCAACCTACCCTACCACCACCGGCAAGATAATGATGGGACAAGTATCCAAGTAAGAATCAATAGTAGTCTAAGTGGAAGGCTGTGATGCAACCCTAGTAGCCTATATAAAGGAAGAAAGCTCCTCCAAGAAAGGGAATCAGAAAATTGAGGAGAGAGAAATAAAGGCCATAGGGAGAGAAAGTCATCATTGTAAAACCGAGAAGTATGAGCAGTAGAATTGTTGCTCCTCGGCTAGCCTAAGGAAGAAATTAATATGAGAATCTTTATTTTTCTCCTTAACTTAGCCCTTGAATTACGCTGTTGTTCTTGTCTTTTTCTCTTTTTCTAATTACTAGACTGGGACTACCAAACGTGGTGGGAGTTATCTGAAGTATTCACCTCTATAAATTAGTTGTATTGGGCCTTAACCTAACCCATTTTTATCAAGTTGGGCTAGGCTGCACACTCATTTTTAGCCTCCCTACAATTTTATATATATATATATATATATATATATATATTGTTTTTATTTTCATAATAACAAAAGTAAATTGTTTCTAATATATATATCCAACAATCTTAAAGTAGATTTCACCTATCACACATACAATGGTGCTTAGAGACTCACAGATATTTGCCTTCCAGAATAAAATAATCAACAATACAAAGAAGAAGCATTACAATCTACATGCTCAATGAATTGGACTATGTCTCTTTCTCTCTCTTTGACTTTATACATGCATACAAATATTTTCTATGGGAAAGTTTCTTAATCAAAGTATTTCATGAAAGATGGACTATAAATATGAACATTGGTGAAAAGATACCTGTTCAAAATAAATTGTTGTACATAGACTTACTCAAAAAATAAAATAATAAAATATCATTACTTGGATAAAAGGGCCTAGCCCACATATTCCCAAAGTCCAATCCAAGAGTATATAAAATATACTCTCTCTCTTGCCTTTTTTACGTAGAACTCAATAATTTTAACAATTTTAATACCGTATTCAAATAGACACATTAGGAGTTAAAATTTCTTATTCACCGCTTTTAACATTTTTCTAACAACTAGAGCCTATAAATCAAAGGTATTCAATTTCTTAGCACACAGGCAAAGGAAGCATGCAAAAATTTACAATTCCAAATAATTAACAAAATAATAAAATGAAAAGAAAAAGAAATCAATTGTAGAAAAAGCAAACGCCAAACAGTCGCGTCAATGTTAGGTAGCCTAGCGAAGCTAACTGAAGAAAGAAAGTTCACGGAAAGTCATCAATGATAAAGTGATAATAAAAGATGATCAAAACCAATCAACACGATGACACAAAAACAGATTGACAATTATGGCCATGGGGAAAAAGGTGAGTCATGGACTCATGGGTTCAATTGCTTCCATTGAGTATTATTGACACATACATACAACTTAAACAAATACACTTTCTTTAAACATTCAGTTAAAAGCTCCCTCCATTAACCCTTCAACTGCCCTTGGTTTTTAAACCTGGACCGGATTGACCGGTCCAACGAGGTTAATTGTGAACCAGTCATGAAACCAATTTTTTATATGCAAGAACCGGACTTTTGGTAGATTTGAGGGAACAGTGTTGCTTCCATTGAGTATTATTGACCCATACATAAAACTTAAACAAAAACACTTTCTTTAAACATTCAGTTAAAAGCTCACTCCATTAACCCTTCAACTGCCCCTGGTTTTTAAAATTAGACCAGACTGACCGGTCCAACCGGGTTAATTGTGAATAGTCATGAAACCAATTTTTTATATGCAAGAACCGGACTTTTGGTAGATATGAGGGAACTGTGTGGTGTTGCTAGGGAACTATAGTCATGAAATAAATTATACTTGAAGGATTATTATACAATATTTATTCATGCTTATTTATGTTATATTATATTCTGTTAACCTTTTAATGTACTATTTTATGTTAACCTTATAATATCATGAAAATTTAATTGAAAGTTTGGTTCATTTTTTTAGATATTTAGTCGATTTTGCTAATATATACAAATTTAATACCTTTACTTTATTTAAATTAATTACTAAATTAATTATGATATCATCATGGTTCGACCTCGGTTGATCCTAGGTCCAACCTTAAAAACTTTGAACCTCTCCTTTTACCGGTTCTTTGAACGGTCTGAGTCTGAAAATCATGCAATTGCCTAGAAAATAGAAATGAAAATAACCGAGTGGTTTATTTTGAACCCATTATAGTATATAATTGATGGCTTGATCAAAAACCATTTTCTTTGAAATAACTTTTGAAAAGTACTCGTCAAAAAAAAAAAAAAAAAAAAATGAAAAACATATTTTACTTTATTTTAAGAGTATTAAGAATCAATTTCTTCAGCATAAGAATTTTCTCTTGTTCACCATTCATGATGCTGTAAATAAATTATTATTAAAGTAAAATTTCAACGTTACCTGTGCAATCCGACATGTCATAATATGACCTTCTTTGCTCCAGCCCTGAGCTCCGGGCCCTATCATGAAAGCAAAACACAGCAACAAAACAAAACAGAATGGAGAGCATCTCCCCAAAACCTCAAACTTGGCCATTCTCTCAAAATACCAACAAATTTTTTTTATATGACTAACAACACATAAAAAAAAAGATGAAATAAGAGTTAACAGAACGTCTGAGTTATATAGACAAGTTAATCATTGAGTACAAGTTTATAATTGCCACTATTTAAAGTACCCGCTCCAATGGCTAGCCTGCCACCATTTAAAGCAAGGTTGGGGCATATTCTGGTATATAGAAGGGCATTATCGTTGAGAGAAGCTTAAAAATGGTAATTAATTAATTTACATCATGACTCATGATGCGTCTCAACAACAACTACTCTCACGTTCGCGTATGCTATAATATTAGATGGCATTGGCCCACTCTAGTAGTCTATCATCGTCAATATTCAATTGAGAAGTGAAAATACGGTTGAGTGTAGCAGCTAGTCTGACCCCACCTTGGGCTAGCCTCTTCTCCACAATTGGCAGCCTTGAAAGAAAATAATCATCTACAACACAAACAAGGAACTATGAGACACAGACAGAAATGGTAATTACGTAATCAACTTCAGATAGATGGTTATGTAGGGGAAGCAATGATGAATGATGTGTAACCATAGCTTTTTTTTATCATTTCACACCAACTTAATTTGGTGCTGGCCATGTGCAACAATTAATAAAAATAAAAGGGTTGGCCACCAGACATTTCAATTGGATGCTTCCAATCTTCTTTTTTTTTTTTTTTAATAAAATAATATTTTCTGTGATTAAAAGTCCAACAATAATAATAATAATAATAATAATGTAATTGTATGCTCTTTCCAAACAACCACATTCAATGTTGTTTGACACTGGTATTAATAGGGGGGGACGACCTGAACGTCTATGTAAAAAATAGTCTAGCCTGTACACAAGGAATAGAGCCATATTCATTTTATTGAAGTTTTTTTCTTGCATTGATCTGGATACCTATGTATCTCTACAGCTTAGATTCTTTATTTTATTTTATTTTTATTTTTATGCATGTTGATATATATCCTTTTTTTTTTACTTAAATAATTTCAACTTGCATAAATTATATACATATATGATAAAAGAAGTGTAGAATGTGGTTGTGGTGGTGGTGAAAAGTGGTGTTGAGTAAAGGGCTGATAATGAATCAAAAAACCATGCCAAACCGCTCAATAAAATTTTGGTGTACATCATTGGGAAAAAAAATTTAAGGACTATCCTACCAAACAATAATTATAGCACACAGAGAAACAGAGGAAATGAAAGCAAGGTGAAGACTGAAGAGAGAAGCTAAAATTAGGGTTCCATACTTCCATAACTTGCATAAATTAAAACAATTAATCCTCACATAACTTTCGGGGACTATAATTTTGGCAATGATTTTTTCAGTGGTGTTAATCCCAGGCAAGATATATACAGTTTATTGCTTGCTCAATTATGTCCCTTAAAACTAAAAAGTTCAACTTATAATTATTTTATAAACCAAAAGTCAAAAGAGATGAACTGTAAAAGATCAATTGAAAAGAGAAAATACCTCCCAGAGTGCTTCCTGGCGTGGCATTCTTGTATGCAAACTTGCACGCCAAACTAATGCTTTCAGAAGCATACCTGAAAAAATTAAAAGCAACCTGGTCCTGATCAAGTGTATTAATTCCTTATCAGAAAAAACTAAATTTAATTTCTTTTCTTATATCTGAAGTGAAAAAAAAACTATACAAGCGTTGTCAATCAAATTCGATTATATATATATATATATTATTTATTATTATTTAAGAAAAAAAATTTAAACAAAGCAAGCCACATCATCCCTTAGTTTTGAAACCATAGCTTATTTATTTCAATTCATCCCATGTTGAGTTATTCATATTGATATTGTCCTTTTTACTGGTATCCCACCCCGCTCTTTTTCTTACTATTAATGGAAAATATTAGAACCAGGTATACTATTCCATTCATTAATTTACCACAGCCAAATATAGATTTATTTCATTTCCCTTCTTCTCCCGCATTGTGTACTATATATATATATATATATATATATAATTTTTTTTCCCTCTTCACAGGAATCCAACCAAATGGTGAATGAGTAAATTACTAGGCACAGGTAACATTTATTTTTTGAATAAGGCTCTATGAGGGAAGTAGCAATTCCACATCATTGGTATTTATGTTACTCCAGTATATTATCTGTGAATGTGCTTATAAAGCCTGTACGTTATTAAAGATCTCAAAGCCATTATCACAAACAGAACTACATAAATACAAAGAATCCAAGGAACAGGAAAGGAGTATGGGCATTTACTTACGGGTTCGGACAAACTGTGTCGTTATGTGAGCAGTTTTCCCATGATGATATCTCATTGGACCAACCATTCTATAGACAAGAAAGGAATTAAAAAGGAAAAAAAGAAAAGAAAAAAAGAAGCATTGGTAAGTGTCACTCTGCTGCACAGGCATTCACAGAGCACACTCATGTTAAGGCTGTTAGCAGACGCAAATCCATAACAAACGAAAATTATGATGAAAAATAAATGATATTAAAATATCAACATATAGTTTTTATTTTCTGACTGCCTTTCTAAATTAAATTACATGAAATAACCTAATAAATCTGTCTTTTGGGTATCCTGCATTTATGCTTTCTTTTTTGGTGAGACAGCAGTTCTTGTTACTGATAAATCTTGAATGTATGTGCCATTGAATGCTCTATTTAGCATTGGTTTTGGAATAGTATAGTGCTCATGCTTACTGCATAAAATGCACAAGAATTAATTCAACAAAGAGATTCAAAGTGCAGGCTAAGAGTTTTAGGCAATTGTGCTAGCAAAGATGTTCATGCATGTATTGCCTGGGGGAAACTGTCTTCACATCAGGTGGTCTAACTTTGGAGTCAATTTTGCCATCTGATGTATTTAACTGTTGCTGATGTAGACAAATCTATGTTTAGTTGTGGTGTGTTTAAGGTTAGGAAAGATGAAGAATTAGAGAGAAGTTAGGGCTGTTTAGGGGCTGTGTGAACAGTACCCGTAATAGTAACCTTAAAAAAAAAAAAAAAAAAAAAAAAAAAAAAAAAAAAAAAAAAGAGGAGAAAGAAACAATAAAGGCCAATGTGCCTATTGCTCAAAACACTCAATTTTATTAATCAACTCATTCTCTTTTCTTTGAATACATAGAGACTCTTACTAGTAGTTAGTATAGGATTCCTACTAGTATTAGGACTACTAATAAAACCTAATAAATACTAACTTGGACCCAAAGTAATTAAACCTAAGATACTTAGAATACCTCAGAAGATTCTAGACTCAATTAAATTACCAAAATACCCTTAATTCGAAGGAATTGAAAAAAATTGCAGATTTGCCCCTCAATATAATGTCTTTCACTTCAATTGGACTTCACACGGGGACCCAATAAAATAATTCTTTTACAGGTAAATTTGCAAAGTAATAGCATATTAATCATCCATGACTCCATCATACTCCTCTAGTTTGAAGAAACTTGACCTCGGGTTTAAAGTGTTTTAAGTATAAGAACCTTTAAACTTGAAACTTGCACCAACTCTTCAATCACCTTTGAAAGCATCAAGAATGAAAAATCTTTATTTCCCCTTGTATCATTAAATTCGTTTGGAATGATTAAATCAACAACCAAAGGATTATTCAACTTGAAATCCTTCTTGAATTGATCTTTGGTAGTAACATCAACATCTTCCTTCATCTTGATTTTTCCATGATCAATTTTATGCTCGCCTTGCTCCTTTGTGATCTCCATTGCAAGAACACCATTATCTTCCTTGGTATCAACTTTCCCATGATCAAACTTATTCTCATCTTGCTCCAGCTCTCCAACTCCCTTTAGTGGCACTATAGCTCTTTGTTTTGGAGTTTAAGTAGGATCCTTAGGCCTGACCTTTTGTTTTTTCCTTAGCTGTTCTAGTTGTTTTGCACTCATCGACTTTAACACAATTTGTGCATTATTGAACATAAATTTATATGTATTGTCCTTTTCAATATGATACACATCTCAAAAGCCAAGGGAAAGCTAATAAAATGAGTCACAGTCGTAGGAAAAACATCACACCATATAGAATCATTATATTGCCCAAGAAAAATAGAAACCAAGCATCGTTTCATTACCAGAATAAATGTGCTATTTATCCACGCTACCTTGTATGGTTTTGGATGTGGTTCTATTGGTAGCTTCAACCTCTCAATAGCAACTTTAGAAACAACATAATCTCGCGGCCACCATCAATAATAAGCATTCGACTTTTAGTTTCACAAAGCACTATGGTCCTAAATATTGAAGTACACTTCCAATCCTCCTCTTGCTTGGGTATAACTTGAATACGCCTAACAATTGAGAGAAGTGATTCATCTTCCTCATCTTTCTTGAGATCACCATCTTTGCGCATCAACATGATCCTAGATGATAAGTTTTGTCAAGCGCTTGAAGAAGATTTTGGCAAAAGACTTGTGATAGGATTTTGCTCTAATACCAATTTGATGTAGGACAAATTGGGGAGTTGTCTATGTTTAGTTGCAATGGGTTTAAGGTTAGGAAAGAAGAAGAATTAGAGAGAAGTTAGGTTTGTTAGAGGTTGTGTGAACCATACTCGTAAACAGTAACCTTAGAATAAAAAGAAGAGAAAGAAACAACAAAGGCTAACGTGCCTATTGCTCAAAACACTCAATTTTATTAATCAACTCATTCTCTTTTCTTTGAATACATTGAGCACAATATATATAAAGACTTTTACTTGTACTAGTGCTATAGGATTCCTACTAGTATTAGGACTACTAATAAAACCTAATAAATACTAGGACCCAAAGTAATTAAACCTAAGATACTTAGAATACCTTAGAAGATTCTAGTCTCAACCAAAATACCCTTAATTTGCAGAAATTACAGATTTGCCCCTCAATCTATCGTCTTTCACTTCAATTGGACTTCACACGAGGACCCAATAAAATAATTCTTGAATAGGTGAATTTGCAAAGTAATAGCATATTAATTTTCTATGACTCCATCAGTTGCATTCAAAATTGCATGTAGAAAGGAAAAGGAAAAGCATACTGTAATGTTCCTTTGAATGGCTTTAATCATGATTTCAAGATCTGAACAATAGAATGTCTTTAGAGCAGAATCAATGATCATGTCATCCCATACCTGGAACAAAACCAATTTTATTGAATAATATTATTGACTAGAATAATCGATAGAAAAGAAAAGTGCATGCATGCACAGACATTATCCAGGTTGCAACATTTATTCAGTTTGCTATCTGTTGTATGCAAACTGCTATCCTTAGAGCATAAAATTCTAACCTATGCATATTAGTCAAATTTTATGCATATTTCTTTGTCCAATACATTGTCAATGGTTATCAAGTAAAAGCAGAAAAAGATGGAAAATGGTACACAAATGGAGGACTACTACGACTTACGTGGTGGAGATTTGATTTCCGACGGAACCACCGCACTACTATTGTGTTCCCGCCTTCATCTCCAGTGAAACCAACATGTAGGGGCTTCCATCAGAAAGCAGGAAGTTAGATGACATGAGAACATACTATATTCCTTAGCACAAAATCTTTACAGAAAATTTAGCTTTAAGGACAGAGTAAAGGGAGAAAAAGACTGAGAAAATCTAGCAGTTAAATCCAGTGGCTGCACACTATGGTAGATGCGCACAATTAGTTGCGATATCATATTCTGCAGCCATTCTTCATATAATATACACTGTTCTTAATCATGATTGTCATAGAAACACCATTACATTGACATTGATTGTATCAGATAGACTTATGGTAATATACAAGCAAGACAAAAAAAAAAAAAAAAAATTTACTGAATTTTTTAATAACTTACGCTAAATTTAAACAAGGGTTAGCACACTAAGCTAAGGACCATATGTCATGAAATAAAAGTCACTTGTTTGAGACTTCCCCCTGCTCCACCCCTTGAAGCTAAAACCACCTTACAAAGGTGAAAAAAAAAATAATAATAATAATAAAAAATAAATAAATAACAATGGTACTTTAGGCTAAAATAATTGTTGCCACTCTAAATACCACTCAGATGGTTTTCACAAATATGATTATTGTTTGTTCCATTTTACACACAAATCTCGTAAACCTCTGAGACACACGATGTGAATGGTGATTTCCATTAAAACATTTAGAACATTCTTCTGATAAAATTCCCTTTCTGATTGAGAAATCCAGTCAGCTAGAAGTGGCCATATATGAAATTCCACTGTAAGCTGAAGTAAATTACTTGTAAATGAAAAAAAAAAAAAATATATATATATATATATAGAGAGAGAGAGAGAGAGAGAGAGAGAGAGAGAGAGACAAGCACAGAACGTGAGAAAATAAATTTCTACTGTTCATTACAGATTCAATTAGTTTGCTGGCATAGTTTGTATCTTCAAACTGCTTTTAAGTTTTTGAGCTGCCAGTAGAAAGAACAAACCTGATGGACATCTCCCATGAAATGTGATAAGAACATAAGTGCCTCCGTTAAATTGTCTGTGATTGACAAAAGGAAGAGAATTGAAGTTCTTGGAACTATCATGTTATATCATGTGCAACAATTGATTCTAGTGACATAGATATAGAGTGTTTACAACGCAATTTTAAATTGGTATTCTGGTAAGCTGATGCGAGTTGCATTGTGTAGTTGTAAATTGCTCCAGTTACACATCTATTTTCATGTCCAGCAGAGTCATGACAGTCTCCTACATAAAAATCATAGAGCAATTTCATTTGGAATTTATGTTAAAGAAAATAATCATGACAGTGCAAAAGTAGATTAGAATATATAGCACAGAAGGATATGTTGTCCCTTATTTTCTCTGGTGACATGATATACTTCAATAACCATCATATGTACAAACACCTGATCTAACAGCATCAAGGAACTTCTGCTCATAATTTACTTTTCTATGGCAACATACAAAGCCTAAGTGGCTTGAGAGCTGATACTGGAATGACTTCGTGCTTCAATTTGCAGAAATATCTGTAGATTTCATAAGATTTTTTTTTAAACACAACCCCCCCCCACACATGATCATGGAAAACTCTTTCCTATCAGTTTTGTGCATAAATACAAACAACATATTGAACATATGGAGTATAGACCATAACAAAAGAAATCATCAATTAACTGTTTAGACCATAAAAGTTATAGCCTATGATATTGAGACGGTCTAACATACGCCTCCATAATGTAAAGCTTAAGCTCATATAATCTAGAATAGCCTGAACATAACAACATAGAAAACAGCATCTTTGAACCGCAAGAAGTAAGCAAACTTACTGCAGTACTCATAATTACACTTAAAATCCGGTGTATCAATATAATGTAAAGCACTACTCCATCGCCAACGAAAGTTATGTCGAATCTCATCGGGCCAGGAGCAAACAGCCGCAAGATTACCTCCAGCAGACTCTGGAAGCAATTCTTTCACAGCAGCTACAGCGTCTTCAGTTAGATATCCCTGAAACACCACAAATCAAGTGCACCCCTCATCAAATTTCTACTCTACAAAAATTATAAATACAAATACGTTGATGAGATGGTGAAATATATATATATATATATATATATACATATATTATGCGGGTTTGATCGTTTGCTTCCTAAGGCTAATTACAACCTCATCTTCACAAATTTCTTCTTTCTCTGGTTTTTCACATAAACATGTTAATGCCAAAATCATCTAAAATTAAAAATAAACAGTCTATGCATATATACTTACCCCAGCTATTTTACAAATTGCATAGTGGCCTTCCTTTCCCCAACCCAGAATTCCTGGCATCAATAGTAGAATACCCAGTGACCTCATAACCCACACTAGCTCAGACCCGCCCATATCCACCAACAATAACAATAGCAAGTAAACAACAACAACAAATAAACAAAAGATTTAGTGCGTGTATATATATGTATATATAATGAGGCAAAGAAATCGCATACAGCTCGCCAATTGAAGATAATGGATATTTGGATCATAAAATTACCGAAATGTATCGTATTCTTATGAGTGCATAAGTACCCAAAACTTTGCTTTTCATTCCTAAGCTTTAAAAGTACGTTTTCCATCCCTATTTTATTAAAAAGATTTTTTTTTTTTCATTTCTAAATTATTAAAAATATTTGACTTTATATCCTTAAACTTTATCAAGTAATGCCTAGAAAACCTTTAAAATACACTCAAAAAATAAAAATAAAAAAAAAACTCCAAAACATCTAAAATAATCAAAATGACCTCCAAAAACTCTTTTAAAATTATGGTTAAGTGATTAAATTCATTATTTCCTAATAACTTAAACTTTTGAGACTATTGTTAATTTAACATAGTATTAGAGCAGGAGATCCTAGTTCAATTCTTGTTTTTACTATACCTTCCATTTAAAATGTTAAATTCTCACTTATTAGGTCCCCATCCATTAAGAGGAAGTTTAAACCCACAAGTGAAGAGTGTTGAAATTATGGTTAAGTGACTAAATTCATTATTTCTTAATAACTTAAACTTTTAGAACAATCAGTAATTTAACAACCTGTAATGGGTAAAATACTTCGAAAACTTCTAAAATGACAAAAACTACCCATGAAACCTTAAAATATCCAAGATACCGCTCAAAGTCTCTAAAATAATCAAAATACTCTTAAAACATCTAAAACGACCAAAATAATCAAAATACCCCCAAAACTTCTAAAATTGCCAAAATACTCCAAAACCTCTAAAATAACCCAAAATACTCCCAAACCTCAAAAATGGTCAAAAGAACCCCAAAAATTTAAAAACACCAAAAATACTCACAAAACCTCTAAAATTCCAAATATACCCTAGTAAACCTTTAAATAACCAAAATAACCCCCCTAAATCTCTAAAATGGGCAAAAAACCACAAAACAACTAAAAATACCCCCGAAACCTCCTAAATGACCAAAGTACCACTGAAACCAAAAAATGAGCAAAAATACCAATGAAACCTTTAAAAATACCCAAAGTACCCCTAAAACCTCTTAAATAACTAAAATACCCCCCAAAACCACAAAAATGGGCAAAAAAACACCTAAACAAAATAAATGACGCAATTTTTCGAAGAACACCCAAAATTTTGCATGTTCTACACAATTTTATAGAGAATGATAATTATTTGGTGTACTAAACGAACACTATGTCTTGAAGAATTTACATAATTTGGCACTTTCAAAGTATGAAATTTTATGAAGAATGTACAAAATTTTGCATGTTTGAAGTACACAATTTTTTAGAGAATGTTGAATATTCTGTGCATTGAATGAACACTATTACTTGAAGAGTTTGCAAAATTTTTGTTTATTTGAAATACGCAATTTTTCAAAGAATGATCCAAATTCTGCATGATTGACCTACAAAATTTTTTAGAGAATGTTGATTATTCTGCGCATTGAACAAACAACTCAAAGAATTTACATAATTTCGTTTGTTCGAAGTATGTTATTTTTCGAAGAATACTCAAAATTCCGCTCATTTAACGTAAACAATTTTTCAAAGAATGTATAATATTCTACGCATTGAACAAACACTATTACTCATAGAATTTATATAATTTTTTCCGTTCAAAATATGCAATTTTTTGAAGAATGATCAATATTTCGCACATTCGACATACACAAGTTTTAAATGACGTTTAATATTCCATGCATTTAAGGAACACTATCACTTGAAGAGTTTACAAAATATTGTACATTTGAAGTACTCTAATTTTTGAAGAATGCTTGAAATTCTGCTCGTTTAACGTACATAAATGTTAAGAGAATGGTGAAAATTTTGCGCATTGAACAAACATTATTAATCGAAGAATCTACATAATTTTACACTTTCGAAGTCTATGATTTTTTTAAGAATGCTCAAAATTCCACTTTTAATGTACACAATTTTTTAGAGAATGTTGAATATACTACGCATTGAACGAACAATGTTACTCAAAGAATTTACATAATTTTGTACGTTCAAAGTACACAATTTTTAAATGATGTTGAATACTCTGCACATTGAACGAATACTATCACTTGAAGAATTTAAATAATTTTGTATGTATGAAGTTGACACCGAAGCATCCCAAGATCCAACAAGCCCAATCTGATGTTAGTCCGACCCCAAGGCTTTCCTTGAAGAGCAGCCCATTATTTTGAACTTTTTTATCATTATTATTAATAATAAAGAGGTTAAACAGTCTTTAAATAGTGTCTCCAAGGATGTGTCGGACTTTATGTTTTATTTCTCCTAGGCAGATGAGTATTTTATTGTGTTTCTAATTCCTAAGAGTCATATTTGACTTTGGTCAAGTTAAGTGAATGTTTTAATCATTATTTTCATTTTCCTATACTTGGGGGTTGTTTCAAGCTCTATTTAAGCCTTTTGGCTGAATCAAATAAATATCAGAGTTTATTTTCCAAATTAAAAACCTTTTGATTTTCAGAAGATAGATTTCTTCTAAATTAACTCTTATCCCTTGTGTGGATTCCTTTGGGTGACAAGTATCGGTTTCTATATCTCTTGGGTGGTGTTAATCTATATCCCATAGAGTGGTGAGCCAATTAAGTTCTGTATCCTTAGTTAAATTCTTTTGGGTGGCGTTATTTGTATCCCTTTAGGTTTACTTTGGTGGTGAGCTTATGTATTACTTTAGCTCTTAAGTATTTTTACTATCCCATATAACCAGAAAATATAAAATTTGCTCATCCAGCCTTCCCCTATTTATCATATCGGTTAAGTTTGGGTTACCCTATATGAATCCGGAATCAGTTAGTATCAGAGCTTTGGTTCAATGGCTTGACATCATTGACGTGGGAATAATGGCGAGATACCTGAGAGAGATCATCACGATTTTGAAATGGATGATTTAAGGAGACAACTTCAGCAACTCCAAGAGCATTTGGAGTTTTACGAGAATGAAGGGTGAGGTCTTAGACATCATAATTTAGAATTCGAAGTTGTAAGTGACGATGAAGAGGAGAATCCATTTCACTATGCTCCTAGTCATTCCTCCGGTGGGAGCACTCCACCCCATCCTCGTCATCTCAGAAACTTACTATGAGGTTATGATATAAAGGTGTACATTCCAAAATTTGAAGGGAAAATGCAACCTAATGATTTCATTAATTGGATAACTACTATTGAGCGAATCTTTGATTTCAAAGATGTTTTATAAAATCGCAAAGTCAAGATTGTTGCTATCAAGCTGTGGAAACATGCTATAATCTGGTGGGAGCATCTCAAGAGGCAACGACAACAGGAAGGAAGAGACCGTATTGTGACTTGAGAAAAGATGAAAAGAGAACTTAAGAAAAAAAAAATACTTGCCTGACTACTTCAAGCAAGATGCTTTTCTGAGATTTTATAATTTCAAACAAAAATAGCGTTTTCTGGAAGAGTATACATCAGAGTTTGACCATCTTATGATTTGATGTGACATTGTAGAACTAGAGGAGCAAATGATAGCCCGCTATCTTGGTGGGTTATGTGTTGAACTCAGTGATGTGGTCCAACTACAACCCTGTTTAACTTACAATGATGTTTGCAAGCTTGCTATGAAAGTGGAGAAGCAACTGAAGGAAAGGCATGGTAATAGCTTTCGATCTTATAATTGAGAGGGGGTTTCTAACCGAGGGTGTGTTCCATTTCAAAGGTCATTGCACTACCAAAGACAGCCACTGTCAAGCAACCATGAAGGAATTAATCTGCATTAGGTTCTAATCATCCTAACACCTCTGGAACAGACCGTACATGTTTTAAATGTGAAGGCCTTGGACATATAGCTTCTACTTGTCCAAATCGCAAGATAGTTTCTCTTGTGGAGGGAGATGTGGAAATAAAAGATGAAGATGAGTCAATACTGGTTTCTCATGAACCTACTGATTACAATAAAGAGGTGATCTATGCTAACCAAGAAAAGTCACTTGTTGTTCAAAGAAGTCTCAAGGTAGCCTATGCAAAAGATGAATGGCTTTGGAACAATATATTCCACGCAAAATGCACTTATCATGGAAAAGTTTGTGACGTTATCAGTGATGGAGGAAGTGAGAATGTTGTTACAACAACCACGATGGAAAAGTTGAAGTTAGAATCTGAAAATCATCCTTAACCATGCAGACTCCGGTGGCTTCGCAAAGGCAATGAGGTGAAAGTAAATAAGAGGTGTTTAATTTAGTTTTCTATTGGCAAGAATTATTATAATGGTTCAGTAATTTGTGATGTTATACCCATGGATGCATGTCATTTATTACTTGGTAGACCATGGTAGTATGATAGGAAGACTGGTCATGACTGTTTCAAAAATACTTATTCTTTCGAAAAAGATGAGGTTAAAATAACTTTGGCTCTGTAGACACCTTATTTTGTATTCATTAATAAATTTTGGTTCCCGTCCCCAATGATGAGCTCGACATATGTCAACTAAGGTGTGCGTGCAATATGCAGTCGATGTCGCTTCTCTTTGAGGAGTACGCCTCAGCCGAGTGGATTGGGATGGAGAAAAAGGAAAGGAGTCGCCACCTAGTTTTATGGTCTAGGAACCATGTATATAGTTCCTTTACGTGGAAGGACTGATCTTACTACCAGAGTATGGGTTCGGAGTTAAGGTACAATTTTGGGAAGGTGTTAGCACCCACATCTTAATCTTATTAAAGGCATGTTCAATATTGCACTTTAAAACACACACACACACACACACACACACACACACTCTAGCATACATCTAAGCATACAACATGACATTTCATCCCAAACCTAACATACATCTATCATGCTTCTCATTACATCACAAACCCTAGCATTCATCTATCATGCTTCTCATCACATCTCATCCGAGTAAGCAAACAAACATTCACAGGTGAGGCAGCAAGTATATATGACAGAAACTTAGGCATATCGAAGTTTAAACAAACATATGATATCATCAAAACATCTAAAGCATATCATTCAACAAAGCATATTCATACTAATCATCAAGGTGAACCCATATGCATGTTCATGTGAGTGCACGATTTACCTCATTTACCTTATTGTATCATAGCACCTATGGCATCAATGCATGATCATGTGAATGCATGTTCATGGCATTAAAGCAAGAAATAAAAGAAACCATAATCTAGCATGTTAAATGCGAGCATGTATTAAAACAGAGGAACAAAAACTCAAAAACATACAAGAAGTTCAAAACAAAGGCATATTATGTCAAAGAAGTTAAGAGACAAAAGCAAAAAACTTAGATTAGGGTTTTTGGGCATGAGTATGCATACACATACATAGGCCTACGTATGCAGGTTAGTTGTATGCGTACGCATACTTGGAGCTTGTCTACACATGTAGGAAGCATGCATGCAGACACACCCTAAACCATAACCTAGAAACATAGAAAAGGAACAGAACTTTAAAACAGCAAATCTAGCAACCTAGCATGCTTTAAAACATAAGAACTATATAAACCTAAACTACACAAACATATTAACACATAAATAAAGCAAGAAAACAGATTAAAACATGATCAAAATGAAGAAATGAAAAGAAAAATTTTAGAACTTGATACCTTAAACAAGAAACTTTTCAAGCTTAATTTTGACTGTTCCCCTCTGTCAATCTATTCACAATCAAATACAAAAGTGATCAGTAATCTTAAACTCGAAAGATCAAGAGCAGAAAAGGTCCCAATGAAATAAAATTGACTTGAGGATGTTTTGTGAAAAACTCCGTCTTTGATTCACTATTTTTAGTGAATCTTAGGTTTTCCCTTAGGATTTTTAGTGTGTCTTTGAAATATACCATGTAAGGCTTTATACAGTTGAATCCCTAGTGGGTTCCTGGAAGGTAAGAAATGCAAAGGAAAATTTAAGAATGCACAAAATATGTCAGAAATACCCTCAGTTTGGTAAAAGACACAAAGACCCTCAGAGCATCCTCAGTGGATCGAAAACATAAAAAATATCACTTAACGAATCAGAAGTTGCCAAAGAAACTCCCATGTGAGTTTAGATCATCAACCACATCCCCAACAAAGTACAATATCATGGAAGGACTCCCCCGTAGGTCCAAGGCATAAAGGCAACCCCCTCGTGAGTTGTGAAGAAAAACTTCCCCATAAAGCTTATAAAACCCCCTTGTGGGTAGAATCAACACAAGTTCCCCAGTTAGCCATGAAAAAGAAGAAGAATCTTCCCAAGTGGACCACACACTATCAAGGACTTCCTTGTGGGTCACAATCACCACCAAACTTCTTAGCAAGTTACCATCCCCAATGAACTACATACCAAGAAGACTCCCTCGTGAGTCACCTGCATATTCCTCAGTAAATCATACTCCCAGTGAGTCTTCCATCAACCCCAGTGGATTCTTCACCTAAGACTCCCTTGTGGGTCGAAACACCAAGGCCACTCATGCACATATTCTATGAGAATTGAATATGCAGGCACAAACCTATACAAGTTAGAAGAGAAGAATAAAAAATTTGTGCACATATCCTAAGGGAATTGAATATATAGGCACAATAGAAGAGGTAGATATAGAGACAGAGACCAAGGTCACCCTAAGGCAAGAGCTTCACCAGAACAGATAGAGATAGAGATGGAGAAGACAAGTATTACCCAGAGGCGCAAGCCATTTAGAGAAGTTTGAGGCAAGAGCCCCAGATGGACACCATAGAGATGTATCCTTTTAAGCTTGTAAGAGCACCTTGTTTGTTGGTTGGTTGATGGTTGCGGTTGTTGGCCTTGTTTGTTTTTCTTTTTTAAGTGACTCTAGGATACTAAGTCACTCACCTTTTCTTTGCAATTGGCAAAGTAGTTTCTGGGATAGTGAGCTTGTCAATGCTCATTTCCTAAGCAACAAAAGTGGGAATTCAGACATATGAATCCCACATGACTCTGTGGAGTTACACCCCGTCTCATGTATGTGTGTTGTGTGCTGTATGCACGAGTTGGGCCCAAGTTGTACATGGAAACAAAATGTTTTATCTTTTATTCTTTTGATTCTGTTAGCAGAGCTCACAATCAAAAGAGTAGGCATCTGTAGACATCGCATTTTGTACCCCTTACAACTCGGGCCCCTGTTCCCCAATGATGTAGAAATTCTAAAGCCCAAGTTTGTTTTAGGGCCTGATCAGATTACAAATTGACTTGAGAAATGTTAAAATGGAAAATATAACTTTTTGTGAGTGAATCAATCTATTTTTGAAAAATAAAGGCCAAGGAAACCCTTGGCCTACATACACAAACAAGGACCTGCGTATGCAAGTCTGATGGATGTGTATGCAGACACGGACCTACACACGCAGCTAAGGTTTTAGAAACTATTTAAGACAATTTTTCTGCATTAAAGACTGAGATTTGGAATGAATCTCACATCATCTAGGAGCCATTCCAAACCCCCATTTTATATTTGGAGAAATGAATTTTTATTTTTTATTTTTTACTGAAGTACACATAGTTTAGTGGGGGCCTAAACTACATGTAGTTTAGCCATCAGATGCCTTCCCGCCTTTTCATTTTTCTTCAACGTTCACCAACCGTTTATTTTTTCCTTCTCATTCTCTTCATCTTCCTCATCTATTCATATCCTTTTTAACTCCACACTTCCCTCTTTCTCTACAAAAACCTTGCTCCTCTCCCACTTCTTCTTACAATTTGATTCTTTTTTTAAATTTTTTATCTGAAACTCTCTCATCTTCTCAAACTCTCTCATCATCCTTGGCACCCAAGTCCAAGAAAACTTCCTACGTGCTCTTTAGTGATGCCTTCAACTTCACGCATTGGAATGGAGTGGTGAGGCTAAACGAGTCCCCTCCATTGACACACAAGCCACAAGATCATCTTTCAGAGGGTGCAAGGACTGGATCAGTAAGTTTTTTAAACTTTTCTCATTTTCTAGTTCTTCTTTGATCTTTCATTTTAATATATTTTTGGACATTCAAATGCTTGGATTTTGCTGTGGGATGGGTTTAGATGAAAACTTGTCACCTTAGGAGGGGTAGGAACATGTTTAGGATGAGTTTTAATCAAAACATGCTTGAAACTGTTGAAGAACAACTCTCTGTTTGTGTTTATGCATACGTGGCTTGTATTCATGCATATACGGCTCGTCATTATTCGTATGCGGGCTTATTCATGCGTACGCATATCTATTCTTGAGTTTCTATGCACGCGGTTTCCAACCTGCGTACGTGCACCTAGTGTCTGCGTACGCAGACATGGGCCTGTGTGCACATGTTGCCAAACATAAACCTTATTTTAACTCCTATTTTATTTGTTTCTTATCCAAATGCAAATATAACACCCTATTTTCATCCTTTTGCATACTTTGCCCCCATTTTTAGGTAGGGAAGCACTAACTATGTGGCGATATGATATAGGGTTCTTATTGTAGAAACAAGGGCCCACATTTGTGCAGTGGGCTTTGAGCCGATCATCTTTTACTACTAAAGAGGTCTGCCAATGCCATTCTGGTGTAGTCTCTGGTTGAGAGGTGGTGGGACACTACCCACACCTTCCACATTACTAATAGGGAGATGACTGTGACTCCCCATGACTTCCATTGCATGACCAGACTTAGGTGCGATGGGGCTTTCATAAACTTGGAGGGTGAGTTAGGCACTTAACTAGGTATAGACTTGTCCAGGAGGAGGTACACCACCGAGACTATGCGCTATTTCCACATTAAGATGGATTATAGGCTTCCCTATAGGTGACAGCCAACTACTACGTCCGGATGGTTATGGCCTTCTTGTTGTACTTTCTAGTGGCATATCTTTTTGCCAATGAAGGGCAGATGGTATCTTTGAGGTGGTTGGCCCTCTTCCACGACTTTGGGAAGGCTCGAGAGGCCAACTAGGGGTAGGCATGTCTTGCCTACTTGTACTCTTCTTTGGACACGCTCAACTAAGGGACTCTGCACCAGCTTGTGCGGCCTTCAAAGCTTCTTGAGGTTAGTTTTCTTTTATTTTCTTTTGCAATTATTTTCATCCTCACGTTATTTAGGCTCAAGAAAACAGCACATCATGCTCTTATAGTTACAAACTATCATCTTGCAAACTGTTCACATCTGCATCTTGCAACTGCTTTTCTTGTAAACTATCTTCTTGCAAACTGTCGTATTTGTTTCTTGTAACTGCTTTTCTTGCAAACTATCATCTTGCAAACTATCATATTTGTCTTTTCCTTTCCAATGTTATGTCGTTCAATATAGTCTCATTGCTCGTGGTGTGGATATAGATTTGAAGAGCTTCTCTTCAGTTAGGGCTTATTTCAATGGGCCATCTTTCGATGAGGTGAGCTAGGAATTCAATGCTTCTTATTATTTCTCTTGCATATCTCTTAAGGTTTTTCTTCTCTAACCCTATGTTTTATCATAGGTCATTTGGAGCCTATGGGCCGACCTCCCTCATGTTACGACCCTAGAGGCGGCTACTCTTTTCACTTTTTAAGATCACTCAGTCGGTCGAAGGTGTTGGCTTGAGGGCATTCTACTTGGCGGAGAGGGTACGCTGTCAGTTGGTGGGTAAGGATGCCCTACAGGTTCTGAAGGACCCTCCGGTGTTCATGCTTCCATTACGGATACAGAGTATTAGCAGTGGAGGAATGGCATTCCCTAATCCCTATACCTAGTGGGTTTCAGATGAATTGGACTATGAGGAGTTCAACAACACTCGCCTAATTCCCTCACTCCTACGGTATATGCGTTCTCTCTTCTCATTCATTTCCATTTTCCCTTTGCATTGCTTCACATGATGATGTTCACATGGGATACTTATGTCGGGCTGGTCCTGCTATTAGTGCTCCTATCGACCCTTCTCGCTTGCCTTGGTCGGTCTATGTCTATGGTTGTGATGGTTTTGCTCATGAGCGTGCGATGGGCCGCAACACAAATGTCATGGGCTACCTTTTTCTCGAAGGTGCACGAGCGGTGAGTTCTCCCTTATTCTTGTCCCTTCTCTTCTTATCTCATAACACTTGTTCTAATACCTTCTTTTTCTTTAAAATCCAACCCACTATACAGGAGCATGAAGAGCTAGTTTGGCTTGCAGGGAACCTTAAGCTATGGATGACCAAGTATTCTAGGTAGATCTACGGTCTTGAAGGGTTTGCCTACCTAGATGATGATGATGGTGATGGTGATGGTGATGGCGATGGTAGTGGCAATTCAGAGACTACTCATAGTTACTAGTTGTGGAAGAGGTGCTTCTGGTGATCCTGTAGACAAACAAACATAGATATAGTCATATAGCATATTTCCAATTTTTATTTCTCTTTTCTTTTTATTAGCGTGTATTTCTGCACTTTAACTTTTATTTGAGACATTGGGTTGTATTTAAGAACATCTTTTACATTTCTGTTTTTATTTAAGGCATGTACTTGATTTACAACTTGTGGGGATAATTGCATAATTCTATGCAATTTTACTTGATTTTTGATGCTTGAAAATCTGAACTCAATTATGCCTTGAGTAGTCTCTTAGACTATAGGAATCATAGGAGGGGTCTTGGCAGAGGAATCACGCTCCAAATAGAAAAGGGAATTCGGCTCTACCTTCCTTCCTGCGTGCACATAAGCGTTCCTATGTACACAGGTCTTGACCATGAGTACACAACCTTGACCTTGCATACGCATGCCGAGGGTTAGAAAAACCCTAGCTGCCCTATTTAAGTATAAAATAGCCATTGGGGGCCTCCAAAACCTTAACAAATGTACTTTAAGCTCAAAAGGCACTCCTTAGGGCTTTCCAATGGTAGAATTCTCTTCTTTAGAAGTCTCAGCATGGATTAAGAAGCTTGGCCTTAGTTTCAAAAAGGCCCATATTCCCTTCGGTCTCTCTTGTATCTTCCCATATCACAAAATCAAGGTGGATGAACCTCTTCTTTGTGTTGCTACCAACTTTTGGATTCTCACTCGGCATGTTCTTCATTACAATGGTGCAGAGATATGCCCTACTATTATAGAGTTCAATGCGATCATGGGTGAATCTGAGATTAATACTCTCATTCTTCCTACTACTAATGGGGATCTTCTTGCCTTAGTTCAAGCTCTTTTAGGGGTTTCTCTTGTCACTGTGCAGCATCAGTGCATGTTTAACAAGCTGAATATTTGCTTAATTTTTTTGAACTTTTCTCAATTGACTGTTCCTGTGGTTAGTAGGTCACGTTCTTATTACCTCAACGCTTTCTATTTATGCATTCTTGAGAGATACTTCTTGGTGTATGAGACAGTTCACATAGATCGAAGGATGAGTTTGGTGGTGTGAAGGTCCCTTTTTGGACAGTACCTAGGCCCAAGTAGAAACAAGAACCCTAGGCCCTCTTACTTATTGTTTTAAGGGACTGGACTTAGTTCACCACAGCTAAATGGGCTGATTACGAACTAGATGGTGCACAGAGCACAAATCCTATAACACATACCTACTAGCAAACAAGAAATATATGCATTGAACAGCAAGAAACAATTAAGGGTAATGTGATAAAGAAAGGCACAAAATAAACGTTAAAGGTCCCCAAGATAATGTGAACTATTTCATTACTTTCTCAATTGTGTAATACATTATGCTCACTAGGACGTGTTACAAAGTCCAATGAGTTCAAAAATCACAGACTTAGATGGCTCTTCAGGCCTCTAAGACTTGCAAAGTTTGAATCCCTTTGAATCTGAGTGTGTTCTCTAGTGGTTGTTTGAGGATATTAGGCAGTATTTCCCTTTCTTTTCTTACTTTCTTTGAGTTCTAACAGAGTTTTCTCAATGATTCTACTCTAATTCACTATTGCTAAATGCCTTTCACTGTTGAGTAGTTCCCCCTTTTATAGTGTCATCTTAGGGTTCCCGGGGTACCACTAATTCCCCCAATTTGCTCCCCTGGGTACTAGAACCAATGTTGTGCCAACACCATTGGTGGCTGGTCCCTTCCTTATTTTTCATAATTTCCTTTTTTTGGTGTTTCTTCCCCAAAAGTCTCCTGCTACCTTTCCGTTCTGGTATGTCTTAAAGAGCTGACCTTAGGTTTTTCTCCTTTTAAGGTTTCTAGTTCCCACCTTTTCAGACTCAACTTTTGGCTGCTTTTCCCTTTGTCATTTTTCTTAAGTGAGCTAATTCCTTCTTGCTAGGTTGAAAGTTCCCAGCCACTTCCCTTCATGGTTCTTCTTTTTGGGTTCCCCGAGGTACTAGCCCCTTGTTCATGATTTGTTGGTTCCCAAGCCTTTTGATTCCTTTTTGCATCATTGGGTGGCTAATAGGGACGTATCTATCCTCGTTCCTTGTGTTTCTTGGCATCCCCTTTGAGCTGTCTTACTCCAACTTTGGCTTTTGTCGCACGTCTCGAGGATTCCAATCAAAGGATTGGAATGTTCCAAATTCCCTATGTAAACAATTTATTATCTTTTAATTTGAGCAATAAGGGAATCATCCATTTATTATCTTTGCCTATTGTCATTACTTTTTTTTTTCTTTTTTCTTCTTTCTATGCCATGTAATTTTTGCCTATGACGTCCTTAGGGAATTTTCACCATGCCCATGGTCTTTTTCCCTATCTTTCGCCTAGACTGCCCTTTCGGGTTTTCAATCTAATGGGGTTCTTTTGCCTTAATTTTTGCCTAAGCAAACTTTTCGAGTTTTCAACCTAGCAGGCTTTTTTTTTTTTTTTTTCCTCTTTTTTTCCCTTTCAAATGTTATATCTTCGGAGTCTATCCATGTTGATTGAGTGAAGCATTTCCATGGTATTATGTCCTATCCATCTTCTCATCTATCAAAACCAATTGCTCATACCAATCTTCCTTTAGGACCTTGCTTTCCACTAGCACCCTCAAAGATTGTATCTCTACCTCAATAGGAAGGACTACCTTGCTTCCGTAGACCAAAGAGTAAGAGGTTGCCCTAGTCGATGCTCAAATAGTAGTTTTGTAACCCCATAGGGTGAATGGGAGTTTTTTGACCCAATCCTTGTATGTTACTACCATTCTGGCTAGGATATTCTTGACATTCTTATTGGTTGCTTCTACGGTCCCATTAATCTGTGGTCGGTATAGTGAAGACTTATGATGCTCAATGTGGTATAACTCCATGATCTTTCAAATTTCTCCCTCAAAGTGGGAGCCATTATTTGAGATAATCTCTTATGGTACCCCATTCTAGCAAATGATGTTATTCTCTATGAACTGAGCCATATGTTTTCCTTTCAATATGGAGTAGGAGGCTACCTCTACCCACTTGGTGAAGTAATCAATCGCCACTTGGATGTACTTATGTCCATTTGAAGCCTTAGGGGCTATCCTTCTAATCACATCTATGCCCTAAGCTGAGAAAGGCCAAGGAGAGGTCATGCTATATAGTTCACTTGGTATGTGTTTGGAAATCATGGCAACTTTTCATAAAGTCTACACAATCAGTCTCCATTGTGTTCTAATAGTACCTTATCCGTAGGATCTTTTTGGCTAACATTCTCCCATTTATGTGAGGACCACAAATCCCTTGATGAACTTCTTCCATGACTCTTTCAGCTTCTTCTTTCTTCAAAAAACGGAGGTGCACGACATCGTAAGATCTCCTATATAGTTGTCCTCCACGTAGGATATATTGCATAACCATCATTCTAATCGAACGGAGTTCTCTCTTATTGGTATCGTTAGGATATACTCCCAATTCCAAGAGTGATGACATAATTCCAAAGGAACCCCTTCTTCTTCTATAGCTAAGACTGAAGACTCGGTTTTCTCCTTATGCACTAACTCATAACTTTGCTCAATTTCTATATGTCATGTCCATACTCCTTCCGATATTTCAACCATGGAGGCTAAGGTAGCCAAGGCATCTGCAAACTGATTTTAAGCCCTAAGGATGATAGTGTGTTCAATCTTATCAAAGGTTTTGGTCAAGTCCTCTAAATAATGTTGATAAAGCTTCAAATATTCTTCCTTTACCTTCCATAACTTTTGTGCTTGGGCTATGACTAAAGTCAAGTCCCCAAAGACCTCTGCTTCTTTTACCCTTAACTCCTGAAGAGCTTCCATTTCGACGATACAAGCTTCATATCACCACGTTATTAGTCGCCTCAAAGTTTAATTTGACTGCCAAGGGCACATGAGATCTGTCAGGGGTGATTAAAAGTACTCCTATCCCATTCCCATATTGGTTCACGGCTTCATCAAAGTACATCTTCCATGCCCCTAATTCAACTTCCAAAATATCCTTATATGGGAAATCCTCTTTTCCATCATCTCCTTCTATGGGCTTCTCAACAAAAAAATTTGACACGGTGCTTCCTTTGATCGTTTTTCTGGCCATATAATTTAAATTGAATTCTGCTACTAGGATCAACCATCTTGACAACCTTCCACTCAAGGAAGGTTTCTCAAATAGGTACTTCAATGGGTCCATTCTGGCTACTATTTATATTTGAAAAGGTAGGATAATGTGCCTTAACTTTTGCATGGCCCATACAAGTGTGAAACACGATTTCTCTATGGGTGTGTATATTGTCTCATAATCATGGAATATTTTGCTCAAATAGTACACCCTTGCTTCGGGGGTATTAGGATGGGTGGATGGAGGAGGTATTTCTTGATAAGATCCAAGGATTTCTGACATTCATTGTTCCATGCATGGGGTTCATTCTTTCTCAAAAGCTTAAAGATGGGCTCACAAGTGGAAGAGAGTTTGCCGATGAATAGGCTGATGTATTGTAGTCGACCTAGGAATCCCTTTATTTCTTTCTCACTCTTAGGTGGAGGCATCTCCAATATGGCTTTGATCTTTGATCAATTAACTTCTATCCCTTTATCACTTACTAGGAAGCCTAGCAATTTCCAAGCTGTTACTCCAAAAGTACATTTTTGAGGGTTCAACCTCAACCAATACTCCTTGATCCTTTGAAAGAACATCAAATTAATGATGTGACCTTCCCTATCCTTGGATTTCATGATCATGTCATCAACATACACCTCAACCTTATTGTGCATCATGTTATGTAACAAGGTTGTGGCCATCCTTTGGTAGATTGCTCCCGCATTCTTAAGCCCAAATGGCATTACCGTGTAACAATAGATTCCCCATTTTGTGGTAAAGGTAGTTTTAGTCATATCCTTAGGAGCCATCTTGATTTGGTTATAATCCTAAGAAACCATCTATGTGTTGGGAAATATAGACCCCAGTTGATAGAATTAACAAGTTTTAAACCCAAGTTGTTAATTAGATTTATTATCAATAAAACTTGTTAAAACAAACAAACATCAATATCATGTCAAAATAATATGCAGCGGAAAAAATAAATAAGACAAGATATGATGACCCAGGAAAACCAATGAAACCAACCAGTTTCACAGTAAAAAACCTGGGGGGAAACCTTCCCGAAAAGCAATTCACTATAGTAAAGAGAAGTTTCAGATCTAGTACAAAACCTTTGTCCCTAGACTCTACAATCCCTGTAGATGAACTCACAGCAGAAACCTTCTATTGCTTCAGAACCTCTGAACTCTTCAATATATGAACGCCACCCTTTGATGCACGAATCCCAATACGTGACTAACCAATTGCGCGGATCCCAGTACGCGACTTCAATCACCAACTAGAAGAAGATGTTGGCTGCAAAGTTCTTCACTTCATCAAGAATGAAGATCAAGAAGCACTTGGTTACAAAACCCTAAGGCGCAAAGACGCAGTAGCTTCTTTTTCAGAGAGAATAATCTTTTGCATATGTTCTCCTTGTATTCTCTTATTCTCTTGTGATACGGCCTCCAAAATAAGCCTTATATAGGTCTAGGGTTGTGGGAAAAGAAACCCTACTTAAATACATAAGCCTGGCCCAAAAATCAAAAAGCTGAAATTCCGTAACCTCGACAGATAGCAGCTATCGAGGAGGTGTCGAGCAGGTGTCGAGGTTTAATGAATCTCAACAGATACAGCTATCGAGAAGGTGTCGAGAAGGTGTCGAGGGGACAGAAACTTTCTCGATCGGTCGACCAGCTATCGAGAAGCTATCGAGATTGCGATAAGAATCAGCTGAAGATCTCGACAGATAGCTAGGTATCGAGGAGCTATCGAGAAGGTGTCGAGATTTAATGAAATTGCACTTCAGCTTGTTTTTCTTGGACAGACTTGATGACTTCAACACTTGATCTTGAAACATGGTTTCTTGAAGTATTAAACACATCCTAGATCTACCCAATTACAAGTAAAGTGCGTTTTGTCAAAGGATTAGCCAACTACATAAAAATATGTCCTTAACAATCTCCCCCTTTGGCAATCCGTGACAAAACCACAACAAACAAATGAACATATGAGAAAAGTCATAAATCACTCAACTCATACTCACTTGTTACATACAGTAAAATCTATCCTAACACAAACTCTTGAAAAACTTTGCAAGAAGAGAGTTCATGGCAAGTGGACTTTGACAACCTGTATTTCTGAAACACTTAAACAAAACTTATCAAGGCATCTTGTGTGAAACAGAAATAATAGATTGCATACAAATATAAAGAAACATGTGTATAAAGATAGAAAAGAAACAACACATGTAGAGGTAGGTGAAGAAAACATACATCATCATATAAAGAAGATAAGCACAATGTATGTAAACATGGTCACAAGACCCAAGGTACAAGAAGAAGGAAGTAAGCACTCCCCCTAACAAGATGAAACACAACTCCCCCTTACAAAGGAATGTAAGTCTCCCCCTAACTTGTAGAATCTCAAACTCCACAAATTCTCCCCCTTTTTGTCATGATTGACAAAGGGTACAAGAAGCTAGAAAGCTTCACCGGAGAAACATAAAGATGATCAAGGATGATCATCGGGGCACAAGAAATTCATATAAATGCATGAATGTAATGAAACAAGATGCTATGGATGACAAAAGAAAGATGCAAAACATACTCACACACTAAACAAGTCTAACCGATTTTATATTTCAAAAACAAGTCATGACAGTTTAGTGAGCATACAAAAGCACATGTAAACCTAGTGATGGCCAAATCACATTGTACCTGCACATGTATCAAAAGTAGCAAAGAATATTGCGTGTTGTGTGTGAAAAACATCGCAAGATTGCATATGTGTATACATGTTATGACGATCTGAGATATGAGAGAATAACTTTAACTCACACACAATCATAACTGTTTGATGGGGACTATCACCTTTGAGGTACATCCTATAACTCCCACATCTCCTAGAATACACGCTTGCAACCATTTTAAAGCATTTTAATCTTTTTGCTTTTTTTTGCATATTTTCTTTTTAAAGCATATCATACATGGGCTTATGAGAAAGAAAAGAAATACCCATTGATATTTGACATTTCAATTTTGCTATGCCTAAGCACACAAATGTCATTGACATCACACTTTTGCTATGCCGAAGCATACAGATGTCATTAATGATTGGCGGGCAACAGTGGTGAGATGGTTATTTATGCCTTTCTCTTAGGATTTTCTAGTCCTACCCGTCAAAAAGAGTGATATGAGTGTTAAGTCTAAGAAATAACCTAATCTTACTCATCACAAACATGAGCCACAAAACTCACTTGCTTAGTTGTGCATAAAGATGCTCATCTTAAGCTACAAGAGATACAAAGTTTAGAAAACTTTGTTTCATTGGCCATCTAAGGTACACAAGTACCAATGTACACAAACACATACTGTTTTTGTATTTCTGATTTTTCAATTTTTATTTTGAAAAACAACAAAATAAAGACTAAACAACCAAACAAAAACAGACAAACAACATGAGAGCATGAAAGAAAGATGCATATGCATGAAGGCATGATAGAAAAATGCAGATGCATGAAAGCATGATTTCAAAAACAGATAAGAAATCAAGCAAAGAAAGTCCTACTTTAGATAGAAAGAATTAAAGCAGAGGACAAACAGAAAAGACAATTAAGTCTTAGGCTCCTTTCTCACCCACACAGCACGAGTCTTTGGCTGTGAAGATGAAAAGGCACGTGTCCTAGTATGTCTACTAAAGGACATAGAAGAATTAGAATTCTCCTGAAATTGAGTTAAAAAGCTCAAAACTTTTAATAACTCTCTAAACAAAGGTGTAGGTCCTTGAGAGGAAACCTGTGACCGTTTGGATAATTGCTTATGAGGATACAACCTAAAGCAATTAGGACGAATATGTCCAAAAACACCACAATGATGACAAACATGAGGTTTAACAAAGGATTTAGATTTCATACCTTTATTACCTTTCTCAGATTGGGGCACAAAGACAGTCCTTAATCCAGAGGCTGTGGATGAGGAAGGACTGGAGGAAATAGCATATCCTAAGCCAGTCTTATCAGAGGCTTCCTGAAGGGTCATCTTCTTAGGTACTTCATCATCAGAAGAATCCTCACTGTCACTAGCATTCTCCACAATCACCTTATCGGTTGTGGCAGCAAAGGCCATAACTTGATGACATTCATCCACAAACTCATCAGAAGAGTCATCATCAGTATCACTCCAGGTAGCAACTAACCCTTTCTCTTTTGGCTTCTCGGTCTTTTCCTTCATGAGGTAGTTTGGACACTCTATCCTCATATGACCAAAACCTTTGCACTCATGGCATTGAATAAGGGGTTTTTCATTCTTGCCCTTCCTAGAGGATTTAGGTTTCCTAGGAGGTTTGCCCTTATCCTTTTTCCTAAACTGAAGAAGCTTGATAATCTCATCAGTTATGAAGGTTAGATCCTCATCCTCATCTTCACTTTGATCTTCATCTTCAGAGTCCTCAGTCTCTTCCTCTATACCCTTGAGAGCCAAGTTTTTGCTCTTTCCACCTTTTCCCATTGAGCCTAATCCCATCTCATAGGTTTGAAGGTTCCCTACAAGCTCAGTCAAAGGAATTTGATCAATGTCCTTGACTTCTTCAATGGCAGTGATCTTGGCATGGAATTTTTCAGGTAAGGACCTAAGGATTTTTCTAACAATTTTGGATTCTGCAATAGATTCTCCAAGATTGAAGGTAGAATTCACAATATCCTTGAGTTTGGCATAAAACTCATCAAAGGTCTCATCCTCCTCCATCCTTATTTCTTCAAAACTACTAGTGAGTTGTTGAAGCTTCACAGTCTTTACTGCCTTGGTACCTTCATAGGTGGTCTCAAGAATGGTCCATGCTTCCTTGGCAACTTCAGTGGATGAAATTTTCTTGAATTCTTCATTGGTCACCCCACAAAACAAAGCATTCAAGGCCCTACTATTGAAATTTGCAGCTACAATAGTTGCATCATCCCAATCCACAGGTGCTTCCTTTGGCTTAATCCAGCCAACTTCTACAGCTTGCCAAACCTGTTCACCTAAAGCCTGCAAGAACACTTTCATACGAACTTTCCAGTACGCATAATTAGTTCCATCAAATAAAGGAGGTATATATAAAGATTGTCCTCTATCCATGACAACAGGGGTCAATGGATCACACTCAGGAAATTAATCCAATCAGAGTGAACCCGCTCTGATACCACTTGTTGGGAAATTTAGACCCCAGTTGATAGAATTAACAAGTTTTAAACCCAAGTTGTTAATTAGATTTATTATCAATAAAACTTGTTAAAACAAACAAACATCAATATCATGTCAAAATAATATGCAGCGGAAAAAATAAATAAGACAAGATATGATGACCCAGGAAAACCAATGAAACCAACCAGTTTCACAGTAAAAAACCTGGGGGGAAACCTTCCCGAAAAGCAATTCACTATAGTAAAGAGAAGTTTCAGATCTAGTACAAAACCTTTGTCCCTAGACTCTACAATCCCTGTAGATGAACTCACAGCAGAAACCTTCTACTGCTTCAGAACCTCTGAACTCTTCAATATATGAACGCCACCCTTTGATGCACGAATCCCAATACGTGACTAACCAATTGCGCGGATCCCAGTACGCGACTTCAATCACCAACTAGAAGAAGATGTTGGCTGCAAAGTTCTTCACTTCATCAAGAATGAAGATCAAGAAGCACTTGGTTACAAAACCCTAAGGCGCAAAGACGCAGTAGCTTCTTTTTCAGAGAGAATAATCTTTTGCATATGTTCTCCTTGTATTCTCTTATTCTCTTGTGATACGGCCTCCAAAATAAGCCTTATATAGGTCTAGGGTTGTGGGAAAAGAAACCCTACTTAAATACATAAGCCTGGCCCAAAAATCAAAAAGCTGAAATTCCGTAACCTCGACAGATAGCAGCTATCGAGGAGGTGTCGAGCAGGTGTCGAGGTTTAATGAATCTCAACAGATACAGCTATCGAGAAGGTGTCGAGAAGGTGTCGAGGGGACAGAAACTTTCTCGATCGATCGACCAGCTATCGAGAAGCTATCGAGATTGCGATAAGAATCAGCTGAAGATCTCGACAGATAGCTAGGTATCGAGGAGCTATCGAGAAGGTGTCGAGATTTAATGAAATTGCACTTCAGCTTGTTTTTCTTGGACAGACTTGATGACTTCAACACTTGATCTTGAAACATGGTTTCTTGAAGTATTAAACACATCCTAGATCTACCCAATTACAAGTAAAGTGCGTTTTGTCAAAGGATTAGCCAACTACATAAAAATATGTCCTTAACACTATGAAAGACTTCAAGGCACTCCCAGTCATATTATCCTCCAAGAGGTCTATATGAGGAAGTGAGAAATCATCCTTAGGGCAAGCTTTGTTTAAATCTCTAAAATCCACACACATTCTTACCTTTCCATTCTTCTTTGGTATGGGCACAAGATTGGCTATCCACTCTGATAATAGCTTAATTTTGCATATTTTTATCATTATTAGAAATCATTATCATACTTATTTTGAGTTAACTCATTTATTTTATAGTTGATTTTGGAATAATGCTGAATAATCAATTTTGTATTTAATTGAATTTTAATGCATGGATTTGTCTTTTGTAGGATAATGAAAAAAAATAAGTGGATTTGTGCAAAGAAGAAAGCTAATGGACTTTACTTTTACAAGGGCCATGATGAAGTCAAAGAAGGCCAACCCAATTAAATTCAAGTTCAATTGGAGCAAGGAATCAAAGGAAATTTGTATCTAATCCAAGTCCAATTCGGATTACGATTCCAGCTTGCACACCAGTTAGTATTTGGCGCATAACTTTTGGCTCAGATGTCCAATCGGAATGATTCAAGTTGAGCTGGAAATCTAACTTAAAGGTCTACAACTTTGTAGTTTACCAAAAGTCCTAATTCTGAAGCTAAATGGGCCAAAAATGTCGGTTAATTGAAGCCTAAAATCCTGGGATTTTCTCCAAACGGGAATTCAACTTGTAATAGGATTTCTTGACCTATTTAAAGGCTTTTTAGGGCAAAATTCAAAGGGGGAGCTGCTGTAGAACATAATTTAGGTTTTATTAAAGTTTCTTCACAGTTTTAGAGTTTTATTTGTGTTATGGCTTGCTAGAAGCCTTGCTAAGGCAATGGGTGAAACCCAACCGTTTATTGGTATGTTCTTAACAATTATTTATTGGTTTTAATGATTATGTTTTTATGTTTTTGATTATTTTACTCATCTAGAAAAGTGTTTAGTTCTGTATAATCATTGATTTATCGTAGACTCCGGGCATATTAAATGCTTAGTATTCCCTGCGAACTAATTCACTAGTTTTGTTTTGCCTAAAATCAATCATTCTTGAGACTACCTTAGACAATTCATTCTTGAGTTTTTATTGTTAAATCATCCGACTAAGATCATCCTTCGTATGAATTTTAGTTGAGTTATAAAATAAATATTGTTAAGACTACCAATAAATGTGTTATGTGTGGATCCCTAAACCTTAGCACCTTAATATATTGTTATTTTCTCTCAATTTAAATTACCTCTACTAAACTATCAAAAATCTCTTCAGTTAAACCTTATTATTTTAGTTTTATTCTTTTGTGGTTTGCTAATCAATTCCCTTTTCCCTGTGGATTCGACCTCGGACTTTTCGAGTTATTACTTCGTGACAATCCTGCACTTGGGAGCATTATTTAAGTCACAGCAAGTTTTTGGCACTGTTGTCGAGGATTAGGCTATTAGAGAAGCATTCCACTTTGTTTGGAGAGGTTTTCGGCATTAAATTTCTTCACATATTTGGTAATATCTCTCCAACTCTTTCCTTTTTAAGTAGTTTAGTTTTCTTTATGAGTTTTTCTTTTATTTTTACTTCTTTTTATTGTTAAAGTTTTTTTTTTCTTTTCTTTTCTTTTCTTTTTCTTTTTCTTTCTTGCTTTGCTATTGCATGAGTGTTTGGTGTTGTGATAGTGATAATCGCTTGGTTAGAATTGATTCTAATAATTTGTTTGGCAATTTATCTGATTCTTTCACACATTCTCACACACTTGATATCATGGCGGACTTAGAGAGTAATCATGGTGATGAGAATAATTTAAATAATGAAAACTTCCATGCTTACCAACCCATTAGAACTCTCAGGGACTATTTGCAACCTACTAGGAGTAGTGCACCATCATGCATCATTTTTCCAACTAATGCAAATAATTTTAATTTTAAGCCCGGTATGATTTCATTACTTCCTAAATTTCATGGCTTAGATTATGAAAATCCTTACCTACACTTTAAGGAATTTGAGGAGGTATGTTCTACCTTCCATGACCAATCATGTAATGAAGAGACCATTAGGTTGAAGTTGTTCCCTTTTTCTCTTGAAGACAAGGCAAAAAATTGGCTTAATTCTTTAAGACCTAGGTCAATTGGTACTTGGCAAGAGATGCAAACTGAATTTTTAAAGAAATTTTTTCCAATTCATAGGACTAATATTTTTCACAAAAAGATAATGAGACATTTTATCAATGTTGGGAAAGATTTAACATTTGCTTAATGCTTGTCCACATCATGGCTATGAAACTTAGCGTATAATTAGTTTTTTCTATGAAAGTTTAACTCCAAAGATGCGCCAATTTATAAAGATAATGTGCAATAAAGAATTTTTGAATAAAGATCCTGATGGGGCTTTTGATTATTTTGATCTCTTAGCTGAGAATGCCCAATCTTGGAATACCATTGATACCTCAGATAGGTCTAGAGCATCCACCAACCCCTTTGGGGGTGGTAAGTACCAACTTAGGGAAGATGGTGACCTTAGTGCTAGGGTGGCTAGTCTAACCAGGTAGCTTGAAGCCATGGAATTAAGAAAGGTCAATGGAATCAATACTGTGCCTAAAATTGATGAAGTTTGTAGAACTTGTGAGAGCATGGAACACTCTACCAATGAATGCCCTACTATTCCAGCTTTTAAAGAGATGTTACATGATCAAGCAAATGCTATAACATGGTGAAAAAACCATACCCTTCCCCCTATTCAAAGATGTACAATTCAGGGTGGAGGAATCACCCAAATTTTAGTTGGAGGAATGATAATGTGGTTGCACCTCCTACACATGGTACTTCAAATTTTGTTCCTTATAATCCCCTTCCAAAGAAGAGTCTTGAGGACACCTTGCAACAATTCATGCAAACTCAATCCACCATTAATAATCAAAACTCACAAGCCATAAATGACATTAGGAGCACTCTCACTAAATTGACCACATCCATGAGCACAATAGAAAAGGGTAAGTTTCCATCTCAACCACAACCAAACCCCCAAGGTCAATTTTGTGTTGATGATTGTAGTTTCTTTGAAATAAAGTGAGTCAAGTTAAATCTGTAACTACTCTTCGTAGTGGAAAAATCATTGAGAAAGATACTCCTAAAAGCAATACACATGATGAATCTTCCAAAATAAAGAGTAGTGATGAAGTCCTTGAGCCTAAATCTAATGAAATTGAAAGGTGTCATATCCCTACTCTTTTTCCCCAAAGGTTGATTCCACCTTAAAAAGTGAATCAAAATTTTGAAATCCTAGAAGTGCTTAAGCAAGTTAAAGTGAACATTCCTCTTTTGGATGCCATAAAGCAAATTCCATCATATGCTAAATTTTTTAAAGATTTGTGTACTGTTAAGCGTAAGCTTAATGTACATAAGAAGGCATTTTTGATTGAACAAGTTAGTGTAATCATTCAAAACAATAGACCTCCAAAGTTTAAAGATCCAGGTTGTCCCACTATTTCATGTGTGATTGGTAACTCAAGAATAGAGAAAGCTTTGCTTGATCTTGGGGCAAGTGTGAATCTTTTGCCATATTCAGTGTATGAGCAATTAGGTCTAGGCGAGTTAAAACCCACTTCCATAATTTTACAACTTGCCGATCAATCTGTGATTGTTCCTAAGGGTGTTGTTGAGGATGTTTTGGTTCAAGTGGACAAATTTTATTTTCCTGTTGACTTTATTATTTTGGATATGCATCCTGTTTCTAATGCTAATTCTCAAATATCTGTGATTTTAGGATGCCCATTTCTTGCAACTTCTAATGCATTGATAAATTGTAGAAGTGGAGTCTTAAAATTATCTTTTGGGAATATGACTCTTGACCTTAATATTTTTAATAATTGTAAGCAACCTAAGGATGAAGAGGATGTGCATGAAGTTGACTTAATTGAAACACTTGTTCAAGAAAAATTCAACAAAACATGTTTTTCAGATCCATTAGAAGCTTGTCTAGTAAATTCATGTGATTTTAATTTTGATGAGAATTCTGAAATTGCATACATTCACTATCTTTTGGAATCTGCGCAGGAATTGGAAGCGAGCAATTGGAAATTGAAATATGAGGAGTTGCCACCTCGTGAGATAAAGTTGTTGCCATCTAGTGAGCAAGTACCAAAATTGGAGTTAAAGCCCTTGCCCGTTGAGCTCAAGTATGCTTTTCTAGGAACCAATGAGACTTTTCCTGTGGTAATATCTTCTAAACTTGACTCTTTGCAAGAAGGTAAGTTAGTAAATGTTTGAGAAAACATAAGAGTGCCATAGGATGGAACATAGCTGACATTAAAGGAATTAGCCCATTGGTTTGTACTCACAAGATTTATTTAGAGGACAATGCTAAACCATTTAGGGAGATGCAACGTAGGTTAAACCCTACAATGAAAGAGGTAGTTAGGACTGAAGTGATCAAATTGTTAGATGTGGGTATCATATACCCCATCACATATAGTAAATGGGTAAGTCCTACTTAAGTGGTGCCTAAGAAGTCTGCAATAACTGTGGTAAAAAATGAGAATAATGAGTTAATTCCAACTCGTGTCACCACAGGTTGGCACATGTGTATTGATTATAGAAAATTGAATGCAGTCACTAGGAAAGATCACTTCCCTTTTCCTTTCTTGGATCAAGTTTTAGAAAGAGTAGTGGGTCATGAGTATTATTGTTTTTTAGATGGGTATTCTGGGTACTATCAAAATGAAATTGCACTTGAAGATCAAGAGAAAACCACATTTACTTGTCCTTTCGGTACTTTTGCATTTAGGAGGATGCCGTTTGGTTTACATAATGCACCTGCCACTTTTCAGAGATGCATGCTAAGTATTTTTAGTGACATGGTAGAACATTATTTAGAGGTTTTCATGGATAAGTTTTCTGTGTTTGGTGACTCTTTTGATGAATGCCTTTCTAATTTGCAAAAAGTCTTAACTAGGTGTGAAGAAAAGAATTTACTATTAAATTGGGAAAAGTGTCATTTCATGGTCACAAAAGGGATCGTATTAGGCCACATCGTTTCTTCAAAAGGCATTGAGGTGGATAAAGCAAAGATTGAGTTGATTGCTAATTTGCCTACACCTAAGACTGTTAAAGATGTGAGATCATTCCTAGGACATGTAGGATTTTATAGGAGGTTCATAAAAGACTTTAGTTTCATATCTAGACCTATGTGTAACCTCCTAACAAATGACACTCCCTTTGAATGGACCCAAGCTTGCCAAGAAGCTTTTGATAAGCTAAAAGGCATGCTTACCACTACACCTATCATGCAACCATCAAATTGGACTTTACCTTTTGAAATTATGTGTGATGCAAGTGATTATCCGATTGGAGCTACTTTAGGGCAAAGAAAGGATAAAAAATCTCATGTAATTTGTTATGCAAGTAAGACTTTGAATGAAGCTCAAATGAATTATTCTACAACTGAAAAAGAGTTACTTGCTGTGGTATTTGCCTTAGATAAATTCCATTCATATATTATTGGTTCTCTTGTTGTTGTTTTCACTAACCATGCAGCTTTAAAATATCTTCTTTCAAAGAAGGATGCAAAGCCAAGGTTGATTAGATGGATTCTTCTACTACAAGAATTTAATACCACCATCAAAGATAAAAAAGGAGTAGAAAATGTGGTGGCAGACCATTTGTCACTCCTCACTTTTAATGAATCCATGGATGCATTGCCCATTAGGGATTCATTCCCTGATGAACAATTGTTTTCCGTCTCTACTTTGCCTTGGTATGCTGATATTGTCAATTTTCTTGTCATAGGCCAAACACCATCTCACTGGAGTGCTTAAGAAAAGAAACGCTTCATGGTTGAGGTAGACAATTTTTTCTATGATGATCCTTATTTATTTAAGTACTGTCCAAATCAAATCATTAGGAGATGGGCCCCTGATAATGAAATATTTAGTGTCATCTCCTTTTGTCATAATGAAACTTGTGGAGGCCACTTTTCTTCAACCATTGCAAAGATTTTGCAATGTGGTTTTTATTGGCCTAATATGTTTAAAGACACTCATCATTTTTGCAAATCTTGCGAGTCTTGTCAAAAGTTGGGAGGAATAACTCGTAGGAATATGATGCCTTTAAACCCAATTTAGTTGTTGAAATTTTTGATTGTTGGGGCATAGATTTCATGGGTCCATTCCCTCCTTCTTTTGGACATCTTTACATTCTAATGGCTGTAGATTATGTTTCAAAATGGGTTGAGGCTATTTCTTGTAAAAAGAATGATCACAAAGTTGTTTTGAAATTTTTAAAGGAAAATGTTTTGTCAAGGTTTGGCATCCCTAGGGCAATTATTAGTGATGGGGGCTTGCACTTTTGCAACTGACCTTTTGAGGCATTAATGAGAAAATATTGCATAACACACAAGGTTGCCACCCCATATCACCCCCAAACAAGTGGACAAGTTGAGCTTGCCAATAGAGAGATTAAACAAATTTTGGAAAAGACAGTTAACCCAAATCGTAAAGATTGGTCTTTGAGGTTGAATGATGCACTTTGGGCGTACCGCAGTGCCTATAGAAACATTCTTGGTATGTCTCCCTATAGACTTGTTTATGGTAAAGCTTGTCACTTACCTATGGAATTGGAACATAAATCATATTGGGCAATGAAGATGTTTAACTTTAACTTAGACAAGGCTAGTTCATTGAGAAAATTGCAATTGAATGAGTTGGAAGAAATTTGTCATGATGCATATGAGAATTCTAGGATTTCTAAAGAAAGAATTAAGGTTTTTAATGACAAAAAAATTTTAAGGAAATCTTTTGAACCATCTCAAAAAGTTTTTTTGTATAATTCTAGGTTACTTTGTTCCTCGGCAAATTGAGATCTAGATGGACTGGACCTTTCATTGTTAAAAATGTTTTCCCCCATGGTGCCATAGAAATTGAAAATCCTAAGAATTGTAACATATTTAAGGTGAATGGACAATGTCTTAAGCCATTTCTTGAGAATTTTTCACAAGATGAGGAATCCATTAATATGGAGAATCCCATTTATCAAGACTTGCCAAGCAATTAGCATTAGTATTTGTGTCGTAGTTTAGATTGTTTTATTTTTATTTTTATTATTTTTGTTGTTTTGTTTTCTAACCCATTTTGCAGGTGTTAAAGTTTTTTTTTTTTTCTATTCATTTATATTCATCTCTTCAAGGTACTCTTTACTCTTTATTGTTTTTCCTTGTTATCATTGAGGACAATGTAAGTTTTAGGTTGGGGGGAGGAACTTGGGATGATTTGCATTTGTTTTTATTTTACTTTAATTTTTTTTGGTTATTTTTAGTGATTTTTGTTTTTGTTTTTGTTTTTAGTCCAATTTAAAAAAAAAAAAAATTAGAAGTGTTGCTTTAGCAAGAGTTTTAAGTCAAAGTTTTTTACGCTACTTCTATCTAAAGAATTCCACTGTTTTTCATGCTCAAATAGTATGCACATGCACTTTAGCCACATGAACATGTTTCTTGGTTGAGAGATAGAGATGACTTTGAAAATCTTGAAAATAAAATGTAGAGGCTATAACCCAAGTGAGTTCTTGAGCCATTCATTTTTTAGAGTGTTATTTTCTTTTGACCTCATTTTTCATTTGGAAGCACATAACTTTGTTGTTGCTTAGTCTCATTATTCTTTATTTGGTCAAATGCTAAGAATTCATCAAATTTTATGCCACACCTAAATATGTTAAAGTCATGGATTTTGAAGAACTATCCCAATCCTTAAGATATGACTTTGTTAATTTTGAGCCTTTATTATTTTCTTTCTTGATACATTACCGCTAGTCACCCATTTAAGCCTATTATTTTAGCCGTTCTTTCTGAAACCCTTTCCTAAGGTGTTCCAAGAATGAATGCAACCAAATTGTCTTATTACGATAAATTTGTGGTGAAATAGTTGGAAGAAAAGGAAGACTCACTCAAAAAAAAAAAAAAAAAAAAGAGTCATAAATAGAAAAGGAAAAATGTTGAGAAAAAAAAGGGAATGAGAAAGAGGAAGAAATAGAGAATGAATTTGTTGATGAAATTTTTAAAAAAGAAAAAAAAAGTGAAAGTGCAAGATTCAAGAAAGTTGAGAGAATAAATTAATTGTCATATATTCAAAAGAAGTTGTCTCTTTAATTATTCTTGGGAACATTTTTTATTTTTACCTATAACCTTTGTTCTAAATTCCTCTTCTTTACCCTACATTACATCCCAATGAAAGTCCTATTTGATCTTAAGGAAGGTATGGTTTGGATCCTGACATGACTAATCAATGTGTGTGGTATAATATTCTTAGTGTTTGGCATCCTTTCATGAGACTATAAATATCCATTATTTTGCTTCACCGTTCTTCATCTTATTAATATGTGAGATATTAGTCTTTGTTCTATATTATTCTACTCACATATGTTTGAGAGTGTTACACCATTTTCAGAGTGATTTTATTTGTTGAGTGTTAACAATTGTGAGATTTGAGTTGAAGCATAACTCCGGATAGAAATTCAAGCCATATTTTATCTTAAGACTAAGGTAGTGTTTGTGTTGGCTAAACTATTCACACACTAAGTATTGATGGCATGTGGAGTATCTTTGGTGGTTGTTAGTGTTTTGACCTTTGATTAACTATTTCTATTAAAATAATAATTATTTGTTATTTTGTGTCTTTGTCTCGAGTCGCTTAAATTGCTAGGAACTAACAATGAGCTAGTTGGGGAGTGTGATAATAGCTTAATTTTGCATATTTATATCATTATTAGAAAGCATTATCATACTTATTTTGAGTTAATTCATTCATTTTATAGTTGATTTTGGAATAATGCTGAATAATCAATTTTGTGCTTAATTTAATTTTAATGCATGAATTTGTCTTTTGTAGGATAATGAAATTAAATAAGTGGATTTGTGCAAAGAAGAAAGCTAATGGACTTTACTTTTACAAAGGCCATGATGAAGTCAAATAAGGCCAACCCAATTAAATTCAAGTTCAATTGGAGCAAGGAATCAAAGGAAATTTGTATCTAATCCAAGTCCAATTCGGATTAGGATTCCAGCTTGCACACCAGTTAGTATTTGGAGCATAACTTTTGGCTCAAATGTCCAATCGGAATGATTCAAGTTGGGCTGGAAATCTAACTTAAAAGGCTACAACTTTGTAGTTTACCAAAAGTCCGAATTCTGAAGTTACACTTAGCTTGGTGTACGGGTTTAATGAACCTTACTTTCAATTACTTTGTGACCTCTTCTTTGATCTTTAGGAGTCATTCAGGCCTTAACTTTTGCCTAACGGGCACCATGTGAGCATTGGTATCAATGTGGTGTTGAGCTATCTTGGGATCGATACCAAGCATATCTTCATAGGACCATGCAAACACTTCTTGAAATTCTTTGAGAAGTTTTTTGAGATATTTTCTTTCTTTTTCATCTAGGGTTGAGCTAATTTTAATTAAGCATGGATTCTCATCATTGCACAAATTAATAGTTTCAAAAGTTGGTTCCATAGTTTCAATTTTCTTTTCCAATTTTTTATTAATTTTATTTTCAAATTCATTAGAATCATTTAAGTGTAGAATTTCAATATTATGGGACACATCAAAATAAGCCAAATCAGAATTTATCTTATTGAAAATGTTGAAAAGTACATTGGAACTTGCATTACAAAATTTCTTTCCTTCATTGTTAGAAAACCCTACCGAAGTCCAATTATCGAGGTGCCCTTGTAGACATCGCATTTTGTACCCTTTTCGACTCAGGCCCCCGTTCCCCAATGATACCCAAACTCTAAGGCCCAAGGCCAGTTTAGAGCCCAATCAGATATCAAATTGACTTAAGGAGTATTAAAATAGAAAATATAACCTTTTAAATGAGCAAAAATCTATTTTTGGAAATAAATGAACAAAGAGGCCCTCGGCCCACGTACGTGGGTAGTAGCCTGTGTATGTGGGCCAAAGCATGCATAGCTAGGGTTTCAAAGACATAAAAAAGGCAAGTTTTCTGCAATAATGGTTAAGGTTTGGAATTCCCACATCGTCTGGGAGCCATTCCAACCCCCATTTTTTTCACTATATAAAGCCTTACATGGTACATTTTCAAAACACATAGAAATCTCACGGAAAAAATACAAGATTATCTAGAAAATATTAAATCAATAGGGAGTTTTTCACAAAATACCCTCAAGTCAATTTTGTTTGATTGGGACCTTTTCTGGCCCTAATCCTTTAAGTTTAACGTTGCTAGTCACTTTATTGTTGGTTTGTGAATAGATTTAACTAAAGGGAGCGGTCAAAATTCAAGCTTGGAAAGCTTTTTTGTGAGGTATCTAGTCTAAGCTTTTCTTTTTCCTTTCTTTCATTCTCTACTTTTAAATCTTTTTGTTTGCTTTACTTGTTTGTTATAGTATGTTTTAATATGATTTTCTAGATTAGGTTTATGTTTTGTATGCTTAAAAAGCATGTAAGGGTGTCAGATTTAGTGTTTTAGGCTTGATTGTGTCTTTAGGGTTTCTGGGCAAGAACTTATGTACGCATAATCTTGCCTGTGCATGTAGGCTTGTTCTTGCATGCGTAAACCGCTGCCCAGAAACCCTAATTATTGTTTTTTGTTTATTTTGCTTTTGCTTTCACATGTTGTTTTGTTTAGCTTCTTTTCCATATTTTTATGCTTCCAAAGTCTCTGTTTCACATATTTGTTTGCTTATTTGCTATCACATGTTAGAATTAGGATTCATCTTATGTTTTCTTTGTTTCAATGCCATGATCATGCATTCATATGCTCATGCATAATGCCATAGGCGCTGAGTTGCTGTAAGGCAAGTAAAAGGTAAGTCATGCATTGGAAATGCCCACGCATCTGTGATAGTCTTGCTTTGATGATAGAGATGAATATGCTTGTTTGATGTGCGATTTCATGTCTAAGAGTTCAAAACACATGTGATGATCTATGTTTGCTCACTGTGCCTACTTTGCTGCCTTGTTTTGTTGCTGCCTTGGTATGGTATGATGGAATTTGTGATGGAGCTGCTTAGATGTGTGATTAGGGTTTGTAATGTGATGAAGGCCTTAATGCTATAATTAGATGAATGCTAGGGTTGTATGTGTGTGGTTTGGTTTCTTATGCTTTATGGATGGATATGTAAGTGTTTTGGGATGAATGATGCCATCAATGGTCCTTAAGAGGACGCTATATATATGTTGTCATAACCCAAACCCAAAAAGGTCTAAAGCATGAGAAAAACATCTCAAAGGTACCTGTAGATTTTGTTCCTTTGGTCAAATCCATCCAAATAAAAATCATATCAAGTACCAACATAAAATATTATCATAATAATTCCATTAAATATACTCCTAAAGTAAGTCAGAGCTCTATGTAATAAATACAATGACCATTGGTCACAAAAAATGGAGGTCTGAATAAATAATTACAAAACATCAACTTGTCCCATTAGTGGAAATAAAGGCATAACCACTATTAGATACAAAAGAATTAGGTCAAGCCTACTCTAAGTTATACATCATCAATTATCTCCATCACAAAAGTCAGCCTCCATCAGAAGTTAGCCTAACTACTGCTAGCCACCAAAAAAGCTGTCTCAAAAAGATAGTCACCTACTCTGAAAAAGTTTGAAAAATAATGGAATGAGACAGAGCCCAGTAAGTAGCATAATTAATGGGGGTGGGGGAAATGCAAGTTTCATGATAATGGAAATTTTACAAAACATGTTATAATTTGGGAATTTCTATGAAAATTTAGCAAATCCATTTTTCTGAATAAAATGACAAGAATGATTAAAAGAATGTAGCACCAAGATTATTTTTTTTCAAAGTATTCCAACAAGTAACTATGTGCTATTTACTATGAGCTATCAAAACACCCTTTTAAAACCTGAAATCCAACCCAGGGCCACGTGACAAGCCGCCATAAAGACGTTAGGTATTCCACAAAGACATCAAGTTATGCCACAAAGACATCAATTATGCCACAAAGACATCAATCCACCACAAAGACTAGGTGCCAAGATACCAATGTCACAAAGACTACGACATCTGGTTGGGTAATCACCGGGTGGTCACATGTCACAGCCCAAGGGTAAAAGTATAAAGAGCTCCCAGTTTACATGAAATCAAAACACTGTTCAATATCAAGTAGCTTCACAAAAACCCTTGAAATACCCAATAAATTCACAAGGTTCTCAAATTTTCCAAAATCATTTCTTGTTAATAACATTTTCTATCAATTTCCCAAATATCACAAGTCAAGATAAAACATCTTAAGAATTTGCAAATAATGCAACAAATCCATAAAAGCCATTCCCAAGAATTATATCAAAGATGCTTATCTCTTCCATACTAACAAATCATGCATTTCCCCATATGCAATATTAAACATGATGCGCTTTTTATATATATAATCATATATAATAGGGTCACAACACAATACTTATTAAGAAAACATAGTTCCACAAATAATTTTCCAAAATGTGTTTGACCCAAACAAAGTTTATGCATCATGGTTATTTTCCAAAAAATATCCCATTAAAAAGCTACTTACCTTGCAACCCGTAAAAAGCCTAACTCTCCAAGCTCCAAAGGAGAGTGCCTGAGCTTCAAACTACATGATCATTTCAATCTCCAAGCATATAGATATATCGTCATTCAAGTGTTTGCACATGTGGTTAGAAAATAAATGTTATGAAGGGGTGATACTTAATTTATATGTAAGCATTTAAGAATGAGACTATACAAGCATTTGATCATGACAGCATACAAGCATGTGATCAATAGAGCGTACAAGCATAATAGCATTTAAGAACACAGGAACACATACCTCAAATCTACCAATCACCTTAGCATTCAAGCAAAATCGTCAAAGCATTTGAGTGCACGAAAGTCCAACTACACGATCACTTAAGCCTCCAAGCCAATAAGCATCTTAGCATCCAAGTGTGTGCACTTGTTTGTGGATATCATACTAGTGAATATTAACGAAGCATGTTAACATAGAAGCATCTAGTCATAAAAGTGTCCGAGCATATGAGTATCATCGCATATAGGCAAGTGGACATGTTCTCCTTAAAGCATGTAGATGTGAGAGTATACGATCAACAAAGCATGTGAACATAGAAGTATGTGATTATGAAAACATGTGAAAAAATAAGCATGTGATCATCTAAGCTGGTAGACATGCGAGCAATCGATCATCAAAGCTTGTGAACATAGAAATGTATGATCATCGAAGCATATAAACAAAGATGTGAAAATCAAAACTTGTGAACATAAAAGCATGCGATAATCTAAGCAAGCAGACATGTGAGCAAAAGATCATCAAAGCAAGTACACATGTGAGCACCTGATTGGCAAAGCATTGAACATACAAGCACATGTGCATTTTGGCATCCAAGGACACATACATCTAACCGTCCAATTACCTTAGGATTTATGCACGATCATCAAGGCATGTGTGTGCCAGAGCATCCAACTACATGAGTGTTTCAGTCTCCAAGCATATAGTTATATCGTCATTCATGTGTGTGTACATGTGGTCAGAAAATAAATTCTATGAAGGGGTGGCACTTAATTTATATGTAAGCATTTAAGTATGAGACTATACAAGTGTTTGATCATGAGATCATACAAGTATGTGACCATTAGAGCATACAAGCATATTAGCATTTAAGAACCCTAGAACACATAGCTCAAATCTACCAATCACCTCAACATTCAAGCAAAACCTACGAAGCGTTTGAGCGCACGAACATCCAATTACACGATCACTTAAGCCTCCAAGCCTATAAACATATTAGCATCCAAGTGTGTGCACATGTTTATGGATATCATGCTAGTAAATATTAATGATGCATGTTAACATAGGAAGCATAGGATCATCAAAACATGTAGATGTAGGAGCATACGATCATCAAACCATGTGAACATAAAAGTATGTGATTATCAAAACATGTGAACATAAAAGCATATGGTCATCTAAGCAAGCAAACATGTGAGCAAATGATCATCAAAGCAAGTACCCATGTGAGCACCAAATTAACAAAGCATTGAACATACAAGCACATGTGCATTTTCGCATCCAAGTACACATACATCTTGCTGTCAAATTACCTTAGGATTTATGCATGATCATTAAAGCATGTGAGCACTTGAGCATCCAACTACATGAGAGTTTCAGTCTCCAAGCATATAGATATATTGTCATTCAAGTGTGTTCACATGTGGTTAGAAAATAAATCTAATGAAGGGGTGACAATTTATGTGTAAGCATTTAAGCATGAGACTATACAAGCATTTGATCATGAGTCATACAAGTAAGTAATCAGTAGAGCATGCAAGCATAAGAGCATTTAAGAACCCAAGAACACATACCTCAAATTTGTCGATCACCTCAACATTCAAGCAAAACCGTCAAAGTGTTTGACCGCACGAACGTCCAATTACATGATCACTTAAGCCTCCAAGCCTATAAACATGTTAGCATCCAAGTGTGTGCACATGTTCGTGGATATCATGCTAGTGAACATTAGCGATGCATGTTAACATAGGAGCATCTAATTAAAAAAGTGTACGAGCAAATGAGCATGAAGGCATATACAAAAGTGGACATGTTCTCCTTAAAGCTTATAGCCATAGGAGCATAGGATCAATAAAGCATGTGAACATCAAAATATGTGATTATCAAAACATGTGTACATAAAAGCATATGATCACCCAAGCAAGTAGACATGTGAACAAACGATCATCAAAGCATGTGAACATAGAAATGTATGATCATCAAAGCATGTGAACATAAAAGTATGTGAATAACAAAGCATGTGAACATAAAAGCATGTGATCATCTAAGTAAGTACACTTGTGAGCAAACAATCATCAAAGCAAATACACTTATGAGCACTTGATCATCAAACCACAGAACATGCAAGCAGAAGCGCATTTAGGCATTCGAGTACACATACATCTTAGCATGCAATCACCTTAGGATTTAAGCATAATCATCAAAGCCTGCGAGTGCCTGAACATCAAACTACATGAGCGTTCTAGTCTCCAAAAATATAGATATATCGTCATTCAAGTGCGTGCATATGTGGTTAGAAAATTAATCTTATTAAGGGGTAACACTTAATTTATATGTAAGCATTTAAACATGAGACTATACAAGCATTTGATCGTGAGAGCATACAAGCATGTGGCCATTAAAGCTTGCAAGCATAATTGCATTTAAAACCCAAGAACACATACCATAAATCTACCTATCACCTCAGCATTCAAGCAAAATCGTCAAAGCGTTTGAGCGCACGAACGTCCAACTGCATGGTCAGTTAAGCCTCCAAGACTAAAAACATATTAGCATCCAAGTGTGCACGTGTTTATGGATATCATACTAGTGAATATTAACGAAGCATGTTCACACAGGAGCATCCAATCATAATAGTCTCCGAGCATATGAGCATGATGGCATATAGGCAAGTGGACATGTTCTCCTTAAAGCAAGTAAACGCAAGAGCATATGATCATCAAAGCATATGAACATTGTGGTATGTGATTATCAATACATGTGATCATCTTACCTAGTAGACATATGAGCAAACGATCACCAAAGCATGTGAACATAGAAATCTATGATCCTTAAAGCATGTGAACATAGAAGTATGTGAATATCAAAACATGTGAACATAAGAGCATGTGGTCAACTAAGCAAGCAGACATGCGAGCAAATGATCACCAAAGCATTGAACATACAAGCACAAGTGCATTTTGGCATCCAAGTACACATAAATCTTACTGTCCAATTACCTTAGGATTTATGCACTATCATAAAATCATGTGAGTGCCTGAGCATCCAACTACATGAGCGTTTCAGTCTCCAAGCATATAGACATATCGTCATTCATGTGTGTGTGCATGTGGTTCAAAATACATCTAATAAGGGAGTGACACTTAATTTATATGTAAGCATTTAAGCATGAGAGTATACAAGCATTTGATCGTGAGAGCATACAAGGATGTGATCATTAAAGCTTGCAAGCATAATAACATTTAAGAACCCAACAACACATACCACAAATCTACTTATCACCTCAGCATTCAAGCAAAATCATCAGTGTTTGAGCGCACGAACGTCCAACTGCATGGTCAGTTAAGCCTCCAAGCCTATAAACATATTAGCATCCAAGTGTGCACATGTTTGTGGATATCATACTAGTGAATATTAATGAAGCATGCTAACATAGGAGCATCCAATCATAATGGTGTCTGAGCATATGAGCATGATGGCATATAGGCAAGTGGACATGTTCTCCTTAAAGCATGTAGACGTAAGAGCATACGATCATCAAAGCATGTGAACATGTGGCATGTGATTATCAAGAGATGTGATCATCTTAGCTAGTAGACATATGAGCAAACGATCAACAAAGCATGTGAACATAGAAATGTATGATCCTCAAAGCGTGTGAACATAGAAGAATGTAAATATCAAAACATGTGAACATAAAAGTATGTGGTCAGCTAAGCAAGCAAACATGCGAGCAAATGATCACCAAAGCATTGAACATACAAGCACATGTGCATTTTGGCATCCAAGTACACATAAATCTTACTGTCTAATTACCTTAGGATTTATGCACTATCATAAAAGCATGTGAGCACCTGAGCATCCAACTACATGAGCGTTTCAGTTTCCAAGCATATAGATATATCGTCATTTATGTGTGTGCACATGTGGTTAGAAAATACATCTAATAAGGGAATGACACTTAATTTATATGTAAGCATTTAAGCATGAGAATATACAAGCACTTGATCGAGAGAGCATACAAGCATGTGATCATCAGAGCATGCAAGCAAAAAAGCATTTAAGAAACCAAGTATAGATACCTCAAATCTAAATCAACTCAGCATTCATGCAAAATCATAAAAGTGTTTGAGCGCACGAACGTCCAAATACATGATCACTTATGCCTTTAAGACAGTAAACATATTAGCATCCAAGTGTGTGCACATGTATGTGGATATCATACTAGTGAATAATAACAAAGCATGTGATTATCAAAACATGTAAACATGAAAGCATATGATCATCTAAGCAAGTGGCCATGTGAACAAAGAAATGTATGATCATCAAAGCATGTGAACATAGAAGTCTATGAATATCAAAACATTTGAATATAAAAAGCATGAGGTCATCTAAGCAAGCTGACATGTGAGCAAATGATCATCAACGCAAGTAAACGTGTGAACAAATGAGGGTCAAGGCAAGTAAACGTGTGAGCACCTAATCAACAAAGCATTGAACATACAGGCACATGTGCATTTCGGCATCCAAATACACATACATCTTACCGTCCAACTGCCTTAGGATTTATGCATGATCATCAAATCATGTGAGCACCTGAGCAACCAACTACATAAGCGTTTCAGTCTCCAAGCATACAGGTATATCGTCATTCATATGTGTGTACATTGGTCATAAAATACATCTAATGAGGGAGTGGCACTTAATTTATATGAAAGCATTTAAGCATGAGACTATGCAAGCATTTGATAATGAGTGCATACAAGCAAGTAATCAGTAAAGCATGCAAGCATAAGAGCATTTAAGAACCCAGGAACACCTACCACAAATCTGTCGATCACCTCAACATTCAAGCAAAACCATCAAAACGTTTGAGTGCACGAACGTCCAATTACTTGATCACTTAATCTTCTAAGGCTATAAACATGTTAGCATCCAAGTGTGTGCACATGTTTGTGGATATCACGCTAGTGAATATTAGCGATGCATGTTAACATAGGAGCATCCAATCTAAAAAGTGTACAAGCAAATGAGCATGAAGGCGTATATGCAAGTGGACATGTTTTCCTTAAAGCATGTAGACGTTAGAGCGTAGGATCATCAAAGCATATGAACATAGAAGTGTATGATCAACAAAGCATGTGAACATGGAAATATGTAATTATCAAAACATGTGAACATAAAAGCATATGATCACCTAAGTAAGTATACATGTGAGCAAATCATCGTCAAAGCATGTGAACATAAAAATGTATGATCGTTAAAGCATGTGAACATAGAAGTATGTGAATATCAAAACATGTGAACATAAATGCTTGTGATAATCTATGCAGGTAGACTTTTGAGCAAACGATCATCAAAGTATGTGAACATTGAAATGTATGATCATCAAAGCATGTGAATATCAAAACATGCGAACATAAAAGCATGCGGTCGTCTAAGCACGCAGACATGTGAGCAAATGAACATCGAAGCAAGTACACATGTGAGCACCTGATTAACAAAGCAATGAACAAACATGCACATGTGCATCCTTGTACACATACATCTTACCGTCCAATTACCTTAGGATTTATGCACAATCATCAAAGCATGTGAGCGCCTGAGCATCCAACTAAATGAGCATTTCAGTCTCTAAGCATATAGATATATCATCATTCATGTGTGTGCACATGTGGTTAGAAAATACATCCATGAAAGTATATAAGCATTTTATCGTGAAAGCATACAAGCATGTGATCATTAAAGCTTGCAAGCATAACAGCATTTAAGAACCCAAGTACACATACCTCAAATCTACCAATCACCTCAGCATTCAAGAGAAATCGTCAAAGCGTTTGAGCACACAAATGCCCATCTACATAGTCACTTAAGCCTCCGAGCCTATAAACATAGTAGCATCCGAGTGTGTGCACTTGTTTGTGGATATCATACTAGTGAATGATGCATGTTAATATAGGAGCATCCAATCATAAAAGTGGCCGAGAATATGAGCATGATGGCATATAAGCAAGTGCACATGTTCTCCTTAAAGCATGTAGACGTAGGAGCATACGATCACCAAAGCATGTGAGCATAGAAATATGTGATTAACAAACCATGTTAACAAATAAGCATGTGATCGTCTAAGCAAGTAGACCTGTGAGCAAGCAATCATCAAAGCACGTGAACATAGTAATGTATAATCATCAAAGCATGTGAAGATAGAAGTATTTGAATATCAAAACAAGTGAACATAAAATCATGTGATCATCTAAGCAAGTAGACTTGTGAGAAAATGATCATCAATGCATGTGAACATAGAAATCTATGAGCATCAAAGCATGTGAACATAGAAGAATGTTAATATCAAAACATGCGAACATAAAAGCATGTGGTCATCTAAGTAAGCAGACATGTGAGCACATGATCAACAAAGCATTGAACATACAGGCACATGTGCATTTTGGCATCCAAGTACACATACATCTTACCATCCAATTACCTTAGGATTTATGCATGATCATCAAAGAATGTGAGCACCTGAGCATCAAACAATATGAGTGTTTCAGTCTCCAAGCATATAAATATATTGTCATTCATGTGTGAGCACATGTGGTTAGAAAATACATCTAATGAGGGAGTGGCACTTAATTTATATGTAAGCATTTAAGCATGAGACTATACAAGCATTTGATCATGAGTGCATACAAGCAAGTAATCAGTAAAGCGTGCAAGCATAAGAGTATTTAAGAACCCAAGAACACATACCTCAAATTTGTCGATCACCTCAACATTCAAGCAAAACCATGAAACATTTGACCGGACAAACGTCCAATTACTTCATCACTTAAGCCTCCAAGCCTATAAACATGTTAGCATCCAAGTGTGTCCACATGTTCGTGGAGATAATGGTAGTGAATATTAGCGACGCATGTTAACATAGGGGCATCCGATCAAAAAAGTGTACGAGCAAATGAGCATGAAGGCATATATGCAAGTGGAAATGTCCCCCTTAAAGCATGTAGATGTAGGAGCATAGGATCATCCAAGCATGAGAACATAGAAGTGTATGATCATCAAAGCATGTGAACATGGAAATATGTGATTATCAAAATGTGTGAACATAAAAGCATATGATCACCTAAGCAAGTATACTTGTGAGCAAATGATCGTCAAAGCATGTGAACGTAAAAATGTATGAACATCAAAGCATGCGAACATAGAAGTATGTGAACATCAAAACATGTGAACATAAAAGCGTGTGATCATCTAAGCAAGTAGACTTGTCAGCAAACGATCATCAAAGTATGTAAACATTGAAATGTATGATAATCAAAGCATGTGAATATCAAAACATGCGAACATCAAAGCATGTGGTCATCTAAGCAGGTAGACAAGTGAGCAAATGATTATCGAAGCAAGTACACATGTGAGCCCCTGATTAACAAAGCATTGAACATACATGCACAAGTGCATTTTGGCATCCAAGTACACATACATCTTACCGTCCAATTACCTTAGGATTTATGCACAATCATTAAAGCTTGGGAGCACTTGAGCATCCAACTATATGAGTTTTTCAGTCTCTAAGCATATAGATATATCGTCATTCATGTGTGTGCACATGTCGTTAGAAAATTCGTCAAATGAGGGAGTGGCAATTACTTTATACGTAAGCATCTAAGCATGAGACTTTACAAGCATTTGATCATGAGTGCATACAAGCAAGTAATCAGTAAACCATGCAAGCATAAGAGTAATGTTACTTTTAGAAACTTTTTATAGAAAAAGAAAAAAGTAACTAATTTTTTGGACAACTTTTTATATTTTTTATTAAAATAATATCAAAACTTTCTTAAAATAGCTTTTACAACTATTGATATGACATATTTTGGTTTTTACATAATTAAAATCATATCAGTGATGTGTTTATATATAAGTAATGTTACTTTAATGAAAACCTAACACTTTAATAAGTTGTCAAGAAAGTTGTAAAAATTGAGCAATGTTAGAGATAATATACTTTTTATTATATAAGACTTGCAAACTAATGACTTATAAATTGATGTCTGACAAATCATTAGATTGTTAAAATTTATCAATCATATTCATTGTCACATCTAGGTATATACATGTTCCGATTGGAATCGACAAACTTAATTGGAGCTGAGGTGGTTGCACCACTCCTAACTGTTATCAAAGATGCACATAATGGAGGTTAGGGATTTTGATGAAAATTGGCCATTAGCTAGTGTGGTATCGATTCCTATTTTAAAACTTAATTACAGAAACCTTATCACACCATTGTTAGGGGTATATCCTTCATAAAACCCACCATTTTGTTTGGTGACTAAACGAAACTCCCAACTCCTTCTTCATTCTCCGCTTTTCACGCAATTATTTCTCTCTTTATCTCTCTCTCTCATAAGGTCAAACTTATGTAGCAATGTCATGCCTAGTGTAGGCCTCCATGATTTGGATTGAGGAACTCTCTCACATACTTAGCCCTCCATGCTTTGGATTAAATTTGGGAAGGTAACTAAGATTTTGATTTGATCTTGAGATTCGATGTGGCTTTGGTTTTTTTTTTTTTTTTGGTGTGTGTGTGTTTTAGTCTTTAGAATTTGTGTGGTTGTGTGTGTGTTTTGATCTTTGATCTTTAGATCTTATGTAGGCATTTGGCCGCCACACCAGCATCAATGACCGAGAATGTAATTGGGGATTTTGATTCCAAAGGTGTGACATGGATTCAAATGTTAAGAAAACGAATCCTTGTGGTTTCGCCCAAAATTGACTGTAGCAAACTATGTACACCTTTTGCCACATTAGTTTGTAAACATTTTGTTATAAAGTTTGTATTAGTTTTAGCATTTTCTATTTTTTTTATTGCTCTTATTAATAATCAATTAAAAAGGGAAAACCATAATTGAAAATCCATAATCAACAAAAAAATATACTATTTCGATAATTTTCTTTGAGGACTTTATATTAGCAAAGAGAAGCATCGAGAAGTACTAAGGGATTGTATGGGTAAATTATGGATGGTAAATGAACTACTGAATATTAAAAGCTCAAGATTTTCTTCATTTATTTTTTTATTTTTTTTTTCTGAATACATCATTACTAGGCTATAATGCATATTCAAGCTTGCTTCATTTTCTAGTTGAACGAGCTTAAGCTTAGTAACAAGCTATTTAATCTATTCTTTTCCCACATATAGTAAACAACATGATTAATTATTTTTTACTACCTCCACAAATGGCAAGTCTATGCTAATATTAAAATTTTAATTATAATATAAATTATATTATTTAAATCAATTAGATAAACTGATTTTTTTTGTTTGTGAACACATAAAAATTATATTTATTAACACTGTATTATTAAAAAAATAATATAGTTAAGAGCCTTGTAACTTAGTGACATTGCTTGGTGTCCCTTTTGAGGAGAACTGAAGTGTGTGTGTATGTGTGTGTGTGTGTGTGTGTGTGTGTATATTAGGGGTATCCACCCAATCGTTGGACTTGACCCACCCGCCGAAACTAACCAAACCCAACCCACCCGCAATTGATTTGGGAACTCTGTTGGTTGACGGAGGGTTCCAAACCTTAGAAACCAAATCTGGTGACAAGTTCTTTTCTCTAAAACATGACTCACCCAACCCGACCATAAAACCTAGAAAAATCCGACGACTTCTAGCATTTTTTGGCGATTTTTTTGTAAGAAATTCCGTCAGATTCACCTAGATTTCCGTTGGATCTAGCGAGATCTCAGTGAATCTGGTGAGATCTTCGCCAGATCTGGTGGAAATATCACCAGATCTAGCAAAATCTCACTAGATCCAATGAGATCTTTGTCAAATTTAGCGAGATTTTGCCTAATCTGGAGTGTTTTGGCTGTTTCTACTTTGTTAACGGTTTCGACCGAACTGACCGCCACCCAATGCATATCCGAACATTCTGATCCGACTCCCTTACAAGCAACGGCGAGTCTAAAATTCCTCCACCTGATTTGGTCGAGTCAGTTGCAAGTTAAGCACAAACCTGACTCGTGGACATCCCTAATATATATATATATATATAAGGTTTTCAAACCCGGACCGTTCATTGAACCGTAAAAGGGAGAGGTTCAAGGTTTTTGAGGTCGAACTGGGGTCCAAAAGTGATGACGTCATAATTAATTTAATAATTATTTTAAATATATATAAAAACATTAAATTAATAAAAAATAGAAAAATTAACTAAAATAGTCCAAAACAAATATAGATAGTATTTTTTATAACATAACTTTCATAATACAAATAAAAATTATTAAATTCTAAAAAAAAACAATAGCTATTAAGTTTCTAAATTATTTTTAAGTCATGACAAAATACACTTTAGTACCCAATAATTTTTATTTTATGAAATCCAATAAAATAATTAAGAGTCAAATAAATTTATTTGCTCATGCCCAAACCCATTTGACTACCAATCCTTTTTTTTTTTTTTCCCAAGCCCATTTAAATAGTCAATTAGTCAATGTGCACCACTATATGTACTAAATCATTATACGTGGAGAGCATTATATGTACTAAAGCATATTCAAATACTAAAGGAAGTGCTTGACAACAAGCAAGCACTATATGCACTAAAGCTGTAAAGCATTATACGTGGAGAGCTTTCTTTTATTCAAAATTTAAAATCTTTTATTATTTCCAATGGCCAGCAGCTAATGTCAGTACTGTAGACACGTGGAGAGCTCCAGAAATTTTCTATATTTCCAATGCTAGGCAGCTCATGTCAATCAGTGTAGTCATAACAAATACAAAGAAAGAGAAAGTGAGAAACCAGACCACATGCCTAACAAAGTTCAGCAAACAAAAGAGAGAGGGAGACGGACAGAGAAGAAGAAAAAAAAGAAAAGAGAAGAAGAAAAAAAAGAAAGAAGAAGAAGAAGAAGAAGTAGAAGAAGAAGAAGAAGAAGCAGCAGTTGCTTCATGGCGCCACCCCTGCTTCGTCGTCGTCTTCTTCCTTTTCTCCTTTTCTGTTTTTATTTTTTATTTTATTTTTTTATTTATTTTATTTATTTTATTTTTTAAGGTTTAGATTCAAAACCGTGAGTAGCGGTCTGATCATGGTTCTCAGAACCGTGAGGTCCGACCGCGGTTTTTACAGGTCCCTATTTTTTTCACATAGAGCGGTTTTTTTAGGCTAAAAGAACCGTAAAGTTGAACGGTTCGAGGTTTTTCCGGTCGGACCATACGGTCTGGTCCGGGTTTCAAAACCTTATATATATATATATATATATATATATAGTTTTTACTACAAAATAGATAACTTATATTACTATTAAATTTAGGCATATTTTTAAAACTATTGACAACACTAAGTAGCAGCCTAAAATTTGCATCCATTTTGATATTATGCATGTATCAGATTTATCATACGATGAATTCCTTAAAAGAAAGTGTCTTTCAAAATAAAATTTGATAAAGAAGGGAATGAGAATGAGTCTCAAATCTTACAAACTTTTACAATCCAATTTCAAAGTATATACAATTATATATTTATAAATATATACATATAAACATTTATATTATTATTATATATAAATTCAGTTCCATACTTATTTGAGTTTGACATATTTAATAGTCAAGTTTAAAGTTGGTCTAGAACTTAACTTATTATTATTTTTTATTTTATTGAAAAACAAACACAAATATACAAGAGAGGAAATGAAATTCTAACATATAGACACAAACCAAAATCTTCTCAAAAAAGCTATGATGGTTTTGAATTCGACTTGTTTACAATAGAAATTAATTTATTTTTTTATCAAACCAGGTGTGCGCTGTTTATCAACCATTGTTTCATTTAGTTTACAATCCTACAATACATCCATCACCATGTGGACCTTCTCACCCGTCTTAAGATTATACGGTCATACAAATGGCAAGTTGGCATCCAAAAAATTACTGTTACTTCACTTGGATGGGAAAATGAGTTCCCTCAAGCTAGGTAACACCCTGGGTATCTGGAGAAAAAAGAAAACCTCAAATCTGAAGTTCAGAACGCTGATCTGCTTTGCACTTAGAAAGATCTGCAATTTGTTCGTCTGAGGCACTAAAAATATGTTGCTCAATTAGATGATGGACACATGGTTCTGTTTGGCCGTTGGCAATTTGAGGAAGAGAGGGATAAATAAAACTAGAAGGGGTAGAAACAAGTTTAAGCAATCTGTTTATGCATTCTTTAAAAACTTTCAAAACAAACCACAGCTTTTACATTCTCCCCGATCAATGTATGCTCGGGGACACATCATAACAATTGTCAAACTGACATACATGTACTAAAATCATTCTCAAAACTATGGCCAAATTTATTTTCTGCAATCTCAATTTAAGGCCTATGTTTTTATTAATTATTATGGTATAGAGGGACTGCAAAATCATATATTGTATATAATAGCAGAATCCTTTTCCTGCAATTAAAAAAGTGCTGCCATGTAGGAAAAATGCCTATATAAAATTCTGTCACGTATAAGTTAAAAAACGATAAATTATGTTGCTTGGCAATGCTACAACACCGTGTAAAAGCCTCTCTATAAATTAAAAAAAAATAAAAATTAACCGGTTAGAATACTATGCACAGAGAGAGAGAGAGATAGGTGATGAGGCCTGAGACAAGAAGAAAGAAACAGAGAAAGAGGCAAAACAGTAAAGATTATATCGATTGGGCATAAGAAATCAAAAAGTTTCAAAACACTCTAACACGTGTCGATTTTAACTGTGAAAAGTCATACCTTACAACACAATCACTCTGCTTATTAACAACGACTCCAACGGGGTTAGTATTCATTCTCCGACTTTTTCCCCCACAAATTAGATCTGTTATGTGTTTCAAACTTTTACAATTACAATTGGGTTTGGTTCCAGAAATTAGGGTTAAGGAATTTGAAATTCTGATATGTGACTATTTTATTAGATATTTTTAGTAATGAGTTTGTTTAAATTCGTCTCTTTTGGATGTAAAACATTTAATTTCTTTCTCTGCAAAGATGAAGTGGAATCTTTCTTCAATTTGGAGTCTCTAATTTCATCGAAGCAAAGGTACCAATTTTTTTTTCCTAACATTACCTCTCTTACGTGTTCTGTTATTTGTAAGGGGGATTGAAATTAATTGTGGGATTTTGAAATCTGAAAATATTTTGTCATTTTGTTTATACATTGTAGATTTTAGACGATATTTTTTTAAAATATACTTTTAAGTCATGATTTTGTTATTTTTGATGTTGGGTTTTTCTGGGTTTTGCATGTTTTTAATTCTTAAATATAAAAAAATGATGTTCTTTATACAAAATTGATTACTTTGTATGCTATGGTAGAGAATAATTTTCTTAGAGATTTACTTATCAAAAAAAGATAATTTTCCCAGAGATAGTATGATTTATGTTTGGGTATTTTGTTGGATTTAGGCAATTGGGGTTAGATTTGGTTTTGATTCAGGTATTTGGGTTAGAAAATTAGAATTTGTTTAGTTTAGTTTTTTTTTTTTTTTTGGATATTAGGAATTGAATTGGTTTTGGGGCTATTCTATAACTAAGTTTACAATCTGCATAGTGAGGGGACGAAAAAATTCAAAGCGTTGCCAATGTTGCCAATCATATCTTCTTTGCTAGATAACGCCTCTCTATCTACAATAATTTGCCACTAAACATGTATTTATACTTTTATGTCTTTCTTATAAGAGTTAATCTGTATTTTTTCCTCTTTATTTATAGGGCATCTATTGGATGTTTCTTTAAGTATATCTTTTTTTAATTTTTTTAAAATATAGTTGCTTAAGTATATATTGCCATTATCAACACAAAGATTAATTAATCTTTCAGATGACTCTTGGAAGTAGTGAATCCAACTCTTAATATTTGTGTTTCTCCTCAAGAAATCTAAACATGTGCGCATTCTCAAGGATTGATTCATTTATCTAAAACTTTGCCCAATTTTGAAACTCACAGATATATGACAAAAATAAGGATAAAGTAGAGTGTTTGGTGATAGATGATTTTATATAGTTCTTGACAATTTTTTTTTTTTTTAGTTCCATTGACACTTATAATAGGATGAAAAATGAAATATTTGGGTATATTTCTAATCAATTAGCTATAGGAAAGCAAATTTGATTATTAACTCTTTCTAGTTTAGTGGTATCATCTTAATATTTTTTGGTTAATTTTTTTATTTATAGTTTGTAAAATTTCTATTGCCAAAGATCTATATGGTAGTAGTATGTTTGGCTTATTGCTTTAGCATGAACCTACAATTCTTTCATATGACTTTTAATTTTACTTCCATTGCTTCAGCCTTTCCCTATAATTAAGGCTATGATGACACGTAAGGAAAATTGCCCACTAAAAAACTTGTCACGCTTACAATTTGAAAGTTACAAAATACCACATGTTGCACTGTTTAAGGCTTTAAGTTTTAATTGTTTATTGTACAACCTACACAGTTTAAAACAGAAAACACGGATTAAAAGAGAGAGAGAGAGAGAGAGAGAGAGAGAGAGAGAGAGAGAGAGAGAGAGAGAGAGAGAGAGAGAGAGAGAGAGAGAAAACTGAGAAACCTGCACCCAACTGCGTCAAGCGACAGTCCAAACCTCTGCCATCGTCAAACCCATTCCCTCCACCAAATATAGTCTCTGTTTTTTGGTTTTTTACTTTTATTTTTATTTTTTAATTTAGGGTCGAATCTGATTTAGGTCGAGGTTTTTTGACTGGATTGGATTGCATTAAGTTTTTTGGCTTAGATTTAGTTTTGAATACGAAATTTGGGTTAAGAATGGTTTTTAATATCTGTTATTTACGTTGGATTTGGTTTTCCTTTTGGATAATTGGGTTTAATTTGTTTTGAGTATATCTCTACACTTTAAAGCTTTCATTTTATTTATTCTGTTTTCAATTTTTTGTTGAAACATTTTTTCCCTTTATAATTTCATTTCCCATGTTTCTTTTTTAGCATTGTAATCAAGTTTTTCCTGTATATACTTCTGTGTATTAGATTTTTTCCCCATATAGTTCACATATCACAGTGATTGTGTCAATTTTATTTTTAAATTGTATTTTGTTGGTATACACACACTTTGTAATGTAGAATGAGGTTGGCCATATTTGATCAATAGGGCTAAGATTGCAGACTTTGCATCTAAATTGGATATTTGTTCCTATTTATTGATAATAGATGAAAACAAATACATATAAGACAACCTTGAAATCCAAATACAGAGGAAACAAGAAGCTGAAAACAGAAAGAACAAGAAGCTGAATACAGTAGAGAAGTACAGACTGATGGAAATATGAGTGTGCACAGCAGAAAATTAATGGATCTACTTCATTCGAAATTGATAACATGCACTAAGAAAATTTCAGAATTTGAGAACAAGATAGTGTACCTTGGTGTGGTGAATTTCAAAACAAAGATTGTAAGCACTTGGGACAGGGCAAGACATGACTATCCACTTCGGTAGCATCAACTAAAAACAAGAAGAATTGATAGAGGACACAAGGGGTGGGATATTAGTATGGTTCACATTTTTCTGGTGTAAGGAACTCAAGCTGAATAATATGCAGAAGCTTTCATGCTTTCCATGCTTAAATAATCAAAGTCACGATAGTGAGCCCCTCTATGCCCAGTACAACGGAATTATATTTTTCATCCAGGTGACTTCTAGATAAAATCCATTAAAATCAGAAGCACAATCATACCATTATATTACAATAGGCTGACAAAAAGACTTGGCTCACAAATTATGATAGGTTGACAAAAACCTAACCTCATGAGTTGCAAGTTGTCAAGTTTGCAAAGGAAAGCCAAAGGACCACAGGCTAAGCTGAAGCATTTGGGAATAAATACAGCAACAAGTGAGAAACAAAATAAATAATACAGATTTTGGCATGTAGAGACATAATATTTGGAGTGAAAAGAAGCAAAAATTCTGGTAAGAGGACAATCAAAACATAAATGGAAATGGAAATTTAGAGAGAGAGAGAGAGAGAGAGAGAGAGAGAGAGAGAGAGGGAGAGAGAGATTACCTGGTTTATGGGTGAGCCAAAAAATCAAACCAAAAATACTCTAATCTGCTTCTCTCTCTCTCTCTCTCTCTCTCTCTCTCTCTCTCTCTCATTCTACAACAAACCCACACACAACCCCTATCCAAAGAAAAAACAGACCGCAGCAGGTGAAATGGAAAACCACCTACTCTCTGTTACCATCTTTTCGATCTCTTTGACTCACCTACTCTGTGTCCTCTCTCTGTCTCACAATCTGGAGTTAACGGTGAATTTCATTTTGTCTTGAATTCTACTTTGACCAAAATGGTGACTACTGCTATTCTATCCAAAATAACCATTTTGCTCAACACAGCCCAAAACTTGACTAAAACAAGACAACTGTAGATAAGGGTCTTTGTGCTTTTTATATAGTTAGTAGGAAAAAAAAAAAATCAGAAAGCTCTAACTCAAATTGCCAAAATATGAATGGCAAAAAAGTTTTGAAACTGAGACATAAAACCCTTTTCCTAAAAATGAACAATAATTTCATATCAAAAAATGCAATACATGCACACAATAATCAATGCAAATAATATTGATCATGCAAAAAAATAAAGTAGGCATCAACATTAGACTTATTACAAATGTAATTCACAGTTTTCAAAATCTCATAAAGTAGGACAAACAGAGTATCTTCTGTTAGTAGTTTTTTAAAAAAAAACAAGTAAGCTTTGTCAAATGTAAAATGTTTTACCAAGTTGCATGCCAAGACCTTTTGGAGGAGCAGTTGCTGATGAAGGTGGATAGACATTGTCAGAAATTTTTTAATTAAACTCATAAATATGGACTCAAACTAAAAATAATAATAATAAAAAAGATTCCAGAAAAGGTAGACCTAAGATCACAAAGAGTAGCCCATGGAAATCTTAAAATAACAGTGAAAAAATATATTTGGATTATAATCCTTGCTTCAAGAAGTTAATGCATAACATATTAGATGAACAAAGTATGAACTACTTGTTTACAACATATACTGATAGATGACTCACACAAACTTAAGCATGTACCACACGTCAACATCATCCACAATTGATAAAAAAAAATGGGGCATTTTTGTAAAATTCATGCAGACAAATAAGCACAAACCTTTAGACTTGGTGGAAAAGGATTCAATACCAGTGCTAAATCCAAACCCAGAACCACTTCCAAAACCACCCTCACCACCACCAGATATTCTCATGTCACTAAAGTTACTAGCAATCCTTCCAGAGCCCATCAACGGTAAAGACATAAACCCCCCCCCCCCCCCCCTTTATCACCTCCTCCCTTTTCAATCTGCAGAATATGTACAAGAATCTTATACAAGATGGATCAAATCAATGCAGCAAATTAATAGAAGGAAGATAATTAGGACAATAACGCATCTTGCTTTTGTCAATCCCACTGGCTTTGCACTTCATAACATTCTAGTTTCATTAATCTTGCTCTGCAATACTAGCTTGTGCAACATCACTTCAAGACTCTCCATCCTATAGTACTTCTTAACCTGAGCAAATCAAAACAAAAAGGGGAGAATTTACGCAGCATCATACTCCACACCACACAATTGTATTTGTTGAACCTTGACAAACAAAATCAAAAAATTTCCATGATAGGGCATTTTCTAGAACCCTATGGACATTCGCTTTCATGTTCTCAGACCTTAAAGATCGGACCCTATAACAAATTTTTTTTTTCCCATGAATAAGCAGGACAAACCAATCAGAATAAGTTGTTTGAGAGAACACAACTGAATTAAAGGAATGAATCAAAGTGAAAATGACCAACAAAAGATTACAAAGACTTACCTATCAACTATGTGATTGGTGGTCTTTGGAAAGATCGAGAGCTTCAGCTTCATAGTTCAAGGAATCTCAACAAACATGTATATATTATTATCTTTTAATTTTTCTATTCGGCAAGCATATACATATATATATATATATATATATATATATACATTATCACCAAGAATTGCCAATACAAAGTTTCAGCAACTATGTGCCAGTACTCCAAGCTAAGCAATTGAAACATTGGGAATTTATTCAGCTCTTCATATCCAAGCAAAGCCATAAAGTCCTACAGAAATAACAAACTTCTCTTCATTCTAATGAAAAACCAGATAATTTGTTGTAGAAATGCCTTTAAAAAATTTCTTAGGAAGAAACATACCAAAAGTTTTTCAATTTATTTTTGCACATTCCCAGAAGGAGTCAACATGGTCTGAGCAAACTACGAAGCTTCTATGCCGGCAAGGAAACAATAATTTATAAATTCACTCTCTTGTAAAAATGGTTGCTACTCTGCATGCCATTTTCTACGTTACTCCTAATAGGGTGTTACTCTTCCTGGGTTCATGAAACTTGTCTAAGTCCCATAGATCAGTGATAACGTAGTCCAGCAATTATCAAAAAATAAAAAATAAAACTTTCTTGTTCCTTCCTATGTTATTCCTAACAGTGTATTACTCTCCCCAAGTTCATGGAATTTGTCAAAGACCCATAGATCAGTGATATTGTGGTCCAAAAATTATCCAAAAAAGAATAAAATTTCTTGTGTAAAACTCATAGCAAGAACAAACAGACAGAGATGATATCAAATAATGCTTTCCCTTTAAAATTTCTTGTTTAAAGCACAAGCACAATCTCAGATACAATCATTTAGAACAAACACTAATAGTGTGAGATGATTTCAAATAACGCTTTACCTTTTTTACATTTTAATTTACAAACTCCATTAGCAACCCAACAGAGTATAAAATTGAAGAAGAATTTGGGTGAATGCCTAAACATGGCAGATGGAATGATGGGGAATTCACCCTTTCCAACCACTAAAGCCACTACAGAAAGAAAAGAAGCAGAAATTTTGCTAAGAGGTCAATCAAAATATAAATGGAAATGGAAATTTAGAGAGAGAGAGAGAGAGGGAAATATTTCCTGGTTTGTGAGTGAGCCAAAAAATCACACCAAAGATACTCTAATCTGCTTCTCTCTATCTCTCTTATTCTATGACAAACCCACACACAACCCCTATCCAAAAAAAAAGACTTCGAAAGTGAAATGGAAAACCACCTAACTCTCTATTTTCCATCTTTTCCATATCTTTGACTCACCAACTCTGTATCCTCTCCCTCTCTCTCTCTCTGTCTCACAGTGTCTCTGAACTATGGAGTTAATAGTGAATTTCTTATCACCTCAACATTCAAGCAAAATCGTCAAAGTGTTTGAGCGCATGAACGTCCAACTGCACGGTCAGTTAAGCCTCCAAGCCTATAAACATATTAGCATCCAAGTGTGCACATGTTTGTGGATATCATACTAGTGAATATTAATGAAGCATGTTAACATAGGAGCATCCAATCATAATGGTGTCTGAGCATATGAGCATGATGGCATATAGGCAAGTGGACATGTTCTCCTTAAAGCATGTAGACAAAAGAGCATACGATCATCAAAGCATATGAATATTGTGGTATGTGATTATCAAGAGATGTGATCATCTTAGCTAGTAGACATATAAGCAAACAATCATCAAAGCATGTGAACATAGAAATGTATGATCCTCAAAGCATGTGAACATAGAAGTATGTGAATATCAAAACATGTGAACATAAAAGTATGTGGTCAGCTAAGCAAGCAGACATGCGAGCAAATGATCACCAAAGCATCGAACATACAAGCACATGTGCATTTTGGCATCCAAGTACACAAATCTTACTGTCCAATTACCTTAGGATTTATGCACTATCATAAAAGCATGTGAGCGCCTGAGCATCCAACTACATGAGCGTTTTAGTCTCCAAGCATATAGATATATCGTCATTTATGTGTGTGCACATGTGGTTAGAAAATACATCTAATAAGGGAGTGACACTTAATTTATATGTAAGAATTTAAGCAAGAGAATATACAAGCACTTTATCGAGAGAGCATACAAGCATGTGATCATCAGAGCACGCAAGCAAAAGAGCATTTAAGAAACCAAGTACAGATACCTCAAATCTACCAATCACCTCAGCATTCAGGCAAAATCGTAAAAGCGTTTAAGCGCACGAATGTCCAAATACATGATCACTTGTGCCTTTAAGACAGTAAACATATTAGCATCCAAGTGTGTGCACATGTGTGTGGATATCATACTAGTGAATAAGAACGAAGTGTGTGATTATCAAAACATGTAAACATAAAAGCATATGATCATCTAAGCAAGTAGCCATGTGAGCAAATGATCATTAAAGCATGTGAACAAAGAAATGTATGATCATCAAAGCATGTGAACATAGAAGTCTGTGAATATCAAAACATTTGAATATAAAAAGCATGAGGTCATCTAAGCAAGCAGACATGTGAGCAAATGATCATCAAGGCAAGTAAACGTGTGAGCAAATGATTGTCAAGGCAAGTAAGTGTGAGCACCAAATCAACAAAGCATTGAACATACAGGCACATGTGCATTTCGGCATCCAAGTACACATACATCTTACCATCCAACTGCCTTAGGATTTATGCATGATCATCAAAACATGTGAGCGCCTGAGCAACCAACTACATGAGCGTTTCAGTCTCCAAGCATACAGGTATATCGTCATTCATGTGGGTGTACATTGGTCAGAAAATACATCTAATGAGGGAGTGGCACTTAATTTATATGAAAGCATTTAACCATGAGACTATACAAGCATTTGATCATGAGTGCATACAAGCAAGTAATCAATAAAGCATGCAAGCATAATAGCATTTAAGAACCCAGGAACACCTACCTCAAATCTGTCGATCACCTAACATTCAAGCAAAACCATCAAAATGTTTGAGTGCACGAACGTCCAATTACTTGATCACTTAATCTTCCAAGCCTATAAACATGTTAGCATCCAAGTGTGTGCACATGTACGAGCAAATGATCATGAAGCCGTATATGCAAGTGGACATGTTTTCCTTAAAGCATGTAGACGTTAGAGCGTAGGATCATCAAAGCATTTGAACATAGAAGTGTATGATCATCAAAGCATGTGAACATGGAAATATGTGATTATCAAAACATGTGAACATAAAAGCATATGATCACCTAAGCAAGTATACATGTAAGCAAATGATTGTCAAAGCATGTGAACATAAAAATGTATGTTCGTTAAAGCATGTGAACATAGAAGTATGTGAATATCAAAACATGTGAACAAAAAAGCTTGTGATAATCTAAGCAAGTAGACTTGTGAGCAAACAATCATCAAAGTATGTGAACATTGAAATGTATGATCATCAAAGCATGTGAACATCAAAACATGCGAACATAAAAGCATGCGGTCATCTAAGCACACAGAAATGTGAGCAAATGAACATCGAAGCAAGTACACATGTGAGCACCTGATTAACAAAGCAATGAACAAACATGCACATGTGCATTTTTTCATCCTAGTACACATACATCTTACCGTCCAATTACCTTAGGATTTATGCATGATCATCAAAGCATGTGAGCGCCTGAGCATCCAACTAAATGAGCATTTCAATCTCCAAGCATATACACATATCGTCATTCATGTGTGTGCACATGTGGTTAGAAAATACATCCATGAAAGTATACAAGCATTTGATCGTGAGAGCATACAAGCATGTGATCATTAAAGCTTGCAAGCATAATAGCATTTAAGAACCCAACTACACATACCTCAAATCTACCAATCACCTCAGCATTCAAGAGAAATCGTCAAAGCGTTTGAGCACCCGAATGCCCATCTACATAGTCACTTAAGCCTCCGAGCCTATAAACATATTAGCATCCGAGTGCGTGCACTTGTTTATGGATATCATACTAGTGAATATTAGCGATGCATGTTAACATAGGAGCATCCAATCATAAAAGTGGCCGAGCATATGAGCATGATGGCATATAAGCAAGTGCACATGTTCTCCTTAAAGCATGTAGACGTAGGAGCATACGATCACCAAAGCATGTGAGCATAGAAATATGTGATTAACAAAACATGTTAACAAATAAGCATGTGATCGTCTAAGCAAGTAGACCTGTGAGCAAGCAATCATCAAAGCATGTGAACATAGAAATGTATAATCATCAAAGCATGTGAAGATAGAAGTATTTGAATATCAAAACAAGTGAACATAGAAGCATGTGATCATCTAAGCAAGTAGACTTGTGAGCAAACGATCATCAAAGCATGTGAACATAGAAATCTATGAGCATCAAAGCATGTGAACATAGAAGAATGTTAATATCAAAACATGCGAACATAAAAGCATGTGGTCATCTAAGCAAGCAGACATGTGAGCACATGATCAACAAAGCATTGAACATACAAGCGCATGTGCATTTTGGCATCCAAGTACACATACATCTTACCGTCCAATTACCTTAGGATTTATGTATGATCATCAAAGCATATGAGCGCCTGAGCATCCAACTATATGAGTGTTTCAGTCTCCAAGCATATAAATATATTGTCATTCATGTGTGTGCACATGTGGTTAGAAAATACATATAATGAGGGAATGGCACTTAATTTATATGTAAGCATTTAAGCATGAGACTATACAAGCATTTGATGATGAGTGCGTACAAGCAAGTAATCAGTAAAGCGTGCAAGCATAAGAGCATTTAAGAATCTAGGAACACATACCTCAAATTTGTCGATCACCTCAACATTCAAGCAAAACCATGAAAACGTTTGAGCGCACGAACGTCCAATTACTTCATCACTTAAGCCTCCAAGCCTATAAACATGTTAGCATCCAAGTGTGTCCACATGTTTGTGGAGATAATGGTAGTGAATATTAGCAACGCATGTTAACATAGAAGCATCCAATCAAAAAAGTGTATGAGCAAATGAGCCTGAAGGCATATATGCAATTGGAAATGTCCCCCTTAAAGCATGTAGACGTAGGAGCATAGGATCATCAAAGCATGAGAACATAGAAGTGTATGATCATCAAAGCATGTGAACATGGAAACACGTGATTATCAAAATGTGTGAACATAAAAGCATATGATCACCTAAGCAAGTATAAATGTGAGCAAATGATCGTCAAAGCATGTGAACATAAAAATGTATGAACATCAAAGCATGGGAACATAGAAGTATGTGAATATCAAAACATGTGAACAAAAAAGCATGTGATCATCTAAACAAGTAGACTTGTCAGCAAACGATCATCAAAGTATGTGAACATTGAAATGTATGATAATCAAAGCATGTGAATATCAAAACATGCGAACATAAAAGCATGTGGTCATTTAAGCAGGCAGACAAGTGAGCAAATGATCATCGAAGCAAGTACACATGTGAGCACCTGATTAACAAAGCATTAAACATACATGCACATGTGCATTTTGGCATCCAAGTACATATACATCTTACCATCCAATTTCCTAAGGATTTATGCATGGTCATCAAAGCATGTGAGCACCTGAGCATCCAACTATATGAGTTTTTCAGTCTCTAAGCATAAGATATATCGTCATTCATGTGTGTGCACATGTGGTTAGAAAATTCATCTAATGAGGGAGTGACACTTAATTTATATGTTAGAATTTAAGCATGAGACTATACAAGCATTTGATCATGAGTGCATACAAGTAAGTAATTAGTAAAGCATGCATGCATAAGAGAATTTAAGAATCCAGGAACACATACCTCAAATTTGACGATCACCTCAACATTCAAGCAAATCTATGAAAACATTTGAGCGCACGAACGTCTAATTACTTGATCACTTATGCCTCCAAGTGTGTGCACATGTTCGTGGAGATAATGGTAGTGAATATTAGCGACGCATGTTAACAAAGGAGCATCCAATCAAAAAAGTATACGAGCAAATGAGCATGAAGGCATATATGCAAGTAGCAATGCTCTCCTTAAAGCATGTAGACGTTGGAGCATAGGATCATCAAAGTATGTGAACATAGAAGTGTATGATCATCAAAGCATGTGAACATGGAAATATGTGATTATCAAAACATGTGAACATAAAAGCATATGATCACCTAAGCAAGTATACGTGTGAGCAAATGATTGTCAAAGCATGTGAACAAAAAAATGTATGAACATCAAAGCATGTGAACATAGAAGTATGTGGATATCAAAACATGTGAACATAAAAGCGAGTGATCTTCTAAACAAGTACACTTGTGAGCAAACGATCATCAAAGTATGGGAACATTGTAATGTACGATAATCAAAGCATATGAATATCAAAACATGCGAACGTAAAAGCATGTGGTCATCTAAGCAAGCAGACATGTGAGCAAATGATCATCGAAGCAAGTACATACGTGAGCCCCTGATTAACAAAGCATTGAACATACATGCACAAGTGCATTTTGGCATCTAAGTACACATACATCTTACCGTCCAATTACCTTAAGATTTATGCACGATCATCAAAGCATGGGAGCACCTGAGCATCCAACTATATGAGTTTTTCAGTCTCTAAGCACATAGATATATCGTCATTCATGTGTGTGCACATGTCGTTAGAAAAAACGTCTAATAAGGGAGTGGCAATTACTTTATATGTAAGCATTTAAGCATGAGACTATACAAGCATTTGATCATGAGTGCATACAAGCAAGTAATCAGTAAACCATGCAAGCATAAGAGCATTTAAGAACCCAAGAACACATACCCCAACCAAATCTGTTGATCACCTCAACCTTCAAGCAAAACGATGAAAACGTTTGAGCGCACGAACGTCCAATTACTTGATTACTTAATCGTCCAACCCTGTAAACATGTTAGTATCCAAGTGTGTGCACATGTTCGTGGATATCATGCTAGTGAATATTGGCGATGCATATTAACATTGGAGTATCCAATCACAAAAGTGTGCGAGCAAATGAGCATGAAGGTATATATGCAAGCGGACATGTTCTCCTTAAGGCATGTGGACGTGGGAGCACAGGATCATCAAAGCATGTGAACATAGAAGTGTATGATCATCAAAGCATGTGAACATGGAAATATGTGATTATCAAAACATGTGAACAAAAAAGCATATTATCACCTAAGCAGATAGTCATGTGAGCAAATGATCATTAAAGTAGGTACACATGTGAGCACATGATCAACAAAGCATTAAACATACAACCACATATGCATTTTGGCATCCAAGTACACATATATCTTACCATCCAATTACCTTAGGATTTATGCACGATCATCAGAGCATGTGAGCACCTGAGCATCCAACTATATGAGTTTTTCAGTCTCTAAGCATATAGATATATCGTCATTCATGTGTGTGCACATGTGGTTAGAAAATACATCTAATGAGGAAGTGGCACTTAATTTATATCTAAGCATTTAAGCATGAGACTACACAAGCATTTGATCATGAGTGCATACAAGCAAGTAAATAGTAAAGCAAATAAGCACAAGAGCATTTAAGAACCCAAAAACACATACCTCAAGTTTGTCGATCACCTCAACATTCAAGCAAAACCATCAAAACGTTTGAGTGCACGAACGTCCAATTACTTGATCACTTAAGCCTCCGAGCCTAAAAACATGTTAGCATCCAATTATGTGCACATGTTCGTGGATATCACGCTAGTGAATATTAGCGATGCATGTTAACATAGGAGCATCCAATGAAAAAAGTGTACGAGCAAATGAGCACGAAGGCATATATGCAAGTGGACATGGTTTCCTTAAAGCATGTAGACGTAGGAGTATAGGATCATCAAAACATGTGAACAGAGAAGTGTATGATCATGAAAGCATGTGAACATGGTCATATCTGATTATCAAGCAAAACCATCAAAACGTTCGAGCGCACGAACGTCCAATTACTTGATCACTTAAGCCTCTAAGCCTAAAAATATGTTAGCATCCAATGGTGTACACATGTTCGTGGATATCATGCTAGTGAATATTTGCGATGCATGTTAACATAGGAGCATCCAATCAAAAAAGTGTACGAACAAATGAGCATGAAGGCATATATGCAAGTGGACATGTTTTCCTTAGAGCATGTAGACGTAGGAGCATAGGATCATCAAAGCATGTGAACATAGAAGTGTATGATCATGAAAGCATGTGAACAAGGTAATATGTGATTATCAAAACATGTGAACATAAAAGCATATGATGACCTAAGCAAGTATACATGTGAGCAAATGATCGTCAAAGCAAGTGAACATTGAAGTATGTGAACATCAAAACGTGTGAACATAAAAGCTTGTGATAATCTAGGCAAGTAGACTTGTGGGCAAACAATCATCAAAGTATTTGAACATTGAAATGTATGATCATCAACGCATGTGAATATCAAAACATGTGAACATAAAAGCATGTTGACATCTAAGCAAGCAGACATGTGAGAAATGATCATCGAAGCAAGTACACATGTGAGCACCTGATTAACAAAGCATTGAACATACATGCACATGTGCATTTTGGCATCCAAGTACACATACATCTTACCGTCCAAATACCTTAGGATTTACGCACGATCATCAAAGCATGTGAGCACCTGAGCATCCAACAATATGAGTTTCTCAGTTACTAAGCATATAGATATATCGTCATTCACGTGTGTGCACATGTGGTTGGAAAATACATCTAATGAAGGAGTGGCACTTAATTTATATGTAAGCATTTAAGCATAAGACTATACAAGCATTTGATCATGAATGCATACAAGCAAGAAATCAGTAAAGCATGCAAGCATAAGAGCATTTAAGAACCTAGGAACACATACCTCAAATCTGTCAATCACCTCAACATTCAAGCAAAACCATCAAAATGTTTGAGCGCACGAACGTCCAATTACTTGATCACTTAAGCCTCCAAGCCTATAAACATGTTAGCATCCAAGTGTGTGCACATGTTCGTGGATATCATGCTAGTGAATATTAGCGATGCATGTTAACATAGGAGCATCCTATCAAAAAAGTGTACGAGCAAATGAGCATGAAGGCATATATGCAAGTAGACATGTTCTCCTTAAAGCACGTGGATGTGGGAGCACAAGATCATCAAAGCAAGTGAACATGGAAATATGTGATTATCAAAACAGGTGAACATAAAAAGCATATGATCACCTAAGCTGATAGTCATGTGAGCAAATGATCATTAAAGCAGGTACACATGTGAGCACCTGATTAACAAAGCATTGAACATGCAAGCACGTGTGCATTTTGGCATCCAAGTACACATATATCTTACTATCTAATTACCTTAGGATTTATGCACAATCATTAGAGCATGTGAGCACCTGAGCATCCAACTATATGAGTTTTTCAGTCTCTAAGCATATAGATATATTGTCATTCATGTGTGTGCACATGTGGTTAGAAAATACATCTAATGAGGGAGTGGCACTTAATTTATATGTAAGCATTTAAGCATGAGACTATACAAGCATTTGATCATGAGTGCGTACAAGCAAGTAATTAGTAAAGCATGCAAGCACAAGAGCATTTAAGAACCCAAGAACACATACCTCAAATTTGTCAATCACCTCAACATTCAAGAAAAACCATCAAAACGTTTGAGCGCACGAACGTCCAATTACTTGATCACTTAAGCCTCCAAGCCTATAAACATGTTAGCATCCAATTGTGTGCACATGTTCATGGATATCACGCTAGTGAATATTAGTGATGCATGTTAACATTGGAGCATCCAAACAAAAAAGTGCACGAGCAAATGAGCATGAAGGCATATATGCAAGTGGACATGTTTTCCTTAAACCATGTAAACGTAGGAGCATAGGATCATCAAAGCATGTGAACATAGAAGTGTATGATCATGAAAACAGGTGAACATGGTAATATGTGATTATCAAAACATGTGAACATAAAAGCATATGATCACCTAAGCAAGTATACTTGTGAGCAAATGATCGTCAAAGCAAGTGAACATAAAAATGTATTATCGTTAAAGCATGTGAACATTGAAGTATGTGAATATCAAAACATGTGAACATAAAAGCTTGTGATAATCTAAGCAAGTAGACTTGTGAGCAAACGATCATCAAAGTATGTGAACATTGAATTGTGTGATCATCAATGCATGTGAATATCAAAACATGCGAACATAAAAGCATGTTGTCATCTAAGCAAGCAGACATGTGAGCAAATGATCATCGAAGCAAGTACACATGTGAGCACCTGATTAACAAAGCATTGAACATACACGCACATGTGCATTTTGGCATCCAAGTACACATAAATCTTACTGTCGAAATACCTTAGGATTTATGCACGATCATCAAAGCATGTGAGCACCTGAGCATCCAACAATATGAGTTTTTCAATCACTAAGGATATAGATATATCGTCATTCATGTGTGTGCACATGTGGTTAGAAAATACATCTAATGAAGCAGTGACACTTAATTTATATGTAAGCATTTAAGCATAAGAATATGCAAGCATTTGACCATGAATGCATACAAGCAAGAAATCAGTAAAGCATGCAAGCATAAGAGCATTTCAGAACCCAGGAACACATACCTCAAATCTGTCAATCACCTCAACATTCAAGCAAAACCATCAAAACGTTTAAGTGCACGAACGTCCAATTACTTGATCACTTAAGCCTCCAAGCCTGTAAACATGTTAGCATCCAAGTGTGTGCACATGTTCGTGGATATCATGCTAGTGAGTATTAGCGATGCATGTTAACATAGGGGCATCCAATCAAAAAAGTGTACAAGCAAATGAGCATGAAGGCATATATGCAAGTGGACATGTTCTCCTTAAAGCATGTGGATGTGGGAGCACAGGATCATCAAAGCATGTGTACTTAGAAGTGTATGATCATCAAAGCATGTGAACATGGAAATATGTGATTATCAAAACATGTGAACATAAAAGCATATGATCACCTAAGCAGATAGTCATGTAAGCAAATGATCAATAAAGCAGGTACACATGTGAGCACATGATCAACAAAGCATTAAACATACAAGCACATATGCATTTTCGCATGCAAGTACACATATATCTTACCATCCAATTACCTTAGGATTTATGCACGATCATCAGAGCATGTGAGCACCTGAGCATCCAACTATATGAGTTTTTCAGTCTCTAAGCATATAGATATATCGTCATTCATGTGTGTGCACATGTGGTTAGAAAATACATCTAATGAAGGAGTGGCACTTAATTTATATGTAAGCTTTTAAGCATAAGACTATACAAGCATTTGATCATGAATGCACAGGCAAGAAATCAGTAAAACGTGCAAGCATAAGAGCATTTAAGAACCCAAGAACACATACCTCAAATCTGTTAATCACCTCAACATTCAAGCAAAACCATCAAAACCTTTGAGCGCATGAACGTCCAATTACTTGATCACTTAAGCCTCCAAGCCTATAAACATGTTAGCATCCAAGTGTGTACACATGTTCATGGATATCATGCTTGTGAATATTAGCGATGCATGTTAACACGGGAGCATCCAATCAAAAAAGTGTACGAGTAAATGTGCACGAAGGCATATATGCAAGTGGACATGTTCTCCTTAAAGCATGTAGACGTAGGAGCATAGGATCATCAAAGCATGTGAACATAGAAATGTATGATCATCAAATCATGTGAATATGGAAATATGTGATTATCAAAACATGTGAACATAAACGCATATGATCACTTAAGCAAGGAGACATGTGAGCAAATGATCGTCAAAGCATGTGAACATAAAAATGTATGATCATCAAAGCATGTGAACATAGAAGTGTGTGAATATCAAAACATGTGAACATAAAAGCATGTGATAATCTAAGCAAGTAGACTTGTGAGGAAACGATCATCAAAGTATGTGAACATTGAAATGTATTATCATCAAAGCATGTGAATATCAAAACATGCGAAGATAAAAGCATGTGGTCATCTAAGCAAGCAAACATGTGAGCAAATGATCATCGAAGCAAGTACATATGCGAGAGCTTGATTAACAAAGCAGTGAACATACATGCACACATGCATTTTGGCATCCAAGTACACATACATCTTAACGTCCAATTACCTTAGGATTTATGCACGATCATCAAAGCATGTGAGTGCCTGAGCATCCAACTAAATGAGCATTTCAGTCTCCTAGCATATAGATATATCGTCATTCATGATAAAATACGTCTAATGAAGGAGTGGCACTTAATTTATGTGTAAGCATTTGAGCATGAGAGTATGCAAGCATTTAATCGTGAGAGCATACAAGCAAGTGATCATTAAAGTTTGCAGGCATAATAGCATTTAAGAACCCAAGTACATATACCTCAAATGTTCCAATCGCAGCAACATTCAAGCAAAATCGTCTAAGCGTTTGTGCACACGAACGTCCATCTACATAATCACTTAAGCCTTCGAGCCTATAAACATATTAGCATCAAAGTGTGTGCACATGTTTGTGGATATCATACTAGTGAATATTAACGAAGCATGTTAACAAAGGATCATCCAATGATAAAAGTGGCTGAGCATGTGAGCATGATGGCATATAAGCAAGTGGACATGTTCTCCTTAAAGCATATAGACATAGGAGCATATGATCATCAAAGCATGTGAACATAAAAGTATGTGATTATCAAAACTTGTTGATAAATAGGCATGTGATCGTCTGAGCAAGTAGACTTGTGAGCAAACGATCATCAAAGCATGTGAACATAGAAATGTATGATCATCAAAGCATGTGAAGATAGAAGTATTTGAATATCAAAACATGTGAACATAAAAGCATGTGATCATCTAAGAAAATACACTTTTGAGCAAACAATCATCAAAGCATGTGAACATAGAAATCTATGATCATCAAAGCATGTGAACATAGAAGTATGTGAATATCAAAACATGCGAACATAAAAGCATGTGGTCATCTAATTAAGCAGATATGTGAGCAAATGATCATTAAAGCAAGTAGACATGTGAGCACATGATCAATAAAGCATTAAACATACAAGCACATGTGCATTTTGGCATCCAAGTACACATACATCTTACCGTCCAATTGCCTTAGGATTTATGCATGATCATCAAAGCATGTGAGCGTCTGAGCATCCAACTATATGAGTGTTTCAGTCTCCAAGCATATAGATATATCATCATTCATGTGTGTGCACATGTGGTTAGAAAATACATCTAATGAGTGAGTGACACTTAATTTATATGTTAGCATTTATGCAAAAGGGTATACAAGCATTTGATTGTGAGCGCATAGAAGCATGTGATCGTTAGAGCATGCAAGCATAAGGGCATTTAAGAACCTAAGTACACATACGTCAAATCTACCAATCCCCTCAGTATTCAAGCAAAATCGTCAAAGTGTTTGAGCACATGAACTTCCAACTACATAATCACTTAAGCCTCCAAGCCTATAAACATATTAGCATCCAAGTGTGTGCACATGTTTGTGGATATCATACTAGTGAATGTTAACCAAGCATGTTAACATAGGAGCATCCAATCATAAAAGTGTAAGAGGATATGAGCATGAAGGCATATGGGCAAGTGGACAAGTTCTCCTTAAAGCATGTAGACGTAGGGGCATACGATCATCAAATCATGTGAACATAGAAGTGTATGATCATTAAAGCATTGAGCATAGAAGTATGTGAATTTCAAAACATGTGAACATAAAAGCATGGGATCATCTAAGCTAGTAGACATGTGAGCAAATGATCATCAAAGCAAGTACACATGTGAGCACCTGATTAACAAAGCATTGAACATACAAGAACATGTGCATTTAGGCATTCGAGTACGCATACATCTTATCATCCGTTCACATTAGGATTTAAGCACGATCATCAAAGCATGTGAGTGCTTGAGCATCCAACTCCATGAGCATTTTAGTCTCCAAGCATGTAGATATATCATCATTCAAGTGTGTGCACATTTTGTCAGAAAATAAATCTTATGAGGGAGTGACACTTAATTTATATGTAAGCATTTACATATTAGACTATACAAGCATTTGATCGTGAGAGCATACAAGCATGTGATCATTATAGCATGCAAGCATAAGAGCATTTAAGAGGACAGATACCTCAAATCTACCAATCCCCTTAGCATTCAAGCAAAATTGTCAAAGCGTTTGAGCACACGAACATCCAACTACATAATCACTTAAGCCTTCGAGCCTATAAACATATTAGCATCCAAGTGTGTGCACATGTTTGTGGATATCATACTAGTGAATGTTAACGAAGCATGTTAACGTAGGAGCATCCAATCATAAAAGTGTAGGAGCATACAATCATCAAAGCATGTGAACATAGAAGTGTATGATCATCAAAGCATGTGAACATAGAATTATGTGAATATCAAAACGAACATAAAAATACAGATGTGGGCAAATGATTGTCAAAGCAAGTACACATGTGAGCACTTTATCAACAAAGCATTGATCATACAAGCACATGAGCATTTAAGCAATCAAGTACACATACATCTTACCATCCAATCACCTTAGGATTTAAGCACGTTTATCAAAGCATGGGAGTGCCCGAGCATCCAACTACATAAGCATTTCAGACTTTGAGCATATAGATATATTGTCATTCAAGTATATGCACATGTGGTTAAAAAAATAAATCTTATGAAAGAGTAACACTTAATTTACATGTAAGCATTTAAGCATTCTCGTATACAAGCATGTGATCATTAGATCATACAAGCACATGAACATTTAAGCAATCAAGTACACCTATATCTTACCATCCAATCACCTTAGGATTTAAGCACGTTTATGAAAGTATGTAAGTGCCCGAGCATCCAACTACATGAGCGTTTCAGACTTCAAGCATATAGATATATTTTCATTCAAGTGTATGCACATGTGGTTAAAAAAATAAATCTTATGAAGGAGTGACACTTAATTTACATGTAAGCATTTAAGCATGAGAGTATACAAGCATGTGATCATTAGATCATACAAGCATATGAGCATTTAAGAACCCAAGTAAACATCCCTCAAATCTACCAATCACCTCAACATTCAAGCAAAATCGTCAATGCGTTTGAGCACACAAACGTCCAACTACATGATCACCTAAGCCTCCAAGCCTATAAACATATTTGCATCCATGTGTGTGCACGTGTGTGGATATCATACGAGTGAATATAAATGCTTGTGGGCATACGTTTATAAAAGCATTTGAACATAGGAGCATGTAATCATCAAATTGTCTACGTGTATGAGCATGAAGTTATACGAGCATGAAATCATCAAAGCATTTAAACATATGTGCAAGTAATCATCAAAGCATCCAAGCATCTGAGAATGATGGCATATAGGTCAGTGGGCATGTGATCATCAAAGCATGTAGACATAGGAGTACACGATCATCGAAACATGTGAACATCAAAGCATGTGAGCATAGGAGCATGTGATCATCAAAGCAAGTAGACATGTGAGCATTTTATCATCAAAGCAAAGACAAATATGAGTAGGTTATCAACAAAGCATGTGATCATGAGAGCATACATGCATATGAGCATTTAAGAACCTAAATACACATACCTCTAACCTCCCAATCATCTCAACATTCAAGCAAAATCGTCAACACATTTAAGTGTACAAATGTCCTACAACACGATCAATTTAGCCTTCGAGTCAATAGACATTTCATCATCCAAATGTGTGCATATGTGTGTGGATATCAAACATGTGAATATCAATGCATGTGAGCATGCGATCGTCGAAGCATTTCAAAAATAGGAGTAGGTAATCATCAAAGCGTCTAAGCATATGAGCTTGAAGGCATACAAGCAAGTGGGCATGTGATCATCAAAGCATGTAAACATGGAAGCACTCTATCATCAAGGCGTGTGAACTTAAATGCATGTGATCAACGAATCATGTTAACATAGGAGCATCCAATTGTAAAAGTGTCCGAGCATATGCGCATGAAAGCACATAGGCAAGTGGACATGTTCTCGTTAAAGCATGTAAACATAGGAGCATACAATCATCAAAGCATGTGAACATAGAAGCATGTGAATATCAAAACATGTGAACATAAAAGCACGTGATCATCTAAGCAAGTAGACATGGGAGCATACAATCATCGAAACATGTGAACATAGGAGCATGTGATCATAAAAGCAAGTAGACATATGAGCATGTTATCATCAAACAAAGACAAATGTGAATAGGTTATCAACAAAGCATGTGAAAATACAAGCATGTGATAATGAGAGCATACATGCATAGAAGCATTTAGGCACCCAAGTACACATACCTCAGCATTCAAGCTTAATCGTCAAAGCATTTGAGCGCACGAATGTCCTACTACATGATCACTTTAGCCTTCAAACCAATAGAAATTTCATCTTCCAATTGTGTGCACATGTGTGTGAATATCAAACATGTGAATATCAATGCATGTGGGCATGTGATCATCAAAGCATATCAATATAGGGGTAGGTAATCATCAAAGCATCCAAGAATATGAGCTTGAAGGCATACAGGCAAGTGAGCATGTGATCATCAAAACATGTAGACATGGAAGCATACTATCATCGAGGCATGTGAACATAGAAGCATGTGAACATAGGAGCATGCAATCAAAAAACTATCCAAGCATATGAGCATTAAGGCATACAAGTAAGTGGAAATGTTTTCGTTAAAGCATGTAAACATGGGAGCATACAATCATCAAAGCATGTGAACATAGAAGTGTGTGATCATCAAAACATGTGAACTTAGAAGCATGTGAACATCAAAACATGTGAACATAGAAGCATGTGATCATCAAAGCAAGTAAACATGTGAGCAAATGATCGTCAAAGCAAGTACACATATGAGGACGTGATCAACAAATGATGTGAACATTCAAGCCCATAAGCATTTAAGTATCCAAGTCCACATACATCTTACCATCCAATCACCTTAGGATTTAACCATGATCATCAAAGCATGTGAGTGCCTAAGCATCTAACTACATGAGCGTATTAGCTTCCAAGCATATAAATTTATCATCATTCAAGTGTGTGCACATATGGTTAAAAACTAAATCTTACGAAGAAGTGACACTTCATTTAATTATGAGCATTTAAGCATGAGAGTATACAAGTATTTGAGCATGAGAGCATAGAAGCATGTGATCACTAGAGCATACGAGCATATGAGCATTTAAGAACCCACAAACATCCAACTACCTAATCACTTAAGCCTCCAAGCTTATAGACATATTAGTATCCAAGTGTGTGCACATGTGTGTGGATATTAAACATGTGAATATCAATTCATGTGAGCATGCGATTATCAAAGCAATTGAACGTAGGCGCATGTAATCATCAATGTGTCCAAGCATATGAGTGTGAAGTTATACAAGCAAGTGGGCATGTGATCGTCAAAGAATGCAGGCATGTGAGCACACGATCATCGAAGCATGTGATCGTCAAAGAATTTGAACATCAAAGAATCTAAACATTGGAGAATGTGATTACCAAAGCAAGTAGACGTGTGAGTATGTGATCATCAAAGCAAGTACACATATGAGAATATTATCAACAAAGCATGAGAACATACAAGCATTTTATCGTAAGAGCATGCATGAATGTGATCGTCAGAGCATACAAGCATATGAGCATGCACGAATGTGATCGTGAGAGCATACAAGCATATGAGCATTTAAGCACCCAAGTATACATACCTCTAATCTCCCAATCAATTCTACATTAAAGCATAAGAACACATGTGAGAATATTATCAACAAAGCATGAGAACATACAAGCATTTGATCGTGAGAGCATGCACGAATGTGATCGTGAGAGCATACAAGCATATGAGCATTTAAGCACCCAAGTATACATACCTCTAATCTCCCAATCAACTCTGCATTCAAGCACAATTGTTAATGCATTTGAGTGCATGAACGCCTAACTACACGATCACTTAAGCCTCCAAGCCTATAGACATATCATCATCCAAGTGTGTGCATGTGTATGGATATCAAACATATGAATATCAATGTATGTGAGCATGGGAGCACGACATAATCAAAGTATGAGAATGAGAGCATGTGATCACCAAATCTTGTTAGCATAGGAGTATGGAATCATTAAATCATGAGAGCATGTAAGCATTCCAACCTATAAGCATTCAAGCATGTGAGCATGGGAGTATACGATCATCGTAGCATGTAAAAATGTGAGCAACCAAGCATGTAAGAACTAGTGAGCATTAGTGCGAACGTGCATGAAAATGGATGAGCACATCAGTCTCCAAAAATATAGATATATCGATATCCAAGTGTGTGCACATATGGATACAAACAAAGGATTGATGCTTAATGAGAATTATTGAATAAATCTTATGAGGGAGTGACACTTATTTGAACTTTTAAGCATTTAAGCATGAGAGTATACAAGCATGTTAGCATACAATCATGTGATCATAGAGCAAACAAGCATATGAACATTTAAGCACCCAAGTACACTTACCTCTTACCTTTCAATCACCTCCGCATTCAAGCACAATCATCAAGGCATCTGAGCACACGAACGTCCAAGCTTGCCTAGCCGTAGCCGGCTTTCAAATATCATAGCTCGATAATGTTCAAGTGGTGTTTATCTTATGGGTCTATGTGAATGCACGCATACATCTAAGCCCTAGTTTCCCTCTACGGGTCATGTGAAATAGATAAAATAGAAAGTAGAAAAACGATCATATGAAAGACAATCAAGCAAATGAAGGTCAACAAAAGAGAGCACACAAGTATGTGCACATGAGAGCACACAAGCATGTAAGAACATGGGAGCATGTGATCATCAAAGCATGTTCACGTAGGAGCATATCATTATTAAAGCATGTAGATATGTGAGCATTGAAAGTACTAGCTAACTAGTTACTACGCACTATTTGATCTACACATTTGAGTATTCCTCAACCAAAAAAGAAAAAAAAAAAAAAATCAAATATAGAATTTAGAGAGCAAAAATATTGAAGAACCTACCTGCAATTGTGAAGGCTGAGGATCTTCTCCAAGAATGTCAAGTAGCATATTGATGTCAATGGACAAGTCCTCGTCGTCACTGCCATCACCAAAAAAATCACAATCATCATCAACAGTAGAGAAATCACCATGTGGTCAGAATCCCGACTCATCGTTTGCCATCAACATGATCAAAGAAAAGAAATTAAGTCATAGTACCTCATTTAGCCTAGTCCACATGCATAAGCTTCAATTGGAAACAAATTCATGATGGGAAACATTCTGATCATTCACTTTAATTCCTTGCCTATTCAAATCCTTACCCACTTCATTCTAAATGAGACTCTAGGAAGAAATAGTCAAAGCACCAAAATATGCAATATCTCATATGCAATAAATTCTAATCTATGGTACATCAACAAATTCAAGTAACATGCTAGAGAAAAAGTAAACCAAAAGCCACAATTGTTACATCCCGAACCCAAATGAGTCCAAAGCATGATAAATTCAAATCCTTACTCATTTGATTCTAAATGAGACTCTAAGAGGAAATAGTCAAAGCACCAAAATATGCAATATCTCTTATGCAATAAATTCTAATCTATTGTACATCAACAAATTCAAGTAACATGCTAGAGAAAAGTAAATCAAAAGCCACAAGAGTTACGCCCCAAACCCAAATGAGTCCAAATCATGATAAAAGAACCATTAAGAGAAATTATAGGGGATTTTTTTTTTCCTTTCTTTCCTCATGATAATATAAATAAACATACTACAACATATTTACAACAATATAAGTCAAAACTCTACAAAAATAATTAAAAACCTCATTAAAAACATAAAATTCACTTGAGATATTATTCACATTGTAAAATTGCTTAAAAAGATTTGGAGAGTTACATTCTTCCCCCCTTAAAAGAATTTCATCTAAACATAGTTATGTGTCTCAAAACAAAACTGAGCAATCATTGACATTAATATTTTCGGCATAAACCTTTCACCTAAAAGGGTCAAGGATTACTTCAACTGATGACTTAAGTTTGAAACCAAAATTTGGAGTTCAAATCTTAAGGGATCAAATTCAAAAACGGGTTTAAAGGAAACCATTCTTGAAACCAATAGTATAGGAGTATTCTACTTAATCTTTGAAAAGACAATTTTATCTTCGACTTGTTTCAAACACAATTGTTGAATAATAGCCATAAGGCCAGAAAGTTAACTTAAGAATTTCAAACCAAAATAGTCACATGAAATATTCCATTTCATAAAGTCCAAAATTTGAAGCTAGAATTAAAATTGTCTTTAATAAATACAAGTCACATATGCTCCACTAAACTTAAAGACTTTTCAAAGTGGTAGGAAAATACTAGTAGTTAAAATCGAAGAAGTCTTGGATTTGCAAATTTAACATTTGTCACGAAGACAAAATCATGTCTATTTTGAACAAATCGTTTGCAAGGGAGACTTTAAAATGGCTTTCAAAACCCATGTAAAGTATACAAATGTTCTTTAGTAACAAACCAAGGCCACAAATATCAAATATGAAAAGATCTTTAAGGAGAGCATGCCCAACTTTCAACTTCTAAGAAAAAGAGTTGATATCAACAAGGTAACCGTTAGAAGTTTTCCATTTTTTTTTTAAAGAGTAATGAATTATCCCCCCCACACCCCCCCCCCCCCTTTTTCTTTTTTCAACATATAACAATAACAAAGTTTGTAAAACATCTCATACGTAAGTCAAAGGTTGAAAATTTTAATCTCTAAGGCAAGATCATGCACAACAACCTACATATTGTTAAAAATCAAGCACAGCCTCTCTATCTTTCTAGAAATTTCTCTCTATTTCCGGACATTTCTCTCTTACTTTCTTTCCAGAATTATCTCCAAGATAGTTCTCATATTTTCTCTAGAAGCTTCCCTACACTAGTAAATTGCAGCCACAAATTTCTAAGGTGTCTAGAAGGTTGGAGAAAGGCATTAATTTAATGCCAATAAAAAGAAAGAAGCTAGAAGTTTCAAGTTGGTTTCCTAACTAACATACATCTAGTATAAATAGATGTGATGATGGCTGAAGTAAAGTGTCTGTGTCATAAAGCACCAAGTGAGACGTGTGAAGTGTGGTGTGTGTGAGGTAAAGTAGTGTGAAGTCAGGTGCAGTGTGAAGTGTGCAACGTGAAGTGAAGCAAGTGATGTGAGGAAAATAAAGTAAGGGTTAGTAGCTAGGTGTCTAGAGGTAAGGTGTAAGGTGTTAGGTGTGTGCCAGTGTATTTAAGGATAGTGTGTATTCGTAAAAGTGTCGTGTGTGCATTGGTGTAATAACAGTGGTGCTTGTAAAGTGTTGTAATTCAAAGAGTCAGTTTTTAACAGAAAGCTCTTTGTTCAACACATATAGGTCCCAAAACAACCAAAAACAAAATGAGAATAACTATTGAGGCAACAAACAAGTGATACATCAACTTCATAAGGTAAGAGAGACTGCTCATAAGAGTTCATGAAAATCGTTTACATGAGATTTAACTTGCTTTAGAGCACATAAACTCAAAACAATCTTAGGAACTCAGCTCAAAAACTTTTGGGGGCATATAAAGAACAATGCATAACAAGAATAATGCACATATTAAACAAACTACTTACATGAGTATGGTACGAAAGCACAACAACTTTCACCACAGAACTATTTAAAGAACTTATTATAGCGCTGCAAAACAAAGAAGTGCTAAACAAACTCCAAGCCATTACAATCAACCAATTTTAACACAAAATAGTTCCTCACCTAAACTACCCAAAGGAAACCACCTTGCATGATATACTACAACAAAACCTAATGCTCTAACTTATATACTACAACAAAACCAATTCTATTGGGTTACAGCAACTGATCCTAATCAAATTGAAAAGAAATTCTAAGCCACTTATTGGGTCTATTATTATTGTAAATTCAATTGGGTCTATTACTATTGTAAATTCTACTATTATTATTAGTCACTGTTCCTATTACTATTATGCACAACAAAGTTTTGAATCTTAAAAATGTCACCGAAGCAGAATATTTTCTGCTGCAAGCACAAAATTATTCACAGCCATTTGCCAGAACAATTAACTTCTTTTTGCCTAGATGGATAAACTTTATCACCATACAGGAAGTGAAACACAATTAAAAAAAAAAAAAAAGAAGCAGTTGTTACCTTCTTCAATGGTTTCAACTCCAAGAAGAACCTTTGCAAGACTCTCTAGCCCCAACATTTCAGTGAACGAATTATACTGGTGGACATCCTGCAACTTTATTATGTTATGAAGAGCAGAGTCAAGTGGAAATAAGGAAGTACAAATTAATTGAAAAAACAAGATTGAAACCTAAACTTCAAACACCACACATTTGTTGAAAAGGAAGTACAAATTAATTAAATGTTACATATTACATTTTAAACAAAAGTTAATCAAATCTGATTAAGTTGAAATGGGAATAGGATCCTCTCTATCTCAAATGAATCAATTTCATGGTTCAGATTTTAAATATTACAAATCTAAAGATGTCTCTAGTGCCATCATCGTGTATACCTGTTAGATAAAACAAATAAAATATGAACATTGAAATGGACTATCTCCATTGCACTAGAAATTGAGAGGAACCATATTCTTAGGGAAAATTCTTAGGTTGAGGAGTATAGCATGGCTCTAATTATATGTTTTTGACACTAAAATTTTGATTAATTTAGAATCAGTCGCAAAACCAACAAAACATAAATTACACCTCCTACATACATAACATTGCATTTTGGTGCCTACATCTGGTATCCATGGTAGGCACAATGACCCATTCATACTTGTTCTCATTAGAAAGTATGAAAATAAAGAATTATATGTCCAAAAAAAAGAAAAAGGTACATCAAAAAGCATTTACTAACTTATTCCTGCTGATTTATGCATAAAAGTGGAATTTTTCATATTTATTGTAGTCACCAATGGCACAACCTTTTTCAATTTTCCATCTATAGACAATGTCAAATTACCATATAGGATTCACTTCAAACAGGATTGGCAATAACACATATAGAGATTTAGAATAAAAAGTGATGAGATTCATAGTTTCTTTTTACCTTTTTTATTGGTAAGATACACACGCATCTAGCGGGTCTTGAACTTATAACCTTACCCTCCATCTTGCTCTTACAAGGGGAGGGAGGTGCCTTTTGAGCTAGAGCTCAATGGAAATGATGAGATTCATAGTTATGACAAAGAAATCTGATCCAGTTATGTTCAAACAATAAACATAAAGATTCATAGCAGAAACACATTGATACCTTTTAGCTGCGAAAAGAAAGGCTCCTGAACAGACTTCAAAATCTGATAAAAGACAACACCTGTTAGATTAATAATACGCAAAGAAAATTTGGCATTGAAATTATTGAATGACACCCTGAGCTAAAAATTTAGAACTTACATTCACAATTTCTGATCACTTATCCAAAACCAGCTTCTGCCATTCATTTTCTTCCTACTTCAAAGAGCTTCCTTCAGGGATAAACTTCAAAACACTATATGGAATACAAAAGGCTTTTGAATTGATTGATTCTAATAAAGCTGATGCCAGACACTTGTATAAGGGATATGGAGGAACTCCTTCAAAAGAATCTGCATAATGATTATTAACCATGGAGAGTTAACATCCTCCTTGAAAGTAATAAAGCATACATCTAAAATTCCAGTGCAAATTTGCTCCTTTTTCCGTTTAATATGGTGCAGTTTGCAAACTAAACTTCAAATCTCAGCAACCCTCCTCAATCAAATGGAAAGAAAAAAAAAATTCTAAAAAGCACTTCTAAGTAAATTTCACCTCATACCTGTAAAATTGGAGGTGCCTTAAAAATTACTATATCTGAAACATCAGACTTCCGGAAAAAGTACAAAACCTGTGACATCAACAAAAGAAGAGGCAATGATATCAGCTCACTTGTAACAAAATCAACATTTAACAGTCTTATGTCTATTTATCTACACAATTCCATATATCTTCTCATTCTACCAGAGCATCAACAACCAAATCATTAAACAAACAAAGAACTACATACTAAAATCTTAGGGAATCCATTGGGTGCCTAAAGTGACTACTGGAATCAACCAAACTTTCCAACACTTATTGCTACCACAATATACCATAAGAATCTTTCTAACATCCCTTAAAAGACCCAATTGCATCATTGTTCATTTGTACGACTTTTTTTTTTTCTTTTTGAAAGGAAAAAAAAAAAAAGTTGAAAGAAACTCAAGCTTCTCACAATATATCAGCATAGTGGAAGTGAAGACAAATAGGCAATACTTCTAAACCCAAAATCACGTCTCAAATAAAATGCTTAATTATAGATATATTTGAATTTTAAATGAAAATACTGACTTTTCTTTCTAAAATTAAAAAATAGTGATTTTCATTTTTTTTTTGTTTATAAAATTTTTCAAATATAGTTTATCAAATTTTTCTTTGTGCTTTCAAAATACCAAGATAGAACTGTTTACAAAAATTTTTCTCTTAAAATTTCCTTAACATTTAAAATACCAAATCGACCAAAAATGCATTTTCTCCTTATTTATATTGAAAAGGAAAATTTTGAGAATCTTAGTACATATATGATATTTGATGATGATGATGATTATTATTATTATTATTATTTGTGGGTGAGAAAGCCCAACGCCATATGTTGGGCCTGAGGCCCAGTTCAGATACGACTCTCTATCCGAAGACGATAAAAGTATCAATGCTTTACTACCCTGGTGGAGGTGCAGTCCATAAGGGACAGACGCACCATCCGAAGACAATCTAGTTGGGCCGAAGGGATCTTACCCACCGGAGCTGTCCAGAACTTAATCGAATAGATATGCTGAAGAGCCCCATGCCAGAGCTGAGCTTCTGGCACGTCCAAAAGCATAGTTATCATGAAATATCCTGCCAATAAAGCTGCCACCGCCACATTTAATGCACTGCAGCAACTTTCCTGGCCGCATTTATGTGGAGAAGACACCTGAACAGTGTATCTCCACCCACCACCACTCACTGGGGATTAAAGCAAACGGCTGATGTGACTAGTACTCGAGTGGGCGCCTAGATGGAGGACAAGTGTGCGGTGAAGATGGGAAAAAGGGGTGTATATATAGAGGGAGCAAGTCTCGCAGAGTGGTGGAGAAAAAATTGTATTCACTAAGTCTTTACATACTAATCCTCTTCGGACCAAAGAGTTTTCCTGTTAAAAAAGCCGGACTCAATCCTTTTTCCTTTTAGATGGTTTTTGCTTGTATGAACCGTTGCTAAATCCGCTACTAGCCCAGTTGTTCGACCCATTCTCTACAAATTTATTGTTGGGAATTTGTTGGGCTCACAATTCAGGGAGTTGGTATCAGGCCCAACAAATTTGGACCCTACAATTGGCGCCATCTGTGGGAAGCAGCTTGAGCAAAGGTGGAAGCAACACCTCAAAAGATGGCTGAACCAAGGCAACGACCAGCTGAGTCCAGGTCATCTAAGCACACCGATCCCTTTCTTCATCTGGAACAGAGGCAGGATCGTGAAGGAAGTGTACACACCGCACGTGACGATCAAAACCAGTCGCATGGGGAGAGCCACATGTCTCATGCAGAGAAGAACAAAGACATGCAGAAGGAAATAGACAGGCTCAAAAGGGAGTTACGCCGTGCAAAGAGGAAACGCAGTCCCTCATATTCTGACGAAGATTTTGAGGATGAACAGGATGTGGGCTATAAACAGAAACATCGAACGCCGGTCAGCGAATCCTTTACCTATGAGGAAATGCGTCATGACAAGAGGAACCCTCAGAATCCCTTACCGAGGGGCACAGGGAATGATGCTATGAACAAAGCTCTGTATCAGATCTCCAGGTCTCCTTTTACACGTAATATCGAGGGTGCCAGACTTCCCAGGCGTTTCCACCAACCTACATTCACCATCTACAATGGCCGGACCGATCCAGTGGAACACGTGAGTCATTTTAACCAGCGGATGGCAGTCCACTCTAGGGACGAAGCCCTGATGTGCAAAGTTTTTCCTTCCAATTCGGGACCAATAGCCATGAGATGGTTCGATGGTCTGAAAGCAAACACTATTAGCTCTTTCCAAGAACTAACCCAGGCTTTTGGGTCTCGTTTCGTCACTTGCCGAAAGGTTCCTCAGTCCGTGGCCTTGCTGTTGTCCGTCAGCATGAAAGGGAACGAGACTCTAAAGTCGTACTCAGATAGATTTTGGGAAACATACAATGAGGTAGAGGAAGACTGTGAATCGATGGCTGTTAGCTCTTTTAAATTGGGCCTCCCCACTAAACATCCCCTGAGAACATCCTTGACGCGCAACCCTACCACCAGTATACGCCAGTTGATGGACAGGATCGATAAGTACAAAAGAGTGGAAGAAGATCAGCAGCAGAGTAAGGGGAAGGAGAAGGTTATCCCTCAGGAGGGGAGGGATTTCAGGTCGGACAGGCAAAATCACAACAGGCCGAGGAAGGACTGGACCGGACAGAGCACAGCAAACTTCCAGGCGGTCAATGCGGTTTTTCGCGAACCAGTACACCAAGTCCTGGATAAGATAAAAAACGAACCATTCTTCAAGAGGCCGAACAAGATGGTAGGAAACCCTGAAAGGCGCAATCACAATCTTTACTGCCAGTATCACCTGGATCATGGACATACTACCGAGGATTGCAGGAGCCTGTGGGATCATTTGGATCAGTTAGTCAGCGAAGGCAGACTAAAGCACCTCTTGCACCATTCATACGGACAGGGAAATCAGACAAGCACGGGGCCTAGGAGAGGCAACTCAGTGAAACCTCCCTTGGGGACAATCAATGTCATTTTTGCTGCACTTGGGAGGACAGGGTCCCACCCATCCAGGGTGTTGTCAGTAGCCCGAGTACCTTTGGAAAGTGTTAACAGAGAGCCGAAGAGACACAGGGTGGATATTCCAATTCTGGGATTTTCGGAGGAGGACAAAGTAGGGACTATCCAGCCGCATGACGATGCCCTAGTAGTTACTCTAAGAATAGGCGGATACGATATCAGGAGGGTAATGGTAGATCAGGGTAGCGCAGTAGAGATTATGTACCCAGACCTATACAAGGGGCTGAACTTGTCCCCCGAGGACTTGACTCCGTACAGTTCTCCTTTGGTCAGTTTCGACGGCAAAGTGATCATTCCGAAGGGGCAGATTAGATTGCCTGTGCAAACCGGTCCTGAAACGGTGGAAGTGGATTTCATAGTAGTGGACGCCTATTCACCCTACACCGCTATAGTAAGCAGACCTTGGCTTCATACCTTTGGGGCGGTGTCCTTCACACTACACCAGAAAATTAAGTATCCGTCCGAAGGAGCAGTCGAAGGGATCCGCGGAGACCAGTCTACGTCCAGACAATGTCTCGTGGCAGCCATCCAGCACCATCCTCAGGCTAAGACCTCGGGCTGTAACGAAGGGAATTTGTAGCAATTAAAGTCGTCGGTGCTGGACACCGAAGCTTCGGCCAAAGAGGCAGAGTGCGAAAGGCTAGTAAGGGTGGTTATCGGTAACGACCCAGAGAAGTTCTTTCAAGTTGGATCCATGCTTCCCCCTCAGGAGAAGGAGGGGTTGATGGAGTTCCTCAGAGCCAACGTTGACGTATTCGCATGGGACCCCGCGGAAGCCCCAGGAGTAAGTCCAGAATTCATCTGCCACCACCTAAACGTTAATCCCACCATTATCCCTAAAAAACAACCACTCCGACGACCGTCAAGGGAACACGCTGACGCAGTCAGGGATGAAGTGATGAAACTCAAGCAGGCAGGGGCCATTAAGGAGATCTTCTACCCCGAATGGCTGGCTAACACGGTGGTGGTAAAAAAGAAAAGTGGGAAATGGCGGGTGTGCGTGGACTTCACCGATCTTAATAGAGCTTGTCCGAAGGATCCGTTTCCGATGCCGAAGATAGACCAATTAGTTGATGCTACTGTCGGACATCCTCGGATGAGTTTCTTAGATGCCTTTCAAGGTTATCATCAGATACCCTTGGCTCTCGCCGACCAAGAGAAAACATCCTTCGTGACCCCGGTAGGAAATTATCACTACAAGGTGATGCCGTTCGGCTTAAAAAACGCAGGGGCTACCTATCAGAAGATGATGACAAGGATGTTTGAGCCACAGCTGGGCAAAAGCATGAAGGTGTATATTGACGACATGGTGGTTAAAAGCAAGATTATTGCCGAACACATTGGGGATCTCAGGGATATCTTCGAAATTCTGAGGGGACACAGATTGCGCTTGAATGCCTCCAAATGTTCGTTCGGTGTTGGATCAGGCAAATTCCTTGGGTATATGGTCACACACAGGGGAATCGAAGTTAACCCCGATCAAATAAGGGCCATCAAGAATTTGCGAGCTCCTCGGAATCCCAAGGAAATTCAGAAGCTGACTGGGATGACCGCTGCCCTTAATCGGTTCATTTCCAGATCAGCAGACAGGTGTAGGCCTTTCTTCTCGTTAATCAATAAATGGAAGGATTTTGAATGGACAGAGGAATGTGCTATTGCCTTCCAACAACTTAAGGACTACCTGGCTAAACCCCCCATCATGTCCAGTCCCCAGCCGGACGAAGTCTTGTTTGCTTACATTGCCGTGGCCCCTAACGCTATAAGTTTGGTGCTGGTCCGAACAGACTGTGGAGTGCAAAAGCCAGTCTACTACGTAAGCAAGTCGCTACAAGAAGCTGAAACCCGCTATTTGCCACTAGAGAAAGCCATTCTGGCCGTTGTGCTGGGTACTAAGAAGTTGCCCCATTATTTTCAAGCTCACACCGTTATAGTCCTTACCCAACTCCCACTCAGAGCCGTACTCCGAAGCGCCGACTACACTGGAAGAATTGCCAAATGGGGAACGATGCTAGGGGCTTTTGATATCAAGTACATGCCGCGCACATCAGTGAAGGGCCAGGTCCTTGCGGACCTGGTCGCCGAGTTCACAGAGCCCCATTTAGAGGAAGCATCACAAACTCTAGGCGCGGGAGGAAGACAAGTCAGCACGATCGCGTCACAAAACGCCTTGCCCTGAGAAGTGTATGTAGACGGAGCATCGAATCAGAGGGGCTCAGGCGTAGGGTTAGTGTTGATATCCCCCGAGAAAATCATCATTGAAAAAGCCTTAAGGCTAGACTTCTCAGCAACGAATAACGAGGCAGAATATGAGGCTCTATTGATGGGGATGAAGATGGTGCGAAGGATGGAAGGAAAGGCCGTTGAGATATCCTCAGACTCAAAGTTGATCGTCGGCCAAGTCCTTGGAGAATTTGAGGCGAAAGACGAGAGGATGCAAGGATATCTAAACCTGGTCAAGTCCCTACAGTCGGAGTTTGAATGCTTACCCTTCGGCACGTCCCTAGAAGTGGTAACACGCATGCCGATTTTCTAGCTACACTCGCCACCTCTTCGGCGCAGGAATTACCAAGGGTCATCCTGATTGAGGACGTACAGAGGCCTACGGAGTTAAGAAAAAAGGTACTCCAAGTTCACTGCGTCGGAACCAACCCATGCTGGATGGATCCCATCGTCAAGTTCTTGAGGGACGATGTGTTGCCCGAAGAAAGGGTGGAAGCGGACAAAATACGGAGAAAAGCTACAAGGTTCTGGCTGTCCGAAGGCCATAAACTGTACAAACGATCCTACTCGGGCCCATATCTGTTGTGCATGGCCCCCGAAGCGGCTGAATTAATGTTAGAAGAACTGCATGAAGGAATCTGTGGGAGCCACACTGGAGGGAGATCTTTAGCTCATCGAGCTATTACTCAGGGTTATTGGTGGCCAAACATGCAGAGGGAGGCTCATGAATACGTGAAAAAGTGCGACCAGTGCTAGCGTTTTGCGCCAAGCATACATCAACCTGGTGGAACCCTTAATCCGCTATCCAGTCCATGGCCTTTTGCCCAATGGGGTCTGGACATCGTAGGCCCTTTCCCTAAGGCAGCAGGAAACAGGAAGTTCTTGCTGGTCGGAACGGACTACTTCACCAAATGGGTAGAGGCTGAGCCTCTAGCAAATATCAGAGACGTGGACGTGAAGAAGTTCATTTGGAAAAACATCATCACCAGATTTGGAGTCCCACATACTCTCATCTCAGACAACGGGCTTCAGTTCGATAGCAAAGCTTTCAGAAGCTATTGCAGTGAGTTGGGAATCACAAATAGATACTCTACCCCCGCCTATCCCTAGGGGAATGGGTAGGCTGAAGCCACCAATAAAGTCATAGTGAATGGGCTAAAGAAGAGGCTGGATGATGCGAAGGGTAGATGGGTAGAGGAACTACCCCCACGTATTGTGGGCGTATAGAACCATGCCTCGAAGGTCCACTAGGGAGACCCCTTTTTCGATGACCTATGGGGCTGAAGCTGTTATACCTCTCGAGACTGGGTTCCCCACCTACAGGATTAGCTCTTTTGACCCAACCAACAACGATAGGCAGCTGGAAAAGAGTCTGGATCTGATTGAAGAACGAAGGGAAAGCGCGATGGTCCGATTGGCGCACTACCAGCAGAAACTTAAACAGGGATATGACATCAATGTGAGATTGAGACCCCTTGAGCCTGGTGATCTTGTCCTAAGGAAGGTGGTAGGGAATGCAAAGAATCCAGCATGGGGAAAACTGGGGCCGAATTGGGAAGGGCCATATCGTATCACTTCGAGAGCAGGCGTTGGAGCATATTTCCTGGAAGACCTGGATAATCATATGATGCCCCGTCCATGGAATGTAAATAACCTCAAAAGGTACTACTATTAAGAGAATTTTTCTTTCAGTTATGATTACACTCTTGTTACGCTAGTTTTACTCAAGTGTTTAAACTTAAATCCAAGCATGCCTGTAGTCCTCGGACCAGATGACTTGGGTTAGTTAACACCCTCACGATTTCTCAAGTGTTTAAACTTAAATCCAAGCATGCCTGTAGTCCTCGGACCAGATGACTTGGGTTAGTTAACACTCCCTCACGATTTCTCAAGTGTTTAAACTTAAATCCAAGCATGCCTGTAGTCCTCGGACCAGATGACTTGGGTTAGTTAACACTCCCTCACGATTTCTCAAGTGTTTAAACTTAAATCCAAGCATGCCTGTAGTCCTCGGACCAGATGACTTGGGTTAGTTAACACTCCCTCACGATTTCTCAAGTGTTTAAACTTAAATCCAAGCATGCCTGTAGTCCTCGGACCAGATGACTTGGGTTAGTTAACACTCCCTCACGATTTCTCAAGTGTTTAAACTTAAATCCGAGCATGCCTGTAGTCCTTGGACCAGATGACTTGGGTTAGTTAACACTCCCTCATGATTTCTCAAGTGTTTAAACTTAAATCCAAGCATGCCTGTAGTCCTCGGACCAGATGACTTGGGTTAGTTAACACTCCCTCACAATTTCTTAAGTGTCGAAACTTAAATCCAATCACGCCTGTAGCCCTCGGACCAGGTGATTCGGGTTAATTAACGCACCTTTACAATTCTTACAAGTATTTATCCTTAAATTCAATCACGCCTGTAGTCCTTGGGTCAGTTGATTTGTTTTAGTGTGCATACTCGCGTTACTAGTCTAATCTGACGTTTGGTGGAGTATGTAGACTTAAGCAACATTCCGCCAACTGTTATTGCCATAATTCTTTGTTTTAGCTACGTATAGAAGATTACCATGTTTCTGATTTATTCTTAATTACCACACTAACACTATTAGCCATAATAACGCAATCTGACTAGTACTACAAAGGCAACAAGTAGCAAAAATAGACTATTTCATTCATTGAAAGACGATTTCAATACAAAAATGGCAAAAATATCCAAACGATTACACAAGCTGAACTTCCTAAGCTTTATCTTGAGGCTCCGGGTTAGGCTTAGGCAAATCGCTCGCATCTCCGGTCTGAAGAGGGGCCTGGCTCGTCTCAGCTGGGGCTGGGGGATTCTGATGGGCCGAGGACGCTTCCAAGGTTTCAGGCACATCACATATATCGGGATCATAGTAGATGCTCCCGGGTTGCCTTAAAGCTGACTCTGCAGGGACCCCAGCTACATCGAGGCATTTGCTCCACGTAATGTCGCAGTAGCCCCTGCAGACCTTGGCGAACTCCTCGGTCAGCCTTGCTTGGGTCTCTTGCACCCCCAGCATATAAGAAGCCTGCTTCTCAGCCTCAACTGCTTCCTTGGCCAACTGAGCGTCCTCCTTGGCCAATTTGGCAGCGTCCCTGGCCTTTTGTAGCTCAGCGCGAAGTTCCGTTACCAACGCCTTCTGAGTTTCCAGATTAAGTTCAGTGGTGTAAAGCTTCTGGCGTTGGTCTTCGGCTTGCTTTTCAGCTGTCTTCAAGCCAGCCTCTACATTTTTCCTTGCCTTAGCCTCCTCTTTCAGCTGCTCGGAGAGGCGAGTGCTTTCATCCTTCGCTTTGCCCAGAGCTAACTCAACATCTTCCCTGGCTCGAGCTGCAGCTTGCACATCGACATCTTTCTTTTTATTCCACTCTTCGGCCACATAAATCTGTTGGGCAATCTGCATGAAAAACCAAAGAATTCGGCGTAAAGCTATGAACGCACGTAAGGGATGAAAAAGGGCTACAGATGAACACCACTTGTCTCACCATGCCTAAATCCCTTTTGAGGGACAAAAAGAGCTCCTTTTCGCTGAAGCGCCTATAGGACTCCATGTCCTTAGGAAGGAGGAGAGGTTTCTCCAGCGCCTCTGCTATATACCCGGCCTTCCCACCGGCGTAGTTTCGGAGAGAGGCGTCATAAGGGATGGCTGCGCCATCCAATGTCAGCTTCGGAGACCACTCTGGAGTACCCCGCTGCACGTCTGCGACCATATTGTCTTCTCTATTCTCAGTTGAAGAGGCCCGCTTACCTCTAGTATCATGGGCCTTCTTCTGCTGCTTGGGGCCCTTCGGAGGGACCACTTCCCCTTCCTCAACATCCGTCACCTCGGTCACCACCCTTTTCTTCTTCAGATCAGGCAGTGGTTTTAGGCCGAGATCCTTCGGAGCTGGAGGAAGAGGAGGGGGTGGTGGGAGTTTGGCAGTGGACTGGGACGTGCCAGTACCCTTGGCCGCCACTGTTGACCTCCTGTTCTTCATCAACTGGTCCAGACTCTGCATGTCTTCTTCTGAGTCGTCTGGCACGGCTATGTTAAGGAGCGGAGCAGCAGAATGCCTGTCAAGCACCTCTTCGGCAGACAAAATTTCTACTTCCCGGGAGCTTTCCCCTTCGAACTTGAACTGGTCAATCTGCTGGTCAAGTGAAGGGGTAGAAGAAACTCTTTCCTCCTCTGCTACCGGTTCAAGGGGGACTTGTTGAACGGGCTGAACGAGCGCCGGTATGCCTTGCGGATTAGGATGGGGCACTAGGGCGAGGTCGAAGGGGGCCAAAAAGGTCTTCCGAGCGACGTCAATGCGATTTATACGGCGATCCCCAAGTGTTATGGCGTTGCCTCTCGGCTGGAGCTCAGACTTCGGGGTATAGCCGAGGATGAGTGGAACGGATCTAAGCTGCCCGTCTTCACTCACGAAAATCTCCGACCGAAGAAGGTAGTTTAAGGCCGCAGTATTTGTGAGACTCAGCCGAGGAGTCACGTACCTCCTATCTGCAAACATGGTGATAGAACTGTCAGTATATTGCAACATGGCGAAAAGGAAGTCCGAATAGCTAGATACAGGAAAGAAAAGCTCAAGGGGGAAAGTCCCACCTGGTGTTCCTGGCGTGGTTGGGCAATGAATCCCATCATGCCAGGCACCCGAGACAATCAGATAATCGTCCTTCATCCCTTTGTTGGACTTGGGAAGACCGGAGAGGAGTCTGACAATATCGGATCGGGACCTTAAATAGTATCCCGCCCCTTCTTTGGTACAACATTCGTACATGTGTACCACGTCGTGCTAAGTTAATCCCAAGCCTAAATGGCGGTTTAGGTCATCAACTGCACCTAAGATTCTAAAGGTGTTGGGTGCGCACTGGTCAGGACTAAGCCTATGGGCGGTAAGGTAACTTCTGGTGACGGGACCCATGGGAATGGTCATCCCTCCCTCCAGGAAGGCGATGATGGGGATTATCACCTCACCCTCCTCTCGGTCTAGTAATAACCCCTCCGTGGAGCAATACCTCAAGCCCACCTCCCGAGGAATGCGATATGTCGCCCTAAACTTCTCTATCTGGGAGGGACTGTCCACTAGGTACTCAAATCTACCCATTATTAACAAGGTTCGAGGAAGGGAAACACGAAACGGCGATTGGGACAATCTACCACGGGCCGAAGAGGCAATTTGAATGTAATACGAAAATCTTGGGGAAAGAACTTACGCAGAATCAAATCGGAGGATGAACTATGGCCTCGCGGTGAGATCGTAGCGGATTCTGGAACGGTTTGAAGCAGATGACAGGAAGGACTTTGAGAGTCTGAGCGCTTGAGTTCGCCGGAAGTTCTGAAGTTTGTAAAATAAGAAGACAATCCCATCTGTGGCTTTATATAGTGGCAAGTAAAGTGGTGGGACTTACCCCGCCCAAAAATTTTGAGGAGAATCTCATCCGTTGATTTGAAATGGACCGCTAGATTTCAGGGACAAGACGCCGCCTGGAGCAATTAATGACGCCTCGGAAACGGCGCGACAGCAGCGGTTATAAAGAAGGCGCCCAAATTCATGCGCGCACACGTGTGGCGTCAAAGTTCAGTGCCCTCATTTGTCAAAGATCAAAACCCCACTTTTTCTCTTCGAATGCGAGGTAAAAAGTGAAATTTTGAGGGGCTATTGTGGGTGAGAAAGCCCAACGCCATATGTTGGGCCTGAGGCCCAGTTCAGATACGACTCTCTGTCCGAAGACGATAAAAGTATCAATGCTTTACTACCCTGGTGGAGGTGCAGTCCATAAGGGACAGACGCACCATCCGAAGACAATCTAGTTGGGCCGAAAGGATCTTACCCACCGGAGCTGTCCAGAACTTAATCGAATAGATATGCTGAAGAGCCCCATGCCAGAGCTGAGCTTCTGGCACGTCCAAAAGCATAGTTATCATGAAATATCCTGCCAATAAAGCTGCCACCGCCACATTTAATGCACTGCAGCAACTTTCCTGGCCGCATTTATGTGGAGAAGACACCTGAACAGTGTATCTCCACCAACCACCACTCACTGGGGATTAAAGCAAACGGCTGATGTGACTAGTACTCGAGTGGGCGCCTAGATGGAGGACAAGTGTGCGGTGAAGATGGGAAAAAGGGGTGTATATATAGAGGGAGCAAGTCTCGCAGAGTGGTGGAGAAAAAATTGTATTCACTAAGTCTTTACATACTAATCCTCTTCGGACCAAAGAGTTTTCCTGTTAAAAAAGCCGGACTCAATCCTTTTTTCTTTTAGATGGTTTTTGCTTGTATGAACCGTTGCTAAATCCGCTACTAGCCCAGTTGTTCGACCCATTCTCTACAAATTTATTGTTGGGAATTTGTTGGGCTCACAATTCAGGGAGTTGGTATCAGGCCCAACAAATTTGGACCCTACATTATTATTTTTGAAAAGATTGATACTTGATTATTTAATTCTTCAAAATAGCGTTAGGTATTGTTTTAGTTAATAAGTATATTTAGTTTTTGTGTGTTTACTTCCTTTTAAAATTACGTAATACTTTCATGATAATTGATCAAATGTAAAATTAAAAAAAAATTAAAAAAAAAGTATCTATACTTTTTCCTAATCTTGCACAAATTTATTAAGTTTGATAAACAATTTCTGTTATAAATTAATTGATTTGTAAAATACTTATTTACATCTTGTACTATATTCACAATTTTTGTATACTGTTATATATAAGCACAATATACTGTATGTAAAAAAGAGAGAAAATAATTTTATATATATATATATATATATATATATAATTTGGCTCCTCAAAAATAAATTTTAGGCATAGCTTGAACTCTATTCATTACTTTCTCAAAAAAAAAAAAAAAAAAAAAAAAACTCTATTCATTAGCTAAATTAAATGGATATAAACCTTTATTTTTAAAGCTAAGTAGCTATGTAATAGTGTTCGAATTGCTTATGAAGAGGTTGATTTACAACTATAGATATTAAAGGTATACTTGCACCAACAAATGAAACTTTCACTCGTCGTATGACTATACATTTACAATCGTCATTCTTTACAAAAAAATACAATATGTATTTACAATTGTCAATGATTTAGGCAATGATATCAGCTCACCTATAACAAAATCAAAATTTATTTTATGCAATTAGAATTTAAGGCCTATGTTTATATTAACTATGCTATATAGGGATCAAAATCTCAATTTAGCCAGAAACCTCAATGGCCTTAATATCAGGCTTCTTCACCTCCACCTTAGGAACAGTCACAGTGAGAACCCCATTCTCCATTGCAGCCTTGATTTGATCCATCTTAGCATTCTCAAGAAGCCTAAACCCCTTAAGAACTTGCCACTGCTATGCTCCACTCTGTGCCACGTGTCTTTCTTCTCTTCCTTCTCCACTTTCCTCTCTTCGCTTATTTTGAGCACTTTGTCATCTTCAACTTCAACCTTCACTTCCTCTTTGTTGAGCCCAGGAAGATCAACCTTGGACACATGGGCTTCTGGGGTCTCCTTCCAATCAACGCAAGTGTTAACCAAAGCAGAAGTTTCTCTTGCAAACTGAGATTAAGATGAGAATGGAAAATCCTTAAAAGGGTCCCAAATCTCGAGCGAGAATGGGTCCAAGATGTTACTTCTGCGGCTACCAAAGAAGCTTGGAATTAGCGACGTCTTGATTAAGAGCTAACTAGTATAGAAAAAACCTTTGAAGTAGTTGTTTGTTGGAAAAGCTCAGAATGACAGTAGCGACTTTGGATTAGTTTGGGAAGAAATGATGTCTGTGTATTTATAGGTTTTTAGAGGATTCTTTAAGTGTCTTCTCGCTAATTTTGGTTGTTTGTCTTCTCTGCTTTTCTTGATGAACTTTCTAGTTGTATCTAATTTTTTCAACAAACTTTCTGGTATCTTTGTGAACCTTTAGTGGACCAAGCCCACTAGGGTTTTTTGTTGCACCATTGATTCACATATTACACCTCTTCATAATTGGGCTTCCACGAATTTTGCAACATATTTTGAGCCCAACCAAGATTTTTAAAAAGGGTGAGGTTTGGGTCCAGTTGCACTGGATCCGTTGAGATAATGACACATGTCCACTTTTCGATACGTGTCACCATCTAAACGAGTCTAGTGCATTGGAATATTGGATGCACTGGACCAAAGCCTTACCCTTTTAAAAAAAAGTCACTATTTTTAGGCTAGGATGTTGGAGGAAGAGTTGGGGTTCAAGTTTTCAAGAGGGAGTTTCATACGCATATACATTTTAAATAGGCTAGAGTAGAATTTATATCTTGTTTTTCTATCTTGTATTCAATTCATGTAAATTTTTAAAGGCATTAAAATTTAAATCAAGATAAAATAAATGCATCATTTTGAAAAAAAAATGTAGTTCATCATAAATTGAGTGGTACAAAATATCTTAAAGCATGTTTTACAACTACTAATATGTCATGTTTGGATTTTTACATACATAAAATTATATTGGTTGTGGGTTTATGTGAAAATTATATTGTTCCAATAAAAACTCAACACCTTAATAAGTTAAGAAAAAAATTGTAATAAATGTAGTGATGCTAGGGGCAATATACCTTTTGCTACATAACACGTACTCACAAATTGATGTATCATCAATCATAATAAAGTAAATCTAATATTCATAATTAGATTGTTACGGTCTACGAATTATATTCATTGCCACATCTAAAGCTTTACATGTTAATTTCAATTGGAATCGACAAATCTCGGATGGAGTTGAGTTGGTTGCACCACTCCTAGCTGTCATAGATGATGCACATGATGATGGTTAGAGATTTTGAAGGAAATCATTGTAAGGTAGCCATGATTTTGAATTGATCTTTATTTTTTTTTAGAGATAATTACAACACGTTGCTATCCCCGCAGCTCGAACCCTTTTCCCCCTAAACCCCCAAGCACTTTGTGTATGGGGAGGTGCCAATTCAGCTACAAGGCTTTTGGCAATTGATTATTAGATCTACTATGGTTGTGGTTGTGGTTTTTTTTTTTTTTTAGACTTTGGATTTTGTGAGGCTATGTGTGTGTCTTTTCATCTTTGATCTTTAGATCTTGGGTTGGAATCTAACCGTTGCACCATCAGAAATGGCTATCACTGTAATCAGGATTTTGATTCCTAAGGTGTGGCAATGATTTGAATGTTAGAAATCTGATCCCTATGGTGTGGCCTAAAACTGGTTGCATCAAACTGTGTACACCCCAACCACATCAATAATCAATTTGTATTAAAATTTGTAGTAATTTTAGTAGTTTTCTAATTTTTATTAATACTGCTCTTATTAATAATCAATTAAGAAGGAAAAAACCATAATTAGAAAGGTAATGTAAAAGTACATACCAGTTCCATAATTTTCTTTAAGGACTCTATATTAGTTAAGAAAAAAACAATGAGAAGTACCATGGGATTGTATGAGTATATTATGGACTGTAAACGAACTGATTGAATATTAAAATTTTATGATGGCTTTATTTAATAATTTTTTTTTCACCATGAGTGAGCTTGAGCACATAATTAGGCTATAACTCATATAAAAGTCTGGTTCATTTTCTTGTTGAATAAGTTCAAGCTTATTCATAAGCTATTTGATTTATTTTTTCCCCACATATAGTAAACAACAAGATTTATTTTTTTTTTTTTTTTTGCCTCCACAGATTTATGCTAACATTAATAATTTAATTATAATAGAAATTATATTATTAGAATCAATTAGATAAACCATTATTTTTCTTTTGTAAACTTATTGTAATTAGATTCACTAACTCTTTACTATTAAAAATTATATAGCCAAGAGTTTTGTGACTCAGTAGAATTGCCTGTCTCCCTTATGAGAATCCGGATTTGAATTCTTGCTCTATTACTTGTTGTATGATTATTAATATAAAAAAACAAAAAAAAACGTGTGTATAAATAATTTTTACTACTAAATAAACAATTTATATTTTATTAATAAATTAGATACATTTTGAGAACTATTGATGATACTAAATAGCAGCCAAAAATTTGTATCTATTTTCCTTGATATTATGCATGGATTAGATTTATCATATGGTGAATTCTTCCCCCAAAAAAAAAATTGTCTTTAACAATAAAATCGGATAAGTAAGGTTTTGAGTAAGTGTTTACATAGTGTTAGTCAAAGAAATTGATGGGATAACAAAAAACTGCATCTATGGTTCGTCCAGATGGGTCGTCCATCATGAACGGTTATTCAAACAACCAGACCATCTCCTACTCGTCCAGACCTCTAGTCCTTGAGAAGTTGACCAATTGAATAAACCCCATAATCAAGTCGAAAGAGTCGTCCATGTGCAAAGCGCATGGACGACCAAACAACGGCATGACAAAGGGTCGTCCATAGGCATTGCACATGGACGACCACACAACACTTAGCAAATTCTGGAGCAAGTAACCAACCCGTGTTCATCGCCGCCAATTCCTCCCAAGTATGTAACTTCCAGCAACAGTTATGGTTTCAATAGCAGTTGAGGTCCAGATTCCAAGAATTTGGGGGAAGTTATTCGAACCAATAACCGCCTCGAAGCACCCTATATAAGGGCCGGTCTAAACCATGCAAAGGTATGAAAAAATTTCTGAGATTTTACTCCCGAAAAGTTGGAACTACATTTCCATGTTAGAAAACTAACTTTATCATCGGAGGGTATTTGGCCGGTCCACCCCGGTCACCCCTTGATTGTTTCTTCTTTTCAGGCCTTCGCTGCCGCCGTAGTCCACCGAAGCTGAAGTGTTCAACCAACTGATTTAACACATCATCAGTTGGTGCCGTCTGTGGGAAAGCGTAAATTGTTTTACGATTTGGCTTTCTGGAGAAAAGGTTGAATGGTTCGGACTAGGTCGAGGGCTACAAGCCCAGGCCATCAGGGAAGTAAAGACGCTTTAAGCAACCTCCATCGCGATCGCCAATCAGCGCCTATCATGCAGTCGCCTTCCATCCAACACATGCAATCCATGGCGGCCACAATGGCAGAGTTAACTCGCTAGAATCAAGAGTTGACTAGGGAGATGGAGAGACAGCGCCGTGAAAAGGCACCATAGGGATCATGGGCAATGACACGGACGAGTGTTATGACTTGAAGCAACAGATTGAGAATCTCATTAGACAAGGAAAGTTGAGGCATTAAGGTTGGAAGGGATCATAAAGATGAAAAATTGAAAGCAAAGATGGAAGAGTCATCACGGCCCCCACTCGGAGAAATAAGGGTTATCATCAGTGGGACATCGACAGGACAATCTTCCAAGGCAAAAAAGACGTATCTCAAAGTAGTGCAAAACGTCCAACTCTTTGGACGACCACCAAGGACAAAGGAAACAGACGAGCCAACCATCTCTTTTACGGACGAAGAAGCTGAGAGGATCCATCATCCACACAACGATGCGATCGTCATTACCCTACTCATAGCAGATTACAGAAGCAGGAGGGTATTGGTGGATAATGGAAGCTCAGCAGATATATTGTATTATCTTGCCTTCCAGCAGATGAGGCTTAGACGAGATCAGCTCTGTCCAACTTGTTTGCCACTGATAGGATTTGGAGGAATGAAAGTGCAGCCCGTAGGTACCATTACCTTGCCTGTAGTGGTAGGGTCATACCCACAGCAAATAACTAAGGAAGTAAATTTCCTTGTGGTGGATTGTTCATCCTCATACAATGCCATCATTGGAAGACCAACCTTGAACAGTTGGAAGGCAGTAACATCCACCTACCATCTATCAGTTAAATTCCCTACGGAGTGTGGGATTGGGCAAGCACAAGGAGATCAGTTGGCAGCCAGAGAGTGTTATCTAGCCATGTTGGCTGTGGACGAGCAAATGCAGACTATGAGTGTAGAAGAAAGAAGAATTGTTGCAGAACCGACTAAAGTATTGGAAGATGTTTTATTACGAGAAAATGATAGTGAGAAATTTACTAGAATTGGAACAAGTATGAAGGAGAAGGCGAAAGAAGACCTAGTCCAGTTTCTAAAGAAGAATGCCGATATTTTTGCATGGAGTCATGACGACATGCCTGGCATTGATCCGAGTATAATCACTCACCGACTGAACGTGTCCCCTTCCTCGAAGCCTATTTGTCAAAAGAAGAGGGTGTTTGCCCCTGAACGAGAGAAGGCTATTAAGGAAGAGGTTTAGAAACTAACCACAGCACAGTTTATCCAGGAAGTCTATTACCTGGATTGGTTGGCAAATGTAGTGATGGTGAAGAAGGCAAATGGCAAGTGGAGGATGTGCGTCGACTTCACTGACTTGAACAAGGCTTGCCCTAAGGATAGTTATCCTTTGCCACGTATTGATCAACTGGTTGATTCTACAGCTGGCCATCAACTGTTGAGCTTCATGGACGCCTTCTCAAGATATAATCAAATAAAGATGGACGAGGCAGACCAGGAAAAGACATCTTTTATTACCAGTCAAGGTTTGTTTTGTTACAAAGTGATGCCCTTCGGTCTGAAGAATGCAGGGGCAACTTATCAAAGGTTGGTGAATCACATGTTTCGTCCACAGATAGGACGGAATGTAGAAGTGTACGTGGATGACATGCTTGTGAAGAGCTCAGACGAAGGAAGCCACTTGGACGATCTTCACGAAACCTTTGAAACACTTAGGCGATGCAAGATGAAGCTGAACCCAAGTAAGTGTGCATTCGAAGTATCGTCAGGAAAGTTTTTAGGATTCATGGTTTCAGAGAGAGGAATTGAGGTAAATCCAGACAAGATCCAAGCCATATTGAACATGGAACCACTGAAGAACATCAAGGAAGTCCAATCCCTAACTGGACGAGTTGCAGCTCTCAACAGGTTTGTCTCAAAAGCCACTGACAAGTGTTTACCCTTTTTTAAGATTCTCAGGAAGGCATTTGAGTGGACGGACGAGTGTCAAAGGGCATTCCAGGACCTAAAGCACTATTTTACCACGACCCCATTGCTAAGTCCGTTCGTGCTAGGAGAAGAACTATATTTATACTTAGCAATGTCCCCACATACCGTGAGTTCAGCGTTGATCAGGGAGGACGAAAAGGTACAGAAGCCTGTGTATTACACTAGCCGAGCATTGAGAGGGGCAGAAGGAAAATACCCATTGATAGAGAAGTTAGCCTTCGCACCAATAACAGCTTCTAGGAAGTTAAGACACTACTTCCAAGGTCATGTCATCAATGTCATGACGGATCATCCACTCAAAATAAACTTGAAACTGCAGGACGACTAATTCAATGGGCAGTTGAGCTCGGTGAGTTTGATATTCGGTACCAACCGAGGAATGCAATAAAAGCTCAAGCGCTGGCAGATTTCATCGCAGAGTTCACTCCAAGTTATGAGGACTTGAATGACAAAGAAGACAATAAAAAATGGGCCGTCCATGTAGATGGATCATCTACACTGAATGCAGGAGGTATAAGAGTGGTTTTGCAATCACCAGAAGGAGATAAATTGAATCACAAGGTTCACTTGCAGTATCAAGCAACTAACAATGAAGCAGAGTATGAAGCCCTTCTTAAAGGGTTAGAGTTAGCTAAATCTGTGAAGGCAAACTAGATACTCATCTTGGGAGATTCCCAGTTGGTCATAGGCCAAGTAAATGGGATGTGTGAAGCCAAGGAAGACAGAATGAAGAAATATCTGAAGAAAGTGGTACACCTTGTGAAGAAATTCAAAAAAGTTAATTTTGTTCAAATCTTGAGGGAAGAGAACATAGAAGCAAATACTCTAGCGAAGGAAGCTTCCTCTAATGAAGCAATGAAGTTTGATGAAATACAATACATGCCAAGCATAGACCTCCTAGAGATATTGCAAATAGAAGACGAGGAGAATTGGATGACCCTAATAATATCATACCTGATGGACGGAAGGCTTCCAGAGGGGAAGGACGAAGCCAGGAAACTCAGAGTTAAGTCAGCTAGATACGTCCTTATGAATGAAGTGTTGTACCAAAGAGGTTTTTCACAGCCATACCTGAGGTGTTTAGCTCCAGACGAGGCGAATTACATGCTGAGAGAAGTTCATGAAGGAGTATGTGGAAACCACTCAGGAGCTAGATCACTCGTCCACAAGGTCATCCGTGCAGGGTACTACTGGCCAACCATCCAAGCTGATGCTAAGGCATATGTTAAGGTATGTGACCAATGTCAACGTTTCAGTAATATTCCAAGACAGCCTTCAGAATACCTCACCCCAATGATGGCCCCATGGCCTTTTGCACAGTGGGGTTTGGATATTTTAGGCCCCTTTCCAACTAGAACTAGACAGATGAAGTTCTTGGTGGTGGGAATAAATTATTTCACTAAATGGGTGGAAGCTGAACCCTTAGTGAAAATTACACAACAAAATGTCAAAAATTTCGTCTGGAAGAGCATTGTATGCAGATTTGGAGTACCAAGAGTACTAGTATCTGACAATGGACGATAGTTTGACAACACCCCCTTCAGAGAATTTTGTGAACAGCTTGGAATCAAGAATCATTATTCCTCACCCTCCCACCCACAAGCTAACGGACAAGCAGAAGTAGCAAACCGATCCTTGTTGAAAATCATCAAGACTCAGCTTGAAGGGGCAAAGGGAGTATGGCCAGATGAATTACCAGGTGTTTTGTGGGCTTACAGAATAACAACGAGGACTCCCACAGGAGAGACTCCTTTCAAACTGGCTTACGGGAGCGAAGTAGTCATACCTACAGAAGTGCATATGGCCAGCCATAGGGTGATGAAGTATCAAGATGAGGAAAACAACGAACAGCTTCATCTTAACCTCGATCTCATAGACGAGGTAAGAATAGACGCGGAGCAAAGAACAGCAAGGTACAAGACTCTCATGGCAAAGTAGCATGATGCTATGGTGAAACCCAGGCGCTTCAGCATTGGGGATCTCGTCCTTAAAAAGGTTTCTTTGGCCACCAAAAACCCGGCCTATGGGAAGCTGGGACCAAACTGGGAAGGACCTTACAGGGTAATCAACTGCAAGAGGCAAGGATCCTACTATTTGGAAGCCCTGGACGAAAGGAAATTAGAGCACCCGTGGAACGTTGAACACCTAAGGAGGTACTATCAATGAAGGGTGATCATGGACCAGCCATGAGATGGACGAGAGATCCTTGGACGTTTGAAGTAATGTGTTTAATATTTTCCAGTACTTGCTTATTATTATTGTGTTTTAAGTAAATAAGTATTTTATGCTGCTCATGGACGAAATTATGTTGTATTATGTATTTTTAATTCCCTAAAGCACAAGCTCTTAAGCATGTGCCATGATTGTAGACGAATGATTACATAGTATGGATTTCTGAATATATATATATATATATATATATATATATGATGTGTTTTAAATATATGTATGATTGTATGGGAATCCTTCATTTTCTATGATTCAAAATGATCCACGGAAGGCGAAAGGCCAAAGACGAGTAAAATCCTTGGACGCAAGGAAGTATCGTCTAAAAGCTTTCCTTTAGATAAGGATAAAGCAAGAAAAATGAAGGTATGTCCGTCTAAGCTCAAGACGAGACAAACCAGAAGTGTAATCGTCTAAACCATGGACGAACAATGTGCATGTGAAAACACCACAGGCCCATAGACGAATTTAACCAACTTAACAATCCAACCCATGGACGAGCATTCGTTGGGAAAATTTCTGTCACACCCCAAACCCAAAAGGGTCCAAGGCATGAAAAAAAAACATCTCAAAGAACCTGTAGATTTTCCTTTTTTGACAATCCAATCCACATAAATCATATCAAGAACCAACATTGAGAATTATCATAATAATTTCATTGAATAAACTCTCAAAGTAAGTCAGAGCTCTAAGCAATAATTACAAGGACCATTGGCCACAAAAGAATAGAGGTCTGAATAATTAATTACATATCACGGCTTGTCCTATCAGTGGAAATAACATCACAACCACTTTAATATACAAAAGAATAAGTCAAGCCTATTCTAAGATTTATACCATCTAATATACCCATTACAAAAGTTCAGCCTCCATCAGTAGTTAGTCTAACTACTATTAGCCACCCAAAAAGCTGTCTCAAAATACTGTTGCCTACTCTGAAAAGATTATAAAGTAATGGAATGAGACAGAGCCCAGTAAGTAGCATATTTAATGGGGGTGGGGGAAATGCAAGTTTCATCTTCAATAATAATAGTATGACAAGAATTATTTAATAATGAAACACAAAGTTTCTCAAAGTAAAATATCTTGAAACTATACATTATAATCTGTGAGCATCAACAATGTAATTTCCAAAGTCATAATACCTAACATAAGATAAATTATCCCAAATCTACCATACTACCATACTACCACATAAACTGGTCAGGGGATCCACCCATTCACAACTGGCATGATATTGTCCTCTCTGGTATGCAGACTCTTGGCCCCATGGACAGCAGCCTCACCCATACCCTCAAGGTTTTTCTCTCCCCCCATGGGCAGCAGGGAGAGCGCGTCAAATAGGACCTCTCTTGCATGTGGTCTCTTGGCCCCATGGACAGCAGCCTCACCCACACACAATCAAGGAACCTCTTCCCCCCATGGACAGCAGGGAAGAACGCGTCATCCAAAGTAAAAGGGCACTGACCTTAATTTGATTTCGTTGTCACAAAGACTACGGAAACCAAATCGGGTGATCACCGGGAAATCACACATGGCATGGTGTTAAAACAACATAAACTCACAGGTTACATTATTTTGAAACACATAGTTCATATCCAAATAGTTTCAGAAAACCTTAAATAATCTAACTTCTACAAAGTTTGTAAGGTTTTCAACTTCATTCTTATCAATAAGATTTTCTATCAATCTTCCAAGTACTAAGACAAGATAAGCATCTTAAATATTCCAATACACCATAAAATCCAAGATTTTCTTATCAAGATTAAATAAAAGATGCTTATTTATCCATAACACAAAATCATGCATTTCCCCAAATGCAATACCAAATATGATGCTCTTTTCATATATAATAATACATAATAGGGTCACAACACAATGCTTTTATGAAAACATATATCCATATATAATTTTCCAAAATGTATTTGACCCAAAAATAACATTTACCAAACATGGTTATTTTCCAAAATCCCATTAAAAGCTACTTACCTCGCAACCGCAAAATCCTAATTCTCCAAGCTCCAAGGAGATTAGCTAGAACCTAACAATATCAAGTAAACCTATCACAATAAGTACAAAACTTGAAATTGCATCTAACCACAATTTAGGAATTTGCCAAATACTCACTTAATTAGGCAAGCCTAGTATTTAACCCCATCAATAATAATATATATCACTTCCCTAGTTTCTCAACAAATTGATTCACAAGGTATAAACTCCAATTTATAGAGTTAACCCATTTAATACAATCTCCAATATTATGGCTAGCTTCCATAAATTTTGCATTACATTACCAAGAGACCCATGAAAGCAAAAATCAACATATCCTCCAAGACAAGAATTTAGAACTTCAACTAACTCCAAATGAACCCAATGGCAATGGAAAAATTAAATTCACAAGCCATCACATGTTATAGCTTAAAACCCTCAAATTTTCCCACCATACATAAACCTTAATTAGCCATCAATAGCACAAAATATATATATCCACTCATCAAATAATTCCACTAATACCAAACCCATACATAGAAACACATAAATATCACTTCTATTACTCATAAATCATATGGGTATCATCATAATGCTTAGATAAAAAAAATAACCTCAAGAAAAATGCAAAACCCACAAAAAAAGATGAGAAATTTTTACCTCAAATAAAATGATGAAGATGCTTTGAGGTTCCTAAGTATTTTTCCGGTGATCTTGCCGGAAAAATGATGGTGAAATAGTGTGGTTTGGAGTGGAGGCCGGCAGGTGAGGTGGAGCTGTGTGTGCGTTTCAGTGAGGAGAAAAGAGAGAAATGAGAGAAGGAAAAGAAGAAGTGAGCCGGCCAAATGAGATAAGAGGGAGTGGGTAGTGGGGTTAGGTGGGGCTTGGCACGTGGGAACCCAAAAATCTGCTTTTGACCCCCCCTTTTTTTTTTTTTTTTTTTTTTTTTAAAGCTGATGGGATGTTACAATTTCATTAAAGACGAGTAAATAGTCGTCCTAAATTTGAGCAACACTTAAATCTGCTAAAAAGACAACATTCATGGACGAACTTGAATATGAACATCCCATGATGATTCAGGAAGGAATTCATCCATATGATCAAGACGAGATAAAGCCTCAATAAAAGGGAAAATCCCACAACCACAAAATTGGTATGGACGATATGAATGAAACTTGTTCACAAAGCTTAAAGAATAATCAAACATAATGAACAATGATAAAGAAAAAGCATTCATACATTCATAAAATTCAAAGGGTAGACGACCACCATCCAAAAACCCTTGGAAGAGTAACGAGTGCTTATCCATAAAACTCGTCCATAAATTTGGACGAAGAAATTGTACTTGAATAAATTTAAATAAAAAAAAAAGAGAGAAAAAGAGAAAAAAGTAAAAGCCCAAAACACTAAGGCACTTTTTAACAAAAACATAAAAAACTTTCTGAAAGATGAAGTCATTTTGCTGGGTTCGTCTTCGGATCGTCCTGGTCACCTCATTACTGGAATCGTCCTCCACACTGACGTCCTCAGAGCTCGTCATAAGTAAGGAACTCTCTGTGGCGAGGGGGATCTTAAATACATCAAAGTTCAAGTCAGGGAATGCGTCCTTGACATCAGCACGGAAGTCCTCATACCCAGCAGCATAATGGCTGTCTAGACGATTCTTGTATTCGTCAGACTTCTTGAAGGCTAATATGGCTTCTTCACGTGCCTTCTCCAAGGACGAAGTAAGCCCTGAAACTTGTCCCTCCAAGTATGTAATGCGAGTATCTTTTTCAATAGCATTTGCTTTAAGTTCCTCAACCTCGTCCTTCAGTTTCGTCTTAATTCCTAACAAACGGTTGACTTCATCTGTCAGCCTGATCACCTCCCCCTTTTTCAGCAAAACTTCGCTGCTCAGCTCCTTAGCCTTCTCTTTTACCGTCTTGGCCTCCTCAACAAGTTCCTTGGCCTGGCACGTCGCTGTATAAAACTTTGACATAGCCTGTGCATGGACAAATGAGAGTTAGAGAGATTCTATATATATATATATATATATATATATAAAAGAAGGCACACAAGGACGAATTAAGGTCCTACCTTAAAGAGGTCATGGACGCCAGAACGTTCAAATTCCTTCACTGACATATTGTAACATTGGTTAACTTCGTTGTCAGTGACGATTCCTTTGAACGTCCTCCACGCATACCCCTCGTCCAGCACCAAGTTTGAGGGACGATCTGATTGCTCTGACGGGTGAGGCTTCCGTGGAGTCTTAGCTGGAGGGGGAGTAGGATCAGTCTGAACAGGATGAATTATTTGGACGGGCTCCACATTGACAGGAGGCTCGTCTAGATTCACCGTCGGAGGAGTGAATTTGGGGACCTTGGGAAGAGAAGTCTGAGTGGTTTTTGGTTTTTTAGGACCTCGACGACTAGGAAGGTCGTCCAGGTCCACAGCACTTGAAATTTTCTTGGACTTCCTCTTCCCAGGCTGGACGGCAGCCTTCTGGACGACTGGAGGCACAGAAGCATCCTCGTCCCCACTAGTTATTGTTTTTTCCCTATTCTCTCTCATTGTAAGTATTCCTACAATGAAGGAAATCAGTAAAAATAAATAAATAAATAAATAAAAATGGAGTAGAGATAGACGATACTTACTTTTACGAGTAGTTTCTTCGTGGCCTAGATTCTCAGCAGTTGGTTCTGGACCAAGACCCCACGTAGCTAAACTGCTGAAAGTTACTAAATCGTGGAAAGTCCTTCTAGGGAAGGCACGTACTTGGTCGATTCGATCCAAGTAAGACCTGTCCAAACGTGGATGGGTAACAGCTGCACCAATAAAAGAAAGGTGGTTAGACGATTGAAAGTTAGAAAAAGTGTAAGGAATAAAATAAATAACATGGAAAGAAAACATACCCTTAGGACGAAGGCGACCTATGGGGCTGGTAAAAGGAGGGAAGGGGGCATTACTAACATCTGTTGGGTCCCCAACCCAGTTTCCAGAAATTATAAAAAACTCTTGTTTCCAGAGCCTATCAAACGAGCTACGGCCCTTTATTAAACTATAGTATGAGCCTCTGGACGAGAACTGGTAGAAACCAGCAGACTCTTTTTATCTCTGAGGGCTTATAACAGTAAAGGAACTCGTCCACTGTTAAAGGACAGTCCCCTTCCAATGCCTCACGCCATAGCACTTGCATGGCAACCACAGTCCTCCATCCATTGGGGTTAAGTTGGTTAGGACCAATACCTAACCTATGAAGAAGACCTCTACAATATGAATTTAGGGGAAACCTAAGACCAGCTAAGAGATAAGACGAGTATACTCCCAAACCAGAAGAAGGTGAACAACACCACTCTCCTTCCCTGGGCAGACGAGGTTCAAACTCGATAGGAATTTGGTATCTATTTACTAAGGTTTTTAACCTAGAGGCGCCTAAGGTGGACGCTACCTCAGGTGCACAGCTATATATGATGTTTTCCTCTTCCTCCTCCTCGTCCTGAGAAGGGCTGGGTGGCGCTCTGGACGAACTAGCCCCAGTTCTAGAGGCCATCCTACGTTGCATTTCTTGAAATTCTTCTAAGGAAAAGCCAGGGACTTCGGACGAATACTGCTCGTCCGAGGAACTACTACTAAAACTAGTGCTACCCTCACCACTCTCATAACTTCCAGACGAGACATCCTGATACTCGTCTATTTCTCTCTTTGTACTACTAGACGAAGACATAACTAAAGTAAAGATCAAAACGAAAACCTAAAGGGAAGAGGAAGTACCTGAGAACTAGGACAAATGCTAGACGAGAGAATCTTGGACGAGATAGCAGAAGGAAGTTTATGATAGAGGTGAAGGGCAAGAAAGAGAATGTGCCTATTTATAGGGCCCAGGAGTAGGGTCAGCGAAGCGACACCATCCACTAAGAAAATGACACGTGGCAATCGCATGGGGAAATGCAATCGATTTAATCGCTCAACAAATTAAACCATGACACGTGGCTGTATAAAGGGGATAAAATCCTTATAATGTCCCTGGATGACACCCTAGACAAGGGGGCAACTGATGGGATAATAAAAAACTGCATCTATGGTTCGTCCAGATGAGTCGTCCATTATGAACGGTTAGCCAAACGACCAGACCATCTCCTACTCGTCCAGACCTCTAGTCCTTGAGAAGTTGACCAATTGAATAAACCCCATAATCAAGTCGAAAGAGTCGTCCATGTGCAAAGCGCATGGACGACCAAACAACGGCATGACAAAGGGTCGTCCATAGGCATTGCACATGGACGACCACACAACACTTAACAAATTCTGGAGCGAGTAACCAACCCGTGTTCATCACCGCCAATTCCTCCCAAGTATGTAACTTCCAGCAATGGTTATGGTTTCAATAGCAGTTGAGGTCCAGATTCCAAGAATCTGGGGGAAGTTATTCGAACCAATAACCGCCCCGAAGCACCTTATATAAGGGCCGGTCTAAACCATGCAAAGGTATGAAAAAATTTCTAAGATTTTACTCCCAAAAAGTTGGAACTACATTTCCTTGTTAGAAAACTAACTTTGTCATTAGAGGGTATTTGGCCGGTCCACCCCGGTCACCCCTTGATTGTTTCTTCTTTTCAGGCCTTCGCTGCCGTCGTAGTCCACCGAAGCCGAAGTGTTCAACCAACTGATTTAACACATCATCAGAAATGATTTATCAAAGTAATAAGTTACATACTATTGATATCGACACATTTGAGATCACCAAAATATTCAAGAGTTCCTTTGTTCAATCTAAAGAAAGGGAATGAGAATGAGAACTCAATCTTTAGAAACTTTTACAATCTAATCTCGAATTTTATACAATTATTTGTTTATTAATATATACTTATGAATATTTAATATTATGGCAAATTACAATTTACCCGATTGTGGCTTAAAATTTGACACTTAACACAGCTGAGATTTGACCAAAATTTAAGTTGCTTGTGATTTGAAATTCTATGATGCAAGTTGTCTGATGGATAGCTTTTGATCTTATTTGATATTGTATTTTTATGTTTTTTGTGTTTTTGGGGAGAGAGACATAAAAATTGAGCAAAACTACATAATTAGCTCTATTTTTAACAAATGTGGGTTATAGAAATCTAACTGAGCTAACCTCAGTGGCTAAAGTATCAAATTTTAAACTACAGGTAGGCAGCTTAAATTTCAACCAAACCACAAATAAATATGGGTAAATTGTAATTTGCTTTTAATATTATATAAACACATTGAGTCTATACTTAAGAGTTTATTCATTAACACATTATTATATTTGAGTTTGATACATTTACTACTCAAGTTTAAAATTGGTTTTGAAATTGACTTTTTTTTTTCTTCTTAATGTGAGTTTTTGAACTTTAAATAAACAAATACTAGTATACAACCCAATTTTTCTATTAGACCGAGCATAGATTGTATCAACCAATTGTTTCATTTACAATTCAACATCTTACAGAGATACATCCACCAACAAATGGGTCATACAATTGAAATGTTGGCATCTAGAAAATTTTAGTTTCTTTCACTGGGAACAATAATTTGTTCCCTCAAGTTAGGTAATGCCTAGGGAGTCTGGAGAAATATGAATGCGAATCAGAAGTACAGAACGCTAATGCGCTTTGCTCTTAGAAAGATCTGAAATTTGTTAGAAGCCACTAGAAATCTGTTGCTCAATTAGATGATGGACACATGATTCTGTTTGTACACTGGCAAGTTTAAGCAATCTGTTTATGCATTCTTTAAAAACTTTCAAAACAAACCACAGCTTTTACATAGTCCCTGGTCAATGTATAAAATTTAACATACATGGACTAAAAACCTTCTCAAAACAATGGCCAAATTTATTTTCTGCACTCAGAATTTAAGGCCTTTGTTTATATTAATTATTATGGTATAGTACCGCAAATCACAATTAGCCAGAAATCTCAATGGCCTTGACATTAGGCTTTTTCGCCTCTACCTTAGGGACCGATACAGTGAGAACACCATTCTCCATTGCAGCCTTTATCTGATCCATCTTTGCATTCTCAGGAAGCCTAAACCTCCTCAGAACTTGCCGCTGCTACACTCCACTCTGTGCCATGTGTCTTTCTTCTCTTCCTTCTCCACTTTCCTCTCTCCGCTTATTTGGAGCACTCTGTCATCTTTAACTTCAACCTTCACTTCCTCTTTGTTGAGCCTAGGAAGATCTGCCTTGAACACATGGGCTTCTGGGATCTCCTTCCAATCTATGCGGGTGTTAACCAAAGCAGAAGTTTCTCTTGCAAACTGAGGTTCAGATGAGAATGGGAAATCCTTAAATGGGTCCCAAATCTCGAGCGAGAATGGGTCCAATATGTTGCTTCAGCAGCTACCAAAGAAGCTTGGAATCAGCGACATCTTAATTAAGAGCAACAGTTCAGAGAAAAATTTAGAAGTAGTTGTTTGTTTGTTAGGATTAATGCCTACAAATGACATTTCAAAATTCTAACTGGTTTGAAAGGAAACAACGTGCTAGCGATTTTATATGTTTCTAGGGGATTCTTCATGTATTTTCTCGAGAGTTCTGGTTATTGTTTGTCTTCTCGGCTTTTTTTTTTTTTACGAACTTTCTAGCTGTGTTCTGATTTTTTCAACGAACATTCTAGTTTCTTTGTGAATCTTTTGTGGACCAGGCCCACTTGGATATTTCATTGCGTTATTGATTCGTGTATTAGCCTTCTCCATAATTGGGCTTACACGGATTTGGCAGTATATTTTGAAATCACCCAAGATTTAAAAAAAAAAAAAAAAACTTCTATATTTATTCTTTTTTCTTTTTCTGTTTTCAACTATCTATCAACTTCTATATTTATTCTTTTTCTTTTTCTTTTTTCAACTATCTATCAACATTGGAATGCACAAAATATGTGGGAATGAACAGGGAACTCATAAAAAAATTCATATTAATTCTTGTAAATTTTAAAGGCATCAAAATTTAGAGGTAAAAATTTAAAACTGACCCTCTAACTTTTAGATTTTGTCATTTCAGTCCTCTAACTTTTAGTTTTGTCATTGCAGTCCTCGAAGTTTCAATTTTTGTCAATGTAATATTCTGTTAAATATCAATTAAGTGGTGTCGTTAAGTGATACAAAATGACGCTGTTTTGGCTCTAATTTTTTTTTTTTAATTTCACAATTAAAAGAAAAAAATCTATTATTAAATAAAAATAAAAATAAAAGAAAACATTGAAGGGGAACAATGTCGTTCCCCTTCCCCTGAAATCAAAACCAAAACACGATGAAGCTTGATCTTTCAATTAACTCAAGTGTCCTTGAAATTAACTCAAGCAGGAAATGCACACTCTTGGATACTAGAAAGCACCAATTAAGCTCCAAAAAAAAAAAAAAAAAACCCACCAATTAATGATAAAACACAATTAGTCATAATCATATATACAACACCTTATACCCATGATTACCATCCCCATTTTGTAATAACCATAGTACATCACACTAAGATTAGTTCGTAACCCATAATGAAAAATTATATAACAACACAACCATGAAGCCTAATCTTTCAACTATGAAAACAAAACAAATATTTAGTTAGAAACTTATAAGAACAATGATTGAATACTTGTTGCCTTCAAATCGGTGTCAATCTCAATCTCTCTCTCAAACTCGATTTATAAAAAATCCATCACCTTCTCGGCCTCAATTTTGATCTCTCTCTCAAACTCGGCCTCAATCTTAGTCTCTCTCTCATACTCGGTCTCCCCTGCCGACCCAAACTTCTCTCATTTTCCCCCAATTTTCTCAATTAGAGCTATAGTGAGTTTGAGTCATCATATTTTGGTTTTGATTTCAGAGGAAGGGGAACAACGTCTTTCCCCTTCAAATTTTTTTTTTTTTAATAACAACTTTTTTCTTTTAATTATGAAATTTATTATTAAAAAAAAAATTAGAGACAAAACGGCGTCGTTTTGACTCACTTAACGGCACCACTTAACTAATGTCCAACAAAAATACTACATTCACAAAAATTGAAACTTAAAGGACTGAAATGACAAAACTGAAAGTTAAAGGACTGAAATGACAAAAGTTAAAAATTAGAAGGTCAATTTTGGATTTTTGCCAAATTTGAATCAACATAAATAAATGGATCATTTTTAAAACAAATATAACTTGTCATAAAAGTGGTATTTATTAAAGGGAAAAATTAACATATGCCGCCTATTAGAATATAATTTTAGAAACTTTTTATAGAAAAAGAAAAAAGTAACTAATTTTTTGGACAACTTTTTATATTTTTTATTAAAATAATATCAAAACTTTCTTAAAATAGCTTATACAGCTATTGATATGACATATTTTGGTTTTTACATAATTAAAATCATATCAGTGATGTGTTTATATATAAGTAATGTTACTTTAATGAAAACCTAACACTTTAATAAGTTGTAAAAATTGAGCAATGTTAGAGATAATATACTTTTTATTATATAAGACTTGCAAACTAATGACTTATAAATTGATGTCTTACAAATCATTAGATTGTTAAAATTTATCAATCATATTCATTGTCACATCTAGGGATATACATGTTCCGATTGGAATCGACAAACTTAATTGGAGCTGAGGTGGTTGCACCACTCCTAACTGTTATCAAAGATGCACATAATGGAGGTTAGGGATTTTGATGAAAATTGGTCATTAGCTAGTGTGGTATCGATTCCTATTTTAAAACTTAATTACAAAAACCTTATCACACCATTGTTAGGGGTATATCCTTCATAAAACCCACCATTTTGTCTGGTTACTAAACAAAACTCCCAACTCCTTCTTCATTCTCCGCTTTTCACGCAATTATTTCTCTCTTTACCTCTCTCTCTCATAAGGTCAAACTTATGTAGCAATGTCATGCCTAGTGTAGACCTCCATGATTTGGATTGAGGAACTCTCTCACATACTTAGCCCTCCATGCTTTGGATTAAATTTGGGAAGGTAACTAAGATTTTGATTTGATCTTGAGATTCGATGTGGCTTTGGTTTTTTTTTTTTTTTTTTTTGGTGTGTGTGTGTTTTAGTCTTTAGAATTGGTGTGGTTGTGTGTGTGTTTTGATCTTTGATCTTTAGATCTTATGTAGGCATTTGGCCGTCATACCAGCATCAATGACCGAAAATGTAATTGGAGATTTTGATTCCAGAGGTGTGACATGGATTCAAATGTTAAGAAAACGAATCCTTGTGGTTTCGCCCAAAATTGACTGTAGCAAACTATGTACACCTTTTGCCAAATTAGTTTGTAAACATTTTGTTATAAAGTTTGTATTAGTTTTAGCATTTTCTATTTTTTTTATTGCTCTTATTAATAATCAATTAAAAAGGGAAAACCATAATTGAAAATCCATAATCAACATAAATTATACTATTTCGATAATTTTCTTTGAGGACTTTATATTAGCAAAGAGAAGCATCGAGAAGTACTAAGGGAGTGTATGAGTAAATTATGGATGGTAAATGAACTACTGAATATTAAAAGCTCAAGATTTTCTTCATTTATTTATTTATTTTTTTCTGAATACATCATTACTAGGCTATAATGCATATTCAAGCTTGCTTCATTTTCTAGTTGAACGAGCTTAAGCTTATTAACAAGCTATTTAATCTATTCTTTTCCCACATATAGTAAACAACATGATTAATTATTTTTTACTACCTCCACAAATGGCAAGTCTATGGTAATATTAAAATTTTAATTATAATATAAATTATATCATTTAAATCAATTAGATAAACTAATTTTTTTGTTTGTGAACACATAAAAATTATATTTATTAACACTGTATTATTAAAAAATAATATAGTTAAGAGCCTTGTAACTTAGTGACATTGCTTGGTGTCCCTTTTGAGGAGAACTGAAGTGTGTGTGTATGTGTGTGTGTGTGTGTGTGTGTGTGTGTGTATATATATATTAGGGGTATCCACCCAATCGTTGGACTTGACCCACCCACCAAAACTAACCAAACCCAACCCAACCGTAATTGATTTGGGAACTCTGTCGGTCGACGGAGGGTTCCAAACCTTAGAAACCAAATCCGGTGACAAGTTCTTTTCTCTAAAACATGACTCACCTAACCCGACTGTAAAACCTAGAAAAATTTGACGACTTCTAGTATTTTTTGGCAGTTTTTTTGTAAGAAATTCCGTCAGATTCACCTAGATTTCCGTTGGATCTAGCAAGATCTCACTGAATCTGGTGAGATCTTCACCAGATCTGGTGGAAATATCACCAGATCTAGCAAAATCTCACTAGATCCAATGAGTTCTTTGTCAAATTTAGCGAGATTTTGCCTAATCTGAAGTGTTTTGGCTGTTTCTACTCTGTTAACGGTTTCAACCGAACTAACCGCCACCCAATGCATATCCGAACACTTTGATCCGACTCCCTTACAAGCAGTGGCGAGTCTAAAATTCCTCCACCTAATTTGGTCGAGTTGGTTGCAAGTTAAGCACAAACCTGACTCATGGACACCCCTAATATATATATATATATATACAAGGTTTTCAAACCTGGACCATTCATTGAACCGTAAAATGGAGAGGTTCAAGGTTTTTGAGGTCGAACCAAGGTCGAACCGGGGTTAAAAAGTGATGACGACATAATTAATTTAATAATTATTTTAAATATATATATATATATATAAAAACATTAAATTAATAAAAAATAGAAAAATTAACTAAAATAGTCCAAAACAAATATAGATAGTATTTTTTATAACGTAACTTTCATAATACAAATAAAAATTATTAAATTCTAAAAAAACAATAGCTATTAAGTTTCTAAATTATTTTTAAGTCATGACAAAATACACTTTAGTACCCAATAATTTTTATTTTATGAAATCCAATAAAATAATTAAGAGTCAAATAAATTTACTTGCTCATGCCCAAACCCATTTGACTGCCAATCCTTTTTTTTTCCCAAGCCCATTTAAATAGTCAATTAGTCAATGTACACCACTATATGTACTAAAGCATTATACGTGGAGAGCATTATATGTACTAAAGCATATTCAAATACTAAAGGAAGTGCTTGACAACAAGCAAGCACTATATGCACTAAAGTTGTAAAGCATTATACGTGGAGAGCTTTCTTTTATTCAAAATTTAAAATCTTTTATTATTTCCAATGCCCAGCAGCTAATGTCAGTACTGTAGACATGTGGAGAGCTCCAGAAAATTTCTATATTTCCAATGCCAGGTAGCTCATGTCAATCAGAGTAGTCATAACAAATACAAAGAAAGAGAAAGTGAGAAACCAAACCACATGCCTAACAAAGTTCAGCAAACAAAAGAGAGAGGGAGACGAACAGAGAAGAAGAAAAAAAAAGAAAGAAAAAGAAGAAGAAGAAGCAGTTGCTTCATGGCACCACCCCTACTTTGTTGTCGTCTTCTTCCTTTTCTCCTTTTTTGCTTTTTTTTTTTTTTTTTTTAATGTTCAGATTCAAAACCGTGAGAAGCAGTCTGATCACGGTTCAGAACCGTGAGGTCCGACCGTGGTTTTTACAGGTCCCTGTTTTTTTCACATAGCGGTTTTTTAGGCTAAAAGAACCGTAAAGTTGAACGATTCGAGGTTTTTCCGATCGGACCGTACGGTCCGGTCTGGGTTTCAAAACCTTGTATATATATATATATATATATATATAGTTTTTACTACAAAATAGATAATTTATATTACTATTAAATTTAGGCATATTTTTAAAACTATTGACAACACTAAGTAGCAGCCTAAAATTTGTATCCATTTTGATATTATGCATATATCAGATTTATCATACGATGAATTCCTTAAAAGAAAGTGTCTTTCACAATAAAATTTGATAAAGAAGGGAATGAGAATGAGTCTCAAATCTTACAAACTTATACAATCCAATTTCAAAGTATATACAATTATATGTTTATAAATATATACATATAAACATTTATATTATTATATATATAAATTGAGTTCCATACTTATTTGAGTTTGACATATTTAATAGTCAAGTTTAAAGTTGGTCTAGAACTTAACTTATTATATTTTATTTTATTTTATTGAAAAACAAACACAAATATACAAGAGAGGAAATGAAATTCTAACATATAGACACAAACCAAAATCTTCTCAAAAAAGCCATGATGGTTTTGAATTCGACTTGTTTACAATAGAAATTAATTTATTTTTTTATCAAACCAAGTGTGCACTGTTTATCAACCATTGTTTCATTTAGTTTACAATCCTACAATACATCCATCACCATGTGGATCTTCTCACCCGTCTTAAGATTATACGGTCATACAAATGGCAAGTTGGCATCCAAAAAATTACTGTTACTTCACTTGGATGGGAAAATGAGTTCCCTCAAGCTAGGTAACACCCTGGGTATCTGGAGAAAAAAGAAAACCTCAAATCAAAAGTTCAGAACGCTGATCTACCTTGCACTTAGAAAGATCTGCAATTTGTTCGTCTAAGGCACTAAAAATCTGTTGCTCAATTAGATGATGGACACATGGTTCTGTTTGGCCGTTGGCAATTTGAGGAAGAGAGGGATAAATAAAACTAGAAAGGGTAGAAACAAGTTTAAGCAATATGTTTATGCATTCTTTAAAAACTTTAAAAACAAACCACAGCTTTTACATTCTCCCCGATCAATGTATGCTCGGGGACACATCATAACAATTGTCAAACTGACATACATGTACTAAAATCATTCTCAAAACTATGGCCAAATTTATTTTCTGCAATCTCAATTTAAGGCCTATGTTTTTATTAATTATTATCGTATAGAGGGACCGCAAAATCATATATTATATATAATAGCAGAATCCTTTTCCTGCAATTAAAAAAGTGCTACCATGTAGGAAAAATGCATATATAAAATTTTGTTACGTATAAGTTAAAAAACGATAAATTATGTTTCTTGGCAATGCTACAACACCGTGTAAAAGCCTCTCTATAAATAAAAAAAATTAACCAGTTAAAATACTATGCACACAGAGAGAGAGAGAGAGAGAGAGAGAGAGAGAGAGAGAGATAGGCAATGAGGCCTAAGACAAGGAGAAAGAAACAGAGAAAGAGGAAGAACAGTAAAAATTATATCGATTGGGCATAAGAAATCAAAAAGTTTCAAAACACTCTAACACGTGTAGATTTTAACTGTGAAAAGCCATACCTTACAACACAATCACTCTGCCTATTAACAACGACTCCAACGGGGTTAGCATTCATTCTCCGACTTTTTCCCCTACAAATTAGATCTGTTATATGTTTCAAACTTTTACAATTACAATTGGGTTTGGTTCTAGAAATTAGGGTTAAGGAATTTGAAATTCTGATATGTGACTATTTTATTAGATATTTTTAGTAATGAGTTTGTTTAAATTTGTCTCTTTTGGATGTAAAACATTTAATTTCTTTCTCTGCAAAGATGAAGTGGAATCTTTCTTCAATTTGGAGTCTCTAATTTCATCAAAGCAAAGGTACCAATTTTTTTTCCTAACGTTACCTCTCTTACGTGTACTGTTATTTGTAAGGGGGATTGAAATTGTGGGATTTTGAAATCTGAAAATATTTTGTTATTTTGTTTATACATTGTAGATTTTAGACGATATTTTTTTTAAATATACTTTGAAGTCATGATTTTGTTATTTTTGATGTTTTTCTGGGTTTTGCATGTTTTTAATTCTTAAATCTAAAAAAATGATGTTCTTTATACAAAATTGATTACTTTGTATGTTATGGTAGAGAATAATTTTCTCAGAGATTTACTTATCAAAAAAAGATAATTTTCCCAGAGATAGTATGATTTATGTTTGGGTATTTGGTTGGATTTAGGCATTTGGGTTAGATTTGGTTTTGATTCAGGTATTTGGGTTAGAAAATTAGAATTTGTTTAGTTTTTTTTTTTTTTTTTTTTTTTTTTTTTTTTTTTTTTTTTTTTTTTTTTTTTTTTTTTTGGGGAATTGAATTGGTTTTGGGGCTATTCTGTAACCAAGTTTACAATCTGCATAGTGAGGGGACGAAAAAATTCAAAGCGTGGCCAATGTTGCCAATCATATCTTCTTTGCTAGATACCGCTTCTCTATCTACAATAATCTGCCACTAAACATGTATTTATACTTTTATGTATTTCTTATAAGAGTTAATCTGTACTTTTTCCGTATATCTTTACGTATATCTTTTTTTAATTTTTTTTTCAAATATAGTAGCTTAAGTATATATTGCCATTATCAACACAAAGATTTATTAATCTTTCAGATGACTCTTGGAAGTAGTGAATCCAACTCTTAATATTTGTGTTTCTCCTCAAGAAATCTAAACATGTGCGCATTCTCAAGGATTGATTCATTTATCTAAAACTTTGCCCAATTTTGAAACTCACAGATATATGACAAAAATAAGGATAAAGTAGAGTGTTTGGTGATAGATGATTTTATATAGTTATTGACAAAAATTTTTTTTTTAGTTCCATTGACACTTATAATAGGATGAAAAATGAAATAGTTGGGTATATTTCTAATCAATTATCTATAGGAAAGCAAATTTGATTATTAACTCTTTCTAGTTTAGTGGTATCATCTTAATATTTTTTGGTTAATTTTTTTATTTATAGTTTGTAAAATTTCTATTGCCAAAGATCTATATGGTAGTAGTATGTTTGGCTTATTGCTTTAGCATGAACCTACAATTCTTTCATATGACTTTTAATTTTACTTCCATTGCTTCAGCCTTTCCCTATAATTATGGCTATGATGACACGTAAGGAAAATTGCCCACTAAAAAACTTGTCACGCTTACAATTTGAAAGTTACAAAATACCACATGTTGCATTGTTTGAGGCTTTAAGTTTTAATTGTTTATTGTGCAACCTACACAGTTTAAAACAGAAAACACAAATTAAAAGAGAGAGAGAGAGAGAGAGAGAGAGAGAGAGAGAGAGAGAGAGAGAGAGAGAGAACTGAGAAATCTGCACCCAACTGCGTCAAGTGACAGTCCAAACCTCTGCCATCGTCAAACCCATTCCCTCCACCAATATAGTCTCTATTTTTTCGTTTTTTACTTTATTTTTATTTTTTAATTTAGGGTCGAATCTGATTTAGGTCGGGGTTTTTTGACTAGATTGGATTGCATTAAGTTTTTTGGCTTAGATTTAGTTTTGAATACGGAATTTGGGTTAAGAATGGTTTTTAATATCCATTATTTATGTTGGATTTGGTTTTCCTTTTGGATAATTGGGTTTAATTTGTTTTGAGTATATCTCTACACTTTAAAGCTTTCATTTTATTTATTCTGTTTTCAATTTTTTGTTGAAACATTTTTTCCCTTTATAATTTCATTTCCCATGTTTCTTTTTTAGCATTGTTATCAAGTTTTTCCAGTACTTCTGTGTATTAGATTTTTTCCCCATATAGTTCACATATCACAGTGATTGTGTCAATTTTATTTTTAAATTGTATTTTGTTGGTATACACACACTTTGTAATGTAGAATGAGGTTGTCCATATTCGATCAATAGGGCTAAGATTGCAGACTTTGCATCTAAATTGGATTTTTGTTCCTATTTATTGATAATAGATGAAAACAAATACATATAAGATAGCCTTGAAATCCAAATACAGAGGAAACAAGAAGCTAAAAACAGAAAGAACAAGAAGCTGAATACAGTAGAGAAGTACAGACTGATGGAAATATGAGTGTGCACAGCAGAACATTAATGGATCTACTTCATTCGAAATTGATAACATGCACTAAGTAAATTTCAGAAATTGAGAACAAAAGAGCGTACCTTGGTGTGGTGAATTTCAAAACAAAGATTGTAAGCACTTGGGAATACTTTTAATCTTCACTCCAATTCCACTAACGCCCAAGATGTGTGGTCTCTCAATCAGTTTCTATGAGTTTGTTCAAGGGAGAAATGAGAGAGTGTCCTACACTCACATTCACCATTTCATGTTCTTTCAAAATTTGTATGTTTCTCCCCTTACAACTAATTATCTAATCAGGCTGGCCTTTTGAGCCTTTCCAATTGGGCTTAAGTATGTGGCTTGGAGTGGGACCAAAAAGGACCAATAAGACACTAGCTCCAATGGGTCTTAGGCTTTTCTGTCAACTCTTGACAAATCCAAAGTTACCATTAACTATATTTAATACCACTATATAAATATAGTTGCACTCTAGGCCTTATCTATAAATTATATTCCAAAACTTTATTGTACATGCAACCTCTTTATAAAATATTCGTAGTAATACAAAGTCATAAAAGTAGACTGCCACTTTGTAGATTACATCTTAATCCTTGAGTACCCGGTTTAATCATCTTAAGTTATTCATTATATATTTATGAAATCCAATTTCATAAATATATACTTTAGTAATAATTTACCAAAGTGATTAGGCCTAACTTTGTGAATAACAAACCTATTAAACTTATCTCAAGAGAATATTTTGTATCTCCGTTAAGAGACTATGAATTCTATCTTAAGAATATATGTTCCATCAACACTAAATGTAGCTACCCATTATTCTCTCAGAATTAAGAGTTCATGCAAATATAAGTCGTGAGGTTTATTATTCAATTGACAGTTTTTAGGAGAATAATAAATCTCACAGCGGTCCAGTTCAATATGTTTTAACTCTTAAAACATATCAACATATTAATTAGAAATCTCCACTTCCATGATCAAGACAAATCATCGTAATTGATATGTTATAGTCTTCGTAGATGAAATGCCCAATTTCATTACCGACTATGAACTATAATTCTGAATTTATAAAGAACTTGTGATTTATATCTTTTGTGACTTTTCACATAAATCACATACTATGCATCTCATGGACTATATGATAATGTCAAAATATTCATGTTACCATTATTTCAGATAATAATAAAACAACTTTATTAAACACAATATTAAGTCATACACAATGTCATACACAATGTCACACTTAATATCATACATAGCATCACAAAATAGGATTTAAGGGCACTAACCCTAACATAGACCAATAGGTATGCACAGAGAAATTCAGAGCAACAAGTATGCAGATTGTAGAAAATGCAGACCAACAGGTGCGGAGAAATACAAACCGTGACAAATATTTTTAGATGTCAAATATTTGAGCTTCAAGTCCCAATATTTATTTATTTCAAATATTTGTTTAATGATGTGCTCCACCTATTTTTTAAAAGAATAGAATCAATAAATTTTTCAGAAATTGTTGTTTCCTTTGAGATACGAGTTTAATAATATGAACAATTTGAAGAACCCTTTACTCTTTCACTATGGAATTGTTTTTTTAAATTTTAACGCATTATCCTTTTTTATTTATCCATTCATATGCATTTAGTTTCTTGCTCTTTTCATGTTTGATGCATCTTAATTTGTTATAATATTTTGCTATCTTGAAGGGTTAGTCATGTTGTTCAAGTGTTTTCCACTAGAGTCACTAAGCACATTCTCATGTTTGTAAGATTTCAATTTAGTTTTTCAAAGTACAGAATTTTAAAAATCTTTCACTAGGTGAATTTCTAAATGCTGCTTAATGACACTTTGTGTTTGTAAGGGCATTCAAAAATTAAACAAAGAGGTACTTAAGAAGATTTTTGAAAGCGTGAGAAGGATAGAAAAAAATCAAGTAATTTTAAATGTAGCTAATTCACGTTGACAAAATTAGAAATTTCTTCTTTACTCATTGCACTTTACAACTTTCTCAAACTTACATGATGCAGGCCTTTGAATTATTTTAATTTATGCATTTATTATATTTGAATTTGGTGATTATTCCTCTACAAATTAATTCTAATATAGATATTTTTTTGATCAATTAGTGTTAGGATATGAACGTTTTTTAGGTAAAACTGGTTATCCAAATTTAATATTGATCATCTTTGCTTTCTAATTTATAAATGCTGAATTATCAGTTTGAATTGGTACTAAATTCTTTATAGGTGTGTCGAATAATTTTGACTGACATTGTGATTTTATATAGCACTTAGAGAACTTGAATACTTTCACACTAAGTATCACCAAAGTACCGACCTATGATTTCATTGTACTTTGGAAAGCTATGGTATTATGCAACAACCTGATTTAGCTATTCCAAGGTCATTTTTTCTTCTTTTACAGTTTTCTTTTCCTATTGAATAGTAAATCTAATTGGTATGAAATTTGACACGCGTGTTAAGCACATAAAGAATAAGCAATCCAACAATTCAATTTTCAAAATATGTAATTATATTAATTTTTTTAGTGAGAGTTGTAGACATTGGTTATAAGCAAGTTCGTAATCAAACTTTGTGCTTCTTATTATATTTATTTTAAAATTTTATGAAAAAGGTTCTTGAAGATGATTTTACACTTTGGTTTATGGTGGCCGACTGTTTCAACAATTACATGTTGGTGCACACACATGTATAAAAAAAATTGACTTATGTGGGTGTGTAACCATTAACCAATGTATATTGAAGACTGAATTATATAATAGATTAAAGCATGTGATTATCAAAGCCAATTGCATATATTCTATACTAATTATTGTTACTAATTTTTTTTTGCTTTATAATTTACATGTATAAATATACTATGCTAAAATATTAATTTTACTTTTGTGCGTATAAATATAACCAAGCTATCTTAGAATTTTATCATATCATGTTTATTTTTACTTTGTTTTTCTTATTTATTGGATTTTCCTTGGTCAAGATTGAACTTGCATTATGTAAGCTTTTCTAAGTTTAGGAATATTTTTTACATTGGCTGATAATATTTAATTTATGTTTAGCCGATGAAGAAATTATGAGATTAAACGCAATGTTCAAACGCATGGTTGTTAACAACTTTGGACCTACAAGATTTAGAGATGAAGCATGAAGTCATTAAGCAAGGAATGATGTATTTGAAAGATTTTAATAAGTGAAACTTCTTCTTTATTTTAATTAATTATTATTTTTGAACAAGTGCATTTCTTTATTTCTACCAATTATATGTATTGTTGTATTATGAGCAAGCCCAAGGACAAGGCTTTAGGCTTTATTCTTTTGGAGTAACCTTTGAATTTCATAATTAATTGTTTTGTTTTGATGCTAAGCAAAAAATGTGAAGTTACCATTTCAGCTTTTTTGCTTATATAAATTGATAGTTTTGTTTGATTAAACTTGAATCATTTGAAAGTTTTTTTTTTTTTTTTTTTTGACAATTTTCTTTTCTGGGATGTGTTATAATTCAAACTTAATGTATGTTTCCTTTTATCTCCGTTTTTACTTTTTACTATTTCAGTGCTATGTATATGCTATACTCAATTTTCTTGAGGGCTAAATACAAAGTTAGACCCGACTAACTATTCAAGAGCCCGTGGAAATTTGCTTCCCCAATTTGGAAAGCTGTAGAAGGAGTTAAAGACGTCATCGTCAAGGAGAATGCTTTCTCATTGGGGACATAACTTCCATCAATGTCTAGCAAGACCCTTGGGTATCATGGATCCAAAATTTCTCCCCAAAACCCAAGACTGAGTTTGCTGCCCAAACACTGGTTATGGTATGTCAACTCATCAACCCCATCTCACATGAGTGGAAAGCCAACCTTGTCCAAGACTTATTTGAACCAGCCTCTGCTCAGGCCATCCTATCCATCCCCCTCCTGCTAAGAGCAAAACCTAACAAGCTAATATGGACCCCCAAACCCAAAATGTGTCTTCTCAGTCAAATCAGCTTACCAAATTGCTCTTGAACAACCTAACACCCCATCCCACACAGAGGTCCCTTGGAAGAAAGTCTGGAGAATAAGAGCTTTTGAGAGTTCTGGTTTAGTATGACCTGCTGATGATGTTGATGTTGATGTTGATTCTGATGTTATCTTCTATTTCTCGTGGTTCATGTTTTGGTGGTTAGTCAATAGTGTGTGAGTGAATAGGAAAGCAAGAGGTAAGTTTATGGTCTTGGGGATCATTGGTGACAGGGCGATGAAGCGGAACATTTCTCATATGCAAACATTCCTGAACTCTTAACTCCATCATAAACCCACAAACACTTTCATTCAAGGACATTGATGATCAAACACAATTAGGTCAAACTACTTCACAAGGACAACCCAACTATGCTAAAAAACAAAAACCATCTAGATCGAATTTGTTTCTTTTTTGGCATGGAGTTAGTTTCCAGGATGAACTAATGTAGTTGCCATTCCTATTCAATTGAATGTGAAGCCAAGTAGGAAGCTCTTGCAGTGGCAGTGGAGGTTGGTTAAGAGTGGGTGGTAGTGGTGAGGGTTTGAAGGGTATGACTGTGAACGAGGGTTTGCTTAGATGGAGAGAGGAGATGGGGCAAACAAGAGAGAGGAGAGAGAAGCAAATATTTAAAAAGTGAGTAACAACTGCTATTGCTACTAGTTTTTTTAAAAAAACAAGTAAGCTTTGTCAAATGTAAACTGTTTTACCAAGCCGCATGCCAAGACCTATTGGAGGAGCAATTACTGATGAATGTGGACGGCCTAAGGATTGGGGAAGACATTGTTAGAAATATTCTAATTAAACTCATAAATATATACTCAAACTAAAAAATAATATTAAAAAAAGATTCTAGAAAAAGGTAAACCTAAGATCTCAAAAATAAAGCGACAGGGCAAGACATGACTATCCACTTCGGTAGCATCAACCAAAAACAAGAAGAATTGATAGAGGACATAAGGGGTGGGATATTAGTATGGTTCACATTTTTCTGGTGTAAGGAACTCAAGCTGAATAATATGCAGAAGCTTTCATGCTTTCCATGCTTAAATAATCAAAGTCACGATAGTGAGCCCCTCCATGCCCAGTACAACAGAATTATATTTTTCATCCGGGAGAATTCTAGATAAAATCCATTAAAATCAGAAGCACAATCATACCATTATATTACAATAGGCTGACAAAAAGACTTGGCTCACAAATTATGATAGGTTGACAAAAACCTAACCTCATGAGTTGCAAGCTGTCAAGTTTGCAAAGGAAAGCTGAAGGACCACAGGCTAAGCTGAAGCATTTGGGAATAAATACAACAACAAGTGAGAAACAAAATAAATAATACAGATTTTTGGCATGTAGAGACATAATATTTGGAGTGAAAAGAAGCAGAAATTTTGGTAAGAGGACAATCAAAACATAAATGGAAATGGAAATTTAGAGAGAGAGAGAGAGAGAGAGAGAGAGAGATTACCTGGTTTGTGGGTGAGCCAAAAAATCAAACCAAAAATACTCTAATCTGCTTCTCTCTCTCTCTCTCTCTCTCTCTCTCTCACATTCTACTACAAACCCACACACAACCCCTATCAAAAAACAGACCGCAGCAGGTGAAATGGAAAACCACCTACTCTCTGTTACCATCTTTTCGATCTCTTTGACTCACCTACTCTGTGTCCTCTCTCTGTCTCACAATCTGGAGTTAACAGTGAATTTCATTTTGTCTTGAATTCTACTTTGACTAAAATGGTGACTATTGCTATTCTATCCAAAATAACCATTTTGCTCAACACAACCCAAAACTTGACTAAAACAAGACAACTGTAGATAAGGGTCTTTGTGCTTTTTATATAGTTGGTAGGAAAAAAAAAATCAGAAAGCTCTAACTCAAATTGCCAAAATATGAATGGCAAAAAAGTTTTGAAACTGAGACATAAAACCCTTTTCCTAAAAATGAACAATAATTTCATATCAAAAAATGCAATACATGCACACAATAATCAATGCAAATAATATTGATCATGCAAAAAAATAAAGTAGGCATCAACATTAGACTTATTACAAATGAATTCACAATTTTCAAAATCTCATAAAGTAGGACAAACAAAGTATCTTTTGTTAGTAGTTTTTTTTTAAAACAAGTAAGCTTTGTCAAATGTAAAATGTTTTACCAAGCTGCATGCCAAGACCTTTTGGAGGAGCAGTTGTTGATGAAGGTGGACAGACATTGTCAGAAGTGTTTTAATTAAACTCATAAATATGGACTCAAACTAAAAATAATAATAATAAAAAAGATTCCAAAAAAGGTAGACCTAAGATCACAAAGAGCAGCCCATGGAAATCTTAAAATAACAGTGAAAAAATGTATTTGGATTATAATCCTTGCTTCAAGAAGTTAATGCATAACATTTTAGATGAACAAAGTATGAACTACTTGTTTACAACATATACTGATAAATGACTCACACAAACTTAAGCATGTACTGTATCAACATCATCCACAATTGATAAAAAAATGGGGCATTTTTGTAAAATTCATGCAGACAAATAAGCACAAACCTTTAGACTTGGTGGAAAAGGATTCAATACCAGTGCAAAATCCAAACCCAGAACCACTTCCAAAACCACCCTCACCACCACCAGATATTCTCATGTCACTAAAGTTACTAGCAATCCTTCCAGAGCCCATCGACGGTAAAGACATAAACCCCCCCTTATCACCTCCTCCCTTTTCAATCTGCAGAATACAAGAATCTTATAAAGGATGGATCAAATCAATGCAACAAATTAATAGAAGGAAGATAATTAGGACAATAACACATCTTGCTTTTGTCAATCCCACTGGCTTTGCACTTCATAACATTCTAGTTTCATTAATCTTGCTCTGCAATACCCGCTTGTGCAACATCACTTCAAGACTGATCTTACAGTACTTCTTAACCTGAGCAAATCAAAACAAAAAGTGGAGAATTTACGCAGCATCATACTCCACACCACACAATTGTATTTGTTGAACCTTGACAAACAAAATCAAAAAATTTCCATGATAGGGCATTTTCTAGAACCCTATGGACATTCGCTTTCGTGTTCTCAGACCTCAAAGATCGGACCCTATAACAATTTTTTTTTTCCCATGAATAAGCAGGACAAACCAATAATAAGTTGTTTGAGAGAACACAACTGAATTAAAGGAATGAATCAAAGTGAAAATGACCAACAAAAGATTACAAAGACTTACCTGTCAACTATGTGATTGGTGGTCTTTGGAAAGATAGAGAGCTTCAGCTTCACAGTTCAAGGAATCTCAACAAACATGTATATATTATTATCTTTTAATTTTTCTATTCGGCAAGCATATATATATATATGTATATATATATATATATACATATATATATATATTATCACCAAGAATTACCAATACAAAGTTTCAGCAACTATGTGCCAGTACTCCAAGCTAAGCAATTGAAACTTTGGGAATTTATTCAGCTTTTCATATCCAAGCAGAGCCATAAAGTCCTATAGAAATAACAAACTTCTCTTCATTCTAATGAAAAACCAGATAATTTGTTGTAGAAATGCCTTTAAAAAATTTCTTAGGAAGAAACATACCAAAAGTTTTTCAATGTATTTTTGCACATTCCCAGAAGGAGTCAACATGGTCTGAGCAAACTACGAAGCTTCTATGCCGGCAAGGAAACAATAATTTATAAATTCACTCTCTTGTAAAAATGGTTGCTACTCTGCATGCCATTTTCTACGTTACTCCTAATAGGGTGTTACTCTTCCTAGGTTCATGAAACTTGTCTAAGTCCCATAGATCAGTGATAACGTAGTCCAGCAATTATCAAAAAATAAAAAATAAAACTTTCTTGTTCCTTCCTATGTTATTCCTAACAGTGTATTACTCTCCCCAAGTTCATGGAATTTGTCAAAGACCCATAGATCAGTGATATTGTGGTCCAAAATTATCCAAAAAAGAATAAAATTTCTTGTTTAAAACTCATAACAAGAACAAACAGATTGAGATGATATCAAATAATGCTTTCCCTTTAAAATTTCTTGTTTAAAGCACAAGCACAATCTCAGATACAATCATTTAGAACAAACACTAATAGTGTGAGATGATTTCAAATAATGCTTTACCTTTTTTACATTTTAATTTACAAACTCCATTAGCAACCCAACAGAGTACAAAATTGAAGAAGAATTTGGGTGAATGCCTAAACATGGCAGATGGAATGATGGGGAATTCACCCTTTCCAACCACTAAAGCCACTACAGAAAGAAAAGAAGCAGAAATTTTGGTAAGAGGTCAATCAAAATATAAATGGAAATGGAAATTTAGAGAGAGAGAGAGAGAGAGATATTACCTGGTTTGTGAGTGAGCCAAAAAATCACACCAAAGATACTCTAATCTGCTTCTCTCTATCTCTCTTATTCTATGACAAACCCACACACAACCCCTATCCAAAAAAAAGACTTAGAAAGTGAAATGGAAAACCACCTAACTCTCTATTTTCCATCTTTTCCATATCTTTGACTCACCAACTCTGTATCCTCTCCCTCTCTCTCTCTATCTCACAGTGTCTCTGAACTATGGAGTTAACAGTGAATTTCTTTTTGACTTGAATTCTACTTTGACTAAAATGGTGACTCTTTCTATTCTCTCCAAAAGAACCGTTTTGCTCAACACAAACCAAAACTTGACTAAAACAAGACAACTGTAGATAAGGGTCTTTGTGTTTTTTATATAGTTAGTAGAAAAGAAAAAAAAAATTTATAAAGCTCTAACTCAATTTGCACCGCCTTCCCCAATAAGAGCAACGTGTAAGGTGAGGAACCGCTTGGGGCATGTGTAACCTACCAATATAAAAAACCCTAATTTTCCAAATCCATCCAATTCAATACAAAATGTTGTTTAATTATGCACCAGATGAAGATCCCAACCTAGCTTAAATCCAATATTCGATTCCATTGGCGAATTGTGCACCACAACACCTTAAGGAATTCATAACACAGCTCACAAGAACTCACAAACATGAAAATCAAACCAAAAAGGGAAGAAATTAAGAACTATCAAATTCTACACCACCCAATCATATTTGTTGAACCTCGACAAACAAACATTTACCACCTTCAAGACTTCTACCAAATTAAACTGATGTAAAACACATAAGCAAATTTCAACGAAACCAACAAAAACAGAGCTCTAAGACAATAGATTAACAAGGAACAGACTAACGATAAAGTAGTTTATAAGAAAATGCGTCGAAATGATAAAAATATGCCATACCACAACTTAGCAAAATATTGGAATGAAGACATATTTTATACAATCTATGATATTGTTCTGCCTGCTTTCTACATTTTAAAGCCAAAACTCGAAGAAGAAGAAGAAGAAGATGATGAAGCAGTAGCAAAAGGAGGAGGAGAAGGAAGATCTGGAAAACAGAAGAACTAGAAGGATCAGCAAAGAAGAAGAAGAAGAAGAAGTAGAAGAAGAAGGATCTAGAGAACAGCAAGAACTAGAGCACAAATGTGGAGAATGGCAGCAACTAAGACTCGAGTTCCACTTGAGTTCCACATGGATTTTTTGCTTCATTGAACTCGAGTTTCAGAGCCTCGAGATGCTAGTTTGCTAAATAATTTTGCAAACTTGACAACTAACTAAAACGTTCCAAAAATAATGTTAAATTCCAAACAATCCCGACAAGCAAGACCTCCAATCTCCAATAATAAAAATTTAGATTAAAACAATTAGTGTCATTATTAATACTTAAAAAAAAAAAAAGAGAAAAAAAAAAAAGAAAAGAAAGAGATTACAAAGAAAGAAAAGAAAATATATAATAGAAAACCAAAAACCTCTAAAGGGTCAAGCAAGTAGTTAAAGGAGTACTAGGATCAAAAGAAAAAAACTAAAACACAGTGGCAATAGAAGCCTATTCTCAACCCAATGTCAGTCCAACAAATTGTTTTTCTAACTCATACATATCTTACTCCGATACTTAAAACTTCAAATTATAAAACAAGTATAATGAAATCAAGGCATAAAGAGAGCTTTACCTGAGGTCTCCCAACAAATTTTGCCACCCAAGTTGATATACAGCATGAAATTTTTTAAACACAAGAATTTGGGCAACAGAGCCATAAGCCCCAAAATATCACCCCCACACAGTCCAACTATACAAACCACATCCATAGAAGTTATAACAATGAAACCTATACAGAACACACAAGGAAGCATAAACACGTGCAGTTCTGGAATTTAAAGCGCAGCCATTTTAAAGAATGCAAATGTTTAACCTATATGATTGCCCTTTAAAGAATGCAAATGTTTAACCTATATGATTGCCCAATAATGAGTCAAAATTTATTGTTTATTTTTCACAATATAGACCAAAGCTCCAATAGACATAACAGGTGCAACAAAGATGATCTTAAGTTCTAAAGTTGTCATGAGTGCAAGTTGATGGCAATAGAAAGACAAACCAGGACAACCATGCTGAGCAGTGCTAGAGTTTATTAAAGCCAAACAAATGCAATCTACAATACACACAATGCAAGCAGTAATTTTCATTTACAAGTTGAATTTTAAATACTAGGAACACAAAATGACCGGCCAAACAATAGTAAGGGAAGAGAAAATATACATATTTTGTGCTCCAAATAAAGAGGATCAAATTGATCTAGAAAGTGGACATCGATCCAAGGTACACACCTTAAAAAATCTGCAAAGAAACAAAGTCCACAAAATAAATTGAACAAGGGACAAGATAATGTTAAGCGTGAAATCAAAAGAGAAAGATAATCAAAAGACTTTACACACTCTTGCTGCAAAAATAAATCATATTTTTTCCTCCTGTAGACACGTAATGATCAAAGTCTTTGAACTAGCAATAAATAGCAGGACATAATGAAACTCCAGTGTTTAGCACAAACTAAAGAAACATTCAAGCAGAAACATTAATCTTCACATGATGGGGAAAGAATGATGAGATAAATTGATAAAAAGAGATTATTACCTTAGGTCTTCACATAAAAATTACTTCTATGCACTCTATTGTAAACAAAATCACCATTTCCCCAGCTGTAGAAACATCAAGATTGTAAATCACAATATCCCCATTTGTAGACACATCAAGATTCAATCATTTTGACTACCAACAAATAGCAAGATATAATAAACCTCCAATTGCAAGCTAACAAAAATGACATTGATGATGAAATAGACAACAAATAGCAAGACTTCAATTAACAAATTGAAGCTGCAGGCCAACCAACTAAAAAAACATACAAGTAGAAACATTATCGTTCAACTATTATGAAAAGAATAGTGAAATCAATTGATAAAGAGAGATTGTTGCCGTAGGTCCTCATCAAACTCCATCAAAGTAGACATTCCATACCTAAACATATTAAACAGATTAATTTAGGGGTAACAAAATCATAAGAATGTGGTCGTGAGAGCATACAAGTATATGAGCATTTAAGCATCCAAGTATGCATACCTCTAATCTCCCAATCTCCTCACCATTCAAGCACAATTGTCAAAGCATTTGAGCGCACGTACGTCCAACAACATGATCACTTGTGCCTCCAAGCCTATAGACGAATTAGCATCCAAGTGTATGCACATGTTTATGGAAATCAGACAAGTGAATATCAATGTTTAAGAGCATACGATTATCATAGCATTTGAATGTAGGAGCATATAATCATCAAACTGTTCACTTTCGCCTTCGAGCCATTAGACATTTCATCATCCAAATGTGTGCATGTGTGAGGATATTAAACATGTGAATCAATGCATGTGAGCATAAGATCATCATAGCATTTCAACATAGGGGTAGGTAATCATCAATGCATCCAAGCATATGAGCTCGAAGGCATGCAGGCAAGTGGGCATGCCGCATGTGATCATCAAAGCATGTAGACATGGGAGCATACTATCATCGAGGCATATGAACATAGAAGCATGTGATCAACAAAGCTTGTGAACATAGGAGCATGTAATCAAAAAAGTGTTCGAGCATATGAGCATTAAGGCATACAATCAAGTGGAAATGTTCTCATTAAAGCATGTAGACATGAGGGCATACGATCATCAAAGCATGTGAACATAGAAGTGTGTGACCATTAAAGCTTGTGAATATAGAAGTATGTGAACATCAAAGTATGTGAACCAAGAAGCATGTGGTCATGAAAGCAGGTAGACATGTGAGAATATTATTGTAGTGACCCAAAAGGGGGTCTTGCATTTCATGGAATCCCACATCGCTTAGGAAAGTACATGGTGTTGTGTTTATAAGGAATGCCCTCCCTTGTTGTGTATGAGTCCTTTTCCCCAGCGCAACCTGGTGAAGAACAAAAACCTTGAGGGACTAAAGAGAGCCTCCGAGTTGCCCAAAGAGGACAATATCATGCACATGGGGGTGGGGTGTGATAAATGGTATCAGAGCCATGCCCTAGCCGAAAGTGTGGGCCCCACACGCGAGGACGCGTGTGCCCGTAAGGGGGGTGGATTGTAGTGACCCAAAAGGGGATCTTCCATTTCATGGAATCCCACATCGCCTAGGGAAGTACATGGTAATGTGCTTATATGGAATGACTTCCCTTATTGTGTATGTGGCCTTTTCCCCAGTGCAACCTGGGGAAGAACAAAACCTTAAGGGACTAAAGAGAGCCTCCGGGCCGCCCAAAGAGGAAAATATCATGCACACAGGGGTGGGGCGTGACATATGGTATCAGAGCCATGCCCTAGCCAGAAGTGTGGACCCCACACGCGAGGATGCGTGTGCCCGTAAAGGGGGTGGATTATTGCATTTCATGGAATCCCACATCGCTTAGGGAAGTACATGGTAATGTGCTTATAAGGAATGCCCTCCCTTGTTGTGCATGAGGCCTTTTCCCCAGTGCAACCTGGGGAAGAACAAAACCTTGAAGGATTAAGAGAGGCTCTGAGCCATCCAAAGAGGACAATATCATGCACACAGGGGCGGGGCGTGACAATTATTGTCAAAGCAAGTACATTTGTGAGCACGTGATCAACAAGTCATGTGAATATATAAGTAGTTAAGCATTTAAGCATCCAAGTGCGCATACATCTTATGATCCAATCACCTTAGGATTTAAGCACGAGTGCATACAAGCATATGAGTTTTTGAGCATTTAACCACCCAAGTACACACATCTCAAATCTTCCAATCTCCTCAGTATTCAAGCACAATCATCAATGCATTTAAGCACACGAACATCCTACTACACTGTCACTTTAGCCTTTGAGCCAATAGACTTTTCATCATTAGAGTGTGTGCACATATTTGTGGGTATCAAACATGTGAATATCAATACGTGTGAGCATGCAATCATCAAAGAATTTGAACATAGGGGCAGGTAATCATCAAAGCATCCAAGCGTAAGAGTATGAAGGTATACAAGTAAGTGGGCATGTGCTCATCAAAGCATATAGATATGGGAGCATACGATCATCGAAACATGTGAACATAGAAGCATGTGAGCATTAAAGCATGTGTACATAGGAGCATGTGATCATCAAAGCAAGTAGACATGTGAGCATGTTATCATCAAAGCAATGACAAATGTAAGAAGGTTATCAACAAAGCATGTGAATATACAAGTAGGTGATCATGAGAGCATACATGCATATGAGCGTTGAAGCACCCTAGTACACATACTTCCAATCTCCTAATCACCAGAAAATTCAAGCACAATCGTCAACGCATTTAAGCGCACGAACGTCCTACTACACCATCACTTTAGCCTTCTAGCCAATAGACATTTCATCATGTAAGTGTGCGTACATGTGTGTGGATATCAAACAGGTGAATATCAATGTATGTGATCAAAAAAGTATTTCAAAATAGGAGTAGTTAATCATGAAAGTATCCAAGCATATGAGAACGAACGCATACAGACAAGTGGGCATGTGATCATCGAAGCATGTAGACATGGATGCACTCTATCATCGTGGCATGTGAACTTAGATGCATGTGATCAACGAAGCATTTTCACATAGGAGCATCTAACCATAAAAGTGTCCGAGCATATGAGCATCATGGCATATAAGCAAGTGGACATGTTCTGACCAAAGCACGTGAACGTAGAAGTGTGTGATCATCAAAGCATGTGAACATAGAAGCATGTGATCATCATAGCAAGTAAACGTGTGAGCATATGATCGTCAAAACAAGTACACATATGAGCACGTGATCAACAGTGCATGTGAACATACAATCACATTAGCATTTAAGCATCCAAGTACACATATATCTTCCTATCCAATCACCTTAGGATTTAAGCACGATCATCAAAGTATGTGAGTAACCGTGCATCCAACTACATGAGCGTTTTAGTCTCTAAGTGTATAGATATATCCTTACTCAAGTTTGTGCATATATGGTTTAAAAACAAATCTTTTGAAGGATTGACACTTAATTTATATGTAAGCATTTAAACATGTGAGTATACAAGCATTTGATCATGAGAGCATACAAACATGTGATCATTAAAGCATACAAGCATATGAGCATTTAAGAAACCAAGTACACATACCTCAAACATGAGAGTATGAGCGAAAATTTGCTGAATTATCCCACTTTGGTCCACACATGGTTGACACAGAAGCAAGGAAGGCCAGGCATTTTGAAAGGGGTTTAAGGGAGGAAATTTAGGGACTGGTTTCCATGTTCAAATTGGAAACATATGCAGAGGTGGTAGATCGAGCTCTCATAGTAGAGAGAAATTGCAATCGTCTTTCAAAGGCCAATGATCAAGAGAGAGAGCCAAATCAGAGTAATTTTCTTAAGAGAAAGTCTAGTGAAAGTCCATTCAAGATGCAAGGGGTGCCTAATTCAAACAAGAAGGCGCATAAGACTTGTTCAAGATGTGGAAAGGCTTATAGTGGAACATGTTATTTGGAGTCGAGAGTGTGTTTTAAATGTGGCAAATGATCATTAATGCAAATACACATGTGAGCACTTGATCAATAAACCACAAAACATACAAGCACATGTGCAATTAGGCATCCAAGTACACGTACATCTTACCATGCAATCACCTTGGATTTAAGCACGATCATCAAAGCATGTGAGTGCCTGAGCATCAAACTACATGAGCATTTCAATCTCCAAGCATATATATATATCGTCATTCAAGTGTTTGCACATGTGGTTAGAAAATTAATCTTATGAAGGGGTGATACTTAATTTACATGTAAGCATTTAAGCAAGAGACTATACAAGCATTTAATCATGACAGCATACAAGCATGTGATCAATAGAGCGTACAAGCATAATAGCATTTAAGAACACAGGAACACACACCTCAAATCTACCAATCACCTTAGCATTCAAGCAAAATCATCAAAGCGTTTGAGCGCACGAAAGTCCAACTACATGATCACTTAAGCCTCCAAGCCTACAAACATATTAGCATCCAAGTGTATGCACTTGTTTGTGGATATCATACTAGTGAATATTAACGAAGCATGTTAATATAGAAGCATCTAGTCATAAAAGTGTCTGAGCATATGAGCATGATGGCATATAGGCAAGTGGACATGTTCTCCTTAAAGCACGTAGACGTGAGAGTATACGATCCACAAAGCATGTGAACATAGAAGTATGTGATTATGAAAACATGTGAAAAAATAAGCAGGTGATCATCTAAGCTGGTAGACATGCGAGCAAACGATCATCAAAGCTTGTGAACATAGAAATGTATGATCATCAAAGCATATGAACAAAGAAGTATGTGAATATCAAAACTTGTGAACATAAAAGCATGTGATAATCTAAGCAAGCAGACATGTGAGCAAAAGATCATCAAAGCAAGTACACATGTGAGCACCTAATCGACAAAGCATTAAACATACAAGCACATGTGCATTTTTGGCATCCAAGGACACATACATCTAACCATCCAATTACCTCAGGATTTATGCACGATCATCAATGCATGTGTGCGCCAGAGCATCCAACTACATGAGTGTTTCAGTCTCCAAGCATATAGGTATATCGTCATTCAGGTGTGTGTACATGTGGTCAGAAAATAAATCCTATGAAGGGGTGGCATTTAATTTATATGTAAGCATTTAAGCATGAGACTATACAAGCGTTTGATCATGAGATCATACAAGTATGTGACCATTAGAGCAAACAAGCATATTAGCATTTAAGAACCCTTGAGCACATAGCTCAAATCTACCGATCACCTCAACATTCAAGCAAAACCTTCAAAGCGTTTGAGCGCACGAACGTCCAATTACATGATCACTTAAGCCTCCAAGCCTATAAACATATTAGCATCCAAGTGTGTGCACATGTTTGTGGATATCATGCTAGTGAATATTAACGATGCACGTTAACATAGGAAGCATAGGATCATCAAAGCATGTAGATGTAGGAGCATACGATCTTCAAACCATGTGAACATAGAAGTATGTGATTATCAAAACATGTGAACATAAAAGCATATGGCCATCTAAGCAAGCAGATATGTGAGCAAATGATCATCAAAGCAAGTACCCATGTGAGCACCTGATTAACAAAGCATTGAACATACAAGCACATATGCATTTTCGCATCCAAGTACACATACATCTTACTGTCCAATTACCTTAGGATTTATGCACGATCATTAAAGCATGTGAGCGCCTGAGCATCCAACTACATGAGCGTTTCAATCTCCAAGCATATAGATATATTGTCATTCAAGTGTGTTCACATGCAATTAGAAAATAAACCTTATGAAGGGGTGACACTTAATTTATATGTAAGCATTTAAGCATGAGAGTATACAAGCATTTGATCATGAGAAATACAAGCAAGTAATCAGTAGAGCATGCAAGCATAAGAGCATTTAAGAACCCAAGAACACATACCTCAAATTTGCAGATCACCACAACATTCAAACAAAACCGTCAAAGCGTTTGAGCGCACGAACGTCCAATTACATGATCACTTAAGCATCCAAGCCTATAAACATGTTAGCATCCAAGTGTGTGCACATGTTCATGGATATCATGCTAGCGAACATTAGCAATGCATGTTAACATAGGAGCATCTAATTAAAAAAGTGTACGAGCAAATGAGCATGAAGGCATATATAAAAGTGGACAAATTCTCTTTAAAGCATGTAAACGTAGGAGCGTACGATCAATAAAGCATGTGAACATCAAAATATGTGATTATCAAAACATGTGAACATAAAAGCATATGATTACCTAAGCAAGTAGACAAGTGAGCAAACGATCATCAAAGCATGTGAACATAGAAATGTATGATCATCAAAGCATTTGAACTTAGAAGTATGTGAATAACAAAGCATGTGAACATCAAAGCATGTGATCATCTAAGCAAGAAAATTTGTGAGCAAATGATCATCGAAGCAAATACACATGTGAGCACCTGATTAACAATGCATTGAACATACATGCACACGTGCATTTTGGCATCCAAGTACACATACATCTTACCGTCCAATTACCTTACAATTTATGCACGATCATCAAAGCATGTGAACGCCTGAGCATCCAACTAAATGAGCATTTCAGTCTCCAAGCATATAGGTATATCGTCATTCATGTGTGTGCACATATGGTTAGAAAATACATCTAATGAGGGAGTGACACTTAATTTATATGTGAGCATTTAAGCATGAGAGTATACAAGCATTTGATCGTGAGAGCATACAACCATGTGATCATTAAAGCTTGCAAGCATAATTGCATTTAAAACCCAAGAACACATACCACAAATCTACCTATCACCTCAGCATTCAAGCAAAATCGTCAAAGCGTTTGAGCACATGAACGTCCAACTGCACGGTCAGTTAAGCCTCCAAGCCTATAAACATATTAGCATCCAAGTGTGCACATGTTTGTGGATATCATACTAGTGAATATTAACGAAGCATGTTAACATAGGAGCATCCTATCATAATAGTGTCCGAGCATATGAGCACGATGGCATATAGGCAAGTGGGCATGTTCTCCTTTAAGCATGTAGACGTAAGAGCATATGATCATCAAAGCATATGAACATTGAGGTATGTGATTATCAAAACATGTGATCATCTTAGCTAGTAGACATATGAGTAAACGATCATCAAAGCATGTGAACATAGAAGTATGTGAATATCAAAACATGTGAACATAAAAGCATGTGGTCAGCTAAGCAAGTAGACATGCAAGCAAATGTTCACCAAAGCATTGAACATATAAGCGCAGGTGCATTTTGGCATCAAAGTTCACATAAATCTTATTGTCCAATTACCTTAGGATTTATGCACTATCATAAAAGCATGTGAGAGCTTGAGCATCCAACTACATGAGCGTTTCAGTCTCCAAGCATATAGATATATCGTCTTTCATGTGTGTGCACATGTGGTTAGAAAATACATCTAATAAGGGAGTGACACTTAATTTATATGTAAGCATTGAAGCATGAGAGCATACAAGCATGTGATCATCAGAGCACGCAAGCATAAGAGCATTTAAGAAACCAAGTACACATACCTCAAATCTACCAATCACCTCAGCATTCATGGAAAATCGTCAAAGCATTTGAGCGCACGAACATCCAAATACATGATCACTTATGCCTCTAAGACTGTAAACATATTAGCATCCAAGTGTGTGCACATGTGTGTGGATATAATACTAGTGAATAATAACGAAGCATATCAACATAGGAGCATCCAATCAAAAAATTGTACGAGTCTATGAGCGTGACAGCATATAGGCAAGTGGACATGTTCTCTGTAAAGCATGTAGACGTAGGAGCATACGATCATCAAAGCATGTGAACATAGAAGTATGTGATTATCAAAACATGTAAACATAAAAGCATATAATCATCTAAGCAAGTAGTCATGTGAGCAAACGACCATCCAAGCATGTGAACATAGTAATGTATGATTATCAAAACATGTGAACATAGAAGTCTGTGAATATCAAAACAATTTGATTACAAAAGCATGTGGTCATCTAAGCAAGTAGACATGTGAGCAAATGATCATCAAGGCAAGTAAACGTGTGAGCACCTGATCAACAAAGCGTTGATCATACAGGCACATGTGCATTTCGGCATCCAAGTACACATACATCTTACCGTCCCACTGCCTTTGGATTTATGCATGATCAAGCATGTGAGCACCTGAGTAACCAACTACATGAGCGTTTCAGTCTCCAAGCATACTAGTATATCGTCATTCAAGTTTGTGTAGATGTGGTTAGAAAATACATCTAATGAGGGTGTGGCACTTAATTTATATGTAAGCATTTGACCATGAGACTATACAAGCATTTGATCATGAGTGCATACAAGCAAGTAATCAGTAATGCATGCAAGCATAAGAGCATTTAAGAACCCAGGAACACATACCTCAAATATGTCGATCACCTTAACAGTCAAGCATAACCATCAAAACGTTTGAGTGCACGAATGTCCAATTACTCAATCACTTAATCCACCAAGCCTATAAACATGTTAGCATCCAAGTGTGTGCACATGTTCGTGGATATCATGCTAGTGAATATTAGCGAGGCATGTTAACATACGAGCATCCAATCAAAAAAGTGTAAGAGCAAATGAGCATGAAGGCATATATGCAAGTGTACACGTTCTCCTTAAAGCATGAAGACGTAGCAGCATAGGATCATCAAAGCATGTGAACATAGCAGTGTATGATCATCAAAGCATGTGAACACGGAAATATGTGATTATCAAAACATGTGAACGTAAAACCATATGATCACCTAAGCAAGTAAAGAAGTGAGCAAATGATCATCAGAGCATGTGAACATTAAAATGTATGATCATCAGAGCATGTGAACATAGAAGTATGTGAATATCAAAACATGTGAACATAAAAGCATGTGATCATCTAAGCAAGTAGACTTGTGAGCAAATGATCATCAAAGTATGTGAACAATGAAATGTATGATTATCAAAGCATGTGAATATCAAAACATGCGAACATAAAAGCATGCGGTCATTTAAGCAAGAAAATTTGTGAGCAAATGATCATCGAAGCAAGTACACATGTGAGCACCTGATTAACAAAGCATTGAACATACATGCACATGTGCATTTTGGCATCAAGTACACATACATCTTACCATCCAATTACCTTAGGATTTATGCGCGATCATCAAAGCATGTGAACGCCTGAGCATCCAACTAAATAAGCATTTCAGTCTCCAAGCATATAGATATATCGTCATTCATGTGTGTGCACATGTGGTTAGAAAATATATCTAATGAGGGAGTGACACTTAATTTATATGTGAGCATTTAAGCATAAGAGGATACAAGCATTTGATCGTGAGAGCATACAACCATGTGATCATTAAAGCTTGCAAGCATAATGGCATTTAAAACCCAAGAACACATACCACAAATCTACCTATCACCTTAGCATTCAAGCAAAATCGTCAAAGCGTTTAAGCACATGAACATCCAACTGCACAGCCAGTTAAGCCTCCAAGCCTATAAACATATTAGCATCCAAGTGTGCACATGTTTGTGGATATCATACTAGTGAATATTAACGAAGCATGTTAACAGAGGAGCATCCAATCATAATAGTGTCCGAGCATATGAGCATGATGGCATATAGGCAAGTGGTAGGCAAGTGGACATGTTCTCCTTAAAGCATGTAGACGTAAGAGCATACGATCATCAAAGCATATGAACATTGAAGTATGTGATTATCAAAACATGTGATCATCTTAGCTAGTAGACATATGAGCAAACGATCATCAAAGCATGTGAACATAGAAATGTATAATCCTCAAAGCGTGTGAACATAGAAGTATGTGAATATCAAAACATGTGGACATAAAAGCATGTGGTCAGCTAAGTAAGCCTATAAACATGTTAGCATCCAAGCATGTGCACATGTTTGTGGAGATAATTGTAGTGAATATTAGCGGCGCATGTTAACATAGGAGCATCCAATCAAAAAAGTGTACGAGCAAATGAGCTTGAAGGCATATATGCAAGTGGACATGTTCTGCTTAAAGCATGTAGATGTAGGAGCATAGGATCATCAAAGCATGTGAACATAGAAGTGTATGATCATCAAAGCATGTGAACATAGAAATATGTGAATATCAAAACATGTGAGCATAAATGCATGTGATCATCTAAGCAAGTAGACTTGTGAGCAAACGACCTTCAAAGTATGTGAACATTGAAATGTATGATAATCAAAGCATGTGAATATCAAAACATGTGAACATAAAAGCATGTGGTCATCTAAGCAAGCCGACATGTGAGCAAATGGTCATCGAAGCATGTACACATGTGAGCACCTGATTAACAAAGCATTGAACATACATGCACATGTGCATTTTGGCATCCAAGTACACTTACATCTTACCGTCCAATTACCTTAGGATTTATGCACGATCATCAAAGCATGTGAGCACCTAAGCATCCAACTATACGAGTTTTTCAGTCTCTAAGCATATAGATATATCGTCATTCATGTGTGTGCACATATGGTTAGAAAATTCATCTAATGAGGGAGTGGCACTTAATTTATATGTAAGCATTTAAGCATAAGACTATACAAGCATTTGATCATGAGTGCATACAAGTAAGTAATCAGTAAAGCATGCAAGTATAAGAGCATTTAAGGACCCAGGAACACATACCTCAAATTTGTCGATCACCTCAACCTCTAAGCAAAACCATCAAAATGTTTGAGCGCACGAACGTCCAATTACTTGATCACTTAATCCTCCACCCTATAAACATGTTAGTATCCAAGTGTGCGCACATGTTCATGGATATCATGCTAGTGAATATTAGCGATGCATGCTAACATAGGAGTATCCAATCTAAAAAGTGTACGAGCAAATGAGCATGAAGGCATATATGCAAGTGGACATGTTTTCCATAAAGCATGTAGACGCAGGAGCATAGGATCATCAAAGCATGTGAACATAGAAGTGTATGATCATCAAAGCATGTGAACATGGAAATTTGTGATTATCAAAACATGTGAACATAAAAGCATATGATCACCTAAGTAGGTAGACATGTGAGCAAATGATCATTAAAGCAGGTACACATATGAGCACATGATCAACAAAGCGTTGAACATACAAAGCACATGTGCATTTTGGCATCCAAGTACACATCTTGCCATCCAATTACCTTAGGATTTATGCAAGAACATCAAAGCATGTAAGCACCTGAGCATCCAACTATTTGAGTTTTTCAGTCTCTAAGCATACAGATATATCGTCATTCATGTGTGTGCACATGTGGTTAGAAAACACATCTAATAAGAGTGGCATTTAATTTATATGTAAGCATTAAAGCATGAGACTATACAAGCATTTGATCATGAGTGCATACAAGCAAGTAATTTGTAAAGCATGCAAGCATAAGAGCATTTAAGAACCCAGGAACACATACCTCAAATCTGTCGATCACCTCAACATTCAAGCAAAACCATCAAATCGTTTGAACGCACGAACGTCCAATTACTTGATTACTTAAGCCTCCAAGCCTATAAGCATGTTAGCATCCAAGTGTGTGCACACGTTTGTGGATATCGCGCTAGTGAATATTAGCTATGCATGTTAACATAGGAGCGTCCAATCTAAAAAGTGTACGAGCAAATGAGCATGAAGGCGTATATGCAAGTGGACATGTTTTCCTTAAAGCATGTAGATGTTAGAGCGTAGGATCATCAAAGCATATGAACATAGAAGTGTATGATCATCAAAGCATGTGAACATGAAAATATGTGATTATCAAAACATGTGAACATAAAAGCATATGATCACCTAAGCAAGTATACATGTGAGCAAATGAACGTCAAAGCGTGTGAACATAAAAATGTATGATCGTTAAAGCATGTGAACATAGAAGTATGTGAATATCAAAACATGTGAACATTAAAGCTTGTGGTAATCTAAGCAGGTAGACATGCGAACATAAAAGCATATTGTCATCTAAGCAAGCAGACATGTGAGCAAATGATAATCGAAGCAAGTACACTTGTGAGCTCTTGATTAACAAAGCATTGAACGTACATGCAAATGTGCGTTTTGGCATCCAAGTACACAAACATCTTAACGTCTAAATACCTTAGGATTTATGCGCGATCATCAAAGCATGTGAGCACCTAAGCATCCAAAAATATGAGTTTTTCAGTCTCTAAGCATCCAAAAATATGAGTTTTTCAGTCTCTAAGCATATAGATATATCGTCATTCGTGTGTGTGCACATGTGGTTAGAAAATACATCTAATGAACGAGTGGCACATAATTTATATGTAAGCATTTAAGCATAAGACTATATAAGCATTCGATCATGAGTGCATACATGCAAGTAATCAGTAAAGCATGCAAGCATAAGAGCATTTAAGAACCCAGGAACACATACCTCCAATTTTTTTATCACCTCAACATTTAAGCAAAACCATCAAAACGTTTGAGCGTCCAATTACTTGATCACTTAATCCTCCAACCCTATAAACATGTTAGCATCCAAGTGTGTGCACATGTTCGTGGATATCATGCTAGTGAATATTAGCAATGCATGTTAACATAGGAAGCATAGGATCATCAAAACATGTAGATGTAGGAGCATACGATCATCAGACCATGTGAACATAGAAGTATGTGATTATCAAAACATGTGAACATAAAAGCATATGGTCATCTAAGCAAGCATAATAGCATTTAAGAACACAGGAACACATAACTCAAATCTACCAATCACCTTAGCATTCAAGCAAAATCGTCAAAGCGTTTGAGCGCACAAAAGTCCAACTACACGATCACTTAAGCCTCCAAGCCTATAAACATCTTAGCATCCAAGTGTGTGCACTTGTTTGTGGATATCATACTAGTGAATATTAACGAAGCATGTTAACATAGAAGCATCAAGTCATAAAAGTGTCCGAGCATATGAGCATCATCGCATATAGGCAAGTGGACATGTTCTCCTTAAAGCATGTAGACGTGAGAGTATACTATCAACAAAGCATGTGAACATAGAAGTATGTGATTATGAAAACATGTGAAAAAATAAGCATGTGATCATCTAAGCTGGTAGACATGCGAGCAAACGAAAATCAAAGCTTGTGAACATAGAAATGTATGATCATCAAAGGATATGAACAAAGAAGTATGTGAAAATCAAAACTTGTGAACATAAAAGTATGTGATAATCTAAGCAAGCAAACATATGAGCAAAAGATCATCAAAGCAAGTACACATGTGAGCACCTGATCGACAAAGCATTGAACATACAAGCTCATGTGCATTTTGGCATCCAAGGACACATACATCTAACCGTCCAATTACCTCAGGATTTATGCACGATCATCAATGCATGTGTGCGCCAGAGCATCCAACTACATGAGTGTTTCAGTCTCCAAGCATATAGGTATATCGTCATTCATGTGTGTGTACATGTGGTCAGAAAATAAATCTTATGAAAGGGTGGCACTTAATTTATATGTAAGCATTTAAGTATGAGACTATACAAGCGTTTGATCATGAGATTATACAAGTATGTGACCATTAGAGCATACAAGCATATTAGCATTTAAGAACCCTAGAACACATAGCTCAAATCTACCGATCACCTCAACATTCAAGCAAAACCTACAAAGCGTTTGAGCGCACGAACGTCCAATTACACGATTACTTAAGCCTCCAAGCCTATAAACATATTAGCATCTAAGTGTGTGCACATGTTTGTGGATATCATGCTAGTGAATATTAACGATGCATGTTAACATAGGAAGCATAGGATCATCAAAACATGTAGATGTAGGAGCATACGATCATCAAACCATGTGAACATAGAAGTATGTGATTATCAAAACATGTGAACATAAAAGCATATGGTCATCTAAGCAAGCAGACATGTGAGCAAATGATCATCAAAGCAAGTACCCATGTGAGCACCTAATTAACAAAGCATTGAACATACAAGCACATGTGCATTTTCGCATCCAAGTACACATACATCTTACTGTCAAATTACCTTTGGATTTATGCACGATCATTAAAGCATGTAAGCACTTGAGCATCCAACTACATGAGCGTTTTAGTCTCCAAGCGTATAGATATATTGTCATTCAAGTGTGTTCACATGCGGTTAGAAAATAAATCTAATGAAGGGGTGACAATTTATGTGTAAGCATTTAAGCATGAGACTATACAAGCATTTGATCATGAGTCATACAAGCAAGTAATCAGTAGAGCATGCAAGCATAAGAGCATTTAAGAACCCAAGAACACATACCTCAAATCTGTCGATCACCTCAACATTCAAGCAAAACCGTCAAAGCGTTTGAGCGCATGAACGTCCAATTACGTGATCACTTAAGCCTCCAAGCCTATAAACATGTTAGCATCCAAGTGTGTGCACATGTTCGTGGATATTATGCTAGTGAACATTAGCGATGCATGTTAACATAGGAGCATCTAATTAAAAAGGTGTATGAGCAAATGAGCATGAAGGCATATATAAAAGTGGACATGTTCTCCTTAAAGCTTGTAGACGTAGGAGCATAGGATCAATAAAGCATGTGAACATCAAAATATGTGATTATCAAAACTTGTGTACGTAAAAGCATATGATCACCTAAGCAAGTAGACATGTGACCAAACGATCATCAAAGCATGTGAACATAGAAATGTATGATCATCAAAGCATGTGAACATAAAAGTATGTGAATAACAAAGCATGTGAACATAAAAGCATGTGATCATCTAAGTAAGTACACTTGTGAGCAAACGATCATCAAAGCAAATACACATATGAGCACTTGATCATCAAACCATAGAACATGCAAGCAGAAGTGCTTTTAGGCATTCGAGTACACGTACATCTTAGCATGCAATCACCTTAGGATTTAAGCATAATCATCAAAGCCTGTGAGTGCCTGAACATCAAACTACATGAGCGTTCTAGTCTCCAAGCATATAGATATATCGTCATTTTAGTGCGTGCATATGTGGTTAGAAAATTAATCTTATGAAGGGGTAACACTTAATTTATATGTAAGCATTTAAGCATGAGACTATACAAGCATTTGATCGTGAGAGCATACAAGCATGTGATCATTAAAGCTTGCAAGCATAATTGCATTTAAGAACCCAAGAACACATACCACAAATCTACCTATCACCTCAGCATTCAAGCAAAATCATCAAAGCGTTTGAGCGCACGAACGTCCGACTGCACGGTCAGTTAAGCCTCCAAGCCTATAAACATATTAGCATCCAAGTGTGCACATGTTTGTGGATATCATACTAGTGAATATTAACGAAGCATGTTAACATAGGAGCATCCAATCATAATAGTGTCCGAGCATATGAGCATGATGGCATATAGGCAAGTGGACATGTTCTCCTTAAAGCATGTAGACGTAAGAGCATACGATCATCAAAGCATATGAACGTTGAGGTATGTGATTATCAAAACATGTGATCATCTTACCTAGTAGACATATGAGCAAACGATCATCAAAGCATGTGATCATCTTACCTAGTAGACATATGAGCAAACGATCATCAAAGCATGTGAACATAGAAATCTATGATCCTTAAAGCATGTGAACATAGAAGTATGTGAATATCAAAACATGTGAACATAAAAGCATGTGGTCAACTAAGCAAGCAGACATGCAAGCAAATGATCACCAAAGCATTGAACATACAAGCACAAGTGCATTTTTGCATCCAAGTACACATAAATCTTACTGTCCAATTACCTTAGGATTTATGCACTATCATAAAATCATGTGAGCGCCTGAGCATCCAACTACATGAGCGTTTCAGTCTCCAAGCATATAGATATATCGTCATTCATGTGTGTGCACATGTGGTTCAAAATACATCTAATAAGGGAGTGACACTTAATTTATATGTAAGCATTTAAGCATGAGAGTATACAAGCATTTGATCGTAAGAGCATACAAGGATGTGATCATTAAAGCTTGCAAGCATAATAGCATTTAAGAACCCAACAACACATACCACAAATCTACTTATTAGTTCAGCATTCAAGCAAAATCGTCAAAGTGTTTGAGCGCATGAACGTCCAACTGCACGGTCAGTTAATCCTCCAAGCCTATAACAAATTAGCATCCAAGTGTGCACATGTTTGTGGATATCATACTAGTGAATATTAATGAAGCATGTTAACATAGGAGCATCCAATCATAATGGTGTCTGAGCATATGAGCATAATGGCATATAGGCAAGTGGACATGTTCTCCATAAAGCATGTAGACGTAAGAGCATACGATCATCAAAGCATATGAACATTGTGGTATGTGATTATCAAGAGATGTGATCATCTTAGCTAGTAGACATATGAGCAAACGATCATCAAAGCATGTGAACATAGAAATGTATAATCCTCAAAGCATGTGAACATAAAAGTATGTGAATATCAAAACATGTGAACATAAAAGTATGTGGTCAGCTAAGCAAGCAGACATGCAAGCAAATGATCACCAAAGCATTGAACATACAAGCACATGTGCGTTTTGGCATCCAAGTACACATAAATCTTACTGTCCAATTACCTTACGATTTATGCACTATCATAAAAGCATGTGAGCGCCTGAGCATCCAACTACATGAGCGTTTCAGTCTCCAAGCATATAGATATATCGTCATTTATGTGTGTGCACATGTGGTTAGAAAATACATCTAATAAGGGAGTGACAATTTATATGTAAGCATTTAAGCATGAGAATATACAAGCACTTGATCGAGAGAGCATACAAGCACTTGATCGAGAGAGCATACAAGCATGTGATCATCAGAGCACGCAAGCAAAAGAGCATTTAAGAAACCAAAGTACAGACACCTCAAATCTACCAATCACCTCAGCATTCAGGCAAAATCGTAAAAGCGTTTGAGCGCACGAACGCCCAAATACATGATCACATATGCCTTTAAGACAGTAAACATATTAGCATCCAAGTGTGTGCACATGTGTGTGGATATCATACTAGTGAATAATAACGAAGCATGTGATTATCAAAACATGTAAACATAAAAGCATATGATCATCTAAGCAAGTAGCCATGTGAGCAAATGATCATTAAAGCATGTGAACAAAGAAATGTATGATCATCAAAGCATGTGAACATAGAAGTCTGTGAATATCAAAACATTTGAATATAAAAAGCATGAGGTCATCTAAGCAAGCAGACATGTGAGCAAATGATCATCAAGGCAGGTAAATGTGTGAGCAAATGATCCTCAAGGCAAGTAAACGTGTGAGCACCTAATCAACAAAGCATTGAACATATAGGCACATGTGCATTTCGGCATCCAAGTACACATACATCTTTCCGTCTAACTGCCTTAGGATTTATGCATGATCATCAAAGCATGTGAGCGCCTGAGCAACTAACTACATAAGCATTTCAGTCTCCAAGTATACGGGTATATCGTCATTCATGTGTGTACATTGGTCAGAAAATACATCTAATGAGGGAGTGGCACTTAATTTATATGAAAGCAATTAAGCATGAGACTATACAAGCATTTGATCATGAGTGCATACAAGCAAGTAATCAGTAAAGTATGCAAGCATAAGAACATTTAAGAACCCAGGAACACCTACCTCAAATCTGTCGATCACCTCAACATTCAAGCAAAACCATCAAAACGTTTGAGTGCACGAACGTCCAATTACTTGATCACTTAATCTTCCAAGCCTATAAACATGTTAGCATCCAAGTGTGTGCACATGTTTGTGGATACCACGCTAGTGAATATTAGCGATGCATTTTAACATAGGAGCATCCAATCTAAAAAGTGTACGAACAAATGAGCATGAAGGCGTATATGCAAGTGGACATGTTTTCCTTAAAGCATGTAGACGTTAGAGTGTAGGATCATCAAAGCATATGAACATAGAAGTGTATGATCATCAAAGCATGTGAACATGGAAATATGTGATTATCAAAACATGTGAACATAAAAGCATATGACTACCTAAGCAAGTATACATGTGAGCAAATGATCGTCAAAGCGTGTGAACATAAAAATGTATGATCGTTAAAGCATGTGAACATAGAAGTATGTGATATCAAAACATGTGAACATTAAAGCTTGTGGTAATCTAAGCAGGTAGACTTATGAGCTAACTATCATCAAACTATGTGAACATTGAAATGTATGATCATCAATGCTTGTGAATATCAAAACATGCGAACATAAAAGCATATTGTCATCTAAGCAAGCAGACATGTGAGCAAATGATAATCGAAGCAAGTACACATGTGAGCACCTGATTAACAAAGCAATGAACAAACATGCACATGTGCATTTTTGCATCCTAGTACACATACATCTTACCGTCCAATTATCTTAGGATTTATGCACGATCATCAAAGCATGTGAATGCCTGAGCATCGAACTAAATGAGCATTTCAGTCTCTAAGCATATAGATATATCGTCATTCATGTGTGTGCACATGTGGTTAGAAAATACATCCATGAAAGTATACAAGCATTTGATCATGAGAGCATACAAGTATGTGATCATTAAAGCTTGCAAGCATAATAGCATCTAAGAACCCAAGTACACATACCTCAAATCTACCAATCACCCCAGCATTCAAGAGAAATCGTCAAAGCGTTCGAGCACCCGAATGCCCATCTACATAGTCACTTAAGCCTCCGAGCCTATAAACATATTAGCATCCTAGTGTGTGCACTTGTTTGACGATATCATACTAGTGAATATTAGCGATGCATGTTTAACATAGGAGCATCCAATCATAAAAGTGGCCGAGCATATGAGCATGATGGCATATAAGCAAGTGCACATGTTCTCCTTAAAGCATGTAGACTTAGGAGCATACGATCACCAAAGCATGTTAGCATAGAAATATGTGATTAACAAAACATGTTAACAAATAAGCATGTGATCGTCTAAGCAAGTAGACCTGTGAGCAAGCAACCATCAAAGCATGTGAACATAGAAATGTATAATTATCAAAGCATGTGAAGATAGAAGTAGACTTGTGAGCAAACGATCATCAAAGCATGTGAACATAGAAATCTATGAGCATCAAAGCATGTGAACATAGAAGAATGTTAATATCAAAACATGCGAACATAAAAGCATGTGGTCATCTAAGCAAGCAGACATGTGAGCATATAATCAACAAAGCATTGAACATACAAGCACATGTGCATTTTGGCATCCAAGTACACATACATCTTACCGTCCAATTACCTTAGGATTTATGCATGATCATCAAAGCATGTGAGCGCCTGAGCATCCAACTATATGAGTGTTTCAGTCTCCAAGCATATAAATATATTGTCATTCATGTGTGTGCACATGTGGTTAGAAAATACATCTAATGAGGGAGTGGCACTTAATTTATATGTAAGCATTTAAGCATGAGACTATACAAGCATTTGATCATGAGTGCATACAAGCAAGTAATCAGTAAAGCGTGCAAGCATAAGAGTATTTAAGAATCCAGGAACACATACCTCAAATTTGTTGATCACCTCCACATTCAAGCAAAACCACGAAAACGTTTAAGCGCACGAACGTCCAATTACTTCATCACTTAAGCCTCCAAGCCTACAAACATGTTAGCATCCAAGTGTGTCCACATGTTCGTGGAGATAAAGGTAGTGAATATTAGCGACGCATGTTAACATAGGAGCATCCAATCAAAAACGTGTACGAGCAAATGAGCGTGAAGCCATATATGCAAGTGGAAATGTCCCCCTTAAAGCATGTAGACGTAGGAGCATAGGATCATCAAAGCATGAGAACATAGAAGTGTATGATTATCAAAGCATGTGAACATGGAAATATGCGATTATCAAAATATATGAACATAAAAGCATATGATCACCTAAGCAAGTATACATGTGAGCAAATGATCGTCAAAGCATGTGAACATAAAAATGTATGAACATCAAAGCATGAACATAGAAGTATGTGAATATCAAAACATGTGAACAAAAAAGCATATGATCATCTAAGCAAGTATACTTGTCAGCAAACGATCATCAAAGTATGTGAACATTGAAATGTATGATAATCAAAGCATGCGAACATAAAAGCATGTGGTCATCTAAGCAAGCAGACAAGTGAGCAAATGATCATCAAAGCAAGTACACATGTGAGCACCTGATTAACAAAGCATTGAACATACATGCACATGTGCATTTTGGCATCCAAGTACATATACATCTTACCGTCCAATTACTTAAGGATTTATGCACGATCATCAAAGCATGTGAGCACCTGAGCATCCAACTATATGAGTTTTTCAATCTCTAAGCATATAGATATATCGTCATTCATGTGTGTGCACATGTGGTTAGAAAATTCATCTAATGAGGGAGTGACACTTAATTTATATGTTAGCATTTAAGCATGAGACTATACAAGCATTTGATCATGAGTGCATACAAGCAAGTAATTAGTAAAGCATGCATGTATAAGAGTATTTAAGAATCCAGGAACACATACCTCAAATTTGACGATCACCTTAACATTCAAGCAAAACTATGAAAACATTTAAGCGCACGAACGTCTAATTACTTGACCACATAAGCCTCCAAGTGTGTGCACATGTTCGTGGAGATAATGGTAGTGAATATTAGCGACGCGTGTTAACAAAGGAGCATCCAATCAAAAAAGTATACGAGCAAATGAGCATGAAGGCATATATGCAAGTGGCAATGCTCTCCTTAAAGCGTGTAGACGTTGGAGCATAGGATCATCAAAGTATGTGAACATAGAAGTGTATGATCATCAAAGCATGTGAACATGGAAATATGTGATTATCAAAACATGAGAACATAAAAGCATATGATCACCTAAGCAAGTATACATGTGAGCAAATGATTGTCAAAGCATGTGAGCAAATGATTGTCAAAGCATGTGAACAAAAAAATGTATGAACATCAAAGCATGTGACCATAGAAGTTTGTGGATATCAAAACATGTGAACATAAAAGCGTGTGATCTTCTAAACAAGTAGACTTGTGAGCAAACGAGCATCAAAATATGTGAACATTGAAATGTATGATAATCAAAGCATGTGGTCATCTAAGCAAGCAGACATGTGAGCAAATGATCATCGAAGCAAGTACACATGTGAGCCCCTGATTAACAAAGCATTGAACATACATGCACAAGTGCATTTTGGCATCCAAGTACACAAACATCTTACCGTCCAATTACCTTAGGATTTATGCACGATCATCAAAGCATGGGAGCACCTGAGCATCCAACAATATGAGTTTTTCAGTCTCTAAGCATATAGATATATCGTCATTCATGTGTGTGCACATGTCGTTAGAAAATTCGTCTAATGAGGGAGTGGCAATTACTTTATATGTAAGCATTTAAGCATGAGACTATACAAGTATTTGATCATGAGTGCATACAAGCAAGTAATCAGTAAACCGTGCAAGCATAAGAGCATTTAAGAACCTAGGAACACATACCCCAAATCTATTGATCACATCAACCTTCAGGCAAAACCATGAACACGTTTGAGCACACGAACGTCCAATTACTTGATTACTTAATCGTCCAACCCAGTAAACATGTTAGTATCCAAATGTGTGCACATGTTCATGGATATCATGCTAGTGAATATTGGCGATGCATATTAACATAGGAGCATCCAATCATAAAAGTGTGCGAGCAAATGAGCATGAAGGTATATATGCAAGCGGACATGTTCTCCTTAAAGCATGTGGACGTGGGAGCACAGGATCATCAAAGCATGTGACCATAGAAGTGTATGATCATCAAAACATGTGAACATGGAAATATGTGATTATCAAAACATGTGAACATAAAAGCATATTATCACCAAAGCAGACAGTCATGTGAGCAAATGATCATTAAAGCAGGTACACATGTGAGCACATGATCAACAAAGCATTGAACATACAAGCACTTATGCATTTTGGCATCCAAGTACACAAATATCTTACCATCCAATTAACTTAGGATTTATGCACGATCATCAGAGCATGTGAACACCTGAGCATCCAACTATATGAGTTTTTCAATCTCTAAGCACATAGATATATTGTCATTCATGTGTGTGCACATGTGGTTAGAAAATACATCTAATGAGGAAGTGGCACTTAATTTATATGTAAGCATTTAGGCTTGAGACTATACAAGCATTTGATCATGAGTGCATACAAGCAAGTATTAGTAAAGCAAATAAGCACAAGAGCATTTAAGAACCCAAACACACATACCTCAAGTCTGTCGATCACCTCAACATTCAAGCAAAACCATCAAAATGTTTGAGCGCACGAACATCCAATTACTTGACCACTTAAGCCTCCAAGCCTAAAAACATGTTAGCATCCAATTGTGTGCACATGCTCGTGGATATCACGCTAGTGAATATTAGGGATGCATGTTAACATAGGAGCATCCAATGAAAAAAGTGTACGAGCAAATGAGCATGAAGGCATATATGCAAGTGGACATGTTTTCCTTAAAGCATGTAGACGTAGAAGCATAGGATCATCAAAGCATGTGAACAGAGAAGTGTACAATTTTGAAAGCATGTGAACATGGACATATCTGATTATCAAGCAAAACCATCAAAATGTTCGAGCGCACGAACGTCCAATTACTTGATCACTTAAGCCTCCAAGCCTAAAAATATGTTAGCATCCAATGGTGTGCACATGTTCGTGGATATCATGCTAGTGAATATTAGCGATGAACGTTAACATAGGAGCATCCAATCAAAAAAGTGTACGAACAAATGAGCATGAAGGCATATATGCAAGTGGACATGTTTTCCTTAAGCATGTAGACGTCGGAGCATAGGATCATCAAAGCATGTGAACATAGAAGTGTATGATCATGAAAGCATGTGAACATGGTAATATGTGATTATCAAAACATGTGAACATAAAAGCATATGATCACCTAAGCAAGTATACATGTGAGCAAATGATCATCAAAGCATGTGAACATAAAAATGTATTATCGTTAAAGCAAGTGAACATTGAAATATGTGAATATCAAAACATGTGAACATAAAAGCTTGTGATAATCTAAGCAAGTAGACTTGTGAGCAAACAATCATCAAAGTATGTGAACATTGAAATGTATGATCATCAATGCATGTGAATATCAAAACATGCGAACATAAAAGCATGTTGTCATCTAAGCAAGCAGACATGTGAACAAATGATCATCGAAGCAAGTACACATGTGAGCACCTGATTAACAAAGCATTGAACATACATGCACTTGTGCATTTTGGCATCCAAATACACATACATCTTACCGTCCAAATACCTTAGGATTTACACACGATCATCAAAGCATGTGAGCACCTGAGCATCCAGCAATATGAGTTTCTCAGTCACTAAGCATATATATATATATCGTCATTCACGTGTGTGCACATGTGGTTAGAAAATACATCTAATGAAGGAGGGGCACTTAATTTATATGTAAGCATTTAAGCATAAGACTATACAAGCATTTGATCATGAATGCATACAAGCAAGAAATCAGTAAAGCATGCAAGCGTAAGAGCATTTATGAACCCATGAACACATACCTCAAATCTGTCAATCACCTCAACATTCAATCAAAACCATCAAAACGTTTGAGCGCACGAACGTCCAATAACTTGATTACTTAAGCCTCCAAGCCTATAAACATGTTAGCATCCAAGTGTGCAAATGATCGTCAAAGCATGTGAACATAAAAATGTGTAAACATCAAAGCATGTGAACATAGAAGTATGTGAATATCAAAACAAGTGAACATAAAAGCATGTGATCATCTAAGCAAGTAGACTTGTGAGCAAACGATCATCAAAGTATATGAACATTGAAAAGTATGATAATGAAAGCATGTGAATATCAAAACATGCGAACATAAAAGCATGTGGCCATCTAAGCAAGTAGACATGTGAGCAAATGATCATCGAAGCAAGTACACATGTGAGCACCCGATTAACAAAGCATTGAACATACATGCACATGTGCATTTTGGCATCCAAGTACACATACATCTTACCGTCCAATTACATATACATCTTACCACCTAATTACCTTAGGATTTATGCACGATCATCAAAGCATGTGAGCATCTCAGCATCCAACTATATGAGTTTTTCAATCTCTAAGCATATAGATGTATCGTCATTCATGTGTGTGCACATGTGGTTAGAAAATACATCTAATGAGGAAGTGGCACTTAATTTGTATGTAAGCATTTAAGCGTGAGACTATACAAGCATTTGATCATGACTGCATACAAGCAAGTAATCAATAAAGCTTACAAGCATAAAAGCATTTAAGAACCCAAGAACACATACCTCAAATCTGTTGATCACCTCAACATTCAAGCAAAACTATCAAAGCGTTTGAGCACACGAATGTCCATCTACATAATCACTTAAGCCTCTAAACCTATAAACATATTAGCATCCAAGTGTGTGCACATGTTTGTGGATATCATACTAGTGAATATTAACGAAGCATGTTAACATAGGAGCATACATTCATAAAAGTGGCCGAGCATATGAGCATGATTGCATATAAGCAAGTGGACATGTTCTCCGTAAAGCATGTAGACATAGGAGCATACGATCATCAAAGCATGTGAACATAGAATTATGTGATTATCAAAACATGTTAACAAATAAGCATGTGATCGTCTAAGCAAGTAGACTTGTGAGCAAATGATCATCAAAGCATGTGAACATAGAAATGTATGATCATTAAAGCATGTGAAGATAGAAGTATTTGAATATCAAAAAATGTGAACACAAAAGCATGTGATCATCTAAGCAAGTAGACTTGTGAGCAAATGATCATCAAAGTATGTGAACATTGAAATGTATGACAATCACAGCATGTGAAAACATGCAAACATAAAAGCATGTGGTCATCTAAGCAAGCAGACATGTGGGCAAATGATCATTGAAGCATGTACACGTGTGAGCACTTGATTAATAAAGCATTGAACATACATGCACATGTGCATTTTGGCATCCAAGTACACATACATCTTACTGTCGAATTACCTTTGGATTTATGCACGATCATCAACGCATGTGAGAACCTGAGCATCCAACTATATGAGTTTCTCATTCTCTAAGCATATATATATATATATATATACATATATATATATATATATATACATATATATATATATATATATATATATATATATATCGTCATTCATGTGTGTGCACATGTGGTTAGAAAATACATCTAATAAGGGAGTGGCCCTTAATTTATATGTAAGCATTTAAGCATAAGACTATACAGGCATTTGATCATGACTGCATAGAAGCAAGTAATCGGTAAGGCATGCAAGCATAAGAGCATTTATGAACCCAAGAACGCATACCTCAAATCTGTCGATCACCTCAACATTCAAGCAAAACCATCAAAGCGTTTGAGCACACGAATGTCCATCTACACAATCACTTAAGCCTCCAAGACTATAAACATATTAGCATCCAAGTGTGTGCACATGTTTATGGATATCATACTAGTGAATAATAACGAAGCATGTTAACATAGGAGCATCCAATCATAAAAGTGGCCGAGCATATGAGGATGATGGCATATAAGCAAGTGGACATGTTCTCCTTAAAGCATGTAGACGTAGGAGCACACGATTATCAAAACATGTGAACATAGAAGTATGTCATTATCAAAACATGTTAACAAATATGCATGTGATCGTCTAAGCAAGTAGACTTGTGAGCAAACGATCATCAAAGCACGTGAACATAGAAATGTATGATCATCAATGCATGTGAAGATAGAAGTATTTGAATATCAAAACATGTGAACATAAAAGCATGTGATCATCTAAGCAAGTAGACTTGCGAGAAATGATCATCAAAGCATGTGAACATAGAACTTTGTGAATATCAAAACATGCGAAAGCATGTGGTCGTCTAAGCAAGTAGACATGTGAGCAAATGATCATTAAAGCAAGTACACACGTGAGCGCATGATCAACAATGCATTGAACATACAAGCGCATGTGCATTTTGGCATCCAAGTACACATACATCTTACAGTCCAATTAACTTAGGATTTATTCACGATCATCAAAGCATGTAAGCTCCTGAGCAACCAACTATATGAGTGTTTCAGTCTCCAATCATATAGATATATCGTCATTCATGTGTGTGCACATGTGGTTAGAAAATACATCTAATGAGGGAGTGGCACTTAATTTATATGTAAGCATTTAAGCATCAGACTATACAAGCATTTAATCATGAGTGCATACGAGCAAGTAATCAGTAAAGCATGCAAGCATAAGAGCATTTATGAACCCAGGAACACATACCTCAAATCTGTCGATCACCTCAACATTCAAGCAAAACCATCAAAACGTTTGAGTGCACGAAAGTCCAATTACTTGGTCACTTAATCCTCCAAGCCCATAAACATGTTACCATCCAAGTGTGTGCACATGTTTGTGGATATCATGCTAGTGAATATTAGCGATGCATGTTAACATAGAAGCATTCAGTCAAAAAAGTGTACGAGCAAATGAGCATGAAGGCAAATATGCAAGTGAACATGTTCTCCTTAAAGCATGTAGATGTAAGAGCATAGGATTAATAAAGCTTTTGAACATAGAAGTGTATGATCATCAAAGTATGTGAACATGGAAATATGTGATTGTCAAAACATGTGAACATAAAAGCATATGATCACCTAAGCAAGTATCCATGTGAGCAAATGACCGTCAAAGCATGTGAACATAAAAATGTGTGATCGTTAAAGCATGTGAACATAGAAGTTTGTGAATATCAAAACGTGTGAACATAAAAGCTCATGATAACCTAAGCAAGTAGACTTATGAGCAAACGATCATCAAAGTATGTGAACATTGAAATGTATGATCATCAATGCATGTGAATATCAAAACATGCGAACATAAAAGCATGTTGTCATCTAAGCAAGCAGATATGTGAGCAAATGATCATCGAAGCAAGTACACATGTGAGCACCTGATTAACAAAGCATTGAACATACGCGCACATGTGCATTTTGGCATCCAAGTACACATACATTTTACCATCCAATTACCTTAGGATTTATGCACGATTATCAAAGCATGTGAGCACCACAGCATCCAACTATATGAGTTTTTTAGTCTCTAAGCATATAGATATATCGTCATTCATGTGTGTGCATATGTGGTTAGAAAATACATCTAATGAGGGAGTGTCACTTAATTTATATGTAAGCATTTCAGCATGAGACTATGCAAGCATTTGATCATGACTGCATACAAGCAAGTAATCAGTAAAGCATGCAAGCATAAGAGCATTTAAGGACCCAAGAACACATACCTCAAATCTGTCGTTTAAGCATGTGAACATAGAAGTGTATGATCATCATAGCATGTGAACATGGAAATATGTGATCATGAAAACATGTGAACATAAAAGCATATGATCACCTAAGCAAGTATACAGGTGAGCAAATAATCGTCAAAGCATGTGAACATAAAAATGTATGATCATTAAAGCATGTGAACATAGAAGTATGTGAATATCAAAAGATGTGAACATAAAAGCTTGTGATAATCTAAGCAACTAGACTTATGAGCAAACGATCATCAAAGTATGTGAACATTGAAATGTATGATCATCAATGCATGTGAATATCAAAACATGCGAACATAAAAGCATGTTGTCATCTAAGCAAGAAGACATGTGAGCAAATGATCATCGAAGCAATTACACATTTGAGCACTTGATTAACAAAGCATTGAACATATATGCACATGTGTATTTTGGCATCCAATTAGGATTTATGCACTATCATCAAAGCATGTTAGCACCTAAGCATCCAACAATATGAGTTTTTCAGTCTCTAAGCATATAGATATATCGTTATTCATGTGTGTGCAGATGTGGTTAGAAAATACATCTAATGAAGGAGTGGCACTTAATTTATATGTAAGCGTTTAAGCATAAGACTATACAAGCATTTGATCATGAGTGCATACAAGCAAGTAATGGGTAAAGTATGCAGGCGTAAGAGCATTTAAGAACCCAGGAACACATACCTTAAATCTGTCTATCACCTCAACATTCAAGCAAAACCATCAAAACCTTTGAGCGCACGAACATCCAATTATTTGATCACTTAAGCCTCCAAGCCTATAAACAACATGTTAGCATCCAAGTGTGTGCACAAGTTCGTGGGTATCATGCTAGTGAATATTAGCGATGCTTGTTAACATAGGAGCATCCAATCAAAAAAGTGTATATGCAAATGAGCATGAAGGCATATATGCAAGTGGACATGTTCTCCTTATAGCATGTAGACGTAGGAGCATAGGATCATCAAAGCATATGAACATAGAAGGGTATGATCATCAAAGCATGTGAACATGGAAATATGTGATTATCAAAACATGTGAACATAAAACCATATGATCACCTAAGCAAGTAGACATGTGAGCAAATGATCGTGAAAGCATGTGAACATAAAAATGTATGATCATCAAAGCATGTGAACCTATAAGTATGTGAATATCAAAACATGTGAACATAAAAAGCTTGTGATAATTTAAGCAAGTAGACTTGTGAGCAAACGATCATCAAAGTATGTGAGCATTGAAATGTATGATCATGAATGCATGTGAATATCATAACATGCGAACATAAAAGCATGTTGTCATCTAAGCAAGAAGACATGTGAGCAAATGATCATCGAAGCAAGTACACATTTGAGCACTTGATTAACAAAGCATTGAACATACATGCACATGTGTATTTTGGCATCCAAGTACACATACATCTTACCGTCTAACTACCTTAGGATTTATGCACTATCATCAAAGCATGTTAGCACCTAAGCATCCAACAATATGCGTTTTTCAGTCTCTAAGCATATAGATATATCGTCATTCATGTGTGTGCAGATGTGGTTAGAAAATACATCTAATGAAGGAGTGGCACTTAATTTATATGTAAGCATTTAAGCATAGGACTATACAAGCATTTGATCATGAGTGCATACAAGCAAGTAATGGGTAAAGTATGTAGGCATAAGAGCATTTAAGAACCCAGGAACATATACCCCAAATCTGTCTATCACCTTAACATTCAAGCAAAACCATCAAAACCTTTGAGCGCACGAACGTCCAATTACTTGATCACTTAAGCCTCCAAGCCTATAAACATGTTAGCATCCAAGTGTGTGCACATGTTCTTGGATATCATGCTAGTGAATATTAGTGATGCTTGTTAACATAGGAGCATCCAATCGAAAAAGTGTATGAGCAAATGAGCATGAAGGCATATATGCAAGTGGACATGTTCTCCTTATAGCATGTGGACGTAGGAGTATAGGATCATCAAAGCATATGAACATAGAAGGGTATGCTCATCAAAGCATGTGAACAAGGAAATATGTGATTATCAAAACATGTGAACATAAAACCATATGATCACCTAAGCAAGTAGACATGTGAGCAAATGATCGTCAAAGCATGTGAACATAAAAATGTATGATCATCAAAGCATGTGAACATAGAAGTATATGAATATCAAAACATGTGAACATAGCATGTGATAAACTAAGCAAGTAGACTTGTGAGCAAACGATCATCAAAGTATGTGAACATTGAAATGTATGATCATCAATGCATGTGAATATCAAAACATGCGAACATAAAAGCATGTTGTCATCTAAGCAGGCAGACATGTGAGCAAATAATCATCGAAGCAAGTACACATGTGAGCACCTGATTAATAAAGCATTGGACATACATGTACATGTGCATTTTGGCATCCAAGTACACATACATCTTACCGTCCAATTACCTTTGGATTTATGCACGATCATCAAAGCATGTGAGCACCTTAGCATCCAACTATATGTGTTTTTCAGTCTCTAAGCATATAGCATTTGATCATGAGTGCATACAAGCAAGTAATCAGTGAAGAATGCAAGCATAAGAGCATTTAAGAACCTAGGAACACATACCTCAAATCTGTCGATCATCTTAACATTCAAACAAATCATCAAAACGTTTGAGCGCACGAACATCCAATTACTTGATCGCTTAAGCCTCCAAGCCTATAAACATGTTAGCATCCAAGTGTGTGCACATGTTCATGGATATCATGCTTATGAATATTAGCGATGCATATTAACATAGGAGCATCCAATTAGAAAAGTGTACGAGTAAATGAGCACGAAGGCATATATGCAAGTGGACATGTTCTCCTTAAAGCATGTAGACGTAGGAGCATAGGATCATCAAAGCATGTGAACATATAAATGTATGATCATCAAATCATGTGAATATGGAAATATGTGATTATCAAAACATGTGAACATAAACGCATATGATCACCTAAGCAAGGAGACATGTGAGCAAATGATCGTCAAAGCATGTGAACATAAAAATGTATGATCATCAAAGCATGTGAATATAGAAGTGTGTGAATATCAAAACATGTGAACATAAAAACATGTGATAATCTAAGCAAGTAGACTTGTGAGGAAACGATCATCAAAGTATGTGAACAATGAAATGTATGATCATCAAAGCATGTGAATATCAAAATATGCGAAGATAAAAGCATGTGGTCATCTAAGCAAGCTAACATGTGAGCAAATGATCATCGAAGCAAGAACATATGTGAGCGCTTGATTAACAAAGCATTGAACATACATGCACATGTGCATTTTGGCATCCAAGTACACATACATCTTAACGTCCAATTACCTTAGGATTTATGCACGATCATCAAAGCATGTGAGCACCTGAGCATCCAACTAAATGAGCATTTCAGTCTCCAAGCATGTAGATATATCGTCATTCATGATAAAATACATCTAATGAATGAGTGACACTTAATTTATGTGTAAGCATTTGAGCATTAGAGTATGCAAGCATTTAATCGTGAGAGCATACAAGCAAGTTATCACTAAAGTTTGCAGGCATAATAGCATTTAAGAACCCAAGTACACATACCTCAAATGTTCCAATCGCAGCAGCCTTCAAGCAAAATCGTCTAAGCGTTTGAGCACACGAACATCCATCTACATAATCACTTAAGCCTTCGAGCCTATAAATATATTAGCATCAAAGTGTGTGCACATGTTTGTGGATAACATACTAGTGAATATTAACGAAGCAGGTTAACAAAGGATCATCCAATCATAAAAGTGGCCCAGCATGTGAGCATGATGGCATATACACAAGTGGACATGTTCTCCTTAAAGCATATAGACGTAGGAGCATATGATCATCAAAGCATGTGAACATAGAAGTATGTGATTATCAAAACTTGTTAACAAATAGGCATGTGATCGTCTGAGCAAGTAGACTTGTGAGCAAACAATCATCAAAGCATGTGAACATAGAAATGTATGATCATCAAAGCATGTGAAGATAGAAGTATTTGAATATCAAAACATGTGAATATAAAAGCATGTGATCATCTAAGCAAATAGACTTGTGAGCAAACAATCATCAAAGCATGTGAACATAGAAATCTATGATCATCAAAGCATGTGAACATAGAAGTATGTGAATATCAACACATGCGAACATAAAAGCATATGGTCATCTAAGCAAGCAGATATGTGAGCAAATGATAGCACATGATCAATAAAGCATTGAACATACAAGCACATGTGCATTTTGGCATCCAAGTACACATACATCTTACCGTCCAATTGCCTTAGGATTTATGCACGATCTTCAAAGCATGTGAGCATCTGAGCATCCAACTATATGAGTGTTTCAGTCTCCAAGCATATAGATATATCGTCATTCATGTGTGTGCACATGTGGTTAGAAAATACATCTAATGAGTGAGTGACACTTAATTTATATGTTAGCATATATGAAAGAGGGTATACAAGCATTTGATTGTGAAAGCATAGAAGCATGCGATCATTCGAGCATGCAAGCATAAGGGCATTTAAGAACCTAAGTACACGTACGTCAAATCTACCAATCCCCTCAGTATTCAAGCAAAATCGTCAAAGTGTTTGAGCACATGAACATCCAACTACATAATCACTTAAGCCTCCGAGCCTATAAACATATTAGCATCCAAGTGTGTGCACATGTTTGTGGATATCATACTAGTGAATGTTAACCAAGCATGTTAACATAGGAGCATCCAATCATAAAAGTGTAAGAGGATATGAGCATGAAGGCTTATGGGCAAGTGGACATGTTCTCCTTAAAGCATGTAGACGTAGGAGCATAAGATCATCAAATCATGTGAACATAGAAGTGTATGATCATTAAAGCATTGAGCATAGAAGTATGTGAATTTCGAAACATGTGAACAAAAAAGCACGGGATCATCTAAGCTTGTAGACATGTGAGCAAATGATCATCAAAGCAAGTACACATGTGAGCACCTGATCAACGAAGCATTGAACATACAAGAACATGTGCATTTAGGCATTCGAGTACACATACATCTTATTATCTGTTCACATTAGGATTTAAGCATGATCACCAAAGCATGTGAGTGCTTGAGCATCCAACTACATGAGCGTTGTAGTCTCCAAGCATGTAGATATATCATCATTCAAGTGTTTACACATTTTGTCAGAAAATAAATCTTATAAGGCAGTGACATTTAATTTATATGTAAGCATTTACATATTAGACTATATAAGCATTTGATCGTGAGAGCATACAAGCATGTGATCATTATAGCATGCAAGCATAAAAGCATTTAAGAACCCGAGGACACATACCTCAAATCTACCAATCCCCTTAGCATTCAAGCAAAATCGTCAAAGCGTTTGAGCACAAGAACATCCACTAACATAATCACTTAAGCCTTCGAGCCTATAAACATATTAGCATCCAAGTGTGTGCACATGTTTGTGGATATCATACTAGTGAATGTTAACGAAGCATGTTAAAGTAGGAGCATCCAATCATAAAAGTGTAGGAGCATATGTGCATGAAGGCATGTAGACATAGGAGCATACAATCATCAAAGCATGTGAACGTAGAAGTGTATGATCATCAAAGCATGTGAACATAGAATTATGTGAATATCAAAACAAACATAAAAGTACACATGTGAGCAAAATGATCATCAAAGCAAGTACATATGTGAGCACTTTATCAACAAAGCATTGATCGTACAAGCATATGAGCATTTAAGCAATCAAGTACACATACATCTTACCATCCAATCACCTTAGGATTTAAGCACATTTATCAAAGCGTGTGAGTGCCCGAGCATCCAACTACATGAGCATTTCAGACTTCGAGCATATAGATATATTGTCATTCAAGTATATGCACATGTGGTTAAAAAAATAAATCTTATGAAAGAGTGACACTTAATTTACATGTAAGCACTTAAGCATTCTCGTATACAAGCATGTGATCATTAGATCATACAAGCACATGAACATTTAAGCAATCAAGTACACCTACATCTTACCATCCAATCACCTTAGGATTTAAGCACGTTTATGAAAGCATGTGAGACCCCGAGCATCCAACTACATGAGCATTTCAGACTTCGAGCATATAGATATATTTTCATTCAAGTATATGCACATGTGGTTAAAAAAATAAATCTTATGAAGGAGTGACACTTAATTTACATGTAAGCATTTAAGCATGACAGTATACAAGCATGTGATCATTAGATCATACAAGCATATGAGCATTTAAGAACCCAAGTAAAATCTACCAATCACCTCAGCATTCAAGCAAAATCGTTAATGCGTTTGAGCACACAAACGTCCAACTACATGATCACCTAAGCCTCCAAGCCTATAAACATATTTGCATCCATGCGTGTGCACGTGTGTGGATATCATACAAGTGAATATAAATGCTTGTGGGCATACGTTTATAAAAGCATTTGAACATAGGAGCATGTAATCATCAAATTGTCTACGTGTATGAGCATGAAGTTATACGAGCATGAAATCATCAAAGCATTTAAACATATGTGCAAGTAATCATCAAAGCATCCAAGCATCTGAGAATGATGGCATACAGGTCAGTGGGCATGTGATCATCAAAGCATGTAGACATAGGAGTACACGATCATTGAAACATGTGAGCATAGGAGCATGTGAGCATAGGAGCATGTGATCATCAAAGCAAGTAGACATGTGAGCATTTTATCATCAAAGCAAAGACAAATATGAGTAGGTTATCAACAAAGCATGTGAACATACAAGCATGTGATCATGAGAGCATACATGCATATGAGCATTTAAGAAGCCAAATACACATACCTCTAATCTCCCAATCATCTCAACATTCAAGCAAAATCGTCAACACATTTAAGTGTACAAATATCCTACTACACGATCAATTTAGCCTTCGAGTCAAAAGACATTTCATCATCCAAATGTGTGCACATGTGTGTGGATATCAAACATGTGAATATCAATGCATGTGAGCATGCGATCATTGAAGCATTTCAAAAATAGGAGTAGGCAATCATCAAAGCGTCTAAGCATATGAGCTTGAAGGCATACAAGCAACTGGGCATGTGATCATCAAAGCATGTAAACATGGAAGCACTCTATCATCAAGGCATGTGAACTTAAATGCGTGTGATCAACGAATCATGTTAACATAGGAGCATCCAATTGTAAAAGTGTCCGAGCATATGCGCATGAAGGCACATAGGCAAGTGGACATGTTCTTGTTAAAGCATGTAAACATAGGAGCATACAATCATCAAAGCATGTGAATATAGAAGTGTATGATCATCAAAGCAAGTGAACATAGAAGTATGTGAATATCAAAACATGTGAACATAAAAGCATGTGATCATCTAAGCAAGTTGACATGGGAGCATACAATCATCGAAACATGTGAACATAGGAGCGTGTGATCATAAAAGCAAGTAGACATATGAGCATGTTATCATCAAACAAAGACAAATGTGAGTAGGTTATCAACAAAGCATGTGAAAATACAAGCATGTGATAATGAGAGCATACATGCATAGAAGCATTTAGGCACCCAAGTACACATACCTTAGCATTCAAGCTTAATCGTCAAAGCATTTGAGCACACGAACGTCCTACTACATGATCACTTTAGCCTTCAAACCAATAGAAATTGCATCTTCCAATTGTGTGCACATGTGTGTGAATATCAAACATGTGAATATCAATGCATGTGGGCATGTGATCATCAAAGCATATCAACATAGGGGTAGGTAATCATCAAAGCATCCAAGAATATGAGCTTGAAGGCATACAGGCAAGTGAGCATGTGATCATCAAAACATGTAGACATGGAAGCATACAATCATCGAGGCATGTGAACATAGGAGCATGTGATCAACAAAGCATGTGAACATAGGAGCATGCAATCAAAAAACTGTCCAAGCATATGAGCATTAAGGCATACAAGTAAGTGGAAATGTTTTCGTCAAAACATGTAGACATGGGAGCATACAATCATCAAAGCATGTGAACATAGAAGTGTGTGATCATCAAAACATGTGAACTTAGAAGCATGTGAACATCAAAACTTGTGAACATAGAAGCATGTGATCATCAAAGCAAGTAAACATGTGAGCAAATGATCGTCAAAGCAAGTACACATATGAGGACGTGATCAACAAGTGATGTGATAATTCAAGCCCATAAGCAGTTAAGTATCCAAGTCCACATACATGTTACCATCTAATCACCTCAGGATTTAACCACGATCATCAAAGCATGTGAGTGCCTAAGCATCCAACTACATGAGCGTATTAGCTTCCAAGCATATAAATTTATCATTATTCAAGTGTGTGCACATGGTTAAAAAATAAATCTTACAAAGAAGTGACACTTCATTTAATTATAAGCATTTAAGCATGAGAGTATACAAGAATTTGAGCATGAGAGCATAGAAGCAGATCATTAGAGCATACGAGCATATGAGCATTTAAGAACCCAAGTACACATACCTTTAATCTTGCAATCACCTCAGCATTCAAGCAAAATTGTCAAAGCTTCTGAGCACACGAACATCCAACTACCTAATCACTTAAGCCTCCAAGCTTATAGACATATTAGTATCCAAGTGTGTGCACATGTGTGTGGATATTAAACATGTGAATATCAATTCATGTGAGCATGCGATTATCAAAGCAATTGAACGTAGGCGCATGTAATCATCAATGTGTCCAAGCATATGAGTGTGAAGTTATATAAGCAAGTGGGCATGTGATCGTCAAAGAATGCAGGCATGTGAGCATACGATCATCGAAGCATGTGATCATCAAAGAATTTGAACATCAAAGAATCTAAACATTGGAGCATGTGATTACCAAAGCAAGTAGACATGTGAGTATGTGATCATCAAAGCAAGTACACATATGAGAATATTATCAACAAAGCATGAGAACATACAAGCATTTTATCGTGAGAGCATGCGTGAATGTGATCGTGAGAGCATACAAGCATATGAGCATGCACGAATGTGATCGTGAGAGCATACAAGAATATGAGAGCATTTAAGCACCCAAGTATACATACCTCTAATCTCCCAATCAACTCTACATTAAAGCATGAGAACACATGTGAGAATATTATCAACAAAGCATGAGAACATACAAGAATTTGATCGTGAGAGCATGCACGAATGTGATTGTGAGAGCATACAAGCATATGAGCATTTAAGCACCCAAGTATACATACCTCTAATCTCCCAATCAACTCTGCATTCAAGCACAATTGTTAATGCATTCGAGTGCATGAACGCCTAACTACACGATCACTTAAGCCTCCAAGCCTATAGACATATCATCATCCAAGTGTGTGAATGCGTATGGATATCAAACATATGAATATCAATGTATGTGAGCATGGGAGCACGACATAATCAAAGTATATGAGCATGAGAGCATGTGATCACCAAATCTTGTTAGCATAGGAGTATGTAATCATCAAATCATGAGAGCATGTGAGCATTCCAACCTATAAGCATTCAAGCATGTGAGCAATCAAGCATGTCAGCAACCAAGCATGTGAGCATGGGAGCATACAATCATCGTAGTGTGTAAAATGTGAGCAACCAAGCATGTAAGAACTAGTAAGCATTAGCGTGAACGTGCATCAAAATGGATGAGCACATCAGTCTCCAAAAATATAGATATATCGATATCCAAGTGTGTGCACATATGGATGCAAACAAAGGATTGATGCTTAATGAGAATTATTGAATAAATCTTATGAAGGAGTGACACTTATTTGAACTTTTAAGCATTTAAGCATGAGAGTATACAAGCATGTTAGCAAAAACTTTTGGGCATATAAAGAACAATGCATAACAAGAATAATGCACATAGTAAACAAACTACTTACATGAGTATGGTACGAAAGCACAACAATTTTCACCACAGAACTATTTAAAGAACTTATTATAGTGCTGCAAAACAGAGAAGTGCTAAACAAACTCCGAGCCATTACAATCAACCAATTTTAACACAAAATAGTTCCTTACCTAAACTACCCAAAGGAAACCACCTTGCATGATATACTACAACAAAACCTAATGCTCTAACTTATATACTACAACAAAACCAATTCTATTGGGTTACAGCAACTGATCCTAATCAAATTGAAAAGAAATTCTACGCCACTTATTGGGTCTATTATTATTGTAAATTCAATTGGGTCTATTACTATTGTAAATTCTATTATTATTATTAGACACTGTTCCTATTACTATTATGCACAACAAAGTTTTGAATCTTAAAAATGTCACCGAAGCGGAATATTTTCTGCTGCAAGCACAAAATTATTCACAGCTATTTGCTAGAACAATTAACTTCTTTTTGCCTAGATGGATAAACTTTATCACCATACAGGAAGTGAAACACAATTAAAAAAAAAAAAAAAAGAAGCAGTTGTTACCTTCTTCAATGGTTTCAACTCCAAGAAGAACCTTTGCAAGACTCTCTAGCCCCAACATTTCAGTGAACGAATTATACTGGTGGACATCCTGCAACTTTATTATGTTATGAAGAGCAGAGTCAACTGGAAATAAGGAAGTACAAATTAATTGAAAAAACAAGATTGAAACCTAAACTTCAAACACCACACATTTGTTGAAAAGGAAGTACAAATTAATTAAATGTTACATATTACATTTTAAACAAAAGTTAATCAAATCTGATTAAGTTGAAATGGGAATAGGATCCTCTCCATCTCAAATGAATCAATTTCATGGTTCAGATTTTAAATATTACAAATCTAAAGATGTCTCTAATGCCATCATCATGTATACCTGTTAGATAAAACAAATAAAATATGAACATTGAAATGGACTATCTCCATTGCACTAGAAATTGAGAGGAACCTTGTTCTTAGGGAAAATTCTTAGGTTGAGGAGTATAGCATGACTCCAATTATATGTTTTTGACACTAAACTTTTGATTAATTTAGAATCAGTGGCAAATCCAACAAAACATAAATTACACCTCCTACATACATAACATTGCATTTTGGTGCCTGCATCTGGTATCCATGGTAGGCACAATGACCCATTCATACTTGTTCTCATTAGAAAGTATGAAAATAAAGAATTATATGTCCAAAAAAAAGAAAAAGGTACATCAAAAAGCATTTACTAACTTATTCCTGCTGATTTATGCATAAAAGTGGAATTTTTCATATTTATTGTAGTCGCCAATGGCACAACCTTTTTCAATTTTCCATCTATAGACAATGTCAAATTACCATATAGGATTCACTTCAAACAGGATTGGCAATAACACATATAGATTTAGAATAAAAAGTGATGAGATTCATAGTTTCTTTTTACTTTTTTTATTGGTAAGATACACACACATCTAGCGGGTCTTGAACTCATAACCTTACCCTCCATCTTGCTCTTACAAGGGGAGGGAGGTGCCTTTTGAGCTAGAGCTCAATGGAAATGATGAGATTCATAGTTATGACAAAGAAATCTGATCCAGTTATGTTCAAACAATAAACATAGAGATTCATAGCAGAAACACATTGATACCTTTTAGCTGCGAAAAGAAAGGCTCCTAAACAGACTTCAAAATCTGATGAAAGACAACACCTGTTAGATTAATAATACACAAAGAAAATTTGGCATTGAAATTATTGAATGACACCCTCAGTTAAAAATTTAGAACTTACATTCACAATTTCTGATCACTTATCCAAAACCAGTTTCTGCCATTCATTTTCTTCCTACTTCAAAGCGCTTCCTTCAGGGATAAACTTCAAAACACTATATGGAATACAAAAGGCTTTTGAATTGATTGATTCTAATAAAGCTGATGCTAGACACTTGTATAAGGGATATTGTGGAACTCCTTCAAAAGAATCTGCATAATGATTATTAACCATGGAGAGTTAACATCCTCCTTGAAAGTAATAAAGCATACATCTAAAATTCCAATGCAAATTTGCTCCTTTTTCCGTTTACTATGGTGCAGTTTGCAAACTAAACTTCAAATCTCAGCAACCCTCCTCAATCAAATGGAAAGAAAAAAAAAATCTAAAAAGCACTTCTAAGTAAATTTCACCTCATACCTATAAATTGGAGGTGCCTTAAAAATTACTATATCTGAAACATCAGACTTCTGGAAAAAGTACGAAACTTGTGACATCAACAAAAGAAGAGGCAATGATATCAGCTCACCTGTAACAAAATCAACATTTAACAGTCTTATGTCTGTTTATCTACACAATTCCATATATCTTCTCATTCTATGAGAGCATCAACAACCAAATCATTAAACAAACAAAGAACTACATACTAAAATCTTAGGGAATCCATTGGGTGCCTAAAGTGACTACTGGAATCAACCAAACTTTCCAACACTTATTGCAACCACAATATACCATAAGAATCTTTAAAACATCCCTTAAAGACCCAATTGCATCATTGTTCATTTGTACAACTTTTTTTTTTCTTTTTGAAAGAAAAAAAAAAAAAGAAAAGTTGAAAGAAACTCAAGCTTCTCACAATATATCAGCATAGTGGAAGTGAAGACAAATAGGCAATACTTCATCCACGTAGATATTACTCTTAAAACTCAATTACAAAAACCAAGGAACATGATTTACAATTATTTGAAGTATAACCAATTAATTTTCAATTTCAAAGCAGCTATAGCTTTTGTCTACCAGTTGCCTAAGAGTTTTTTTCCCTCCTTTTTTCTTTCTGTAGCTAATAAACCTAAGTTACATATAAAAAAAGAAAACTTGGGAACAAAACAACAGACCAATCAAGTTTAAACACATATGTACTGATTTAGAGTAATGCAAAGATAATTTAGTACAAGACCAAGGTCATAGGTTCTTTACTCTTCCGCAAATCAAATGGTTGGCTATTTTCGACTGTAATTGCGCTATGAGCAGATGATTATGGGCAAGCTTTGTGGCATATTGTATACAGGTGAAATGTATTTTGGCTTTTAACATCAATTGTATTAAATACATATTTTCATCTAATAACACATAAGTACCATCAAGAATTGGCTACCAAATAAATCTTAATAAAATTATATAAATCTTCTTAATATTATATATGATCATAGTGTTACTCATAAAAATCTCTCTCAGTTAGAGACATTTCTAGATTTCTGCTTCTAGCACCTTATGTTAGTTGGATCAAAAATGGGTAATGGCCAACACACATAAAAAAAAATTAGTAAAGAGATTTATATGCATAGAAAACCACATACTCATATCCCAAACCCCAACATACAAGCAACCAACAAATAAGAGCAAACTAATTTTACTGCGTAATTATTTCATTTAAAAACAAAACACAAAAAGGGGCACAACTCTAGTATATAGTAATTTTACAAAGGATGAGCCAAGAAAAGAATTTTGCTGCATTCAAAACAAAAATAACTGCAAAGAGACCCAAAAAGTGAGGGGCAGATGGGAGAAATTTTTAAGGACACTGATGCTTACTTCCATCTTATGGAATTAATGAACGACAATTGACAAGCAACAAACAATTTTAAAATGTACGCCAACTCATTGGAATTGATAGACAAAGAATTCTCTCTACATGTGCACATCAATTTTGGAAGAACTCAAAGAAATATGCAATATTTTTTTGGTTCCAAAAGGACAAAACTTAAACAAATACATTAATCACATTTTTCTGACTGAGGCAAGACAGATAAAAGGAATACAATTTTTAAAATTGATCCTAACTACACTTAAAATTTGCGACAAAAACTCATTTTACAAAACCAACAAAAACAACCAAACCTTAGTCTCAAAAATTTGAGGTCAGCTATTCAACAGACTAGTCAGGGTTGCCCACATCAAGTCAAACATAGAATTCTAATCAGAATCATCAACCACGGTCTTGCCAGGCAAATACCCATACATGAAATTATAACCCCACATCAAGTTAAACATAGAATTCTAATCAGGACCATCAACAACAGTCTTGCTAAGCACATACCCATTTATCAAATTATAACCCCAAATCGATTCTAACCCAAAGATAGTACCTTTAAGACACAAACTTTGCATGAAGCATTAATCAATAAACTTCACATGCCACAAATTTCAGAGGAGAAACAAAGAAAATAATTTTTTTTTTTTTTAAACAACAGGAACATGAAAATTCATTCATGTCCGTATACATTTGAAAGGATATTCCACGCCAATTAGAAGAAAAAACCAACGGGGTACAGCTTAGACTACCAAGAAAGGCATTCAAAATTATACAAAATTGAAAACTCTAGTTAATAAAAATCAATAACATTCAAAAACCAGGAAATTCCAAAAAGGAAGAGACCAAAGAAAATCCAAAAAGAAGTTTTTCATTACTGACAAGAATGAAAATCAGCAAGAAGTTGTAATTCAATTCAAACAAAATTAGAAGCCAGAAAAAACCCATTAGTCTAAACCCAAGAACACATACCTCAAATCTGTCGATCACCTCAACATTCAAGCAAAACCATCAAATCTTTTGAAAGCACGAACGTCCAATTACTTGATCACTTAAGCCTCCAAGCCTATAAACATGTTAGCATCCAAATGTGTGCACATGTTCGTGGATATCATGCAAGTGAATATTAGCGTTGCATGTTAACATAGGACCATCCAATCGAAAAAGTGTTCGAGCAAATGAGCATGAAGGCATATATGCAAGTGGACATGTTCTACTTAATGCATGTAGACGTTGGAGCATAGGACCATCAAAGCATGCGAACATAGAAGTGTATGATCATCAAAGCATGTGAACATGGAAATATGTGATTACCAAAACATGTGAACAAAAAATCATAGAATCACCTAAGCAAGTAGACACGTGAGGAAATGATCATCAAAGCATCTGAACATAAAAATGTATAATCACCAAAGCATGTGAACGTAGAAGTATGCGAATATCAAAACATGTGAACATAAAAGCATGTCATCATCTAAGCAAGTAGACTTGTGAGCAAACGATCATCAAAGCATGTGAACATAGAAATCTACGATCATCAAAGTATATGAACATAGAAGTATGTGAATATCAAAACATGCGAACATAAAAAGCATGTGGTCATCTAAACAAGTAGACATGTGAGCAAATGATCATTAAAGCAAGTACACATGTGAGAACATGATCAACAAAGCATTGAACATACAAGCACATGTGCATTTTGGCATCCAAGTACATATACATCTTACCGTCCAATTACCTTAGGATTTATGCACGATCATCAAAGCATGTGAGTGCCTGACCATCCAACTATATGAGTATTTCATTCTCCGAGCATATAGATATATTGTCATTCATGCCTGTGCACATGTGGTTAGAAAATACATCTAATGAGGGAGTGCAACTTATTTTATATATAAGCATTTAAGCATGAGACTATATAAGCATTTGATCATGAGTGCATACAAGCAAGTAATCAGTAAAGCACACAATCATAAGAGCATTTAAGCACCCAAGAACACATACCTCAAATCTGTCGATCTCCTTAACATTCAAGCAAAACCAACAAAACGTTTGAAAGCACGAACGTCCAATTACTTGATCACTTAAGCCTCCAAGCCTATAAACATGTTAGCATCCAAGTGTGTGCACATGTTCGTGGATATCATGCTTGTGAATATTAGCAATGCAAGTTAACATAGGTGCATCCAAATAAAAAAGTGTACGAGCAAATGAGCTTGAAGGCATATATGCAAATGGACAGGTTCTCCTTAAAGCATGCGGACGTAGGAGCATAGGATCATCAAAGCTTGTTAACATGGAAATAAGTGATTATAAAAACATGTGAACATAAGAGCATAAGATCACCTAAGCAAGTAGACATGTGAGCAAATGATCATCAAAGCATGTGAACATAAAAATGAATGATCGTTAAAGCATGTGAACATAAAAGCATGTGATAATCTAAGCAAGTCGACTTGTAAGCAAACAATCATCAAAGTTTGTGAACAATGAAAAGTATGATCATCAAAGCCTGTGGATATCAAAACATGCGAACATAAAAGCATGTGGTCATCTAAGCAAGCAAACATGTGAGCAAATGATCATCGAAGCACGTACACGTACCTCAAATCTACCAATCACCTTAGCATTCAAGCAAAATCGTCAAAGCGTTTAAGAACACGAACGTCCATCTACATAATCACTTAAGCCTCCGAGCCTATAAACATTTTAGCATCCAAGTGTGTGCACATGTTTATGAATATCATACTAGTGAATATTGACGAAGCATGTTAACATAGGAGCATCCAATCATAAAAGTGCCCGAGCATATGAGCATGATGGCAAATAGGCAAGTGGACAAGTTCTCCATAAAGCATATAGACGTAGGAGCATTCGATCGTCAAAGCATGTCAACATAGAAGTACGTGATTATCAATACATGTTAACAAATAAAAATTTGATCGTCTAAGCAAGTAGACTTGTGAGCAAACGATCGTCAAAGCATGTGAACATAGAAATGTATGATCAACAAAGCATGTGAAGACAGAATTATTTGAATATCAAAACACATGTGAACATAAACATGTTATCATCTAAGCAAGTAGACTTGTGAGCAAACGATCATCAAAGCATGTGAACATAGAAATCTATAATCATCAAAGCATGTGAACATAGAAGCATATGAATATCAAAACATGCGAACATAAAGCATGTGGTCATCTAAGCAAGTAAACATGTGAGCAAATGATAATTAAAGCAAGTACACATGTGAGCACATAATCAACAAAGCACTGAACATACAAGCAGATGTGCATTTTGGCATCCAAGTACACATACATCTTACCGTCCAATTACCTTAGAATTTATGCACGATCATCAAAACATGTGAGCGCCTAACCATCGAGCTATATGAGTGTTTCAATCTCCAAGCCTATAGATAAATCATCATTCATGTGTGTGCACATGTGGTTAGAAAATATATCTAATGAGGGAGTGAAACTTAATTTATATATAAGCATTTAAGCATGACACTATACAAGAATTTGATCATGAGTGCATACAAGCAAGTAATCAGTAAAGCATGCAAGCATAAGAGGATTTTAGAACCCAGGAACACATGCCTCAAATCTGTCGATCACCTCAACATTCAAGCAAAACCATCAAAAAGTTTGAGTGCACAAACCTCCAATTACTTGATCACTTAAGCCTCCAAGCCTATAAACATGTTAGCATGCATGTTATTAGCAATGCATGTTAACATAGGAGCATCCAATCAAAAAAGTGTACGAGCAAATGAGCTTGAAGGCATATATGCAAGTGGACATGTTCTCCTTAAAGCATGTAGACGTAGGAGCATAGGATCATCAAAGCATGTGAGCATAGAAGTGTATGATCATCAAAGCATATGAACATGGAAATATGTGATCATCAAAGCATGCGAACATAAAAATGTATGATCGTCAAAGCATGTGAACATAGAAGTATGCAAATATCAAAACATGTGAACATAATTGCATGTGATCCTCCAAGCAAGTAGACTTATGAGCGAACGATCATCAAAGCATGTGAACCTAATATATGATCATCAAAGCATGTGAAGATAGAAGTATTTGGATATCAAAACATGTGAAGATAGAAGCATGTGGTCATCTAAGCAAGCATACACGTGAGCAAATGATCATTAAAGCAAGCACACATTTGAGCACATGATCAACAAAGCATTGAACATACAAGCACATGTGCATTTTGGCATCCAAGTACACATACATCTTACCGTCCAATTACCTTAGGATTTATGCACGATCATCAAAGCATGTGAGCGCCTGACCATCCAACTATATGAGTGTTTCAGTCTCCTAGCATATAGATATATCGTCATTCATGTGTGTGCACATGTGCTTAGAAAATACATCTAATGAGGGAGTGGAACTTAATTTATATATAAGCATTTAAGCATGAGACCATACAAGCATTTGATCATGAGTGCATACAAGCAAGTAATCAGTAAAGCATAAGAGCATTTAATAAACCACGAACACATACCTCAAATATCTCGAGCACCTCAACATTCAACCAAAACTATCAAAACATTTGAAAGCACAAACGTCCAATTAGTTGATCTCTTAAGCCACCAAGCCTATAAACATGTTAGCATCCAAGTGTGTGCACATGCTCGTGGATATCGTGCTAGTGAATATTAGCGATGTATGCTAACATATGTGTATCCAATCAAAAAAGTGTACAAGAAAATGAGCATGAAGGCATATATGCAAGTGCACATGTTCTCCTTAAAGCTTGTAGACGTAGGAGCATAGGATCATCAAAGTATGTGAACATAGAAGTGTATGATCATCAAAGCATGTGAACTTGGAAATATATGTGATTATCAAAACATGTGAACATAAAAGCATATGATCACTTAAGCAAGTAGACATGTGAGCAAATGATCATCAAAGCATGTGAACATAAAAATGTATGATCATCAAAGCATGTGAACATAAAAGCATGTGATCATCTAAGCAAGTAGACTTGTGAGCAAACGATCATCAAAGAATGTGAACATTGAAATGTATGATCATCAAAGCCTGTGAATATCAAAACAAGCGAAAATAAAAGCATGTGGTCATCTAAGCAAGCAGACATATGAGCAAATGATCATTGAAGCAAGTACACATGTGAGCATTTGATTAACAAAGCATTGAACATACATGCACATGTGCATTTTGGCGTCCAAGTACACATACATATTACCGTCCAATTACCTTAGGATTTATGCACGATCATCAAAGCATGTGAGCGCCTAAGCATCCAACTAAATGAGCATTTCAGTATCCAAGCATATTGATATATCGTCATTCATGTTTGTGCAAATGTGGTTAGAAAATACATCTAATGAGGGAGTGGCACTTGATTTATATGTAAGCATTTAAGCATGAGAGTATACAAGCATTTGATCGAGAGAGCATACAAGCATGTGATCATTAAAGCTTGCAAGCATAAGAACATTTAAGAACCCAAGAACACATACCTCACATCTGTCGATCACCTCAACATTCAAGCAAAACTATCAAAACATTTGAAACCACGAATGTCCAATTAATTGATCACTTAAGCCACCAAGCCTATAAACATGTTAGCATCCAAGTGTGTGCACATGTTCGTGGATATCATGCTAGTGAATATTTGCAGTGCATGTTAACATAGGAGCATCCAATCAAAAAAGTGTACGAGCAAATGAGCGTGAAGGCATATATGCAAGTGGACATCTAATGAGGGAATGACACTTGATTTATATGTAAGCATTTGAGCATGAGAGTATACAAGCATTTGATCAAGAGAGCATACAAGCATGTGATCATTAAAACTTGCAAGCATAATAGCATTTAAGAACCCAAGTACACATACCTCAAATCTACCAATCAACTTTAGCATTCAAGTAAAATCGTCAAAGCATTTGAGCACACGAACGTCCATCTACATAATCACTTAAGCCTCCAAGCCTATAAACATATTAGCATCCAAGTGTGTGCACATTTTGGTGGATATCATACTAGTAAATTTTAAAGAAGCATGTTAACAGGAGAGCGTCCAATCATAAAAGTGGCCGAGCATATGGGAATGATGGCATATAAGCAAGTGGACATGTTCTCTTAAAGCATGTAGACGTAGGAGCATACAATCATCAAAGCATGTGAACATAGAAGTATGTGATTATGAAAACATGTAAACAAATAAGCATATGTTCGTCTTAGCAAGTAGACTTGTGAGCAAACAATCATCAAAGCATGTGAACATAGAAATGTATGATCATCAAAGCATGTGAAGATAGAAGTATTTGAATATCAAAACAAACGTGAACATAAACACATGTGATCATCTAAGCAAGTAGACTTGTGAGTAAACGATCATCAAAGCATGTGAACACAGAAATCTATGATCATCAAAGCATCTTAACATAGAAGTATGTGAATATCAAAACATGCGAACAAAAAAGCTTGTGGTCATCTAAGCAAGCAGACATTTGAGCAAATGATCATTAAAGCAAGTACACATGTGAGCACATGATCAACAAAGCATTGAACATACAAGCGCACATGTGCATTTTGGCATCAAGTACACATACATCTTACCGCCCAATTACCTTAGGATTTATGCATGATCATTAAAGCGTATGAGCGCCTGACCATCCAACTATATGAGTGTTTCAGTCTCCAAGCATACAGATATATCGTCATTCATGTGTGTGCACATGTGGTTATAAAATACATCTAATGAGGGAAAGGAACTTAATTTATATACAAGCATTAAGCATGAGATTATACAAGCATTTGATCATGAGTGCATACAAGCAAGTAATTAGTAAAGCACGCAAGCATAAGTGCATTTCAAAACCTAGGAACACATACCTCAAATCTGTCGATCACCTCAACATTTAAGCAAAACCATCAAAACGTTTGAGCGCACGAATGTCCAATTACTTGATCACTAAAGCCTCCTAGCCTATAAACATGTTAGCATCCAAGTGTGTGCACATGTTCGTGGATATCATGCCAGTGAATATTAGCAATGCATGTTAACATTGGACCATCCAATCAAAAAAGTGTACGAGCAAATGAGCATGAAGGCATATATGCAAGTGGACATGTTCTCCTTAAAGCATGCAGACGTAGGAGCATAGGATCATCAAAGCATGTTAACATAGAAGTGTATGATCATCAAAGCATGTGAACATGGAAATATGTGATAATCAAAACATGTGAACATAAAAGCATATGATAACCTAAGCAAGTTGACATGTGAGCAAATGATTATCAAAGCATGTGAACATAAAAATGTATGATCATCAAAACATGTGAACATAAAAACCATGTGATCATCAAAGCAAGTAGACTTGTGAGAAAATGATCATCGAAGCAAGTACACATGTGAGCACCTGATTAACAAAGCATTGAACATACATGCACACATGTGCATTTTGGCATCCAAGTACACATACATCTTACCGTCCAATTACCTTAGGATTTATGCACGATCATCAAAGCATGTGAGCACTTGAGCACCCAACTAAATGAGCATTTCAATCTCCAAGCATATAGATATATCGTCATTCATGTGTGTGCACATGTGGTTAGAAAATACATCTAATGAGGGAGTGACACTTAATTTATATGTAAGCATTTAAGCATAAGAGTATAAAAGCATTTGATCGAGAGAGCATACAAGCATGTGATCATTAAAACTTGCAAGCATAATAGCATTTAAGCAAAATCGTCAAAGCGTTTGAGCACACGAACGTCCATCTACATAATCACTTAAGCCTCTGAGCCTATAAACATATTAGCATCCAAGTGTGTGCACATTTTGGTGGATATCATGCTAGTGAATACTAACGAAGCATGTTAACATAAGAGCATCCAATCATAAAAGTGGCCGAGCATATGGGAATGATGGCATATAAGCAAGTGGACATGTGAGCAAACAATCATCAAAGCATGTGAACATAGAAATGTATGATCATTAATGCATGTGAAGATAGAAGTATTTGAATATCAAAACACATGTGAACATAAACACATGTGATCATCTCAACAAGTAAACTTGTGAGCAAACGATCATCAAAGCATGTGAACATAGAAATCTATGATCATCAAAGCATCTGAACATAGATGTGAATATCAAAACATGCGAACATAAAAGCATGTGGTCATCTAAGCAAGAAGACATGTGAGCAAATGATCATTGAAGCAAGTACACATGTGAGCGCATGATGAACAAAGCATTGAACATACATGCACATGTGCATTTTGGCATCCAAGTACACATACATCTTACCGTTCAATTACCTTAGGATTTATGCACGATCATCAAAGCATGTGAGCGCCTGAGCATCCAACTAAATAAGCATTTCAGTCTCCAAGCATATAGATATATCGTCATTCATGTGTGTGCACATGTGGTTAGAAAACACATCTAATGAGGGAGTGACACTTAATTTATATGTAAGCATTTAAGCATGAGAGTATACAAGCATTTGATCGAGAGAGCATACAAGCAGGTGATCATTGAAGCTTGCAAGCATAATAGCTTTTAAGAACCCAGGAAGATAGACCTCAAATCTACCAATCACCTTAGTATTCAAGCAAAATCGTCAAATCGTTTGAGCACATGAACGTCCATCTACATAATCACTTAAGCCTCCAAGTCTATAAACATATTAGCATCCAAGTGTGCGCACATGTTTGTGGATATCATACTAGTGAATATTAATGAAGCATGTTAACATAGGAGCATCCAATCATAAAAGTGTAAGAGCATATAAGCATGAAGGCATATCGGGAAGTGGACATGTTCTCCATAAAGCATGTAGACATAGGAGCATACGATCATCAAAGCATGTGAACATAGAAGTGTGTGATTATTAAAGCATTGAGCATAGAAGTATGTGATTTTCAAAACATGTGAACATAAAGCATGGGATCATCTAAGCTGGTAGACATGTCAGCAAATGATCATCAAAGCAGGTACACATGTGAGCACTTGATCAATAAAGCATTGAACATTCAAGCACATGTGCATTTAGGCATTCAAGTACGCATACATCTTATCATCCAATCACATTAGGATTTAAGCACGATCATCAAAGCATGTGAGTGCCTGAGCATCCAACTACATGATCGTTTTAGTTTCCTAGTATGTAGATATGTCATCATTCAAGTGTGTGAACATTTTGTCAGAAAATAAATCTTATGAGGGAGTGACACTTAATTTATATGTAAGCATTTACATATTAGACTATAAAAGCATTTGATCGTGAGAGCATACAAGCATGTGATCATTATAGCATGCAAGCATAAGAGCATTTAAGAACCCAAGTACACATACCTCAAATCTACCAAATCCCCTTAGTATTCAAGCAAAATCGTCAAAGCGTTTGAGCACACGAACATCCAACTACATAATCACTTAAGCCTCTATGCCTATAAACATATTAGCATCCAAGTGTTTGCACATGTTTGCGGATATCATACTAGTGAATGTTAACGAAGCATGTTAACATAGGAGCATCCAATCATAAAAGTGGCCGAGCATATGAGCATAATGGCATGTAAGCAAGTGGACATGTTCTCCTTAAAGCGTGTAGACGTAGGAGCATACGATCATCAAAACATGTGAACATAGAATTATGTGAATATCAAAACGAACATAAAAGTACACATGTAAGCAAATGATCGTCAAAGCAAGTACACATGTGAGCACTTTATCAACAAAGCATTGATCATACAAACACATAAGCATTTAAGCAATCAAGTACACATACATCTTACCATCCTATCACCTTAGGATTTAAGCACGTTTATCAAAGCATGTGAGTGCCTGAGCATCCAACTACATGAGCATTTTAGACTTCGGGCATATAGATATATTGTCATTCAAGTATATGCACATGTGGTTAAAAAAATAAATCTTATGAAGGAATGACACTTAATTTACATGTAAGCATTTAAACGTGAGAGTATACAAGCATGTGATCATTAGATCATACAAGCATATGATCATTTAAGAGCCCAAGTAAACATCCCTCAAATCTACCAATCACCTCAACATTCAAGCGAAATCTTCAATGCGTTTGAGCGCATGAATGTCCAACTACATGATCACCTAAGCCTCCAAGCCTATAAACACATTCGCATCCATGTGTGTGCACGTGTGTGGATATCATACGAGTGAATATCAATGCTTGTGGGCATACGATTTTAAAAGCATTTGAACATAGGAGCATGTAATCATCAAATTGTCTATGTGTATGTGCATGAAGTTATACGAGCATGCAATCATCAAAGCATTTGAACATATGAGCAAGTAATCATCAAAGCATTCAAGCATCTGAGAATTATGGCATACAGGTCAGTAGGCATGTGATCATCAAAGCATATAGACATGGGAGTACACGATCATCGAAACATGTGAACATCAAAGCATGTGAGCATAGGAGCATGTGATCATCAAAGCAAGTAGACATGTGAACATTATCATTAAAGCAAAGACAAATATGAGTGGGTTGTCAACAAAGCATGTGAACATACAAGTATGTGATCATGAGAGCATACATGCATATGAGCATTTAAGCACCCAAGTACACATACCTCTAATCTCCCAATCATCTCAACATTCAAGCAAAATCGTTAACACATTAAATTGTACAAATGTCCTACTACACGATCAATTTAGCCTTTGAGCCAATAGACATTTCATCATCCAAATGTGTGCACATGTGTGTGGATATCAAACATGTGAATATCAATGCACGTGAGCATTCAATCATCAAAGCATTTCAAAAATAGGAGTTGGTAAGCATAAAAGTGTCTAAGCATATGAGCTCGAAGGCATACAAGCAAGTGGGCATGGGATCATCAAGGCATGTAAACATGGAAGCACTCTATCATCAAGGCATGTGAACTTAAATGCATGTGATCAACGAAGCATGTTAACATAGGAGCATCCAATCGTAAAAGTGTTTGAGCATATGAGCATGAAGGCACATAGGCAAGTGGACATGTTCTCGTTAAAGCATGTAAACATAGGAGCATACAATCATCAAAGCATGTGAACATAGAAGTGTATGATCATCAAAGCATGTGATCATCTAAGCAAGTAGACATAGGAGCATACGATCATCGAAACATGTGAACATAGGAGCATGTGATCATAAAAGCATGTAGACATATGAGCATGTTATCATTAAACAAAGACAAATGTGAGTAGGTTATCAACAAAGCATGTGAAAATACAAGCATGTGATAATGAGAGCATACATGCATAGAAGCATTTAGGCACCCAAGTACACATACCTCAGCATTCAAGCTTAATCGTCAAAGCATTTGAGCCATGAACGTCCTACTACACGATCACTTTAGCCTTCAAACCAATAGAAATTTCATCTTCCAAGTGTGTGCACATGTGTGTGAATATCAAACATATGAATATCAATGCATGTGTGCATGCGATCATCAAAGCATATCAACATAGGGGTAGGTAATCATCAAAGCATCCAAGAATATGAGCTTGAAGGCATACAGGCAAGTGGGCATGTGATCATCAAAGCATGTAGACATGGGAGCATACTATCATCAAGGCATGTAAACATAGAAGCATGTGATCAACAAAGCATGTGAACATAGGAGCATGCAATCAAAAAATTGTCCAAGCATATGAGCATTAAGGCATACAAGTGGAAATGTTTTCATCAAAGCATGTAGACATGGGAGCATACAATCATCAAAGCATGTGAACTTAGAAGCATGTGAACATCAAAACATGTGAACATAGAAGCATGTGATCATTAAAGCAAGTAAACATGTGAGCAAATGATCGTCAAAGCAAGTACACATATGAGGACGTGATCAACAAGTGATGTGAACATTCAAGCCCATAAGCATTTAAGTATCCAAGTCCACATACATCTTACCATCCAATCACCTCAGGATTTAACCACGATCATCAAAGCATATGAGTGCCTAAGCATCCAACTACATGAGCGTATCAGCTTCCAAGCATATAAAAAATCATCATTCAAGTGTGTGCACATGTGGTTAAAAAATAAATCTTACGAAGAAGTGACACTTCATTTAATTATGAGCATTTAAGCATGAGAGTATACAAGTATTTGAGCATGAGAGCATACAAGCATGTGATCACCAGAGCATACGAGCATATGAGCATTTAACAACCCAAGTACACATACCTTTAATCTCGCAATCACCTCAACATTCAAGCAAAATTGTCAAAGCTTTTGAGCGCACAAACTTCCAACTACCTGATCACTTAAGCCTCCAAGCTTATAGACATATTAGTATCCAAGTCTGTGCACGTGTGTGGATATTAAACATGTGAATATCAATTCATGTGAGCAAGTGTGTGCGCGTGTGTGGATATTAAACATGTGAATATCAATTCATGTGAGCATGCGATTATCAAAGCAATTGAACATAGGCGCACGTAATCATCAAAGTGTCCAAGCATATGAGTGTGAAGTTATACAAGCGAGTGGGCATGTGATCGTCAAAGAATGTAGGCATGCGAGCATATGATCATCGAAGCATGTGATCATCAAAGAATTTGAACATCAAAGCATTTAAACGTTGGAGCATGTGATTACCAAAGCAAGTAGACACGTGAGTATGTGATCATCAAAGCAAGTACACATGTGAGAATATTATCCACAAAGCAAGAGAACAAACAAGCATTTGATCGTGAGAGCATGCATGAATGTGATCGTGAGAGCATACAAGCATATGAGCATGCACGAATGTGATCGTGAGAGCATACAAGCATATGAGCATTTAAGCACCCAGGTATACATACCTCTAATCTCCCAATCAACTCTGCATTCAAGCACAATTGTTAATGCATTTGAGTGCATGAACGCCTAACTACACGATCACTTAAGCCTCCAAGCCTATAGACATATCATCATCCAAGTGTGTGCATGTGTATGGATATCAAACATATGAATATGAATGTATGTAAGCATGGGAGCACGACATAATCAAAGTATATGAGCATAAGAGCATGTGATCACCAAATCTTGTTAGCATGGGAGTATGTAAAATCATCAAATCATGAGAGCATGTGAGCATTCCAACCTATAAGCATTCAAGCATGTGAGCAATCAAGCATGTCAGCAACCAAGCATGTGAGCATGGGAGCATAAGATCATCGTAGCATGTAAAAATGTGAGCAACCAAGCATGTAAGAACTAGTGAGCATTAGTGCGAATGTGCATCAAAATGGATGAGCACATCAGTCTCCAAAAATATAGATATATCGATATCCAAGTGTGTGCACATATGGATACAAACAAAGGATTGATGCTTAATGAGAATTATTGAATAAATCTTATGAAGAAGTGACACTTATTTGAACTTATGAGCATTTAAGCATGAGAGTATACAAGCATGTTAGCATGAGAGCATACAATCATGTGATCGTAGAGCAAACAAGCATATGAGCATTTAAGCACCCAAGTACACATACCTCTTATCGTTCAATCACCTCAGCATTCAAGCACAATCATCAAGGCATTTGAGCACATGAACGTCCAAGCTTGCCTAGCCGTAGCCAGCTTTCAAATATCATAGCTCAATAATGTTCAAGTGGTGTCTATCTTATGGGTCTATGTGAACGCACGCATACATCTAAGCCCTAGTTTCCCTCTACGGGTCATGTGAAATAGATAAAATAGAAAGCAGAAAAAGGATCATATGAAAGAAAATCAAACAAGTGAAGGTCAACAAAAGAGAGCACACAAGTATGTGCACATGAGAGCACACAAGCATGTGTGCATGAGGGCATACTAGCATGTAAGAACATGGGAGCATGTGATCATCAAAGCATGTTCACATAGGAGCATATCATTATTAAAGCATGTAGATATGTGAGCATTTAAAGTTCTAGCTAACTAGTTACTACACACTATTTGATCTACACAATTGAATATTCCTCAACCAAAAAAAAAAAAAAAAAATCAAATATAGAATTTAGAGAGCAAAAATATTGAAGAACCCACCTGCAATTGTGAAGGCTGAGGATCTTCTCCAAGAATGTCAAGTAGCGTATTGATGTCAATGGACAAGTACTCATTGTCACTGCCATTACCAAAAAAATCACAATCATCATCAATAGAGGAGAAATCGCCACGTGGTCAGAATTCCGACCAATCATTTTCCATCAACATGATCAAAAAAAGAAATTAAGTCATAGTACCTCATTTAGCCTAGTCCACATGCATAAGCTTCAATTGGAAACAAATTCATGATGGGAAACATTCTGATCATTCACTTTAATTCCTTGCCTATTCAAATCCTTACCCATTTGATTCTAAATGAAACTCTAGGAGGAAATAGTCAAAGCACCAAAATATGCAATATCTCATATGCAATAAATTCTAGTCTACAGTACATCAACAAATTCAAGTAACATGCTAGAGAAAAGTAAACCAAAAGCCACAATTGTTATGCCCCGAACCCAAATGAGTCCAAAGCATGATAAATTCAAATCCTTACCCATTTGATTCTAAATGAGACTCTAGGAGGAAATTGTCAAAGCACCAAAATATGCAATATCTCATATGCAATAAATTCTAATCTATTGTACATCAACAAACAAATTCAAGTAACATGCTAGAGAAAAGTAAATCAAAAGCCACAACTATTATGCCCCGAACCCAAATGAGTCCAAATCATGATAAAAGAACCATTAAGAGAAATTGTAGGGGATTTTTTTTTTTCTTTCGTTTCTTTCCTCATGATAATATAAATAAACATACTACAACATATTTACAACAATATAAGTCAAAACTCTACAAAAATAATTAAAAACCTTATTAAAAACATAAAATTCACTTGAGATATTATTCAAATTGTAAAATTACTTAAAAGGATTTGGAGTGTTACATTCTTCCCCCCCCCCCCCCCCTAAAAGAATTTCATCCCGAAATTATAAACATAGTTATGTGTCTCAAAACAAAACCGAGCAATCATTGACATTAACATTTTCGGCATAAACCTTTCAACTAAAAGGGTCAAGGATTACTTCAACTAATGACTTAAGTTTGAGACCAAAATTTGGAGTTCAAATCTTAAGGGATCAAATTCAAAAAGGGGTTTAAAGGAAACCATTCTTGAAACCAATAGTATAGGAGTATTCTACTTAATCTTTGAAAAGACAATTTTATCTTCAACTTGTTTCAAGCACAATTGTTGAATAATAGCCATAAGGCCAGAAAGTTAACTTAAGAATTTCAAACCAAAATAGTCACATGAAATATTCCATTTCACAAAGTCCAAAATTTGAAACTAGAATTAAAATTGTCTTTAATAAATACAAGTCACATATGCTCCACTCAACTTAAATACTTTTCAAAGTGGTAGGAAAATACTAGTAGTTAAAATCGAAGAAGTCTTGGATTTGTAAATTTAACATTTGTCACGAAGACAAAATCATGTCTATTTTGAACAAATCGTTTGCAAGGGAGACTTTAAAATGGCTTTCAAAACCCATGTAAAGTACAAAAATGTTCTTTAGTAACGAACCAAGGCCACAAATATCAAATATGAAAAGATCTTTAAGGAGAGCATGTCCAACTTTCAACTTCTAAGAAAAAGAGTTGATATCAACAAGGTAACCGTTAGAAGTTTTCCATTTTTTTTTAAAAGAGTAATGAATTATCCCCCCCCCCCCCCCCTCTCTTCTTTTTTCAACATATAACAATAACAAAGTTTGTAAAACATCTCATACGTGTCAAAGGTTGAAAATTTTAATCTCTAAGGCAAGATCATGCACAACAACCTACATATTGTTAAAAATCAAGCACAACCTCTCTATCTTTCTAGAAATTTCTCCCTATTTCCGGACATTTCTCTCTTGCTCTCTTTCCTGAATTCGCTCCAAGATAGTTCTCATATTTTCTCTAGAAGCTTCCCTACACTAGTAAATTGCAGCCACAAATTTCTAAGGTGTCTAGAAGGTTGGAGAAAGGCATTAATTTAATGCCAATAAAAAAGGAAGAAGCTAGAAGTTTCAAGTCGGTTTCCTAACTAACATACATCTAGTATAAATAAATGGCTGAAGTGAAGTGTCTGTGTCATAAAGCACCAAGTGAGACGTGTGAAGTGTGGTGTGTGTGAGGCAAAGTAGTGTGAAGTCAGGTGCAGTGTGAAGTGTGCGACGTGAAGTGAAGCAAGTGATGTGAGGAAAATAAAGTAAGGGTTAGTAGCTAGGTGTCTAGAGGTAAGGTGTAAGGTGTTAGGTGTGTGCCAATGTATTTAAGGATAGTGTGTGTGAATGTAAAAGTGTCGTGTGTGCACTGGTGTAATAACAGTGGTACTTGTAAAGTGTTGTAATTCAGAGAGTCAGTTTTTAACATAAAGCTCTTTGTTCAACACATATAGGTCCCAAAACAACCAAAAACAAAATGAGAATAACTATTGGGGCAACAAACAAGTGATACATCAACTTCATAAGGTAAGAGAGACTGCTCATAAGAGTTTATGAAAATCGTTTACATGAGATTTAACTTGCTATAGAGCACATAAACTCAAAACAATCTTAGGAACTCAGCTCAAAAACTTTTGGGCATATAAAGAACAATGCATAACAAGAATAATGCAAATAATAAACAAACTACTAACATGAGTATGGTACGAAAGCACAACAATTTTCACCACAGAACTATTTAAAGAACTTATAATAGCGCTGCAAAACAGAGAAGTGCTAAACAAACTCCAAGCCATTACAATCAACCAATTTTAACACAAAATAGTTCCTCACCTAAACTACCCAAAGAAAACCACCTTGCATGATATACTACAACAAAACCTAATGCTCTAACTTATATACTACAACAAAACCAATTCTATTGGGTTACAGCAACAGATCCTAATCAAATTGAAAAGAAATTCTAAGCCACTTATTGGGTCTATTATTATTGTAAATTCAATTGGGTCTATTACTATTGTAAATTCTATTATTATTAATATTAGTCATTGTTCCTATTACTATTATGCACAACAAAGTTTTGAATCTTAAAAATGTCACCGGAACGGAATATTTTATGCTGCAAGCACAAAATTATTTACAGCTATTTGCCAGAACAATTAACTTCTTTTTGCCTAGATGGATAAACTTTATCACCATACAGGAAGTGAAACACAATTAAAAAAAAAAAAAGAGCAGTTGTTACCTTCTTCAATGGTTTCAACTCCAGGAAGAACCTTTGCAAGACTCTCTGGCCCCAACATTTCAGTGAACGAATTATACTGGTGGACATCCTGCAACTTTATTATGTTATGAAGAGCAGAGTCAAGTGGAAATAAGGAAGTACAAATTAATTGAAAAAGCAGGATTGAAACCTGAACTTCAAACACCACACATTTGTTGAAAAGGAAGTACAAATTAATTAAATGTTACATATTACATTTTAAACAAAAGTTGATCAAATCTGATTAAGTTGAAATGGGAATAGGATCCTCTCCATCTCAAATGAATTGATTTCATGGTTCAGATTTTAAATATTACAAATCTAAAGATGTCTCTAGTGCCATCATCATGTATACTTGTTAGAGAAAACAAATAAAATATGAACACTGAAATGGACCATATCCATTCCACTAGAAATTGAGAGGAACCTTGTTCTTAGGGAAAATTCTTAGGTTGAGGAGTATAGCATGACTCCAATTATATGTTTTTGACACTAAACTTTTGATTAATTTAGAATTAGTGGCAAAACCAACAAAACAAAAATTACACCTCTACATACATAACATTGCATTTTGGTGCCTGCATCTGGTATCCATGGTAGGCACAATGATCCATTCATACTTGTTCTCATTAGAAAGTATGAAAATAAAGAATTACATGTCCAAAAAAAAAAAAAAAGTACATCAAAAAGCATTTACTAACTGATTCCTGTTGATTTATGCATAAAAGTGGAATTTTTCATATTTATTGTAGTCACCAATGGCACAACTTTTTTCAATTTTCCATCTATAGACAATGTCAAATTACCAGATAGGATTCACTTCAAACAAGATTGGCAATAACACATATAGAGATTTAGAATAAAAAGTGATAAGATTCATAGTTTCTTTCATAGTTTCTTTTTACTTTTTTTATTGGTAACATACACACGCATCTAGCGGGTCTTGAACTCACAACCTTACCCTCCACCTTGCTCTTACAAGGGGAGAGAGGTGCCTTTTGAGCTAGAGCTCAATGGAAATGATGAGATTCATAGTTATGACAAAGAAATCTGATCCAGTTATGTTCAGACAATAAACATGGAGATTCATAGCAGAAACACATTGATACCTTTTAGCTGCGAAAAGAAAGGCTCCTGAACAGACTTCAAAATCTGATGAAAGACAACACCTATTAGATTAATAATACATGAAGAAAATTTGGCATTGAAATTATTGAATGACACCCTCAGCTAAAAATTTAGAACTTACATTCACAATTTCTAATCACTTATCCAAAACCAGCTTCTGCCATTCATTTTCTTCCTGCTTCAAAGAGCTTCCTTCAGGGATAAACTTCAAAACACTATCTAGCCTACAAAAGGCTTTTGAATTGATTGATTCTAATAAAGCTGATGCTAGACACTTGTATTATGGAGGAACTCCTTCAAAAGAATCTGCATAATGATTATTAACCATGGAGAGTTAACATCCTCCTTGAAAGTATAAAGCAAACATCTAAAATTCAAGTGCAAATTTGCTCCTTTTTCCGTTTACTATGGTGCAGTTTGCAAACTAAACTTCAAATCTCAGCAACCCTCCTCAATCAAATGGAAAGGAAAAAAAAATCTAAAAGGCACTTCTAAGTAAATTTCACCTCATACCTGTAAAATTGGAGGTGCCTTAAAAATTACTATATCTGAAACATCAGATTTCCGGAAAAAGTACGAAACCTGTGACATCAACAAAAGAAGAGCCAATGATATCAGCTCACCTGTAACAAAATCAACATTTAACAGTCTTATGTCTGTTTATCTACACAATTCCATATATCTTCTCATTCTACTAGAGCATCAACAACCAAATCATTAAACAAACAAAGAACTACATACTAAAATCTTAGGGAATCCATTGGGTGCCTAAAGTGACTACTGGAATCAACCAAACTTTCCAGCACTTATTGCAACCACAATATACCATAAGAATCTTTCTAACATCCCTTAAAAGACCCAATTGCATCATTGTTCATTTGTACAACTTTTTTTTTCTTTTTGAAAGAAAAAAAAAAGTTGCAAGAAACTCAATCTTCTCACAATAATCAGCATAGTGAAAGTGAAGACAAATAGGCAATACTTCATCCACGTAGATATTACTCTTAAAACTCAATTACAAAAACCAAGGAACATGATTTACAATTATTTGAAGTATAACCAATTAATTTTCAATTTCAAAGCAACTATAGCTTTTGTCTACCAGCTGCCTAAGAGTTTTTTTCCCTTCTTTTTTCTTTCTATAGCTAATAAACCTAAGTTACATATATATATATATATATATATATATAAAAAAAAAAAAACTTAGGAACAAAACAACAGACCAATCAAATTTAAACACATATGTATTGATTTAGAGTAATGCAAAGATAATTTAGTACAAGACCAAGGTCATAGGTTCTTTACTCTTCCGCAAATCAAATGGTTGGCTATTTTAGACTGTAATTGTGCTATGAGCAGATGATTATGGGCAAGCTTTGTTGCATATGGTATACAGGTGAAATGTATTTTGGCTTTTAACATCAATTTGTATTAAATACATATTTTCATCTAATAACACATAAGTACTATCAAGAATTGGCTACCAAATAAATCTTAATTAAATTATATAAATCTTCTTAATATTATATATGATCATAGTATTACTCATAAAAATCTCTCTCAGTTAGAGACATTTCTAGATTTCTGCTTCCAGCACCTTATGTTAGTTGGATAAAAAATGGGTAATGGCCAATACACATAAAAAAAATTAGTAAAGAGATTTATATGCATAGAAAACCACATACTCATATCCCAAACCCCAACATACAAGCAACCAACAAATAAGAGCAAACTAATTTTACTGCGTAATTATTTCATTTAAAAACAAAACACAAAAAGGGGCACAACTCTAGTATATAGTAATTTTACAAAGGATGAGCCAAGAAAAGATTTTTGCTGCATTCAAAACAAAAATAACTGCAAAGAGACCCAAAAAGTGGGGGGCAGATGGGAGAAATTTTTAAGGACACTGATGCTTACTTCCATCTTATGGAATTAATGAACAACAATAGACAAGCAACAAACAATTTTAAAATATATGCCAACTCATTGGAATTGATAGACAAAGAATTCTCTCTACATGTGCACATCAATTTTGGAAGAACTCAAAGAAATATGCAATATTTTTTTGGATCCAAAAGGACGATACTTAAACAAATACAATTAATCACATTTTTCTGACTGAGGCAAGACAGATAAAAGGAATACAATTTTTAAAATTGATCCTAACTGCACTTAAAATTTGCGACAAAAACTCATTTTACAAAACCAACAACAACAACCAAACCTTAGTCTCAAAAATTTGAGGTCAGCTATTCAACAGACTAGTCAGGGTTGCCCACATCAAGTCAAACATAGAATTCTAATCAGAATCATCAACCACAGTCTTGCCAGGCAAATACCCATACATGAAATTATAACTCCAGATCAAGTTAAACATAGAATTCTAATCAGGACCATCAACAACAGTCTTGCTAAGCACATACCCATTTATCAAATTATAACCCCAAATCGATTCTAACCCAAAGAAAGTACCTTTTAGACACAAACTTCGCATGAGGCATTAATCAATAAACTTCACATGCCACAAATTTCAGAGGAGAAACAAAGAAAATAATTTTTTTTTTTTTTAAACAACAGGAACATGAAAATTCATTCATGTCCGTATACATTTGAAAGGATATTCCACGCCAATTAGAAGAAAAAACCAACGGGGTACAGCTTAGACTACCAAGAAAGGCATTCAAAATTATACAAAATTGAAAACTCTAGTTAATAAAAATCAACAACATTCAAAAACCAGGAAATTCCAAAAAGGAAGAGACCAAAGAAAATCCAAAAAGAAGTTTTTCATTACTGACAAGAATGAAAATCAGCAGGAAGTTGTAATTCAATTCAAACAAAATTAGAAGCCAGAAAAAGCCCATTAGTCTAAACCATATGAAAGCACAAAAAAAAAATCTCTGACCTGAACATGTTTAACCCCTTTGCCGGAAAAATCTCGTTGTTGTTCCACATAGCCTTTTCTTAAAATTCAAATCTGGAAATCACTTTCCGAGAAAATCTTCAAACCCTTTTCCTGAATTTCCAAGAAAAGTGTTTTTTTTTTTTCAATTGTTAGAGAACCACTTTCTATTTAAGGATAACTTAGATCATTCAGGATGAGAGAGAGACGGATCAGATTTTCTGGGGAAAATCTTTGAACCCGTTTCTTCAATTGAATGGTGAAGAAGATTTGAGAGATTAGAAATGAATCTATATGTTTTTGGGGTAAGGAAATCCACTTCTTAAGGGAAAATTTCCTGCGGTTGAAGATGGGTTATCTGGGAAAGTGTCTGAAAGTGAGGATTTTTTTAGAGAGAGAAGTGAAGGAAAGTGTAGAAAGGGAAAGTGAGAGAGAGAGAGAGAGAGAGAAATTGAAATTTGAAAACACTGTGCGTTTATAATCACCATGCGTTTATAATTACTAGCCGTTAGAGTCGTTGCACTGTTGCACGTGCGAGTATCTTTTTGATATAAACCCAAAATCACGTCTCAAATAAAATGCTTAATTATAGATATATTTGAATTTTAAATGAAAATACTGACTTTTCTTTCTAAAATTAAAAAATAGTAATTTTCAATCTTTTTTTTTTGTTTATAAAATTTTCCAAATATAGTTTATCAAATTTTTCTTTGTGCTTTCAAAATACCATGATAGAACTGTTTACAAAAATTTCTCTCTTAAAATTTCCTTAACATTTAAAATACCAAATCGACCAAAAGTGCATTTTCTCATTTATATTGAAAAGGAACATTTTGAGAATCTTAGTACATATTTGATATTTGATGATGATAATGATGACGATTATTATTATTATTATTTTGAAAAGATTGATACTTGATTATTTAATTCATCAAAATAGCGTTAGGTATTGTTTTAGTTAATAAATATATTTAGTTTTTGTTTGTTTACTTCCTTTTAAAATTACATAATACTTTCATGATAATTGATCAAATGTAAAACAAATAAAAAAAAGTATCTATACTTTTTCCTAATCTTGCACAAATTTATTAAGTTTGATAAACAATTTCTGTTATAAATTAATTGATTTGTAAAATACTTATTTACATCTTGTACTATATTCACAATTTTTGTATACTGTTATATATAAGCACAATATACTGTATGTAAAAAAGAGAGAAAATAATTATATATATATATATATATATATTTATAGATATAATTTGGCTCCTCAAAAATAAATTTTAGGCATAGCTTGAACTCTATTCATTACTTTCTCGGAAAAAAAAAAAACGTCTATTCATTAGCTAAATTAAATGGATATAAACCTTTATTTTTAAAGCTAAGTAGCTGTGTAATAGTGTTCGAATTGCTTATGAAGAGGTTGATTTACAACTATAGCATATTAGAGGTATACTTGCACCAACAAATGAAACTTTCACTCATCGTATGACTATACATTTCCCATTGTCATTCTTAACAAAAAAAATACAATATGTATTTACAATTGTCAATGATTTAGGCAATGATATCAACTCACCTGTAACAAAATCAAAATTTATTTTATGCAATTAGAATTTAAGGCCTATGTTTATATTAACTATGCTATATAGGGATCAAAATCACAATTTAGCCAGAAACCTCAATGGCCTTGATATCAGGCTTCTTCGCCTCCACCTTAGGAATAGTCACAGTGAGAACCCCATTCTCCATTGCAGCCTTGATTTGATCCATCTTAGCATTCTCAAGAAGCCTAAACCCCTCAAGAACTTGCCGCTGCTACGCTCCACTCTGTGCCATGTGTCTTTCTTCTCTTCCTTCTCCACTTCCCTCTCTTTGCTTATTTTGAGCACTTTGTCATCTTCAACTTCAACCTTCACTTCCTCTTTGTTGAGCCTAGGAAGATCAACCTTGGACACATGGGCTTCTAGGGTCTCCTTCCAATCAACGCGAGTGTTAACCAAAGCAGAAGTTTCTCTTGCAAACTGAGATTAAGATGAGTATGGAAAATCCTTAAAAGGGTCCCAAATCTCGAGTGAGAATGGGTCCAAGATGTTACTTCGGCGGCTACCAAAGAAGCTTGGAATTAGCAACGTCTTGATTAAGAGCTAACTAGCATAGAAAAAACCTTTGAAGTAGTTGTTTGTTGGAAAAGCTCAGAATGACACTTGCGACTTTGGATTAGTTTGGGAAGAAATGATGTATGTGTATGTATAGGTTTTTAGAGGATTCTTCAAGTGTCTTCTCGCTAATTCTGGTTGTTTGTCTTCTTTGCCTTTCTTGATGAACTTTCTAGCTGTATCTAATTTTTTCAACGAACTTTCTAGTATCTTTGTGAACCTTTAGTGGACCAAGCCCACTAGGGTTTTTTGTTGCACCATTGATTCACATATTACACCTCTTCATAATTGGGCTTCCTTGAATTTCGCAACATATTTTGAGCCCAACCAAGATTTTTAAAAAATGTGAGGTTTGGGTCCAGTTGCACTGAACCCGTTAAGATAATGACACATGTCCACTTTTCGATACGTGTCACCATCTAAACGAGCCTAGTGCATTGGAATATTGGATGCACTGGACCAAAGCCTCACCCTTTAAACAAAAGTCACTATTTTTAGGTTGGGATGTAGAAGGAAGAGTTAGGGTTCAAGTTTTCAAAATGGAGTTTCACACGCATATACATTTTGAATAGGTTAGAGTAGAATTTATATCTTGTACTTATATCTTGTATTCAATTCATGTAAATTTTTAAAGGCATTAAAATTTAAATCAAGATAAAATAAATGCATCATTTTGAAAAAAAATGTAGTTCATCATAAATCGAGTGGTATAAAATATCTTAAAGCATGTTTTACAACTACTAATATGCCATGTTTGGATTTTTACATACATAAAATTATATTGGTTGTGGGTTTATGTGAAAATTATGTTGTTCCAATAAAAACTCGACACCTTAATAAGTTAGAAAAAAATTGTAATAAATGTAGCGATGCTAGGGACAATATACCTTTTGCTACATAACACTCACAAATTGATGTATCATCAATCATAATAAAGTAAATCTAATATTCATAATTAGATTGTTACGGTCTGCGAATTATATTCATTGCCACATCTAAAGCATTACATGTTAATTTCAATTGGAATCGACAAATCTCGGATGGAGTCGAGTTGGTTGCACCACTCCTAGCTGTTATAGATGATGCACATGATGATGGTTAGAGATTTTGAAGGAAATCGTTGTAAGGTAGCCATGATTTTGAATTGATCTTTATTTTTTTAGAGATAATTACAACATGCTGCTAACCCCGCAGCGCGAAATCTTTCTCCCCTAGACCCCCAAGCACTTTGTGTAGGGGGAGGTGCCAATTCAGCTACAAGGCCTTTGATAATTGATTATTAGATCTACTATGGTTGTGGTTGTGGTTTTTTTTTTTTTTTTTAGACTTTGGATTTTGTGAGGCTATGTGTGTGTCTTTTCATCTTTGACCTTTAGATCTTGGGTTGGAATCTAACCATTGCACCATCAGAAATGGCTGCCAGAATTAGGATTTTGATTCCTAAGGTGTGGCAATGATTTGAATGTTAGAAATCCGATCCCTATGGTATGGCCTAAAACTGGTTGCATCAAACTGTGTACACCCTAACCACATCAATAATCAATTTGTATTAAAATTTGTAGTAATTTTAGTAGTTTTCTAATTTTTATTAATACTACTCTTATTAATAATCAATTAAGAAGGAAAAAACCATAATTAGAAAGGTAATGTAAAAGTACATACCGGTTCCATAATTTTCTTTAAGGACTCTATATTAGTTAAGAAAAAAGCAATGAGAAGTACCACGGGATTGTATGAGTATATTATGGATTGTAAACGAAATGATTGAATATTAAAATTTTATGATGGCTTTATTTAATAATTTTTTTTTTACCATGAGTGAGCTTGAGCACATAATTAGGCTATAACTCATATAAAAGTCAAGTTCATTTTCTTGTTGAATAAGTTCAAGCTTATTCATAAGCTATTTGATTTATTTTTTCCCCACATATAGTAAACAACAAGATTTTTTTTTTTTTTTTTGCCTCCACAGATTTATGCCAACATTAATAATTTAATTATAATAGAAATTATATTATTAGAATCAATTAGATAAACTATTATTTTTCTTTTGTAAACTTATTGTAATTAGATTCACTAACTCTTTACCATTAAAAATTATATAGCCAAGAGTTTTGTGACTCAGTAGAATTGCCTGTCTCCCTTATGAGAATCCAGATTTGAATTCTTGCTCTATTACTTGTTGTATGATTATTATTTTAAAAAAAAAAAACATGTGTGTATAAATAATTTTTACTACTAAATAAACAATTTATATTTTATCAATAAATTAGATACATTTTCAGAACTATTGATGATACTAAATAGCAGCCAAAAGTTTGTATCTATTTTTCTTGATATTATGCATGGATTAGATTTATCATATGGTGAATACTTCCCCCCAAAAAGATTTGTCTTTAACAATAAAATCGGATAAGTAAGGTTTTGAGTAAGTGTTTACATAGTGTTAGTCAAAGAAATGATTTATCAAAGTAATAAGTTACATACTATTGATATCAACACATTTGAGATCACCAAAATATTCAAGAGTTCCTTTGTTCAATCTAAAAGAAAGGGAATGAGAATGAGAACTCAATCTTTAGAAACTTTTACAATCTAATCTCGAATTTTATATAATTATTTGTTTATTAATATATACTTATGAATATTTAATATTATGGCAAATTACAATTTACCCGCTTGTGGTTTAAAACTTGACACTTAACCCAACTGAGGTTTAATCAAAATTTAAATTGCTTACCTATGGTTTGAAATTCTATGATGCAAGTTGTCTGATGGATAGCTTTTGATCTTATTTGATAATGTATTTTTATGTTTTTTGTGTTTTTGAGGAAAGAGACATAAAAATTGAGCAAAATTACATAATTAGCTCTATTTTTAACAAATGTAACTTATAGAAATCTAACTGAGCTAACCTTAGTAAGGAAAATGTCAAATTTTAAACTACAAGTAGGCAACTTAAATTTCAACTAAACCACAAATAGATATGTGTAAATTGTAATTTGCTTTTAATATTATATATACCCATTGAGTCTATACTTAAGAGTTTGTTCGTTAACACATTATTATATTTAAGTTTGATACATTTACTACTCAAGTTTAAAATTGGTTTTGAAATTGACTTTTTTTTTTTCTTCTTAATGTGAGTTTTTGAACTTTAAATAAACAAATACTAGTATACAACCCAATTTTTCTATCAGACCGAGCATAGATTGTATCAACCAATCGTTTCATTTACAATTCAACGTCTTACAGAGATACATCCACCAACAAATGGGTCATAAAATTGAAATGTTGGCATCCAGAAAATTTTAGTTTCTTTCACTGGGAACAATAATTTGTTCCCTCAAGTTAGGTACTGCCTAGGGAGTCTGGAGAAATATGAATGCGAATCAGAAGTACAGAACGCTAATTCGCTTTGCTCTTAGAAAGATCTAAAATTTGTTAGAAGCCACTAGAAATCTATTGCTCAATTAGATGATGGACACATGATTCTGTTTGTACACTGGCAAGTTTAAGCAATCTGTTTATGCATTCTTTAAAAACTTTCAAAACAAACCACAGCTTTTACATAGTCCTTGTCAGTGTATACTCGGGTACACAACATTAAATTTAACATACATGTACTAAAAACCTTCTTAAAACAATGGCCAAATTTATTTTCTGCACTCAGAATTTAAGGCCTTTGTTTATATTAATTATTATGGTATAGTACCGCAAATCACAATTAGCCAGAAATCTCAATGGCCTTGACATTTGGCTTTTTCGCCTCCACCTTAGGGACCGATACAGTGAGAACACCATTCTCCATTGCAGCCTTTATCTGATCCATCTTTGCATTCTCAGGAAGCCTAAACCTCCTCAAGAACTTGCCGCTGCTACGCTCCACTCTGTGCCATGTGTCTTTCTTCTCTTCCTTCTCCACTTTCCTCTCTCCGCTTATTTGGAGCACTCTGTCATCTTTAACTTCAACCTTCACTTCCTCTTTGTTGAGCCCAGGAAGATCTGCCTTGAACACATGGGCTTCTAGGGTCTCCTTCCAATCTACGCGGGTGTTAACCAAAGCAGAAGTTTCTCTTGCAAACTGAGGTTCAGATGAGAATGGGAAATCCTTAAATGGGTCCCAAATCTCGAGCGAGAATGGGTCCAAGATGTTGCTTCGGCGGCTACCAAAGAAGCTTGGAATCAGCGACATCTTAATTAAGAGAGACAGTTCAGAGAAAAATTTAGAAGTAGTTGTTTGTTTGTTAGGAATGCCTACAAATGACACTTCAAAATTCTAACTGGTTTGAAAGGAAACAACGTGCTAGCAATTTTATATGTTTCTAGGGGATTCTTCATGTATTTTCTCGAGAGTTCTGGTTATTGTTTGTCTTCTCGGGTTTTTTTTTTTTTTACGAACTTTCTGGCTATGTTCTGATTTTTTCAACGAACATTCTAGTTTCTTTGTGAATCTTCCATGGACCAGGCCCACTTGGATATTTCGTTGCGTTATTGATTCATGTATTAGCCTTCTCCATAATTGGGCTTACACGAATTTGGCAGCATATTTTGAAATCACCCAAGATTTAAAAAAAAAAAAAAAAAAGAGCTTCTATATTTATTCTTTTTCTTTTTCTTTTTTCAACTATCTATCAACATTGGAATGCACGAAATCTGTGGGAATGAACAGGTAACTCATAAAAAATTCATATTAAATCTTGTAAATTTTAAAGCATCAAAATTTGAAGGAAAAAATTTAAAACTGACCCTCTAACTTTTAGATTTTGTCAATTCAATTCTCTAATTTTTAGTTTTGTCATTTCAGTCCTCTAAGTTTCAATTTTTGTCAATGTAGTATTCCATTAAATATCAGTTAAGTGGTGCGGGTGCCGTTAAGTGAGACAAAATGACGCCATTTTGGCTCTAAATTTTTTTTTTTAATTTCACAATTAAAAGAAAAAAAACTATTATTAATTAAAAATAAAAAGAAAAGAAAACATTGAAGGGGAACAACGTCGTTCCCCTTCCCCTGAAATCAAAACCAAAACCAAAACACAATGAAGCCTGATCTTTCAATTAACTCAAGCGTCCTTGCACCAATTAAGCTCCACACACACACACACACAAAAAAAAAAAAAAAAAAACCCCACCAATTAATGATAAAACACAATCAATCATAATCATATATACAACACCTTATACCATCTTGTAATAACCATAGTACATCACACCAAGATCAGTTTGTAACCCATAATGAAAAATTATATAACAACACAGCCATGAAGCCTAATCTTTCAACTATGAAAACAAAACAAATATTTAGTTAGAAGCTGATAAGAACAATGATTGAATATTTGTTACCTCCAAATCGGTCTCAATCTCGATCTCTCGCTCAAACTCGATTTATCAAAAGTCCATCACCTTCTCAACCTCAATCTTGATCTCTCTCTCAAACTTGACCTCAATCTCAATCTCTCTCTCATACTCGGTCTCCCCTGCCGACCCAAACTTCTCTCATTTTCCCCTAATTTTCTCAATTAGGGCTATAGTGTGTTTGACTCATCATATTTTGGTTTTGATTTTAGAGGAAGGGGAACAACGTCATTCCCCTTCAATGTTTTTTTTTCTTTTTCTTTTTCTTTTAATTATGAAATTTATTATAATAAAAAAAATTAGAGCCAAAACAACGTCGTTTTGACTCACTTAACGACACCACTTAAACTGATGTCTAACGGAATACTACATTGACAAAAATTGAAATTTAGAGGACTGAAATGACAAAACTGAAAATTAAAAGACTGAAATGACAAAAGCTAAAAATTAGAAGGTCGGTTTTGGATTTTTGCCAAATTTGAATCAACATAAATAAATGGACCATTTTGAAAGCAAATATAATTTGTCATAAAAGTGGTATTTATTAAAGGGAAAAATTAACATATATTGACTATTAGGATATAATTTTAGAAACTTTTTATAGGAAAAGAAAAATGTAACTAATTTTTTAGACAACTTTTTATATTTTTCAATAAAATAATATCAAAACTTTCTTAAAATAGCTTATACAACTACTGATATGATATATTTTGGTTTTTACATAATTAAAATCATATCAGTGATGTGTTTATATAAAAGTAATGTTACTTTAATGAAAACCTAACACTTTAATAAGTTGTCAAGAAAGTTGTAAAAATTGAGCAATGTTAGAGACAATATACTTTTTATTATATAAGACTTACAAACTAATGACTTATAAATTGATGTCTTACAAATCATTAGATTGTTAAAATTTATCAATCATATTCATTGTCACATCTAGGGATATACACATTCCGATTGGAATCGACAAACCTAATTGGAGCTGAGGTGGCTGCACCACTCCTAATTGTTATCAAAGATGCACATAATGGTCATTAGCTAGTGTGGTATTGATTCCTATTTTAAAATTTTATTACAAAAACCTTATCACACCGTTGTTAGGGGTATATCCTTCATAAAACCCACCATTTTGTCTGGTGACTAAACAAAAATCCCAACTCCTTCTTCATTCTCTGCTTTTCACGCAATTATTTCTCTCTCTATCTCTCTCTCATAAGGTCAAACTTATGTAGCAATGTCATGCCTAGCCTAGGCCTCCATGATTTGGATTGAGGAACTCTTTCACATACTTAGCCCTCCATGCTTTGGATTAAATTTGGGAATGTAACTAAGATTTTGATTTGATCTTGAGATTCGATGTGGCTTTGGGTTTTTTTTTTTTTTTTTTTTTTTTTTTTTTTTTTTTTTTTGTGTGTTTTAGTCTTTAGATTTGGTGTGGTTATGTGTGTGTTTTGATCTTTGATCTTTAGATCTTATGTAGGCATTTGGCTGTCACACCAGCATCAATGATCGAAAATGTAATTGGGGATTTTGATTCCAAAGGTATGACATGGATTCAAATGTTAAGAAAACGAATCCTTGTGGTTTGGCCCAAAATTTACTGTAGCAAACTATGTATACCTTTAGCCACATTAGTTTATAAACATTTTGTTATAAAGTTTGTGTTAGTTTTTCTAATTTTTTTTTTTATATTGCTCTTATTAATAATCAATTAAAAAGGGAAAACCATAATTGAAAATCCATAATCAACATAAAAATATACTATTTCAATAATTTTCTTTGAGGACTTTATATTAGCAAAGAGAAGCATCAAGAAGTACTAAGGGATTGTATGAGTAACTTATGGATTGTAAATGAACTAACTGAATATTAAAAGCTCAAGATTTTCTTCATTTATTTATTTATTTATTTTTTCTGAATACATCATTACTAGGCTATAATGCATATTCAAGCTTGCTTCATTTTCTTGTTGAACGAGCTTAAGCTTATTAACAAGCTATTTAATCTATTCTTTTCCCACATATAGTAAACAACATGATTAATTATTTTTTACTACCTCCACAAATGGCAAGTCTATGCTAATATTAAAATTTTAATTATAATATAAATTATATTATTTAAATCAATTAGATAAACTGATTTTTTTTGTTTGTGAACACATAAAAATTACCTTTATTAACACTGTATTATTAAAAAATAATATAGTTAAGAGCCTTGTAACTTAGTGACATTGCTTGGTGTCCCTTTTAAGGAGAACTGAAGTGTGTGTGTGTGTGTGCGCGCGCGCGCGTGCGTGTGTGTATTAGGGGTATCCACCCAATCGTTGGACTTGACCCACCCGCCGAAACTAACCAAACCCAACCCATCCGCAATTGATTCGGGAACTCTGCTGGTTGACGGAGGGTTCCAAACCTTAGAAACCAAATTTGGTGAGTCGGTTGGCAAGTTCTTTTCTCTAAAACATGACTCACCCAACCTGGCCGTAAAACCTAGAAAAATTCGACGACTATAAGCATTTTTCTGCGATTTTTTTGTAAGAAATTCCATCAGATTCGCCTAGATTTCCATTGGATCTGGCGAGATCTCACTGAATCTAGTGAGATCTTCGCCAAACCTGGTGGAAATATCACCAGATCTAGTAAAATCTCACCAGATCCAATGAGATCTTTGTCGAATTTAGCGAGATTTTGCGTAATTTGGAGTGTTTTGGCTGTTTCTACTCTGCTAACGATTTTGACCGAACTAACCGCCACCCAATGCATATTCAAACACTCTGATCTAACTCCCTTACAAGCAACAGCGAGTCTGAAATTCCTCCACCTGATTTGGTCGGGTTGGTTGCAAGTTAAGCACAAACCTGACCCATAGACACCCCTAATATACATACATACATACATACATACATACATATATATATATATATATATATATAGTTTTTTCTAAGATAACTTATATTACTATTAAAATTAGGCATATTTTTACAACTATTGACAACACTAACTAGCAGCCTAAAATTTGTATCAAATTTGATAAAGAAGGGAATGAGAATGAGTCTCAAATCTTAAAAACTTATACAATCCAATTTCAAAGTATATACAATTATATGTTTATAAATATATACATATAAACATTTATATTATTATATATACAAATTGAGTTCCATACTTATTTGAGTTTGACACATTTAATAGTCAAGTTTAAAGTTGGTCTAGAACTTGACTTATTGTCTTTTTTTTATTTTATTGAAAAACAAACACAAATATACAAGAGAGAGGAAATGAATTCTAACATATAGACAACCTAAAATCTTCTCCAAAAAGCCATGATGGTTTTGAATTCGACTTGTTTACAATACAAATTAAAATTTTTTTTTCTCAAACCAGGTGTGCGCTGTTTATCAACCATTGTTTCATTTAGTTTACAATCCTACAATACATCCATCACCATGTGGACCTTCTCACCCGCCTTAAGCTTATACGGTCATACAAATGGCAAGTTGGCATCCAAAAAATTACTGTTACTTCACTTGGATGGTAAAATGAGTTCCCTCAAGCTAGGTAACACCCTGGGTATCTGGAGCAAAAAGAAAACCTCGAATTAGAAGTTCAGAACGCTGATCTGCTTTGCACTTAGAAATATCTGCAATTTGTTCGTCTAAGGCACTAAAAATCTGTTGCTCAATTAGATGATGGACACATGGTTCTATTTGGCCGTTGGCAATTTGAGGAAGGAAGGGATAAATAAAACTAGAAAGGGTAGAAACAAGTTTAAGCAATCTGTAAGCATTCTTTAAAAACTTTCAAAACAAACCACAGCTTTTGCATTCGCCCCGATCATTGTATGCTCCAGGGCACATCATAACAATTGTCAAACTGACATACATGTACTAAAATAATTCCCAAAACTATGGCCAAATTTATTTTCTGCAATCTCAATTTAAGGCCTATGTTTTTATTAATTATTATGGTATAGAGGGACTGCAAAATCATATCCTATATATAATAGCAGAATCCTTTTGCTGCAATTAAAGAAGTGCTGCCATGTAGGAAAAATGCCTATATAAAATTCTACCATGTATAAGTTAAAAAACGATAAATTTTGTTGCTTGGCAATGCTACAACACTGTTTAAAAGCCTCTCTATAAATAAAAAAATTAACCGGTTAAAATACTATGCAGAGAGAGAGATAGAGAGAGAGGCGATGAGGCCTGAGACAAGGAGAAAGAAATAGAGAAAGAGGTAGAACGGTAAAGATTATATCAATTGGGCATAAGAAATCAAAAGGTTTCAAAACACTCTTAACACGTGTAGATTTTAACTGTGAAAAGTCATACCTTACAACACAATCACTCTGCCTATTAACAACGCCTCCGACGTGGTTAGTATTCATTCTTTGACTTTTTCCCCACAAATTAGATCTGTTATATGTTTCAAACTTTTACAATTACAGTTGGATTCGGTTCCAGAAATTAGGGTTAAGGAATTTAAAATTCTAATATGTGACTATTTTATTAGATATTTTTAGTAATGGGTTTGCTTAAATTCATCTCTTTTGGATGTAAAACATTTAATTTCTTTCTCTGCAGAGATGAAGTGAAATCTTTCTTCAATTTGGAGTCTCTAATTTCATCAAAGCAAAGGTACCAATTTTTTTTCCTAATATTCTCCTAACGTTGCCTCTCTTACATGTTCTGTTATTTGTAAGGGGGATTGAAATTGTGGGATTTTGAAATCTGAAAATATTTTGTTATTTTGTTTATACATAGTAGATTTTAGACGATAATTTTTTAAAAGATACTTTTAAGTCATGATTTTGTTATTTTTTATGTTGGGTTTTTTTGGGTTTCGCATGTTATAATAAATTCTTAAATCTGAAAGAATGATGTTCTTTGTACAAAATTGATTACTTTGTATATTATGGTAGAGAATAATTTTCTCTGAGATAGTATGATCTATGTTTGGGTATTTGGTTGGATTTAGGCATTTGGGTTAGATTTGGTTTTGATTCAGGTATTTGGATTAGAAACTTAGAATTTGTTTAGTATTTGTTTTTGTTTTGGATATTAGGAATTGAATTGGTTTTGGGGCCATTTTGTAACTAAGTTTACAATCTGCATAGTGAGGGGACGAAAAAATTCAAAGCATGGCCAATGTTGCCAATCATATCTTCTTTGCTGGATACTGCTTCTCAATCTACAATAATCTATCACTAAACATGTATTTATACTTTTATGTCTTTCTTATAAGAGTTAATCTGTACTTTTTCCTTTTTATTTATAGGACATCTATTGGATGTTTCTTTACATATATCTATTTTTAATTTTTTTTTTAAATATAGTTGCTTAAGTATATATTGCCATGATCAACACAAAGATTAATTAATCTTTCAGATGACTCTTGGAAGTAGTGAATCCAACTCTTAATATTTGTGTTTCTCCTCAAGAAATCTAAACATGTGCACATTCTCAAGGATTGATCCATTTATCTACAATTTTGCCCAGTTTTGAAACTCACAGATATATGACAAAAATAAGGATAAAGTAGAGTGTTTGGTGATAGATGATTTTATATAGTTCTTGACAATTTTTTTTTTTTTTTTTTATAGTTCCATTGACACTTATAATAGGATGAAAAATGAAATAGTTGGGTATATTTCTAATTGATTAGCTACAGGAAAGCAAATTTGATTAATTCTTTCCAGTTTAGTGGTATCAGCTTAATATCTTTTGGTTAATTTTTTATTTATAGTTTGTGAAATTTCTATTGCTAAAGATCTATATGGTAGTAGTATGTTTGGCTTATTGCTTTAGCATGAACCTGCAATTCTTTCATATGACTTTTAATTTTACTTCCATTGCTTTAGCCTTTCCCTATAATTAAGGCTACGATGACACGTAAGGAAAATTGCCCACTTAAAAACCTGCCTTGAAAGTTACAAAATACCGCACATTGCACCGTTTGAGGCTTTAAGTTTTAACTGTTTATTGTGCAACCTACACAGTTTAAAACAGAAAACAGAGAGAGAGAGAGAGAGAGAGAGAGAGAGAGAGAGAGAGAGAGAGAGAGAGAGAGAGAGAGAATGAGTCTATTAGGCACAGAGAGTGGAGAAAGAGAAAAAAAAAAAACTGAGAAATCTGCCCCCAATTGCGTCAAGCGACATTCCAAGCCTCTGCCATCATCAACCCATTTCCTCCACTAATATAGTCTCTGTTTTTTGGTTTTTTTACTTTTATTTTTATTTTTTAATTTGGGGTCAAATCTGATTTAGGTTGGGGTATTTTGACTGGATTGGATTTCATTAAGTTTTTTGGCTTAGATTTAGTTTTGAATAACGAATTTGGGTTAAGAATAGTTTTTAATATCTGTTATTTGTGTTGGATTTGGTTTTCCTTTTGGATAATTGGGTTCAATTTGTTTTGAGTATATCTCTACACTTTAAAGCTTTCATTTTATTTATTCTGTTTTAAATTTTTTGTTGAAACATTTTTTCCATTTATAATTTCGTTTCCCATGTTTCTTTTTTAGCATTGTTATCAAGTTTTTCCAGTATATACTTCTGTGCATTAGATTTTTTCCCCATATAGTTCACATATCACAGTGATTGTGTCAATTTTATTTTTAAATTGTATTTCGTTGGTATACACACACTTTGTAATGTAGAATGAGGTTGGCCATATTTGATCAATAGGGCTAAGATTGCAAACTTTGCATCTGAATTGGATTTTTGTTCCTATTTATTGATAACAGATGAAAACAAATACATATAAGACAGCCCTGAAATCCAAATACACAGGAAACAAGAAGCTGAAAATAGAAAGAACAAGAAGTTGAATACAATAGAGAAGTACAGACCAATAGGTACGCGGATAGAAATTCAGAGCAACAAGTATGCAGATTGCAGAAAATGCAGACCAACAAGTGCAGAGAAATACAGATCGTGACAAATATTTTTAGATGTCAAATATTTGAGCTTCAAGTCCCAATGTTTATTTATTTCAAATATTTGTTTAATGATGTGCTCCACCTATTTTTTAAAAGAATAGAATCAATAAATTTTTCAGAAATTGTTGTTTCCTTTGAGATACGAGTTTAACAATATGAACAATTTGAAGAACCCTTTACTCTTTCGCTATGGAATTGTTGTTTTAAATTTTAACTCATTATCCTTTCTTATTTATCCATTCATATGCATTTAGTTTCTTGCTCTTTTCATGTTTGATGCAGCTTAATTTTTATAATATTTTGCTATCTTGGAGGGTTAGTCATGTTGTTCAAGTGTTTTCCACTAGAGTCACTAAGTACATTCTCATGTTTGTAAGATTTCAATTTAATTTTTCAAAGTACAGAATTTTAAAAATCTTCCATTGGGTGAATTTCTAAATGCTGCTCAATGACACTTTGTGTTTGTAAGGGCATTCAAAAATCAAACAAAGAGGTACTTAAAAAGATTTTTGAAAGCGTGAGAAGGATAGAAAAAAATCAGGTAATTCTAAATGTAGCTAATTCACGTTGACAGAATTAGAAATTTCTTCTTTACTCATTGCACCTTACAATTTTCTCAAACTGACATGATGCAGGTCTTTGAATTATTTTAATTTATGCATTTATTATATTTTAATTTGGTGATTATTCCTCTACAAATTAATTCTAATATAGATATTTTTTTTATCAATTAGTGTTAGGATATGAGCGTTTTTTAGGTAAAATTGGTTACCCAGATTTAATATTGATCATCTTTGCTTTCTAATTTATAAATGTTGAATTATCAATTTGAATTGGTACTAAATTCTCTCTAAGTGTGTCGAATAATTTTGACCGACATTGTGATTTTATGTAGCACTTAGAGAACTTGAATACTTTCACACTAAGTATCACCAAAGTACCGACCTATGATTTCATAGTACTTTGGAAAGCTGTGGTATTATGCAACAACCTGATTTAGCTATTCAAGGGTCATTTTTTCTTATTTTACAGTTTTTTTTTCATATTGAATAGTAAATCTAATTGGTATGAAATTTGACACGCGTGTTAAGAACATAAAGAATAAGGAATTCAATAGTTCAATTTTCAAAATATGTAATTATGTTAATTTTTTTAGTGGGAGTTGTAGACATTGGTTATAAGTGAGTTTGTAGTCAAACTTTGTGCTTCTTATTATATTTATTTTAAAATTTTATGAAAAAGGTTCTTGCAAACATGAAGATGATTTTACACTTTGGTTTATGGTGGCCGATTGTTTCAACAATTACATGTTGGTGCACACACATGTATAAAAAAAAATTGACTTATGTGGGTGTGTGGTATTAACCAATGTATATTGAAGACTGAATTATATAATAGATTGAAGCATGTGATTATCAAAGGCAATTGCAAATATTCTAAACTAATTTTTGTTACTAATTTTTTTTGCTTTATAATTTACATGTATAAATATACCAGGCTAAAATATTACTTTTACTTTTGTGTGTATGAATATAAACCAAGCTATCTTAGAATTTTTATCATATCATGTTTATTTTTACTTTGTTTTTCTTATTTATTGGATTTTCCTTGTTCAAGATTGAACTTTCATTATGTAAGCTTTTCTAGGTTGAGGAATATTTTTTACATTGGCGGATGATATTTAATTTATGTTTAGCCGATGAAGAAATTATGAGATTTAAAACACAATGTTCAAAGGCATGGTTGTTAACAACTTTGGACCTACAAGATTTAGAAATGAAGCAGGAAGTCATTAAGCAAGGAATATAGTATTTGAAAGATTTTAATAAGTAGAACATTTTCTTTATTTTAATTAATTATTATTTTTGAGCAAATACATTTCTTTATTTCTATTAATTATATGTATTGTTGTATTATGAGCAAGTCCAAGGACGAGGATTTAGGCCTTATTCTTTTGGAGTAACCTTTGAATTTCATAATTAATTGTTTTGTTTTGATGCTAAGCAAAAAAGTGAAGTTACCATGTCTACTTTTCTACTTATATAAATTGATAGTTTTGTTTGTTTGAACTTGGATCATTTGAAGGTTTTTTTTTTTTTCCTTTTTTTGACAATTTTCTTTATTGAGATGTGTTATAATTCAAACTTAATGTATGTTTCCCTTTATCTCCGTTTTTAGTTTTCACTATTTCAGTGCTGTTTATGTGCTATACTCAATTTTCTTTACTAAATTAGCTGTGAAAAAAATTATTTGACTTAATTTCGATTCAATTTATTTTCTATTTTTACAATTATTCAATCTTTGTTGTGAAGTGTCATAGTGTTTAGGTTTTTTCCCCCATTAATTTACATGTAAAGGTTTGTTGTGGCTTGAGCCACATTGCCTAAGGAAGTTATAGTGAGAGTCATGTTTTGTTTATGTGTCTAGTATGTATGTTTTATTCTTTGGTTAATTTATTAATTATTCCTTTAATGTGCTATATCATAATAGGTTGTTGGTGGTTGCATTTTCATCATGATCGGAAGGTAAAGATAGAAATTACCCTTATCAATGATGGAAATTACCCTACTACCTGCTATGTCTTCGTCATTATCACAAGATGTAGATAGACTTTTTTTTTCATCCCAAACCTCATCTTGCTTGACAAACCTTATATTTATCTATTTGTACCATATATATTTATCTTACATTTTAAATTGATTCTATAATTCATTATAACATTTGTATATGTCTATTGATTTTTTATGTATATAATTTTTATGTTAGGTTGTTCCATACAGCTTTTTTAGAATTGTTATAAAATATTGTTTCCGTAATTAAAGTTTAACAGTTTAATGTTGGTTTAATTTTACAATCAGTTAAATTATACATGCCCCATAAGAATTTTAATGTATTTTTTTGACTTATTTATAAGTAAAATGACCCCGTGCATTATGCAGGTTAAATGCTAGTTTAGCTATAAATTTTTGAACACTGATGCGCTTTGCTCTTAGAAAGATCTGAAAGCCACAAACAAATCCGTTGCTCAATTAGATGATGGACATATGGTTCTCTTTGGACGTTGGGAAAGTAAATAAAACTAGAAACTAGAAAAGGCAGCAACAATTTTAAGCAATGCATTCTTTAAACTTTCTTTAAAACTTTCAAAACAAACCACAGCTTTTACGTACTCCCCGGTCAGTGTATACTCGGGGACACATCATAGCAATTATCAAACAGACATACATGTACTAAAAAGTAAAAACCTTCTCAAAACTATGGCCAAATTTATTTTCTGCAATCACAATTTAAGGCCCATGTCTGTATTAATTACTATGGAAATATACGGACCAAAATCACAATTTAGCATTTGCTCCAAAAAAAAATCACAATTTAGCCAAAAATCTCAATGGCCTTGACGGCGGGCTTCTTCACCTCCACCTTAGGAACTGTCACAGTGACCATTCTCCATTGCTGCCTTAATCTGATCCATCTTAGCATTCTCAAGAAGCCTAAACCTCCTCAAGAACTTGCCACTGCTACGCTCCACTCTATGCCACGTCTTTCTTCTCTTTCTTCTCCACATTCCTCCCTCCGCTTATTTGGAGCACTCTGTCATCTTCAATTTCTACCTTTCACTTCTTCTTTGTTAAGCCCAGGAAGATCAGCTTTGAACACATAGGCTTCTGGGGTCTCCTTCCAATCCACAAGGGTGTTGAACAAAGCAGAAGTTTCTTTTGCAAATTGAGATTTAGATGAGAATAGGAAATCCTTAAAAGTGACCCAAATCTTGAGCAAGAATGGGTCCAAGATGTTGCTTCGGTGGCTACCAAAGAAGCTTAGAATTAGTGTCATCTTAATTAAGAGCTATATAGTATAGAAAAAACCTTTGAAGTAGTTGTTTGTTGGAAAAGCTTAGAATGACACTAGCGAGTTTGGATTGGTTTGGAAAGAACGGATGTTTGCGTATTTATAGGTTTTTAAAGGATTTTTCAAGTGTCTTCTCGCGAACGCACCAAATCAAACACAATGGTGCTATATTCCAAATACTAGATGAATACTTCCCCAACTAGTTTCTCCACCCAACCAGTAAATCTAGCACTCTTTCTAGTAAGACCCAAGAAACCCTGAATGATCTAAAAACAAAGTTCCACAATTGATGAGCCCCCTAACAGAGGTGATCTATTGTTTCCCCACAACAATGGCATTTACAACACCAATCCACAAGGAAAACCCTATAGCCACCATCCCAAAAAAAAAAAAAAAAAAAGGATACCCGCAGAGGAACCTTCATTGCCCAAAAAAACTAACTATACACCCCAAAAAACCCTCTCCTCCTCAAATTTTCACCAATCCATTGGCTCTATTATACACTAACAAAGAAACTAGAGACTTTTGGTATTTGGTAGAAGGTAGTGAGCATCAGACATCTTCCACAAGTTTCAAAGTTCTACTTCTCAAAAAAAAAAAAAAAACAGTTTCAAAGTTCTAACAAAAAGAATGTTTAACGCTAAGTGTGATGACAATGATAGATGAAATTCAGAAACCTATCCTCTTGCTTGTAGTAATAGCAAGCATATACCAATAAACACAGTAATTGACATCAGTTACCATAAAAATTTAGGAAACTACCACCCAAACAAAAGATGGATAACAGATAAGCACCTTTGCCTCTTAAAACATGTGCCACGTCTCAACAAGATTGTTTCATTCACATGCAGATGGCAATGAAGAGACGGCCCCAGCAATTCGGGTGCAGGTGTCTATACTTGCAATTATAGCAGAAGCATTAGAATCCATTTCCTCTGACTTTCTTTTTCTATTCAGACGTATGAATTCCTGACATTTTCCCAAGTTCATCAAGTGACCCCCCATTCATTGTGGAATCTATCAACTAAGGTACTTCCAACTTTCCTTCACAAAGCAAACCACCTATAACCTTTCAGGGTCATCAATCATCTCTTTGGCCATGGCATTATAAGAGGACGGAGAATCACCACTCTGCAAAACTGCCATGCCATCTCCATCATCAGACAAGCAAGTTTTCTCTGCAAAACTTCCATGCCATCTCCATCATCAAACCAGCAAGTTTTGTCTGCACTCCACAAAGCTATGCCTCTGGCTTGGGTGGGACAATTCCACTATTGTTACTTTCTAATGTTTCCTTTGTGAATTTATGTACACTAGAATCTGATCCCACCAAAGCTCTCCCAAAAGATTCTTCCCTCAGGTCCTACTCCCTCCATAAACTGCATTTATCACCCCCACAATTGCTGCTACCTACCAGGGAGAACTTCCCTTATCCAGCCTACTATATGCTTTCCATGATGAGCTACAACTCAAGCAAAAAAAAGTACAAATGAACAAAAATAAGTTATTCAGCATTTTTCTTGTAACAATATAGTTTTACACAAGCAAAAAAAACAGAAGTTGCTATTATGGAACAACTGCTCCATCAAAAGAGAACTGGAATTTATAATCACCAAGATAACCGTGCGCCCTACAACCTGTGCGTCAGATGCGTACCAACGCGGCGACGTGCGTCGGACACCATCGACTGCATGTCTGTGCCACGTCGGGCCACGTGGCGAAGCCGACTTGCGCCGACGCGGCTCAAATCGGGCCAACTCGGCCCGATTCGGGCCGTTTCGGTCGTATCTGCTGAAACCGCTGATATGGCCGGTTTAGGCCGAAATTCAAAAAAAAAAAAAAAAAAAAAAGGTGCAAAACGCACCGTTTGACTTAACCTAAAACCTAACACTCTCTCACGCACTCTCACTTTGTCCAGAAACTCCAAAGGCCCTCCGTCCCTCACTCCATCTCCATCGCTCTTCTCTCTGTGCTCTCTGGTTGCTGGGCTGCTCAGTGCTCACTCCCTCCCTCACTCCAAACTCCATTGCTCGTCTCTCTCTTCTCTCTGTGCTCTCTGGTTGCTCGGCTGCTTCACTGACTCACTCCCTCCCTCACTCCAATCTCCATTTTCAAACATCATGGAATGTTTTAGACTTTTAGTTTTAATCTTGTGGGTTGTATTTAATTTATGAATATCATGTTTTAGTTATTAAATTTGGTATATGTTTATATAATGTGAAAAATTATGCTTAGCAATATATTAAAAATATAAATAAAAATATTTTTAATAATTTTTTAATCGCCGAGTCCCGCACCCGTACCCGCACCCGCACCCGAATCCCGAAACGCACCCGTGCTTCTTAGCCTACAACCATAGCCACAAAACATTATATATTTTGACTGTTGCTTTCACTCCACTGATGCCTTGTATTTGCAGTACGCTTACTCCCCAGATTGAAAAAGAGCATGACTTTAAAGAATGAGCAATCAAAAAGTAAAGTGAAGGGCGAAGATAAAATTCATTTACCTGCAGCATTAACCTTCTTTCGTTGTTTTTTGAAGAATAACCTATAAGCACAAGCATCCATTCGTTTTTGCTTCACTAATGCAGATTCATCCTCTTTTTCACTTTGGCCAACTTCTTTAGTTTCCAATGTCAATTGTTTCACGCTCTTCTCCTTTTCTTCCCTTTTGAGATCTCTGAGTACTTGGAGGGCTAGGAATCATCTTTCCAGTTGATTATGTTTCTCTAGCAGACCTTCTTAAACCAGATGATTAAACAATGGAGGCATTATAAAACAATGCTTACTCTAAGAATTAAGATATTTTCAACAAACTCAGCTTCCCATGGCAATGTTATAAAACTGGAAGAGAACTAATAACAGCAAGGCATTGTTTTCATTTGAACCTTAAGCACTGTATACTTCAGCTTAATCAAACATTGGTTGATGACTGCCACAGTGCCACCATTCACGTTGATGTTCCACATTCCAAAGCCGGATAAAACAAGACAAGGTCTTTCATATTTGTCAAGAATTACTGCCAATGCTTTGAACTTGCCAACTTGTTTCGTCAAGACTTGGAGACTTAAAACTCTGTAACCTTAAACCTACTCAAATCAACAAATAAGATTCTCCAAGACAGAAAGCTATTTCCCAATCGTACTCAACTGCTTAACTAGCTCCTCGTTTTCAAATTTCTTCAGGTGTTCAGCTATACTGTCAACATAATAAGCTTAGCTAATTCCCTTTTTGAGCATTAACCTCACAAGCTTTGCAGCCTCTGACAAATGGCTTTGTTGACAAATCCCAACTAAAAGAATAGAATAAAGATCAGAATCATTGGAAGTATAAAACTCTAACTTCTCAACTTCATCAGATAAGTAAAATCCAGCTAGCACTCGTCCCTCCAAACAAAGCTCCCTTAGCAAAATGCTACATGCCAAACTATCAGGTTTCACCCCAGTGGCAAGCATATTCCTAATGAGCTTCTCTGCCTCAAGTTTTTGAAATTTTACGAAAGACAATATTAGAGAACTATAGCAATCACCATATGAAACATTGCCTCCTGCAACAACTTTATCAATCACCTTATAAGCCTTTTCGACATGCCCCTCCATACAGAAACCATTTATCAAAGTACTAACTGTAACGCGATTAGGAGCACACCCAAAAGCTTCCATTGTCTAACCTTTCTCACAAAAGCTCTGAATCACAGATGTATATGTAGCAACATTAGGACAGCAATTTCCAACTTCTTTTTCCATCTCACCCAACAACTCCAATGCCCTCTCCATACTCCCACGTCTACAAACTCCATCAAGAAGGGTCGAATACACCACAGCATTAGGCACGCACCCATGCCCCCTCATAAACTTAACCAATCCACAAGTATCCTCTAACCTACCCACACTACAAAACCCTTCAATCATGGCGACATACGTGATCATACCAGGATAAAGATCACTCAAACCCATCTCATTCATCAACTCTTCAGCCATATCCATATCACCCTTTTCACAAAACAACCTTATAACCACATTATATGCTGTAGTAAAGGTTTGCATACCAAATTCATTCATTTTTCTCAATATCCACAAAGCCTCATTAGCAAGCCTAGCTTACTTATACAATTTCAAAACCACCTTAAATGCCTTAGCACTAACCACATACCCATCAACCACCCTATAAAAGCTTCAACAATATCAACAACACCACCTGGGTTTTGATTAATTTGAAGCAGTTCACAAGCTTTGCAGTAAATGAATGAACTATGCCTATATTTGGATTGAAGGCCAGCCCAGATGAAAAACCTAAGACCCATTTGAGATTGTTTGGTTGACATCTATGTAAGACCTCAGTGACACAATTGGAGTCCGATGTGGCATTAACTGTGGCCAGGGTTTTTTCTATGTTCTTCGCACCATTCCTCTGCAAGTGAGTGTAGAAAACAGGACTAAGCAATTGAACCAAATAAAGTGACAAAGCTGAATTCCCCTAATATACATTTTTTCAACAATCCAAATAAAATAAGAAAGTACTGTAAACCTTAATCATGTAGATCTTATTGTACTTAATGCCGCCATGCAATTAAAGAAGACAGTACTTCTCTGTTAAACAATTTCCAGAAATCAAAACCAAAGAACGACAAGCATTTCAATGGTCTCCCAACAAACTGGGGAACCTGCACATAGATGAAATAAAAAAGTATTGAGTACATACATTGTAACAAGCTAAACAAAACAGCGGTTTTAAAAACAGGACCGGCCAAAGAACCAAAAAGGGAGGTGGTTCTTGGTTTTATGGTTCAACCAGGTTGGACCGATAGTCAAACCGATGATGCCATAAATAAATTATTAATAATTTTAATATTATAAAATATAAATATGATAGGTTTATTACTAATAATATGTAGGTAAAAAATATACAAAAAATTTAAGTGAGTTTTCATATCTTATATTTAGAAAATAAAAATAGCCAAATGTAAACATATTACCACTACAAAATCATCCTGGAAACATAACATTTAGTGCATGGTTTTAAAAACCGGTACGGTGAAAGAACCGGAATAGGGAGTGTTTACCGGTTTTATGGCCAACCGGGGTCCGACCGGTGGTCGAACCGATGATGTCATAAATAATAAATAAATAATTATTAATTATAAACACTCACACGTTTATATCACACCCACCACACATTTATTCAAACTTCAAACATATCTCTCCGGACTTAAAAAGTTTCTTTCCTATTCCACTTTTTGCTAAAGTCTCATTTCCGGATTTCCCTCTTCAATATTCTCTCCCTCTCTTTGTCTCTCTCATCAATTCGGGTATGTGCAGTGTAAGTGCAACTATGCAAGAGCAGAAAACAAAGGCTGAAGCAGAGTGCAGAGTTGAGAGTGTGCCGCTGTGCGTGAGGCAGAGAGCGCAATGGTGTGCCGCTGTGCGTGAGGGCAGGGAGCGCAAAGAGAGGTGCCAAGTGCGTTCTTGAGGTGGCAGAGAGCTTGACTGATCTCTAAGTTGGGTGCATCGCTTCTAGAGATGAGAGAGTTGAGAACTTGAGATTTCAGATTTGAGAGCTTTTTTTTTTTTTTTTTTTTTTTTTTTTTGAGGTGAGGGAGTGAGGCGTGAGTGAGATGAGAGAGTATGAGGGTGAGGACTTTAGGCTTAGGGTTAGTTTTTAGGACTTTAGTTTTAATTTTGAGGTCCAAAACAACGTAGTTTTTCCGGAGAAGTCAAAAAATCCCAGCCGGTCATTAACCGGTTCAACCTCCGGTTTTTTCGGTTTTCAGGTTGAATCGGCCGGTTTTTACTGTTTACCGGATTTTAAGTTATTTTCAGTTTTTTATCATAACCGGACCGGATTGAAGGCCGGTTCCCGGTTGAACCGGTCGGACCGGCTGGTCCGGTCCGGTTTTTAAAACTATGATTTAGTGACACTTTTCGTTTTGATTTAATTATTTTTTTCTCAAAATGGACCATCACATATGTTTAATTGTAATCATAAAAAGGAAAAGCTTAATATATATATATATATATAAATGAATTCTTGTTAAATAAAAATTAAATGACTTTTAAGTTTATTGCGTTAATTAACTAAAACTACTATTTCCTTCTAATCATAATTATCGTAAGGGAAAAAAAAAAAAAAAAAAAAGCTAAATTCACGTGACTTAGATCAAGTAGTTTTACTTTTAAAAAAAATGTTTCTAAGGACAAGTAGTACCGGATTGGTGTCCAATTCATGGTTGAATTGGTCTAACCGTTCAGTTCGGTTCAGTTTTTAAAACCATGAACAATACATGAGTGAAAGAACACTAAGATAAGAATGATTACTGTGACATTAAGGTTAAAAATAGGAAAACCAAGTTAATCTTCTATTTGATTATAATGACTAATGGAGACATATTTCTATTATCAAAATGTCATACACCTCTTCAGTTTTATCAAAAAATATTTGTTGAACATGCATGTTTAAACATAGATTTTCAACATATTCTCTTTACACAAATTTCACATGATATAGACATGTTTCAGAGGAAGATGTATCACAACCGTAATAGTCATCATCCCTAAGTGTCTTAATTTCTTTTTTCTTTTTTTAATCAATGGGGGGACTAAAAAGATATTTAAACATTCAATCAAGGCACAAACTCAATCTTAGAGCTGCAAGAAAACTGAGGTGCATGCCTAAGACTTTCCTTAGGAAAAGTTTCTAATTTAGCAAATGACCAAGCTAAAATCACATTTTCAAACTCAAATAAGGCTCAAGAACAAGCTTTGGCCCAGAGGGGAGGGAGAAGGGGGGATTCGAACTAGTGACTCCACTTAATGAGGCGTGGTCCCTAGCCAATAATGCTACGCCTTGAGGTATGAAAACTTTTTTAAGTTTAGTATATTATAACTCTGAAGAACCCTTCTAGCAGTAATACACATCCTCTGCCAAATAAATATAAGCATTTTCTAACCAAAAAGCTGCCTTAAAGTGATGACAAACAATTATGACACAACCTCTCACATGATGATTCCATCACTGCACATCATATCAGCTTTTTCTCTGTAACTTCTGAAGTATTAAATCAAAACTAGACAGCTCATTGAGGACTAAAGATAATTTCAAGCAACTTAGTTAAATTATCTAGCCAAGGTGGCCCAGCCCATGATTCATGAGCTTGCTCAGCTGCTGCAAAATGCAGGTTTAAACAAGAATATCTAGACTTGAATAAAGCACTCAAGTGGAGCTTGAACACACTAATATTTGGGTCCCGTTAACGGGTGCCCTTAGGGCATTTGTTAATGGACCGTTTTAGGAAATTTTTTATACCACTTTTATGGGAAATGTAAAAGGCTGTCAAAAAGATAAATTATTATTTTCTTTTCCTATAAAAAGACTCTAAAACATTTTCCTAAACCAATGCCCTGAGGGCATCCTTTAACTTTTCTCATATATTATTTAAGCTAAGCCCAAGAGTCAAACACTTGGCTCAACTAGGCTTGATTGGGGCCTACACAATCCCACCCTCACCCAAGAAGAGCAGCAGAAAGAGGAGAGAGTGCAAGAGGATCCAGAAGAAGCAAGGATGGTTGAAGAGGAGAGACCAAGGAGATCAGAAGAAGGGAAAGTGAGACAAACCCAAGAATTGCAAAGAAAGAAAGAAGATGAAGAAGAAATGAAAAGATAAAAGAAAAGAAGTGAGGAAAAGGAAGAGAAGTAGCAGAGATAAAGCAAAGAGAAGATGAAGAAATGAAGAAAAGAGAAAAAGATAGGTTTGATAGGATACAATCTAAACTAAAAAAAGAAGAAAGAGGAAGAAGGAAAACAAAACGAAGGAGTAGAAGAAAAAGAAGGTTCAAACTTAGAAGCTTCGATGGCCAAGGACATAGAAGAAGACATTGAGAGCTCGGGCAAAGTACTTACACTTCTATTGACAAACCACACTCTCAATGTTTTTGTTTAGCCAAAAGGGTTTAAGTATGTTTTTGTCGAGCCAAAAGGGTTTAAGTATGTTTTTGTCGAGCCAAAACAGTTTGTTTGGTTGAAGATAACCTTACATCGTCAAAAAAAAAAAAAAACTCACCGTGTAGATTGTGTTTTCCACTTGCTCTTATTTGCCGCAATCTCTCTTTCTCTCTCTTACCAACTCCACTTGCCCTCTGACTCTTCCTCTTCCAACTTATATCTATAACGAACCACGCTCTCTCATCTAAGGATTTAGAAAATCCACTCATGTGAATCTTCCAATAGGCATTATTATCCCATCAAAGTGAGGGAAACTGTGAGGGACTGTGTTTTAACCATGACAATAGGGGTCAAGAATCACACTCGGTTAACCATGACAATAGGGGTCAAGAATCACACTCGGAAAATTATTTCAAGCTAAGTGAATACAGGCTATGTAAGTACCTCATGGCATGACTCATGGATGCCACCACGTTTGCCAATTGAATCACTCTCTTAGGTGTTTTATGAAGTATGCCATCTTATACATGGACCTTGAGAGTAGTTGCAAACCTCGTGGGCCAGGGCAAAGAGGAGGAGCCACCACCAAGGATATAGGTCTAGGACCCGCTTTAAACTTAATTTGTAATTGACTACTAGTAAGGAATAATTCTAAGGATTCCCGTGCTGTAGGTTGTGGATTATGTAAATTGCCGAAAAAGGATTCCTGTGCTCTCGTAGCACCCTGTCTCCCTAAAGTTTCCTTGAGCTCGTCTCTTCCCCAACCCACATCTCATTTTCAACTTCAGCATAGTCACCTTATTACCCCATCCGACACTCCTTATATCCCCAAGAAACCCAATTGATTATTCCACCTTTTAACCCTTTTTTTCCATCCTCCGTCACAGCAATACCCACTCAACATCCCAACCCCCAGACCCTCCTCCTTGTACCAGATCTACCCGCCCCAATCCTTACCCACCATTTCCACTCTCTTCTCTTCCCCATGGAGGAATTCGAAATACTCACTCAAGCAGAGAGATTAGCATGTCTAGACATCCAGTTAGAGCTCCCTCCAAACCAAGCTGTCTCTAATCTCTCAGAAATTAACCATAAGCCTTAACATAGTCAGAGACGTTGTGCTCAAAGCTTGGAGACCAACTTTTCCCTTAGAGGTAAAACGCCTTAGAAGAGATACTTTCATGTTCTGTTTTCAGCATGAAGCTGACCTCCAAAAAACTTTTTGCAAATGGCCATGGTCCATCCAAGGAGGTCATCTAGTCCTAAAAAAATGGAGTGCTGAGTTATCTTGGCAAGAAGTTTATTTTTCCACATCCACTCTGTGGGTTCAGGTACATGGTCTCCCAACCCTCTAAAAATCAGAGGACAATCTAAAGAGAAAATAGACTCGAAAGTTGGTAAAGTTATAGAAGTAGATCTGGCAGGTGAAGGAGGATGTGACTAGAAAAAGTTCATCAAAGTAAAAGTGGATATCGACACAAGGAAGCATAAACATGTACTGTTCTGGAATTTAAAGCACAGCCATTTTAAATAATGCAAATGTTTAACCTATATGATTGCCCAATAATGAGTCAAAATTTATTATTTATTTTTCACAATATAGACCAAAGCTCCAATAGACATAATAGGTGCAACAAAGATGATCTTAAGTTCTAAAGTTGTCATGAGTGCAAGTTGATGGCAATAGAAAAACAAACCAGGACAATCATGCTGAGCAGTGCAGGAGTTTATTAAAGCCAAACAAATGCAATCTAAAATACACACACTGCAAGCAGCAATTTTCATTTACAAGTTGAATTTTAAATACTTAGAACACAAAATGACCAGCCAGACAATAGTAAGGGAAGAGAAAATATACATATTTTGTGCTCCAAATAAAGAGGATCAAATTGATCTAGAAAAGTGGACATCGATCCAAGGTATATGCCTTAAAAAATCTGCAAAGAAACAAAGTCCATAAAATAAATTGAACAAGGGACAAGATAATGTTAAGCGTGAAATCAAAAGAGAATGATAATCAAAAGACATCTACACACTCTCGCTGAAAAAATAAATCATAATTTTTCCTCCGGTAGACACATAATGATCAAAGTCTTTGAACTAGCAATAAATAGTAGGACATAATGAAACTCCAGTGTTTAGCACAAACTAAAGAAACATTCAAGCAGAAACATTAATCTTCACATGATGGGGAAAGAATGATGAGATAAATTGATAAAAAGAGATTATTGCCTTAGATCCTCACATAAAAATTACTTCTGTGCACTCTGTTGTAAACTAAATCACCATTTCCCCAGCTGTAGAAACATCAAGATTGTAAATCACAATTTCTCCATCTGTAGACACGTCAAGATTCAATCATTTTGACTACCAACAAATAGCAAGACATAATAAACCTCCAGTTGCAGGTTGACAAAAATGACATCGATGATGAAATAGAAAACAAATAGCAAGACTTCAATTAACAAATTGAAGCTGCAGGCCGACCAACTAAAAAAACACACAAGCAGAAATATTATCATTCAGCTATTATGAAAAGAATAGTGAAATCAATTGATAAAGAGAGATTATTGCCTTAGGTCCTCATCAAACTCCATCAAAGTAGACATACCATACCTTAACATATTAAACAGATTAATTTAGGGGTAACAAAATCATAAAAACCCTCCCATCCTAGAGCATGATCCAACAATACAAAAGAAAACTATGCAACTTCGAATCCCACCAGCTTACCCATAAAGTAGATACAAGGAAGCATAGACCTAAACTTCTCTTGTATTTAGAAAACGGTTATTTTTAAGGCATGCAGATCTTATCTTATGTTTGCTGCCGATGACACTATGATGCAAATTCAAAGCCCAACTCATGCAAATCACCACAGGAACTACCCACACTAATAAAAGGCATTACCACATACGAATTAGATATAAGCTTGCCAAAATAGAATGAGCAAAGAAAAAGAAGAAAGCAAGACAAATGGACAAGAATTTCAATGGAACTTTCAAACCCTCGTTGAGTGAGACTGAAATTTATAATCTTCAAGGAAACCAAGTCCTAAAAAAAGCATACATTGCCCAATATTAGAAAACATAGGGAAAATATCCTTATAATTCATATGATTGAAGGAGAGAATAAAGAAAACAAGGGGGAAAGAAAAGATTGCTTATCGCCAAACTGAACTCCATCACTTACTTAAGCTGCCAACAGCAACAACAAGCCTTAAGCTGCCAAGCACCAAAAAAAAATTCCCAATGAGATTTTTTCACATGCACCTACAATTGCAAAAGTTGCATAAAGAATAGAAGGTAAATCTTTTGTTTTTCTGGCATTCAAACAACCATTTTTAAAGCTGGCTGCTTTTATCCTATATGATGGCCCAATGAAAAAATTGACAATCTTAGGTTCTTAAAAGTTGTAATAAGTGCATGTAGACAGCAGTTAGAAAAAGGAACAAGGACAAAAATGCCAAGTAATGCTGGGATTAGTTAAAACCAAATAAATGGAGCCTAAAATATACATAATGCAAGCTCCAGTTTTTTTTTTTAAACAATGTTAATTTAACTTTTAAAATTCAAAATTACCAGCCAGCCAACAATATGGAATTGTGCTCCTATAGACAAGAACCAAATCGATCGAGGAAAGCCAACTTCACCAAAACAAATGCCTTAAAAGAGCTATCGAGGACCAAAACCTACAAATAAATTGAACAAGGAATAGTATAGCATCACAGTTAGTGGGAACATTATATTAAAGGACTCATAAGCAAAATGAAAAATCAAGACAGTGTGAGTTTCTTATTGTTGTAGTCTACACAGTTTAAGTTTGAGAAAGATTGAAGACTTCTACAGAAACTCGCCAGCTCAAGTACAACATAGCCCAAATCAGTTTCCAATCCTGTAGGCAGATCAAGATAAAAATTATCAAACATTGTCCACATAAAACAACAAAATAGACATCACCAACTTATACAGAAGCATGGCAAAAACTTCAGAGTCCAAATATAAGTCCAGAATGGCAAAACCTTCAGCCTGGATATGGACTTGATTCAGCAATAAAGGTATCTACCCACTCACTTTCTACAACTAGGAAATTAATTAGCAACAATCTAAGGTTACAAACTATGATGCAAACCTTTCTGAACGAATTAGCTCCTTGGTAATCGTAACCTATAACGCAAACCTTTCAAGCTTTTATCAAAAGAACTATGATGCAAACCTAGAGACATAAGTTAGATCCATGTCGTTACTAGCAATCCCAAATCATGCAAATGAAGACGATAAAGCAAAAAACTGTATTATTTATCCTCGGCATCCTTCTTAAGGTCACAAACTTTGTCATTTTTACCTGTCCCACAAACAATAAGAGGCATTACCATATTCAAATTGAACAAGACAAGAGAAAGGAACAAGAATTGCAAGGGAAATTTCAAACCCTCACTAGGTGAGATTGAATTTATAGCACTCCAAAAAACCAAAGCCTGAGAAAAGCAGTTATAGGTCCATGAATTAGAAAATTAAGACCAGCCAAAAATTGTACAGTTCTTATGATTGCAAGAGACTAAGGACCAAAAAAAAAATCCTGTAGACATATGAGGAATAGATTTTTGTCATGCACTAAGAAAGCAAAATAACTAATAAAAAAATACAATATTTCAGTAGAAACCAACAATTATAAAGATAAATTATTCTAACTATGAAAGCCCCGGTCTTCTCTATTGCCAAATATTTGATGACAGTGACATTAATCAGCAAAAATCCAAGTTCACAATATATGACACAAATTAAGAAATATAATGTTAATTCCATGTAATTCCCAGAAAGTATCTAGGAGTATAGAAAGCAATACCTATATTGTTTTCCCTCTACAACCACATTCAGGTCACACATAGTTATATTCTGGCCCCAATCCAATAAGAGGCATTGCCGGATTAGCCTGTGAATTCATTATTGAGGTTTCAAATGTAGAATGACCAAAAATTTAAATAAGCCATCAAAAAAATGGAACAGGAATTGCAATAAAAGTTGAAAACCCTCACTCACTAAGACTGGAATTATAATCCTCCTATGAAAGCCAGTCACAGACCTAAGTGTTAGAAAAAATTAAAACAATTAAAAACTATCATTCAAACTCTTATCATTGTAGCAGAAATAAAATAAAAAGGGAGGAAAGAAAAGCATATTGCAAAATAAGATTCCACTACTTAACCTACAAAGTACCAATATATATATATATATATATATATATATATAACACCTGCTTCCTGCATAAACACAATTAGTTGCAAACCAAATTGGATATGGCAGATGATCAGTTCCCCTTAAAGCCAAAAAAATAAACAGGAACAAGACAAGAAGACAGATGTAGGAACCTCACACCCTTGGTGGCATTGGCATTGACTTCCCGCATGAGCAAACTGGAAAATACAGAGTCCTAACCACACAGTTCAGGGCAACATTAAATTACATAATAGTAATTAAAAGCATGTTTCATTCAGAAGCAAATAAACCAAATCAAACTTAGATCCACCGCAAGCAAATGCAGAACCCCTAGAATAAAATAAACCCTAATAGTGCAGCCTAGGAAGCACAAAATCCAAGCTAGAAAAAAAACAAAAACAAACATTATAATTTTAGGGAAAAAAAAAAGATTAAAGAAAGAAAAAGGTTAGGCAAGTAGGTACAGGAGAATAAAGATCAAAAGTATAATCTAAAACACAATGGCAAAAAGGTTACGAAAAACAAAAAAAATCAATATAAAAAAACTTTTTAAGTCACAATAATGGAAAACGTAGCAATATGAATTAATTGCGAAAACCAAAGAAAAGTGCGTTGTCACTCCAACAATTTGTTCTCCTCACTCATAAATATCTTAATCCAATACTTATATCTTCTAATTTTAGGATAAGAATAATGAAATACAGAGATAAAGAGAGCATAATGCCTTAGGTCCCCAACAAACGTTGTTTCCCGAGTAGCATACCAGATTGATTTAGAGAAGTCAATTTTGCTGCAATAAACAGCCAAGCACCAAAATCTATAAAAATAAATTGAACAAAAATACAAAATGGCATCACGTTTGGGCAAACAGTGTTTTCAAAGACTCATAAGCAAAAGGAGAAATCAAGAGAAGGGAAGAGTCTGCTTATTGTTGCAGTCAACACAGCACAAACTCCTGCTCAAGTACGTTAAAGTCCATGTCACAATTTTGCCCTCCTGTAGACATATTGTTATCAATAACACCAAACATCACCCTCACAAATTTACAAAACAAACATTGGCAGTTTATAAAGAAGAATATTGTTGTTTAGTGAACTTGAGTCCAAAATACCAAAACCTTCATACTAACAATGGACTAGGCAGGATGTTGACAGTATCTTCTCATTTTCAACGACTACAAAATCAACTCAGCAACAATTCAAGATTACAAATTATGATGCAAATCCAGAGAGATAAGTTAATTCCAGAAAGCACAGCTCATGCCCATCACTACAGGATAAAGAAAAATTAGAATTACTTTCCAATGACAGCCATATGTAGGACACAATTTCTGTTAATCTACCTGCCCGACACCATTAAGACGCATTACCACACTAAAATGCAATGGAAGTACCAAAACCTCTATAAAACTAACATCTAAGAAAAGCAATTACATGCCCCTGTATTAGAATGAAATTAAACAAGAAAAAATTATCCCTATAATTCTTATGATTGTAGCAGAGATTAACAACAGACCCTTTGATGGCTACAAAATAATCAGCAACAATTCAAGATTATAGTTATGATTAAAATCCATGGACACAAGTTAATTCCAAGTACATCAATCCAACGTACATGCCTTAAAAAATCTACAAAGAAACAAAGTCCATAAAATAAATTGAAAAAGAGACAAGGTCATGTTCAAGGATAAAAAACGTGAAATCAAAAGAGAATGACAATCAAATGACTTCTACACACTCCTACTGCAAAAGTAAATCATAATTTTTCCTCCTATAGACACAACATGATCAAAGTCTTTGAACTAGCAATAAATAGCAGGACATAATGAAACTCCAGTGTTTGGCACAAACTAACGAAATTTTCAAGCAGAAACATTAATCTTCACATGTTAGGGGAGAGAGTGATGAGATAAATTGATAAAAAGAGATTATTACCTTAGGTCCTCATATAAAAATTCAAGACTTCTATGCATCCGGTTGTGAACTAAATCACCATTTCCAACCTCAAGATTGTAAATCACAATTTCCCCATCTGTAGACACATCAAGATTCAATCATTCTGACAACAAACAAATAGCAAGATATAATAGACCTCCAGTTGCAGGCTGACAAAAAATGACATCGATGATAAAATAGACAACAAATAGCAAGACTTCAATTAACAAATTGAAGCTGCAGGCCGACCAACTAAAAAAACACACAAGCAGAAACATTATCATTCAGCTATTATGAAAAGAATAGTGAAATCAATTGATAAAGAGAGATTATTGCCTTAGGTCCTCATCAAACTCCATCAAAGTAGACATACCATACCTAAACATATTAAACAGATTAATTTGGGGTAACAAAATCATGAAAACCCTCCCATCCTAAAGCATGATCTAACAATACAAAAGAAAACTATGCAACTTCGAATCCCACCAGCTAACCTATAAAGTAGATACAAGGAAGCATAGACCTAAACTTCTCTTGTATTTAGAAAACGGTTATTTTTAAGGCATGCAGATCTTATCTTATATTTGCTGCCAATGACACTATGATGCAAATTCAAAGCCCAACTCATGCAAATCACCACAGGAACTACCCACACTAATAAAAGGCATTACCACATATGAATTAGAAAGCAGGACAAATGCACAAGAATTTCAATGGAACTTTCAAACCCTCGTTGAGTGAGACTAAAATTTATAATATTCAAGGAAACCAAATCCTAAAAAAAGCATACATTGCCCAATATTAGGAAACAATAGGGAAAATATCCTTATAATTCATATGATCGAAGGAAAGAATAAAGAAAACAAGGGGAAAGAAAAGATTGCTTATCGCCAAACTCCATCACTTAAGCTGCCAACAGCAACAACAAGCCTTAAGCTGCCAAGCACCAAAAGATAATTTATGCAAGGTAGAGAGTAAGGTGGCTAATATAGACAAGCACCCAATAAAACTTCTGAGCTGTGTCCCTATAAGATAAAAGATAATCCAATTGTATGATGAAAGAAAAAATACAACAAAATAAAATCACTAACTTTATAGAACATGGCATATAATGGTGCCTCAGAAAGCATAACCACATATAAGGTTAAAAACAACAAAAAGAACACTAACAAAAGATACTGTAACACGTAAATGGGCAAGGAAAACATCTCTTGATCAGTACTAAAACTAACCAAAGCACTACTGTGCAAGACCTGTTCCCACTTCACCAAAACCATCTGTGGACCTGGGATCAATGAAAGCTACTTTCATAAAAACAGATTGCAAGAATCATAAGTAACCAATGAAGTACATGACAACAAGAATCAGAGCATAACTACTATCACATCATGCTTAGCCAAAGAATGAAACCTCAAATAAGAATTCTACAAAAAATAACAAAAACCAGGTTGTTCATTCCTAAACCAAAATTTTAGGAGTAGAAATTTCTCTTGACAACAAACAGTTTTGAAATGTAGACAAATACTTTCCAACAAATTCTCAATTTTTCAAACCAAATGTCCATGATCCATTTGTTTGCAAAACTACAATATAATATTTTAGAATAATTACATATAGTCGTATACTGCATTTAAAAAAATGAAATATTAAAGAAAGCATGAAAGAAGGAACACCAACATAGTTGCATAAAACATATAAAAAGAATTCAAAAAATATTAATATATTTCACATGAACACAATACAACTCTAGGGATCTAATGACCAAAAACATTACTATCAGTTAATACAGTAGAACCTAAAAGGCCTCTCAAAATAGAAAAAGGAACACCAAATTAATCCTTTATCAGAATGATAGGGTAAGTGAACCATTCAATGCAAAGGAGCATAAATTGTAAACCAAAGTAAGAAATTTATCCATAGGAACAGAGATATTATTAGTTGCCACCACTTTGATCAAACTTACACCATTTGTGGATAATGTTTGTCTTTATAAGGCAATCTCATACGACACATGGTACTAAGTAAAATCAATCCAACAACATAATGGCATCACTTTCCATGAGACTCCAACTTTGTCATTTACATGTCCCACAACAATAAGAGGCATTACCATATTCAAATTGAACAGGACAAGACAAGGGAACAAGAATTGCAAGAGAAATTTCAAACCCTCACTAGCTGAGATTGAATTTATAGCACTCCAAAAAACCAAAGCTTGAGAAAATCAGTTACAGGTCCATGAATCAGAAAATTATGACAAGCCAAAAATTGTATAGTTCTTATGATTGCAAGAGACTAAGGAACAAAAAATATTAAAAATAAATCCTATAGACATATGAGGAATATATTTTTGTCATGCACTAAGAAAGTAAAACAACTAATAAAAAAACAATATTTCAGTAGAAACCAACAATTAAATAGATAAATTATTCTAACTCTAAAAGCCCTGGTCTTCTATTGCCAAATATTTGATAATAGCAATATCAATCAGCAACAATCCAAGTTCACAAATTATGACACAAATCTAGAAATATAATGTTAATTCCACGTAATTCCCAAAAAGTATCTAGGAGTATAGAAAGCAAAACTTGTATTGTTTTCCCTCTACAACCATATTCAGGTCACACATAGTTATATTCTTGCTCCAATCCAATAAAAGGCACTGCCAGATTAGCCTGTGAATTCATTATTAAGGTTGCAAATGCAGAATGACCAAAAATTGAATAAGCCATCAAGAAAAAGGAACAAGAATTGCAATATCAGTTCCCCCTTAAAGTCAATAAATCACAAACCAAATTGGATATGGTGGATGATCAGTTCCCCTTAAAGTCAAAAAAATCAACAGGAATAAGACACGAAGACAGTTGTAGGAACCTCACACCCTTGGTGGCATTGGCATTGACTTCCCGCATGAGCAAACTGTAAAATACAGAATCGTAACTACACAGTTCTGGGCAACATTAAATTACATAATACTACTTAAAAGCATGTTTCATTAAGAAGCAAAAAAACCAAATCAACCTTAGGTCCACGGCAAGCAAATGCAGCACCCCTAGAATTAATAAACTCTAATAGTGCAGCCTGAGAGGCACAAAATCCAAGCTTAAAAAAAATATAATAAAAACCCCGCATTATTATTTTAGAAAAAATTATTTGAAGAAAGATAAAAGTCAGGCAAGTAGGTACAGGAGAATAAAGATCGAAAGTATAATCTAAATCAATCCAGCTCTCTTTATCTTTGTATTTCATTATTCTTATCCTAAAATTTGAAGATATAAGTATTGGATTAAGATATCCCCAACAAACTTTGTTTCCCAAGTAGGATACCGGATTGATTTAGAGAAGTTAATTTTGCTGCAACAAAAGCCTTAAAAAGCAGCCAAGCACCAAAATCTATAAAAAGGAAAAAAAAATTGAAAAAAATACTGAAAAGTATCATATTGGACAAACAGTGTATTAGAAGACTCATAAGCAAAAAGAGAAATCAAGAGAAGGGAAGAGTTTGCTTATTGTTGCAGTCAACACAGCACAAACTCCTGCTCAAGTATGTTAAAATCCAAATCACAATTTTTCCCTCCTTCAGATTGTTATCAGTAACACCAAACATCACCCTCACAAATTTACAAAACAAACTTTGGCAGCTTATAAGGAAGAATATTGGTTCAGTGAATTTGAGTCCAAAATAGCAAAACCTTCAGACTGACAATGGACTGGGCAGGATGTTGACAGTATCTTCTCATTTTCAATGACTACAAAATCTAGAGTGATAAGTTAATTCCATAAAGCACATTAAATCAAACTAGAAGTAACCCTAACACAGCATATATTTATATTAGGGTTATAATAACATAGTTTATATTAGGTTTATAACATGATTACAAAAATACCCTTATTAATATGCTAAAATAAATGACAACTAGAACTAACCCTAACACATTAAATCAAACTTAGCCATAGCACCAAAAATAAAATAAAATAAAATAAAGTTCCTAAAGACATACGCAAAAAAATTAACTGAAAAACTACAATATTTCAATAGAATCCAACAATTATAAAGATAAATTATTCTAACTCTAAAATCCCTAGTCTTCTCTATTGCCAAATATTTGGTGACAAGGATATAAATTAGCAAAACAATCCAAGTTCCCAAACTATGACACAAATCCAGAAATATAATGTTAATTCCATGTAATTCCCAAAAAGTCCCAACTAATGCTAGGAGAAGAGAAAGGAGAACCTGTATTTTTTTTTCCCCTCTACAACCATATTCAGGTTACACACAGTTATAGTTATATTATTGCCCCACACAAATAAGAGGCATAGCCAGATTAGCCTATGAATTCATTGTTGAGCTTGCAAACATAGAATGACCAAAAATAAAATAACACATCAAGAAGAAGGAACAAGAATTGCAATAGAATTTTTAAACCCTCACTCAGTGAGAATAAAATTTATAATCCTCCTAGGGAATGCAGTCGCAGACCCAAGTATAAGAAAGAAGTAAAACAAGAAAAATATACCCTTCACACTCTTATCAATGTAGCAGGGGAAGAAAAAGGAGGAAAGGAAAACCTATTGCCAAATCAGACTCCACTGCTTAACCTACAAAGAACCAAAAATAAATTAAAATAGTAAAATAGTAAAACCTTGTTGTTAGTGAATTTGAGTCCAAAATAGTAAAACCTTCGTACTAACAATGGAGTAGGCAGGATATTGACAGTATCTTCTCATTTTCAATGACTACAAAATCAAATCAACAACAATTCAAGATTACAAAATATGATGCAAATCCAGAGAGATAAAAATATTCCACAAAGCACTCCTAATGCCCATCACTACAGGATAAAGAAAAATCAGAATTACTTTCCCATGACAGCCATATGTAGGACACAGTCTCTGTTAATCTACCTGCCCGACACCATTAAGACGCATTACCACACTGAAATGAAATGTAAGTACCAAAACCTTTATAAAACCAACACCTAAGAAAAGCAATGACATGCCCTAGTATTAAAATGAAATTAAACAAGAAAAAAATTATCCCATAATTCTTATGATTGTAGCAGAGATTAACAGTGGACTAGGTTCAACAGTATCTGCTCCCTTTTGATGGCTGCAAAATAATCAGCAACAATTCAAGATTATAGTTATGATAAAAATTCTTGGACACAAGTTAATTCCAAGTACATCAATCCAACATACATGCCTTAAAAAATCTGCGAACAAACAAAGTCCATCAAATAAATTGAAAAAGGGACAAGATCATATTCAAGGATAAAAAACGTGAAATCAAAAGGGAATGATAATCAAATGACTTCAACACACTCCTGCTGCTAAAGTAAATCATAATTTTTCCTCCTGTAGACACAACATGATCAAAGTCTTTGAACTAGCAATAAATAGCAGGACATAATGAAACTCCAGTGTTTGGCACAAACTAAAGAAACATTCAAGCAGAAACATTAATCTTCACATGTTGGGGAGAGAATGATGAGATAAAATGATAAAAAGAGATTAGTACCTTAGGTCCTCATATAAAAATTCAAGACTTCTATGCAATCTGTTGTGATCTAAATCACCATTTCCAACATTAAGATTGTAAATCACAATTTCCTCATCTGTAGACACATCAAGATTCATTCTAACAACAAACAAATAGCAAGATATAATAGACCTCCAGTTGCAGGCTGACAAAAATGACATCGATGATAAAATAGACAACAAGTAGCAAGACTTCAATTAACAAAATGAAGCTGCAGGCCGACCAACTAAAAAAACACACAAGCAGAAACATTATCATTCAGCTATTATGCAGAGAATAGTTAAATCAATTGATAAAGAGAGATTATTGCCTTAGGTCCTCGTCAAACTACATCAAAGTAGACATACCATACCTACACATATTAAACAGATTAATTTAGGGGTAACAAAATCATAAAAACCCTCCCATCCTAGAGCATGATCCAACAATACAAAAGAAAACTCTGCAACTTTGAAACCCAACCAACCTATAGAGCAGATATAAAGAAGCATAGACCTAAACTTCTCTTGTATTTAGAAAACAGTTATTTTTAAGGCATGCAGATCTTATCTTATATTGGCTGCCAATGACACTATGATGCAAATTCAAAGCCCAACTCATGCAAATCACCACAGGAACTACCCACACTAATAGAAGGCATTACCACATACGAATTAGATATAAGCTTGCCAAAATAGAATGACTATAGAAAAACAAGAAAGCAGAATAAAGGGACAAGAATTTCAATGAAACCTTCAAACCTTCGTTGAGTGAGACCGAAATTTATAATCTTCAAGGAAACCAAATCCTAAAAAAAGCATACACCGCCCAATATTAGAAAACACTAGGAAAATATCCTTATAATTCATATGATTGAAGGAGAGAAAAAAGAAAACAAGGGGGAAAGAAAAGATTGCTTATCGCCAAACTAAACTCCATCACTTAAGCTGCCAACAGCAACAACAAGCCTTAAGTTGCCAAGCACCAGAAGATAATGTATGCAAGGTAGAGAGTAAGGTGGCTAATATAGACAAGCACCCAATAAAACTTCTGAGTTGCGTCCCTATAAGATAAAAGATCATCCAATTGTATAATGTAAGAAAAAATACAACAAAATAAAATCACAAACTTTATAGAACATGGCACATAATGGTGCCTCAGAAAGCATAACCACATATGAGGTTAAAGACAACCAAAAGAACACTAACAAAAGATACTGTAACACATAAATGGGCAAGGAAAAAATCTCTTGATCAGTACTAAGGCTAACCAAAGCGCAACTGTGCAAGACCTGTTCCCATTTCACCAAAACCATCTTTCAAAAGACTAACCAGAAAATTGTACCTTCAGTGGAACTGGGGATCAATGAAAGATACGTGATACTTTCATAAAAACAGATTGCAAGAATCATAAATAACCAATGAAGTACATGACACCAAGAATCAGAGCATAACTACTATCACATCATTCTTAGCCAAAGAAAGAAGCCTCAATTTAAGAAATCTACAAGAAATATAAAAAACCAGGTTGTTCATTCCTAAACCAAAATTTCAGGAGTAGAAATTTTTCTTGACAACAAACAGTTTTGAAATGTAGACACTGTCCAACAAATTCTCAATTTTTCAAACCAAATGTCCATGATCCATTCATTTGCAAAACTAAGACATAAAATTTTAGAATAATTACATATAGTCATATACTGCATTTAAAAAAATGAAATATTAAAGAAAGCATGAAAGAAGGAACACCAACATAGTAGCATAAAACATATAAAAGGAATTCAAACAAAAGAAATATCTTTCACATGAACATAATACAACTCTAAGGATCTGATGACCAAAAACATTACTATCAATTAATGCAGTAGAACCTAAAAGGCCTCTCAAAATAGAAAAAGGAACACCAAATTAATCCTTTATCAGACTGATAGGGTGAGTGAACCATTCAATGCAAAGGAGCATAAATTGTAAACCAAAGTAAGAAATTTATCCATGGGAACAGAGATATTATTAGTTCCCACCACTTTAATCAAACTTACACCATTTGTGGATAATGTTTGTCTGTATAAGGCAATTTCATAGGACACATGGTACTTAAGTAAAATCAATCCAACAACATAATGGCATCACTTTCCATGAGACTCCAACTTTGTCATTTACCTGTCCCACAACAATAAGAGGCATTACCATATTCAAATTGAAGAAGACAAAAAAGAGGAACAATAATTGCAAGGGAAATTTCAAACCCTCATTAGCTGAGACAGAATTTATAGCAGTCCAAAAAATCAGTTACAGTTCCATGAATTAGAAAATTAAGACAAGCCAAAAATTGTATAGTTCTTATGATTCCAAGAGACTTAAGGACCAAAAAATATTAAAAATAAATCCTGTAGACATATGAGGAATATATTTTTGTCATTCACTAAGAAAGCAAGACAACTAATAAAATAACTACAATATTTCAGTGGAAACCAACAATTAAATAGATAAATTATTCTAACTCTAAAAGCCCTGGTCTTCTATTGCCAAATATTTTCAGGTTACACGCAGTTATATTATTGCCCCACACAAATAAGAGGCATTGCCAGATTAGCCTGTGATTGAGGTTGCAAAAACGGAATGACCAAAAATAAAATAACATATCAAGAAGAAGGAACAAAAATTGCAATAGAAGTTTTAAACCCTCACTCAGTGAGATTAGAATTTATAATCCTCCTAGGGAATGCAGTCGCAGACCCAAGTATAAGAAAGAAGTAAAACAAGAAAAATATACCTCTCAAACTCTTATCAATGTAGCAGGGGAAGAAAAAGGGGGAAAGGAAAACCTATTGCCAAATCAGACTCAACTGCTTAACCTACAAAGAACCAAAAAAATTAAAAATTAAAAATTAAAAATTCCTGCCTCCTGCAAAATCACAATAAGTTGCAAACCAAATTGGATATGGTGCAACTAACATAAATAAAGAATCGCAACTACATAGTTCAGGGTAAATTTAAATTACATTAACACTACTAAAAAGCATGTTTCATTGAGAAGCAACAAAACCAAATCAACCTAAGGTAAAGAAAAGTCATCACAAAATTACATTAATCTACCTGGCCCATACCAATAAGATGTACTTGTTTCCTTTGCTTTGCTTTCCTTGTTAACTCGCTCATGCCCAATTCTCCTATTGTAAGAAAAAACAATCACAGGCCCTAGTATTAGAAAGAAAATAAACAAGCAAAACATTATTATCCCCATAATTCTCAAAAATTGTAGGAGAAAAGTGAGCTTCTCGCCAAATCGAACTTCACCCAGCCCAAAAAAAAAAAAAAAAAAACCTGCTTCCTACAGATATGTTAGGATTGAGACATGCACTCGAAATTGCAGAAGTAGCAAAACCACAGAAGATCTCTCCTCTCTGCAACATAAAACTAATACTTCAAAAGCAATAAGAGAAAAAACAGAGAGATCGCCAACAAAAATCCATATAAGTCGGAAATCCCTTTGCAATTTCTTGAAAGAAAAAACCCTAGAAAATCCCTAATTTTGCAAGCATTAAACAAAATCATATCATTCAAGACGATCATGAAACTCAGAAACCTAAATCTCTGAAAGCAATCATGGACGTATTGAAAGATATCGTCGTAATCGGTAACGAATAAAATTTAAATGCATAGAAGAAAATATTACCGTTAGGGATCTTCACTGAGGAGAGAAAAAAAAAAACAAAACAAAAACAAAAAAATACCAAGTTATGAAATATGAAGGGGGCTGAGTACGGGTGATCAGTATATATAGGCTTTTGTGAGTTGACACACGTGTCCAAGCACCCAACGTTAATTTAATTTAAAAATAAATTCTGATCAAAAAAATTTAAAAAAGTGTTATATTATAGGGATATTTGGATATCGCTTATTGATGAAAACTGAAAATATTGTAGGAAAATAATTTTTAAATATGTAAATAGTGCCATAAAACCCAGTTTTGAAGTTATTTTTGCTGGAAAAAGTACTTGCAAATCTCTTGAACAGTGCATGGAATCTATTGAAAAACGTGAGACACAGCTGAAAAGCGTTTTTCAGCACTATCCAAACATACACTATATACCTTTGTGTTTTTAATTAATATAATATAAAAAAATCTCACTACAGATTTTGTTCTAAGTAATATATATATATATATATATATATATGTTACACAAGTAAAATTAATGTACTTTTTATATTAGCTCATTAATTAAATAAAATTACTAACATAATTTGTTCATAAACACATTGTTATATTTGAGTTTGACATATAATAGTCAAGTTTAAAATTGGTTTTGAAATAGACTTGTTCTTTTTCATTTTTTTCTTCTTAATGTGAGTTTTTGAACTTGATTTGTTTGCGAAATAAGCAAACACAACCCTTTTTTTTTTACCAAGTATAGATTGTAATCTGGACGATATGGGCTTGAAGAAATGATCTTCGACTTGAAAAACCTGTAGGCTACAATTCCTCTCAACCAACTACTGCCTCAAACAAAGGAGAGGTTGCTCAAGTTTAGCCTCTATAATTCCTTCACCATAACACCAGTGTGACAACCACCCACCTGCTAGCAAATCTCCGGACAGAAATCTATATAAGGTGAACTTCGATGGTGCTCTATTTGAATCAAAATATAGTGCTGGTATGGGTGTGGTTATTCACAACAATATGGAACAGGTCATGGTTTCTCTCTCACAAAAAACTACTCTCCCTTTCACAGCCATTAAAGTGGAAGCTATGGCAGCAAGAAGGGCTCTAGAATTGGCTCTGGAGACAGATTTTGATCCAGTGATTTTGGAAGGTGACACAGAGATACTCATCTTGAGGATAGCTCTCATTCATTGTCACACTTTGGCCACATAATGAAAGATATACAGTACCTTGCCTCTTGTTGGTTGAGAGAAAACAATATTATTTAGCTAAAAGACTCATGCATGACTTGTGTATTAATATTTTAGTGCACATAAAAGCAGCGTTTGGATTCAGATGAAAGCAGCGTGTTTTGCGTCTGTGTTTCTTTTTTTTTTTTTTTTTTTCTACTAGAAGCACGTGAACACATACCTGCCAGTGGGTCTTGTGCACTGTTCACGGGACCCACAAACATCTTTTTTCACCAAAACTTTAATTAAAAATGAGTCTTACGGCACTATTCATACATTTAAAAATTATTTTGCTACAGTATTTTCAATTTTCAGTTTTCAGCAAAATAAGATATATCCAAACGGACCCATTGTCTATAATTCTCTAAATATGTCACTAATGAACAAATCAAATTAATTTTAGTACATTTTTAGAAGCATCAAATTTTAAATCACTATAAAATATATGGGTCATTTTGAAAACAAATGCAATTCATCATAAAAGTGGTATTCGTTTATTTGCATGTTCCAATTAGCTCAACTAATAAAGTCTCTAATGGTTGAATAAAAGATTTAAGGTTCAATCTCCGCCTACAACAAAAATCAATTGGTATCTTAGTTTGATGATAAAAAGTTATTATCAAGAACAGACACCATAGGTTGAAACTTTCTAAAAAAAAAAAAAAAGCAACAAGAAGAAAACGGGGATTCAAACTGTAGTTTTGTTTCTAAGAAAGATCAAGTTTTTATTTAAATCTTAAATTTAGGGACGTAGAAAATTTCAAAACCTTTTCACAACCGTTGATAGGATTTGATATTGCAATTTCAAAACTTGATGTCTCAATAAATTTAGTAAAAAATTGTGAAAAGTCTTCTAAAATTGTGTTTATTAAAATTTGAGGACCAACGAATTATTAAGGAAGAAGAAAAAACCATAATTGGAATGGAAATTAGTAATGGAATATCACATAAAATAATAACAGTTCCATAATTTTCTTTAAGGCCTCTATATTAGCAAAGAATAAAACAAGAGAAGTAGCAGAAGTATACTAAGGTATCATATTAGTAAATTATTTATTGCGGTGCATATTAGTAGGGCTATAAACAAATTGAACTAAATATTAAAAGTTTAGAATTAGTTAAGTATATTTTATTTTGATCACGAGTAAAGTTGAGCACATCATCATGCTATAATACGTATTCAAACTTAAATTATTTTCTTGTTCAACAAATTTAAGCTTGTTCATAAGCTATTTGATTAACTTATTCTTTCCCCACATATAACAAACATCACAACCAAAAAGTTTTACCAACTTCACAATTTTATTCCAATAATTGACAACTTAATTATAGTTAATATATATATATATATATATATCATTTGAATAAATTAGAAAGACTTTTTTTTTTGTATTTATAAAAATTAAATTACCAACTTTGTACTATATAAAAATTTTCAACAAAATGGACTATTTAATTCAACATTAAATTATAAATAACAATTTAGTGTCTAATGAATTTATGTATAAAGTATAAATCATACAAAAGGAACAATCGCAAGACACTCTCTTGAGATACCCACATTCATCAAATCCAATACAAAACAATGTGGTAAAAAAAAAGTGAACATAAGTCATATTTTGTTGTGTTGCTCTCTTGGCCTCTTCAATTTTTGTTAGATCATCTGCACAACTATTTACTTCACAGAAGAGCCTTAGGCAAATAGTCCAGTCTCAAGCCATCATGTTCCTGCAATCACAAAGTAATTCAATAATATCCAGTGCCAGAACACCATGAGGGGTTATCCAATTAACCACAACTTGGGGATCAATTTTTAAAATTAATGAATTTATAGTCTAGACACCATGCTAGACTTATCAAATCGCCCAATTTTCAGCCAAGTTATTGGTTTTGGTGCCTAATTTTAAAGAGAAACCTTTAATCCAATGGCCACAACTATTTCTAAAAACACCCCTCAAAGGGCGAGCTTGCTATTTTTATGAATTTTAATCTATTAAAAATCTTCATTGAGCATAATTTTGATAGAAGATGCTAAATATTTTTTTATTAAATGTTTTTGTTTATGTCTGATATCAAATAATACAACTTTTGTATATTCATTAAAATTTAAAAGGTAATAAATTATCCAAAAAATATTTACTAAATATATACGTAAAAGTTTATATTTTATGTGCAATATATTTATAAATTATAACTTACTCTAATAATAAAACATTAAGCTTTGTATATGTATGTAAGTTGGAGGGGGAGGGGGGGGGGGGGCGGTTTGCCTGGAATAAAATTAGAATCACAACTTCGCCTCCCTCAAACAAAAATTCTTAGTTCCTCTCCTATCCACCCCCTTGCTTTACCCGGTTTCCTGAAACTCTCATTGATATTTAGAGTAACCTAAGGATCAGTTGGCAGAGTCCAGGCTATCAATTTCAAAGTTTTTAGGGGGCATGGGCATAGTTGGTGTAGTTAGGTAGTAGTGTTCCTGGGCCAATCATTATAGGTATAATGTTAGATGCCTGGAACCAAGTTATTACTATTTTTTTTTTTTTTTTTTGCCATTGTGTTAAGCTTATATATTTTTAGTAATAAATGATTTGCCACACAGTAGGATTTTCACCAAAAAAAAAAAGTTTATTGAGGTATTATCCATAGAATTTTTCTTGTTTTAATAGATGAATAGTCTCTAGTACCTTCCAGGCTTCCATATAAAAATGCTAAGCCACATCTAGATGGATAATCAAAACGTTGATGAACATTGCTCCTAGAAAGATCTGGTTGGCAATTTGAGGAGGAAAAGGTATTTATTTTGACATTAACACTTTTGGAAAATAAATAATTTTACAAAAATTATCTCATTTTTTTATATTTGTTAAGGACCTTAAAATGAGTTAAAAAATTAACCTTTAACTGTTTTTTTTTTAAATTTAATTTTATGTAAAATAGAATTATTTTCAACAACTTTAGCAAAAAACCAACTCGATTTCATGCTAAGTTAAGAGACAATTTTCTTTGATTATACTACCAAATATTAGAAAATGCATAAGCTTTTCCAATGAAACAATATATGGATGTAAGCAGCAATATCATTATTATTATTATTATTTTGTTGAGAAAATGTAAGCAGCAATATTAAGCACTCTGTTTTTGCATTCCTTTGAACTATCAAAACATTACAAGCTTTTACATACTCCCCGTATAGCGTATACATTTGGGAAAAAACATGACAATTAGCAAAGAAACATACATGTACTAAATTTATTATCTGCAATCACAATTTAAGGCCATAGTTTATTCTAATTATTATGGTACAGAGGGACCGCAAATCACAATTTAGCCAGAAATCTCAATGGCCTTGCATTAGGCTTCTTCACCTCAACCTTAGGGACTGTCACAGTGAGAACACCATTCTCCATTGCAGCCTTGATCTGATCCATCTTAGTATTCTCAGGAAGCCTAAACCTCCTCAAGAACTTGCCACTGCTACGCTCCACTCTATGCCACGTGTCTTTCTTCTCTTCTTTCTCCACTTTCCTCTCTCCGCTTATTTGGAGCACTCTGTCATCTTCAACTTCAACTTTCACTTCCTCTTTGTTGAGCCCAGGAAGATCAGCTTTGAACACATGGGCTTCTGGTGTTAACCAAAGCAGAAGTTTCTCTTGCAAATTCAGGTTCAGATGAGAATGGGAAATCCTTAAATGGGTCCCAAATCTCGAGCGAGAATGGGTCCAATATGTTGCTTCGGTGGCTACCAAAGAAGCTTGGAATCAGAGACATCTTAATTAAGAGCTATAGTATAAAGAAAATCTTTGAAGTGGTTGTTTGTTGAAAAAGTTTACAATGACACTTGCTAATTCTGACTGGTTTAGGAAGAATTTATAGGTTCATGGGGATTCTTCAGGTATTTTCTAGGGAGTTCTGGTTGTTGTTTGTCTTTTTCCTTTTTGCTTAATGAATTTTCTGGCTGTTGCCTGATTACTTTCAACGAACTTTCTAGCATCTTAGTGAATCTTCTTTGGACTTGGCCTACTTGAAGATGCTAAATATTTTTTTATTAAATGTTTTTGTTTATGTCTGATATCAAATAATACAACTTTTGTATATTCATTAAAATTTAAAAGATAATAAATTCTCCAAAAATTATTTACTAAATATATACGTAAAAGTTTATATTTTATGTGTAATATATTTATAAATTATGACTTACTCTAATAATAAAACATTAAGCTTTGTATATGTATGTAAGTGGGGGGTTTGCCTAGAATAAATATGTCACTAAATATGTGTATAATTCTCTAAATATGCACTAATGAACAAATCAAATTAATTTTAGTACATTTTTAGAAGCATCAAAATTTAAATCACCATAAAATACATAGGTCATTTTGAAAACAAATGCAATTCATCATAAAAGTGGTATTTGTTTATTTGTGGGTTCCAATTAGCTCAACTGATAAAGTCTCTGATGGTTAAATAAGAGATCTAGGGTTCAATCACCGCCTACACTAAAAATTGATTGGTATCTTGGTTTGATGATAAGAAGTTATTATCAAGAGCGGACGCCATAGGTTGAAACTCTCTAAAAAAAAAAATTAAAAAAAAAAAAGCAACAACAAGAAAATGAGGATTCGAACTGTAGTTCTCTTTCTAAGAGAGATCAAGTTTTTATTTAAATCATAAATTCAGGGACATAGAGAATTTCAAAACCTTTTCACAACCATTGATAGGATTTGATAATGCAATTTCAAAACTTGATGTCTCAACAAATTTAGTAAGAAATTGAGAAAAGTCTTCTAAAATTGTGTTTATTAAAATTTGAGGACCAACGAATTATCAAGGAAGAAGAAAAAACCCTAATTGGAATGGAAATTGGTAGTGGAATATCACATAAAATAATAACAGTTCCATAATTTTATTTAAGGACTCTATATTAGCAAAAGAATAAAACAAGAGAAATAGCAAAAGTATACTAAGGTATCATATTAGTATATTATTTATTGCAGTGCATATTAGTAGGGTTATAAACAAGTTGAACTAAATATTAAAAGTTTAGAATTAGTTAAGTATATTTTATTTTGAATAGGAGCAAAGTTGAGCACATCATCAACCAAAAAGTTTTACTACCAACTTCACAATTTTATTCTAATAATTGACTACTTAATTATAGTTAAAAAAAAAAATCATTTGAATCAATTAGAAAGACATTTTTTTTTTGTGTATTTATAAAAATTAAATTACCAACTTTGTATAATATAAAAATTTTCAAAGAATGAACTATTTAATTCACCATTAAATTATAAATAACAATTTAGTGTCTAACGAATTTGTGTATAAAGTATAAATCATACAAAAGGAACAATCGCAAGACACTCTCTTAAGGTACCCACGTTCATCAAATCCAATACAAAACAATGTGGTAAAAAAACAAAAAAGTGAAAATATGTCATATTTTGTTGTGTTGCTCTCTTGGTCTCTTCAATTATTGTTAGATTATCTACGCAACTATTTACTTCATAGAAGAGCCTTAGGTGGACGGTCCAATCTCGAGCCATCATGTTTCTGCAATATCACAGAGTAATTCAACAATATCCAGTGCTAGAACACCATGAGGGGTTAGCCAATTAACCACAACTTGGGAATCAATTTCTAAAATGAATGAATTTATAGCCTAGACGCAATGCTAGACTTATCAAATTGCCTAATGTTCAGCCAAGTTATTGGTTTTGGTGTCTAATTTTAAAGAGAAACCTTTAATCCAATGGCCACAACTATTTTTAAAAACAGCCCCAAAGGGCGAGATTGCTATTTTCATGAATTTTATTCTATTAAAACTCTCCATTGAGCATAATTTTGTTAGAAGATGCTAAATATTTTTTTTTATTAAATGTTTTTGTTCATGTCTAATATCAAACAATACAACTTTTATATATTCATTAAAATTTAAAAGATAATAAATTCTCCTAAAAATATTTACTAAATATATACGTAAAAGTTTATATTTTATGTGTAATATATTTATAAATTATGACTTACTCTAATAATAAAACATTAACAAGTTTAACCTTTGTATATGTATGTAAGTGGGGGGTTTGCCTGGAATAAAATTAGAATCACAACTCCGCCTCCCTCAAACAAAAATTATTGGTTCCTCTCCTATCCACCCCCTTGCCTTACCCAGGTTTCCTGAGACTCCCATTGATATTTGGAATAACATAAGGATCAGTTGGCGGAGTCCAGGCTATCAGTTTCAAAGTTTTTAGGGGGTTTGGGCATAGTTGGTGTAGTTAGGTAGTAGTGTTCCTGGGCCAATCATTATAGGTATAATGGTAGATGCCTGGAACCAAGTTATTACTATTTTTTTTTTGCCAATTTGTTAAGCTTAAATATTTTTAGTAATAAATGATTCGCTACACAGTAGGATTTTTACAAAAAAAAAAGAGTTTATTGAGGTATTATCCATAGAATTTTTCTTGTTTTAATAGATGAATAGTCTCTAACTAGTACCTTCCAGGCTTCCATATAAAAATGCTAAGCCACATCCAGATGGTTGATCAAAACGTTGATGAACTTTGCTCCTAGAAAGATCTGGTTGGCAATTTGAGGAAGAAAAGGCATTTGTTTTGATATTAACATTTTTGAAAATTGAATAATTTTACAAAAATTATTTTCTTAAAAATTATCTCATTTTCTTATTAGTAGCAACCTTAAAATGAAGTAAAAAATTATTTTTTAACTTCTTTTATTTTAGTTTTGTGTAAGATAAAATTGTTTTTTTAACAATTTTAGCAAAAAAGCAACTCAATTTCATGTAAGCTAAATAATAAAAGTTAAGAGATAATTTTCTTTGGCATTTCCAATGAAGCAATATATGGATGTAAGCAGCAATATTATTATTATTATTATTTTGTTGAGAAAATGTAAGCAGCAATATTAAGCACTCTGTTTTTACATTCCTTTGAACTTTCAAAACATTACAAGCTTTTACATACTCCCCGTACAGCGTAAACTTGGGGACAAATCATGACAATTATCAAAGAAATATACGTGTACTAATTTATTATCTTCAATCACAATTTAAGACCAGAGTTTATTCTAATATTTATGGTATAGAGGGACCAAATCACAATTTAGCCAGAAATCTCAATGGCCTTGACATCAGGCTTCTTCGCCTCCACCTTAGGGACTGTCACAGTGAGAACACCATTCTCCATTGCAGCCTTGATCTGATCCATCTTAGCATTCTCAGGAAGCCTAAACCTCCTCAAAAACTTGCCACTGCTACGCTCCACTCTATGCCACGTGTCTTTTGTTCTCTTCCTTCTCCACTTCCCTCTCTCCGCTTATTTGGAGCACTCTGTCATCTTCAACTTCAACCTTCACTTCCTCTTTGTTGAGCCCAGGAAGATCAGCTTTGAACACATGGGCTTCTGGGGTCTCCTTCCAATCCACACGTGTGTTAACCAAAGTAGAAGTTTCTCTTGCAAATTGAGGTTCAGATGAGAATGGGAAATCCTTAAATGGGTCCCAAATCTCGAGCAAGAATGGGTCCAATATGTTGCTTCGGTGGCTACCAAAGAAGCTTGGAATCAGCGACATCTAAATTAAGAGCTATAGTATAAAGAAAACCTTTAGAAGTGGTTGTTTGTTGAGAAGCTTACAATGACACTTGCTAATTCTGACTGGTTTAGGAAGAATGAGTGCGGTAGCGAATTTATAAGTTCGTGAGGATTCTTCAGGTATTTTCCAGGGAGTTCAGGTTGTTTGTCTTTTTTCCTTTCTACTTAATGAATTTTCTGGCTGTTTCCTGATTACTTTCAACGAACTTTCTAGCATCTTGGTGAATCTTCTTTGGACTTGGCCCACTTGGGTATCTCGTGTTGCACACAGCCAATGATTCGTGCACTGGGCCTATCCACAATTGCATTAGCACAAATTTGGCAACACATTTTCATCCCAACCAAGATTTAGGCACCGGTTGGATAGAGGAATGGAAAAGTGAGAGGATGGAAAATTAGTGGGAGGATAAAAAAGTGGGAGGATAAAAAATATTTAGTTTTCCCTCGTGTGTATTTAGTTGGAGAGATGGAAAAATGGGAGGGTGAAAAACTCTTTTTGTTTGTTTAAAAAGAAAAGTGAAAGGATAGAAAATGTAGTTTATATAAATTGACTATTATACCCTTGTTATATAATAGGTAAGAAATAGATTTATTTGTACTCATTAAATAATATAAAATTTACCAACAATTATATTTTTCAATGAGAAGTGTTACGTCCACAACATTTTTTACAATACTTTCACAATAAATTATATGTGGTAAGTTATTACTGATTTTAATTTGAACACATCACTTAAATATTTTTTTTTCATCCGTATTAGTTAGTAACAACCCACCACTTAAAAATTATTGTAAAAATATTGTAGTAGCATTTCTCAATTTCTTATCCTTTATTTTATTTTTTCCTTATTTTATTTTTTTTTCATCCGCACGTTCCTTTTCTTTTCTTTTTTCCTCTTTTTTTCTCCTCCACACCTTTCCCTTGTCTCTATCTTCACTTTTCATTTTTTCTTTTTATCTTCACTTGTCTGGAGCTTTCTTCTTATCTTCACTTTTCTTTTTTCTTTTCTTCTCCTTTTCTTCTCTACACTTTGTCTGGAGCTCTAGCTCCATCTTCAATCTTCACTTTTCTTTTTTCTTTTCTTCTCTAGCACTACGTCTACTCCAGAGCATTCAAGAAGCACCAATGCATGTCCTCCTTCCACCGAGGCTCAGATGGGTTAGCTTTGCTCTTTTTTTTCTTTTTTTTTTTGGTTCTAATTTGATTAGTTTTAAAATTGTGGTTTGAGTTTGTATTTTGATTGAGAGCTCCATCAATTTTGTGCTAGGTTGCTGTGTTTGGTGGTGGTGCTGGGTTTGGTGGTTGCCGCGCTGGGTTGTTGTAGACGTTAGGAGGGCATTATGGTAAAATAACATTGAGGCAATTTTCTCTCATTGCTTTTCCTCCCGATTTGGGAGGAAAAAATTTGTGGGCCCTAGAGAGAAAATTTTCTCTCGGGTTTTCTACTCCCCCTGTTTTCTTCCTATTCCCAAACAAAGGAAAACTTAGTTTTCCACCCCATTTTCCTTCTTATATTTTCCATCCTTCCTAAATTTCACCCAACCAAACACAGTGTTAACCAAAAAAGAAATCCTTTTTATTAAATTATTGGTATTATTATGATTTTATGGTTGAAGATATTTGAATTCTAATTTTGCTTCTAAAGGAGAGAAAAAAAATATATATCAGTGAGATATAAGACTCTTCACGTGTGTATTAACATTCAAGTGCACATAATGTGTGTGTGAATATCTAATTATGTCAGCCAGTCATGAAAAAATCAAATTAATTCCAGTAAATTTTTTGAAGCATCAAAATGCAAATAAGCATAATTTATACGGGTCATTTTGAAAATAAATGCAATTCATTGTAAACGTGTTATTTATTGATTGGATAATTTGATAGTTATAATGATGGGGAATGCTATGGCAAAGAGTTACAAGGCTCTTGGAAAAAACGGTGTTTATTAAAACCTTAAATTAAAGGCACAAAAAATTTCAAAACCTTTTCACAATTGTTGATATGATATGTTATTACAATTTTTACATAATAAAAGTGACGTCGGCAATGAGTTAATGTGAACGTGATGTTATCTATAATGAAAACTTGATATGTGAAAAATTGTGTCTCTAGCATTGCTTTTATAAAAATTCCAGGAGCAACTAATAAGAAAGGGAGAAGAAAAAAAATAATAATTGGAATGATAATGTAAAGGACATCACATAAAATTATATCATTTCCATAATTTTCTTTAAGGAATCTATTATCTATATTAATGAAGAATAAATCATAGCGAAATTGCAATAAGGTAATGTATTAGATAATTATTAATTGCGGTGCATATTAGTAGGGTTGTAAATAAGTCACGCCGAATGTTAAAAGTTTAGGTTTTGCTTAATTTTATTTTATTTCAATTACGAAGCAAGTTCGAACACATCATCAAGCTATAATATATATTAAAATTTTTTTTCCCACATATAATAAGAACAACAATTAGAATTTTTTACCGCTTTCACAAATTATTCCAATAATTGATAACTTAATTATAGTTACGACTACATCATTTGAGTCGATCTATTATAAATATATCATTTGAATCAATTAGAAAGACTAGTTTTCATTGTACAGTTATAAAAATTAGATTACCAATCTAATTCTCAAAAAAAAAAAAAAAAGATTTACCGTCCTTGTACTATATATAATTTTTAGTACAAGATGAATTATTTAAATCATCAATAAATTTTAAATACAATAGTTTAGTATCTTATGAATTAATTTATAAACTTATACAATTCAATCTCAAGTATGTATAATTATAGGGTAAAATACATAAACTAACCCTGAGGTTTGGGCTAATGCCAAGAAAGTCCAATACTTTTCAAAACTAACCAAATTAATCCCTAAGAACAATTTGGTCCTAAACGGTGTGACTCCCTCTTCTCTCTTCTCCCATATTTCTTACTTCTTGTCCCTCATTCTATCGTGCAAACCAAAAAAACAAAACCCACCACAACCCAAAAATCTACTCATTAAGACCACAACCACCGCCTCACCACCATTGTTACAAAGCCCAACACCACAAACCAAAACCATAAATCAGAACCCAAACCACCATAGACCCATACTCATGGCCACCCAAACCACCCAGCCATGTAGATTTGAAAGGACACCCACCAAGTTCAAACCCAAATGGTATCCGAGTAGAGGAAAGATTGAGAAGATAATATGTGTATCCAAATGGTATCCAAGCAAAGGAGAGATTGGGTTTGAATTCATACCCACAAACTACTATTCACAGACACAGAAAGTACACAACACTTAAACAACAACAACAACAACAACACATAAGGTTCACAAATCCACACCTCAGAAAAATACTAGAAATTTCAACAAGACCCACCCCTCTCAAACCCAAACCCATCATTAACAAGACCCATAAATAGAAAACCAGCACCACTCTTTCCAAAAAAAAAAAACCAACCCATAGAAAAATACCAAATCAAACCTATCAACCAAATTAACCCAACAAATACCTCAAACTAAACCTCAATCACAGTAGTGGAGAAACCAAGATTCACCACTGATCGTGGTGGCTTTGGGTCCTTCCATCTCTGATTGAGTTTCAGTGGGCATGGTAGTTGTTTGAGATAGGAGAGGTTTGAGATAGAGTAAAGAGAGAAGATTTTAATTTCAATCTAATAATTGAATCGAATATTCCTAGAAGGTTGTTGCAACCAACTATTTTGGCACCAAGAGGGCTTTGAGAGGCTCTATTTCTTTATGTAGAAGACAGAGCAACCAAAAATGAGAAACTACTTCCATATGTAATGGAGGAATTGTTCCTCCTTGTCTCTCTGTTGTTAAGCAAAGGGGGATTTTCCTCCTTGTCTTCAGCAGTAGAAGTTGTCTGTCCCTTCTACATGAAGGAGTGTTTTGTTTTGGGCTTGTTCTTTTGTCTCTCTAGGGATATCAAGAATATCCGTGGAGCTTGTGGGGTTTTTTTGTTGAGGGGTTAGGGTAACACTTTTTTTTTTTGTGACGAGTCTACTACTCATTCTACGTACACAAATATGGAGGAAATCACTGATGCTTGGCAACAATTCGGACCTACTCTCAGCCGGGAAAGGTGAAATGTATGTGCCTGGGCATTATGAGCGAAATCAGTCTTGCCCAACAGGGAGGAGTACGGCGGAGACTGGGAAAGGAGGGAGGAACGCAGCAAGCTTGGTGGAGGAGGGCAGTGCTGACGTTGTGCACTGGAAAGTTTCTTCAGTTACAACTCATGAAGTAACGTCCTCTTTATTGCTGCCCACAGCCATGCAGCTGGTTACGGTTTCAATGCCTACAATTATTGAGGAATTAGTGCTACATAAGTACACGTTTGTGGCAGAAATAAATGATAATGATGAGTTATATTGGCTCGGATTATTGTACCTGATATGAAGTCTAAAAACCAGCTAGCACAGAATTTGAAGTGTAATGCAATCAATAGTCCAGCTAAGGTAAAGATTTTTTTGCCATCTAATCCATGCAATCCGGAGCCAATTAATGCAGCAATTGATGACACAATTATGCCCGAGAATCCTGGACCTTGCTGCGTTTTTCCTTCAACGGATTCAGGCGAGTTGATTCCAATTAATGCCTCAGATCAGTCAGTAAGGTCTAATCAATTCCTAGCAGCGGCTACACTGAAACCTATCCTACAGGTTCTGAAAGATGCACGGTCTGCACAAGCATCTTATGTACGTTCAATTCCTCCAAAACCTCCAGACCGTGGCAGCCTTGCTCATCAACACACGAGGTGGACTCTTCCAGTCAATCACATGTTCAAGGTAAACTTTGACAGAGCTATTTTTAGAGAGGAGCAGAAGGCAGGTGTTGGGGTAATTATAAGGGATGAGCATGGTAGGGTTATTGCATCCATGGCAGATAGTATTTCTCTGCCCTTTTCTGTTGATGCAGTGGAGGCTTTTGCAGCCAAGGAAGCACTTAAGTTCGCTCAAGAGCGCGCGGTCTATCAGCCATTGTTCTCGAAGGTGACTCAAAGCACACTATTGATTCTTTGTTATGTGAGGACGTATCCCTAGCAGACATTGGACACCTCAAAGATGAAGCAAAGATGTCTGGTATTGGAGTGGGAATACGAGAGAGCAATGGAGCTGTTTTGGCTTCTTCCTCACAAAAAATCCCTCCCGCATACAAGGTTGAAGAGATTGAGGCGCTGGCAGCCCTCAATGCATTGTCATTTGTGTTTGAGTTGAGATTTCGTAGTACTATCCTTAAAGGTGATTCTCTTGGACTGACTCAAGCTTTGAAGTCAGAAGAGCGTAGCTTATCACCAACGGGTTTGCTGACTGAAGATGCGAAGATGTTTGCTAACAGTTTTGTAAGATTGTTGTATTCTCACATTAAGAGAAACGACAATGGGGTTGCTCATAGTCTGACTAAAAATGTGTTATGCATACCAGATTTTCAAGTATGGATGGAAGATGTCCCATCACATATTGTTTCGATTTTACAATTGGATGTAGTTGAATTTCATTAATAAAATCCATCAGTTTCTTTCTCAAAAAAAAAAAAAAAAAAACTATTTTGGCACCAAAGATAAGACAATGAGTAGATTTTTTTGGGGGGGGGGGTTATGGTGGGTTTTGTTTTTAGGTCTGAGATAGAATGAGAGAAGAAGCAAGAAATAAGTGATAACAAAGAAGAGTGAAAAGAGAGAGAAAAAAAAAAAAAAAGAGTCAAAGAAAGAATAACTGTCCTTAACGCCGTTAGGGATCAAATTGTGTTTAAGGACCAAGTTGGTTAATTTTGAAAAGTCTTGAACTTTCTTGACATTAGCCCAAACCTTAAGGTTAGTTTATGTATTTTACCCATAATTATATTTTTATACGTGTAGAAACAATTGTATATACTATTATGTATTCAAGTTGAGTGTCATAATCTTGAGCACATTATTTTGTTTGAATTTGTTTTTCTTAATATACTTATGCATGTTCAATTTTTTTTAGAAGTATTTTGAACTTTTTGTCCCCGTCAAGTTATTTCTTTGAACTTTTATTTTCATTTTTATAATAATTCAAAGCCCACAATTTTATTCTAACGCTTAACTTTTAGCCAATAAAATATTAAAGTGACTTGGTTCTATTGCGATTCAACCAAAAAGTAAAAGAAATCCACATATTTCCTTCATTGTGTCTAGGAGACTAAGAAGAAACTTTATATTTTATATTATTTTATTTACATCGCTTTTGCAAGTTGTGAGCAATGACCAACCCCATATATCATACATCTTTCACATGACTATACTACTCTTCTATGTCAAGCTATAGGAGAAAATGAGAAATATATTTAAGTTTCTTCCAAATTGCTCTATTTCCTTTTCCCAAAATAATCTAATATCTTTTTTCCCCAAAAATTTTAATATCTTTAGGAAATATAGCAATTAGGAAGAAACTTAAATACATAAACAGCTGAGTTCAAATTGTTCATAATGAGCAATTAGGAAGAAACTTAAATATATAAACAGCTGAGTTCAAATTGTTCGTACAGAGAACAAAGAAGTTGATTTACAACTATAACAAATGAAACTTTTCACTCGTCTTATGATTGTATATTCATATATTTGACATGTTAGCATACATTAAATTTCCATTTGAGAACTTTGAACAAAATTTGTTCCCTCTAGTTAATGCTTGTGAAGATCTAAGAAAACTCTGAGTCTAGAAGTAAGGGTACAGAAACCTAAGATGATGTGGAGATACTACTTCTCCCAAATCCTACGGTCCTGATCAAATAGACTTTTATTAAGTTATTATCCACATAAATTTTCTTGTTTAATAGATGAAGAGTCTCTTAAACCTTGCGCATAAAATGCTAAGCTACATTATGATTGCTGATCAAAACGTTGATGCCCTTTACACTTAGAAAGATCTGGTTTTGGCGCATCAGAAGCTGTGCTGCGAACTTTGTTGCTGATGCAGCGCAAGAAGTTGTAGTGGAAGCTTCTATCCAAGTAGGGAGCCTTGGTTATTAGCAAATTTTGTTACTCAATAACAGCAAAGAGCTAGTGCTAGTCTTCAGCAGGTTGAGAAAGCTGGATTGGAAGGAAAGGACTATGATGGCAGACCTTACTCACCTTCAGCAGTCTGGTTTAGTTGCTAAGTTGATTTTTGTTCCTAAGGTTATCCTTAATAATGTTTGGAAGTTAGCTGTGATGGCTACTGAAGTGCCAACTCACTATTGTTGGCCTAATACGGATCAGTTTGTAAGCTAACTTTGGTTGTTTTCTTTCTCTGGTATAAAAAAAAAAAAAATGAAAGATCTGTTTGGCCGTTGGCAATTTGAGGAAGAAAAGGGAAACTGATTTAAACTGGTAAGAGTAAGCAACGATTTTAACTTTTAAGCACAATGTTTTTGCATTTCTGGGTACTATCAAAACATTTACAAAGCTTTTACATATTCCACGTACAGCGTATCATGAAAATGATCAAACAATGAAACAAACATAGTACTACAATTTATTTTATGCAATCAGAATTTAAGGCCTATGTTTATATTAATTACTATGCTACATAGGGACCAAGATCACAATTTAGCCCGAAATCTCAATGGACTTGACATCAGGCTTCTTCACCTCCACCTTAGGAACCGTCACAGTGAGAGCGCCATTCTCCATTGCAGCCCTAACTTGATCCATCTTGGCATTTTTAGGAAGCCTAAACCTCCTCAAGAACTTACCGCTGCTACACTCCGCTCTATGCCATGTCTCTTTCTTCTCTTCCTTCTCCGCTTTCCTCTCTTCGCTTATCTGGAGCACTTTGTCATCTTTAACTTCAACCTTTACTTCCTCTTTCTTAAGCCTTGGAAGATCAGCTTTGAACACATGGGTTTTTGAGGTCTCCTTCTAATCCATACGGGTATTAACCAAAGTAGAAGTTTCCCCTGAAGACTGAGATTCAGGTGAGAATGGGAAATCCTTAAAAGGGCCCCAAATCTCAAGTGAGAATGGGTCCAAGATGTTGGTTCGACGACTACCAAAGAAGCTTGGAATCAGCGACATCTTAATTAAAAGCTAGAATAAAGAGAAAACCTTTGACGAAGTGGTAGTTTGTTGGGAGTGCTTACAATGACAATTGCGAATTCTGACTGGTTTGAGAGAGAACACCGTGGTAGTAAATTTATAGGTTCGTGGGGGATTTTCGAGTATTTTCTTGGGAGTTTCTAGTTGTTGTTAGTCTTCTCCGTTTATCTTGACGAACTTTCGGGTCTGTTCTAATTTTTTAAACAAACGTTCTAGGCCCGTTTGGTAGAGGAGTTTGAGTAGTGTTGTTTGTAGTTTTTTAAAATACATGTGAGTGAAAAAGTGTGTGAAAAAGTGTGTAATGTTATTTAAAAACTGAAAATGAGTGTTTGAAATGCCCTACCAAACGGGCCCTAGTATCTTTGCAGACTTTCTTTGGATCTGGCCTTCTAGGGTATTTCTTTGCATTACCGATTCATGTAATGTTTTTTGATAGAAGACTGATTCATGTATTGGGCCTATCTACACAATGCGCTTACACGGATTTGGCAACATATTTAAACCCAACCAAGATTATAAAATAAGTATATCTGGTTTTTTTTTTTTTTTTTTTTTTTTTTTTTTTGGGACGGGTGGTATTAACATTGGCCTAAACAAAATGTTTGTCAATATCTGAATATGCAATTTAATTCTTGTAAATTTAAAAGCACTAAAATTTTAATCAGCATAAAAATGTGGATCATTTTGAAAACAATGTAATTTGTCGTAAAAGTGGTATTTATTAAAACAATAATTTAAGAATACAAAAGTTATCACTTTTTTGCATTTGCTATTACAACTTGTTGGAACACCCTTGCCAAATAACAGCCATTTTTGAAAAATTTCGTTAGTTGCCCGGTTTAAGGAGTATCTGTAAAAATAACATCTCGAGTTTTTAAAACTCGAGATTCATTTAGAACTCGAGTTTTAAAAACTCGAGTTTGGTGTTTTTCTGCCCACCCCACGTGGACAAAATTGCCACGTAGAAATCGAGTTTATAAGACTCGATTTCCACTGCTTAAAACTTCTACAGCACCCTTTCAAACGGCTCATTTCAAAATCAGAAAATTTGAAACACTCCTTGAACACCATTTCGCTCCGCCTCTCAAACTCACTCACTCGTTCACTCTCAAGCAATCGTACCCCAGTACACCAGCAACTTCGTAGCCCAGTGCTAAAGGAATCGTTCATTGTCAACGCCGTTGCCGTTCGTAGCCCACCGCGCCGAAGGTACTCTCTATTTCTTCTCAATACTTTGGCATTTTTGCTTCTTAGATTCCTCTATCTGTCTCTCTCTTTCTCCAATTTTAGATTTTGGAATTTCATGATGCTACCTAGGTTTCTCGTTTTTCAATTTCGGAGCTGTTTGGGTTTTTTTTTTGTGTGTTTTTTTTTTTTGGTGTTCTGAGAATATGGTTATGTTTTGGCAATGACATTAGTTTTTATGTGATTGTTAGAGTTGAAAAAAAAAAACTTTTAATGTGGCATTTCAAGGAAACCCAAGTACCCATTTTTGGATTTGATTCAAAGATGGCATTTTGGAACTTTGATTCACTTTTTGAGGAAAATAGTTTGCTGAAATATTGTTTATGAAGCTTATTGTGTGTGGATTACTTTGCTGAAATACGTTGCTAGTTTTTTCCTATTTATGGTTTTGTATGGGTTTTGCTAGTTTGGGTTTGTAATGCTTTTGTTTGGTTTGGTTGCTTTAGAGAGTTGGGAAAACAATAGACATTGAACAGTTTCCTTATTAGAGCTTCGGGTTCAGTGTGGTTTGATGGGAGTGACCCTTTGTTGAGCTAAACTGGTAGGGCTGGTTTTGATGGGGTCAGTGAGGCTGGTTTCAGTTAGACCCCAAACTATTTTGTTATATGATAGTCATATTATGGCTGCTTATTGTGAATTACGGAGCATTGTATTTGGTGAATGGATAATGATGTTTGGCATTTAAGCGTGAATGAATTGGGGATGCTGTGATCAATGGCATAGCAAGGTTGGAAATAAGATAAGGGAAGTGAACTTGATAGTGAAGTTATGGTGAGTGGAGTAAGTTAGGCTTGTTTTCAGAGTCATGATGAGTGAGGTAGTGTCTCATGTAATGGGTGTATGCAAATGCGACCTCTCTTTGACATACATGTTAGGTCTAAAGATGTGGACCGCATGAATATGTGTGAAAGGAGCATTGATAGTGCAGGGAATTAGATGGTCTGACATTTTGTTTATTTCGGTAGGACAAGATAGTGTAGAGTATGAACTGAATGGGTATTGAGGCGTTTGCTATGGTCAACTAATAAGCTGTATGAAAAGAGTGTAGTTGCACACATTTATGTTAATTGTTGTGTAAAGGGTTCTCAAGCTGCATATTACATTGTGTGGAAATTGACAAATATAAGAAAAGTGAAAATAAACTTAGATTGCCATTTTGGTTGATGCTTAGAAATGCCAAGTATAATTTTTTCAATAAAAGAACGCTCAACTAATTGGGTCTTCCATTAAGTATAAACTTATTTTCCTCAGGAATGGCCTTTCTTGAGTTACTTGCTATGACATAGTTAAATGAAATTCCTTGAGAACTTCAAGAGATTATAGATTTGAAAAGACATCAAAACACCCAGCACCCAGCAGTTACTTGGAACTCAATGTGCCTTGGATTTTGAATGTACTTCTCCAAATAAACTCCATCATTTCCAAATGCAACTGCTGCCTCACTCTTGGCTTGCTGCAAATCAAATCAGACCCAATTTAATACAAATTTCAAAGGAACTATAAATTTTTTTTATTTTTTATTTTTTTTATAAGAGAACTATAAAATTCTTTGTAGCAAATATTTGTTAAGATTAAATTGTGCTATTTAGTTTTCAGTACACAATTCAAACCAAATATGATATAATAAATCAAGCATCTAAGAGAAAGCACACAAATCATCATGGAAAATGCATAAATCATATCTCATGAAATAGATTGATTAAATTTAATCAAAAGAAAATATAATGCATATTTGCTAATACTATATGCAGCTATTGCATTGTTGTAGCCATGTGCAGAGGAAACATATAATGCATGTCCTCTTGCTTTATGTCTTTAAGAAAAAAACTCAAATGTACATTAATCTTTTTGTTGAGATCATTGTTTGAGTGGTCTCATATACTTGGCACTGGCAATATGCATTCTGTTGTAGATTATATAGAGTCCCTTTTAGAAATTTGCAATTTTATTGAATTGCTGTCTTGTTCCACAGAAAATAGGCAGTATTATTTTGAACCTAACCAAATCTACAAAAATCTGTGGAAAAACTTCTGACTCACCTGCAAATGATTCTTTCTATTGGGGTGCGAATGAAATGTTGATTGTTTTTGTAACTCTTTTTTTTCACTTCAAATTTTCTGTTAATGATCTCACAGTAGCACTCTTTGCAGTATGGAGCCTCGAATCGATGAGGAGCTAGACATTGTGCGCCCTGGTCCGCTTGATTGTTCATTGTTGACACGACAACCATATCATCGATCAGAGGATATTTGGAATGGCGAGGTGAAATATCTAGTTCTAATAGCTGCTTTAATTTTTACGTTGTCTTTGACGTTTAGTTAGCAAGTTTTTTGAAAGTTGTATATCCAGTACTAAAAACCGTTATAATTGTTATCGATTTTGCAGGACATGGGTCCACTGACGTGCCGTGGTCGCACTAAGGAGATGGCAACTATTCAGATGCGAGATAATCGGGTGATTGACATCATCAAGTTGCTAAGGCTGGAAGGATTATTTAGGGCCCCTTCCAGAGAAATAGATAATTGCCTAATATCGGCCCTAGTTGAGCGATGGCGGCCGGAGACTCATACATTCCATCTTCCACATGGTGAGATGTCAATCACCCTACAAGATGTGGAGGTCATTTTCGGACTTCCTATAGAGGGTGAGGTCTTGGTTGGGCCGACTAGTGTGGCGGATGGGGATTGGAGTCCGGTGTGCACGGAGTTGCTTGGTTTTACTCCCGCGAATGACGGCAAAACTTTGGTGGGGCAAAGAATTCTCATTAGTCGCCTTGTTGAGGCCATTGCAACGCCACTGCCTCATGACGCAACGGAGATGCAAATACACCAGTATGCCCGATGTTATATTTTAGCGCTGCTAGGGGATAAGCTTTTCATGGACAAGTCAGGAGATAGGGTGCATCTCATGTTCTTGGCGTTCCTGCGGAACCTTCGTGATCCGCCACAGTATAGTTGGGGTAGTGGTTGCCTGGCCTGGTTGTACAGAGAGTTGTGTCGGGCAAGCCAGAAAGGGGCATCGCAGATTGGTGGGGCGTGCACCTTGGTCCAGTATTGGGCATGGGCAAGGTTGCCATTCTTATGCCCGAGGATAGAGCCCCCACCTGGATGTGATTATGGCCCATGGCCAAATGCTCCACTTGCATTTAAGTAAGTTTTTTCTTGATATCTACTGTTATGCAATGTACTCTTCTTAATAACTAAGTTGTATTATTTTATCTTATGTTATTTGCTCGTAACTGTAGGTGGGTGCAGATGCCAAGCCCAAAGAGTAGGCCATCCAACACGGCCTTGATCCACTATCGCGAGCAATTAGTTAGAATGCAGCCGGATCAGGTAATAAAAATCTAAAATTCTGTTTCGTTATGTTAATTTTCCTTAAGAATATGATTGCTTCATCCTTTAAGTATTGTGCCTTTTTTTTTTTTTGGTTTTTCCTGTTATCTATGTATTCTCCCTTGTTTCACATTTGAACATGTTATGATAATTGTTTTTTGTTTCTATTGTAGATTATGTGGCAGCCATATGAGGCAGACTTTGGCCACCTTCCTGACTTTTGCACTGCAGGGAGGGATACGTGGACGGCAAGGGTGCCACTTGTCTGTTTTTGCATAGTAGAGCATCACCACCCAGACTGTGTCCTTCGACAGTTTGGGTTGGCGCAGGAGCAACCCGACAATGTTGTGTACAATGATAGACTGCATAGAATTGACTTGCGTGGGAAGGTGGAAAAGAATTGGAGGGAGGAGCATGAACCGTATATCATTTCTTGGAATACGAGACGACAACAACTTTGCCATGCACCCCATAATCCTGGTGAGATGCCCCGCAATCATGCCTATTACGAGTGGTACCGTCCTGTCACTCGAAAGTATATCGACCGCAACAGCGCTAAGTTAGATATAATGGTAATGTGTTCTAATTAGATTTTATTGCCTGCTTTGTTTTACGAATGTAGAATCAATTGATTTCTTTTTTCCTGCACATTTGGTTTCATCTGACTGACATCCAATTAAACACTTTCTGTTACATATAGTATTCTAATACAACATATGCTTTTTGTTCTTAGTTGAGTATTTGAGTAGATTAATAAGTGCTATATTATCCATTTTGTAATTGATACATGTGTCAAATCCGTTTCAGATTGAAAGCCATTTAGCGTTGTTGGAGATGCTTCCTGCAGGCAGCCTAGCTCACAACCATGTCCGGCTCGTCCTAAATAATGTGGCTGGGCTTGGTGGTGGTCCTGCAGCAAATGGGCAGGCAAACAATGGGCATGAGACTGAATCAGCAGCTACTGCAACCCCAAGCACAAGCGCAACACCCGTAAGTACATCGAGCCATGGTCGGCGTGGTACTGCAAGCCAAAGCACAAGCGCAGCTAGGGGTCGTGGTCGGCCTGCCACAGCAAACCCAAGCACAAGTGCAGCGAGGGGCCGTGGTCGGCCTCCTACAGTAAGCCCAAGCACAACTGCAGCTATGGGCCGTGGTCGGCCAGTTACAGCAAGCCCAAGCACAAGTGCAACTAGGGGCCGTGGACGGTGTGCAACAACCCCTCGGGTTGTAAGTAGTCCTGAGATATCTGCTCCCATCCTGCACGCATCTCCCCAGCCTGAGGTCCTTCCACCCATCCTAGTTGCATCTCCTCAGTCTGAGGTCCCTCCACCCATGGTAGACGTATCTCCTCAAGCTGAGGTCCCTTCACTCACCCCACCTTTGCAGCCCAGTCCCTTGACCCCTCCTATGCACCTTGAGACACCCTTATACCCACCCACCAGCTCTAGTGCACTCACTTTGCCCATGGACCCACCCCGTACTGAACCCACGCCAATGATCCCTACTCCTGGCCTGTACATAGAGCATCATTACCCACCTACCTCATCCTCATCCGACCCTCTGGGACCTCCGGCTGGGATTGACACGCTACAGTCAGATATTGATGTACCAGACGAGCATCTCCCTCATCAGCCGTCACCCCCACGAGGTAGACCGCAACGTGCTAGAAGAGCACCCACTTGTGGGACAGGTGGACACAAAATAGGATACAAAGGCAGCTCTATGGTACGATAACCTTAATTACGATGTTTACGCCTATTTTGTAATATTCTATTTACTCTTATCATTACACCGAATATTGATTGTATGCACCTAATGTTTTTGCAGCATGCTGATGAGCCTAAGGCTGATGCCCCGCAGCCTCCTCCCTCGCCCAAATATTACACGAGGGTTAAAAAATGCAAAATTGGTGAACCTTGAAAAAGAGGTTTGTTAAAGATGCATGCAGCAAATTACTGTGTTATGGACGGTGCACGTGTGATATATGTCATAGTAAATTCTCAAATGTCATAGTTTTTGTATGTTGAATACTTGTTATGTTGGTACAAAGTTCATATTCCTTGCATTTTCGTGAATGTGCCAGATGGTGACGGCTAATATGGACGCTCTCTTAAAGTTGTAGTTGAAAGTCTAGTGGGTTCCAAAAGATCAAGTGAAACGTTTTGGATCTTTTAATTAAGTGTGTAGAAGAATGTGGTTTAAGCGATTTTATTCTATAGATTAAGTGGTAATGCATAGAATCGGGTCTATATATAATTAACATTTCACTTAAAAGATTATCAGTTCTTTGTTGAGTTTATTTTGGTGCTACATTATATATCTTCTAGGTGTATATATACCCCTAGGGTAGCAGAATTGATTGGGGATCATGTCTCATGAAGCGGAGGTCACTAGTTCAAACTTGAAATCTCCCCTTTTGCCTTCGCTTTGGGCCAAAGCTTACTTGCTACAAAAAAATTAAAAGTTCATATTGTTGATTTTATTTATTTATTTATTTTTTTTTTAGAAACAAACACACACACACACACAAGGGAGGAAAATGCAATGCAAGTGAATCATGTGAAAAAAGAGTGACTTCATTAAGATAATTTCTAATGTAGGCAATTGAATTATGTATGAACGATGTGATTTTCATAATATTTTTATGAAGATAGCCACTGATGTAGGAGATATTCTGGTTTTCAAGTTGCGTTGAAGCTCTTTTGTTATACAGTGTGATATTATGAGCTCTTCTAGCTGGTCAAAATTTTATATAAATTCTGAATGGCATGCATTTGGAAAAATAACTAGTGGATATATGTATTCATTTTTATTTTTATTTTATAAGTATGGATATATGTATTTTTTTTATCAAGCACAAACTCAATTTCAAGTCTCGAGCACTGGTAAAATAATGTAATTAATTACCTATGTCCGGTGTTCACATGTTTCTGTTGAGTACTTTCTCTTTGAGTTACTTCTACTCTCTTGATTGCTTTTTCTCCAGATGCATACATAGGCTCTCTTGTGTGTTTGTTTAGGTAACCAACAGGATCTACTACCAAACTTTTTAAATGAGCTTTCTTTGGTGGAACACTTACATATGTATCCTACTTCATTTTTTCAATTTCATTTGGATGCAACTTGTTACTCATCCATCCGCCACTGTAATCTATTTTCAATTATCTCCATGGTCATACTTATTTTCCTTAAAGCTTGATTCTTTTTTTAGTCTCTGGCAAATTGGTTAAGTTCTGATGCCTAACTATATCTGTATGTATCTTATCTATGTTTAGGTATGTAGATATGATTGCAAATCCTGAAGTAGCTGATATATTCCGGAATAGAGCAAAGGTAAGTCATCTTCCTTTCCCCTCTTCCCAAAAAGTAACAAAGGACCTTATGGAGCTCTCAAGTTTTCATTTTCTTTTCTAAATATAAGTTTTTTGTATAATTTAACGTAAAATTGCCAGCTGTGTGATATTTCTGTACATAGGTTTCATGCAGCTGTTTTATATCTCTTGATACCAGCAATAGAATATGACTTTTTCCCCCAACATTTAATGTTAAACATCTTTATAGCAATGTTAAACAACTTTTCGCATGGGTACTTGCTGGTCTTGTAACAATAAAATAGCTATGTTTTCTTCCAATGTAAGTTTTGAATTGGTTTTTACTAATTGGTTTGTTTTAGTTTTTGCGATGTGATGGAGTGGAATGATATTGATTGTATTGGTTGTTGGATTTTTCTGGCTTTTGTCTGATAGTGGTTTTTGCAAATTGGGTTTGTTTAGAATGGTTGAAAATTTTCTCTATTTTATTGTCACTTTAGTTAGTTCTGGTATTTATTTGGATAAGCTTTTGTTGATTCTGATGCTAATTTGTGTTCCTAGATTTAGTTATTGGTGTTAAGTAATGTGAAAAGGAGAGAAAGAGCTCTGTCAAATGTGTTTCTTGGGGGTTTTTTTTTTTTTTTTGAGCGGATAATGTGCTTAATTGACAGATTCTGGTCTGAGTTTATAATTTTAGTCCTCTGTAATTTGAAGAAGTATAGGTTTAAAGTCAGAAACTTGGAATCCTATTTTTGTGGGAATGTGGTTTTAATTTAATATTTATTTATGCCAATGAACTCTAGCTCAACTAGCATCTCCTCCCTACGTGCCAGGTAGAGGGTGAGATGGTGGGTTCTAGACCAATCGGTGCATGTGTAACTTATGAATAATAGGTAATAATAATTATTTCTTGGTTAATTAGTATGAGAAGCAACTTAGTTCTGGAACCTTTCCCGGGTTTCCAAGGGACCTTTGATCTTATGGCCATGCAACCAAGCATGAGCAAAAGGTATTTAGGAATTTAAAATACTAGCTTATTTGGATAATAACATTTTGTCAACCATACTTCCATGAACTGAGTTTTTGTGTTTGAGCAAGCAGTAGTTGAGAAATTTTCATTTCTGTATTTTTGTGGGGTTTAATTAGTACTAGCATGTTTAGAAAGTGATTGTTCAATGATGACATATATATATGTGAAAAATTGAGTTGTCTCATTGGAGTAATATTGATGCCTTTGTCTATTTATTACAGATATTGGGGACAGGAATGGATACTCAGGATACGTCACCTTCAGTTTTGCTTTTCTTTGACAAGCAAAGATTTATTTTCAATGCTGGAGAGGTAAGCCTGGGGTAACATTTTCCTTGTCAACTCAATATTTTATGTCTCTCTTTTGGTATTGGGAACTGAATTTTCTGTTTTAATATGAACTATAAATGGTTAATGCCTAATCCAAGATGAACATGTGGATTCTAAAATAGTGGTTTGTCATTGTCGAGTGTTTATTGAAACTGAATTTTTTATTTTTTAATCAAAATTTAGAAATGAAACTGAACTTAATTTGATGCTCATATCTAATTCAAGGCATAGTCCCCCCCCTCCCCCCAACCAAAAAAAAAAAACTTGTGTAAACCTATGGAATTTATTTATTTCTCTTAATTTATTATTCTCATTGCAGGGGTTGCAACGATTTTGCACAGAGCATAAGATTAAGTTATCAAAGGTATGAGATGTCTGGAAACTTCACTCTTTACTGTGTAAATCCGTATATAACGTTTTTTTTCCAACTTCTGTTAATAAAAATGAAAATCAGATATTTCCTGCATGTGGGAAGACATTAATATTTTGTATCTTTCTTCAGATAGATCTCATATTTCTCTCTCGTGTCTGCTCAGAGACTGCAGGTGGTCTTCCAGGTTTGTATCTTGATAGATCGGCAATGATATATCTGTGATCATTAACTGTATTTCAATTTCAGATTATAACCAAAGAAAATGTTTTAGTTTGTAGTATATAAACATCTGTAGTGTGTCTTAATGTCTGAATAGTAATTCAAGTGAGAGTTCTTCAGGCCACTGAATTGCTCAATTTAACTCCACAGGTTTACTATTGACTTTGGCTGGCATGGGAGACGAAGGAATGTCTGTGAGTATCAGATCAAAATATATATATATATATATATACACACACACATATATATATATATATATATTTATATTTATATATATATATTGTCTCTCCAGTTAATTTTGTAAAATGTTGATTTGCAATTCTATCTTATATTATTTCTAATAAGAGTTTCTGTTGTTTTGAAGGTCAATGTTTGGGGTCCATCAGATCTCAAGTATCTAGTTGATGCCATGAAGTCTTTCATCCCAAATGCTGCCATGGTTCACACTCGGAGCTTTGGGCCCATGTTAAGTTCTGATACTGCTTCTATGCCTGATTCAAGTCAGTTTCAAGAACCCATTGTTCTCATTTATGATGAGGTTGTCAAGATATCAGCCATTCTCCTACGACCAAGTTGCTTGGATGGGTCTCCACACTTGAATGAAGAACCTGTCATGCAGAATCCTTCAGAAAGGGGTCTAGATGAGAGAATGGATCCAAATGGAAAAACAGGGTCTATAATGAAGCCTGGTGATATGTCTGTGATATATGTCTGTGAATTGCCTGAGATTAAGGGGAAATTTGACCCAGCCAAAGCTATGTCTCTTGGTCTTAAACCTGGCCCAAAGTATCGTGAACTGCAACTCGGAAATTCAGTGAAGTCAGATCGCCAAAATATCATGGTGGGTTCCAGAAGGCATGCGTTAAAGATATGAGGCTCTTGCCTGTGCTTTATTGTAAAAGAAGCCACTGGGATTGATTTCAGTGAGTTGGGAAATGATCTTAAAACTGCCAAGGAAGTAACTTTGAAGGCCTTTGGAATTGACCTTGAGAACAAAGACAAATCTTCTATTGAAGCAAGTCCATCTGTTGGCCACCTTCTTAACGAGGTCAGTAAGCATCTATATATCAAGGAATCTAGATTTAGTGTTTTATTTTATAATAATAATAATAAAAACAAATATTATTATTATTATTATTATTTTTATGTTTTTCTTATGTGCAATTGCAATGTACATAGAGTATTTTCCTTAATTATTGTTACTGTTGGTGGACTTTTTTTTCCACCCTTCTAGTCTTTGTTTTCCTTTATTTCCAATTTCATTAAATCTGCAATTTTCTTTTAATTTGCGTATAATTTTTTTTCCCATTTAAGCACTGCTGTATGAAAAACAATAATGCTGAAAAAGAAGAATTTCTTTCTATGTGTACTTGCTTTTCTTTTTGTTATCCAGACTTCCTCTTTTATGCAGCCCTTCTCAGTATTTAGTCTTGCCTCCATAATTTTTCCAGGTATTTGAGATTGTTGTAGAACCGAAACTTCTGCAACCCACATTTGTTTTGGACTATCCTATTGAGATATCTCCTCTTGCAAAACCACATAGAAGGTAATTGAAGTTGCATGGTGAGATTGTTTGGTATGCAATGCCACGACTTTCAAGAACAATTTAAAAGATATGGTGCAATATTTCTGTTGCATGTATTTCATATGTAATTACCATGTCAATTCCATTTATGCATCAAATATGACTTTGATTTGGAATCAAGTTTATCTTGTGATTTAAACCTGAATGTCTCCACATCTACTGTACTTCTGGCATTCTAGAGCCTTCTTTTTGCATGAAACCATTCATTGAAGAATGAAGATCTTAATTCATTTCTTAAGATGCATGGACACAGACACTAACTCAATGGTGAGGTGGGGATATAAAAATTAATTAATATATATCTTTAGGCACATTTTATGTTTATTTTAAGTTTTCAAAATAAATGACAACTATAATTTAAAACATATTTAAACTGGAAGTTTAAAAAAAAAAAAGAAGAAATTTTAAAATCATTCATTGCAGATCTTCATTGCCTAAGATGCATGGAAACGGGCACTAACACACGTACCACGGTGGGGATACAACAATTAATTAATTAAGATATATCTTTAGGCATATTTTATTTTTTATTTTAATTTTTAAAATTAAATAAAAACTATGTAAATCTTTTAAAACACATCTAAGATTAGAGATTTAAAAAAAAAAAAAAATTTTTTTCTCCCGTCCTGACCCACTGAGGACATTCATGTAAGAGTGTCCTTGGTATGTCTGTGTTTGCTGTTTGACACTTGTTTGACATGGACACACCAAGGATTTTGGAGTGTCCGTGCTTGTTAGTATTGCACGTGGCCAGGCTGACTCATCTAGTTTTGTCTTGATGTATCATATACTGGGTTATACCTAGGTTTGCTTTATGCACATGGCCAACTAACAGATACCCTGTCCTTATACATATATAAACTTATGAGGATGTTATTTGCTTTCCTCCTTGTTTCCCACCAGTTTATTCTTGTTTTTCCTGTCCTAAGCAGACTAATCGTTACAACCAAACCATTATGTACTTATTTCTGATAAAACATGCAGAATTCTCTGTATGTGTGTGTGTTTTTTAATTAATAGTTCCTTTTACATGCATTGCCTTGCATCAATGAAGGAACATATTGCAGTGGAGAGATGATTGAAAGAATAACTTATTTGTTATTTTGGATGTTCTTCATAATCTAATCCTTAATCTTTCCACCTTCGGCATGCAGGGTTAACTGAGAGATTTGAGCTTTTTATCTGTGGTCGTGAGCTGGCCAATGCATTTTCTGAATTGACTGATCCTATGGATCAGGTGAGCTTATCGTACATTTTTGGATTTCCTGATTTTCCTTCTATCTTGCTAACTGTCAACTTCTTGCAACAAATTCACAACTGAGGAGCATCCGATTTTGAAATATTTACTCTGGATGAGTTATGAACTAAGTGTCTGTAGGTTATGGTTGGATTCAAATGTAATTCAGTTACATTCACTTCACGAATCCATTAGAGTCAATGAATAAAGTCAGTGATTTTGGCGTTCTTGTTTCTTTATCTGGCCTTCCTTTATTTCAATGCAATGATAATTGCCTTAACTTGAGCTTAGTAGGCAATTACAATTTATAGAAGTTTTAGGAATGCTTTTCATAATTAACGAAATGAGTGGGGTATTTTTGTCCCCGTATAACAAGTGGGGATGGGGGGGGATTCAAACCCAGGTTCTCCCTATGAGGGAAACTGGGCAATGCTACTGAGCCACAAGGATCCGCTTTTGGCAACAACATGAGTAGATTTGTATAAAACTCATTATGGTCATCATTTAAGCCATCCCCCCATTTCTCTTGGTGGCTGGTAGATACAGAATCAGAGAGTCTTGCTCCTTTTTATTTTCCCATGATTTCTAGTTTGATTTATTCCACATTTCTCTATGTATTTTTCCATGCACAGAAAGACAATTTATAATTTTTCAGAATACTGAGTCTAAAAAATGTGGTTGTGGTAGAATGGTTGATGTGGTTTTGGATTTGAAGAAAGTGGAGTAATGGTTTGGATAGCATCCACCAACCAGATTTTTCTTTGGTTGGACTTGGATAATTATTCTTCTAGCTAGAATTTAAAATGGGATTTGGGAGGTTGTATTGGGGTTTATGTCCTGAGCATAATTTAGTATTGACTGGTACTGGCGGCTCCAGAAATTTTGTTTAGGGGGTTCATTAAAAATTTCTAATAAAAAGATATCTTAAATATGTCAAGTTATCGACAAAAAATAATTATTATTATAATATGTGAAGTTTTACAATTTTATTCTACAAGTTTTTAAATTTTGAATGTTACATGATAGTTCATTACGAGTATCTATTGCCAATGTGGATAGTTATGAGCCTATGATCATTTTATTTTGTTAAGTTTGTCTAACATTTTTTTTATACAATTGTTGTTATCTATTTGACTTTGTTTTTATAAAAATATTTTAGACTAAATGACTAATCTCAACTCATTGGCTCCGTATTAATTATTAACACACAATCACACTCATTCACACATAAAATTATACACTATGTGTCTACTTAACCAATCAAATGCTTAAACAATCGCTAACTTTACAATTTTTTTCTTGAATTTTACTTACTTTATAACAAAAGTTATTATAATACGATAACAATATTACATGTAAAAAAACCATCTCTATTATAAAGTTATATTATATTTATATTGCACACACAGACAGCCACATACATCGTAATTTACACAAATAATATTATAACAAAAAGTAATGTACACAATCAATATTAGACACACTCACACAAATATAATATAAATTTATAAAAAAGAATTACACTTATAATTCACAAACACGTACTTTTTACTCTTAGAGCTGAAAATATTTGTAAAAATAATATGCAAGATTTAAGTCAGTGCGTGCAAAAAAATATTTTTAAGGATAAATTAAAGTATTAAACTAACAAAAAAAAAATTACATATATAAAATTATTTTTTTTGAAGTCAGGGGGTTCATTTGAACCCCCTGATTAAGCTATAGCGCCGCCCCTGGTACTGAAGTTGATGTTAAGTTCATATTTTTTTTATACTTGTTTGTGGCAGGTTTTTGTTGTTCTGTTAAAACCTGTAGATAGTGTGGTTTTGACTAGAAAGCAGAGACTGGTTGTCATTAATCTTGTCTTTTGGCAGAGAGGACGCTTGGAGCAAGTGAGGCAGCATAATGAGAAGAGAACAGCAGCTGCTATGGATACAAACTGTGGGGAAGGAAAAAGTAATAAAGATGAGGATGGCTTATATGAAGTGACACTTGATGATGACTTTCTGACGGCTTTGGAATATGGAATGCCTCCAGCTTCAGGAATGGTATGGTTGTCCTTTTGCTGTATATTAATTTTGCTTGGGTTTTTTTTGGAGGAATACTCAATAAATGATTACTTTAGCTACAAATTTGAATGGGTTGAGCTCTTACTATTTCATGCATCTAGAAAGTGCACCAATTTTATTAAAATGTTCATACTCTCTATTTATGGTGTTTGATTTTATTTTGTAGTGATTTTATTTTTCATTCAATTGCTATTGCTACGCATCTTCCTGAGCATTACTTAATTGAAATAATTTGTTTTCAGGGACTTGGAATTGACAGGCTAGTGATGCTCTTGACCAACTCTGCCAGTATCCGAGCTGTAATTGCGTTCCCAGTCCTTAAGATTCAGCAGTAGTGTTGCAACAAAAGGAGTAGTGGATGATAATTCTTTTGGATTGGTAATTATGTTGTAGTTTTTAAGAGGATTATAGCTGTCTCCAATGTCGATCTTTTGGTGGTTAGAGCCTATGCTGTTTTGTTCAATACATTGTGATCATTTTAGGAAAATTTTGGCTTGCATGTGGAGTGATGTAGCCTGGATGAAAAAAGCTTCAGTATTTGTTCTTAACGCAAACACATTACAGATTTTATTATTATTATTTAATTTTTTCGGTCCAGGGTGTTCATTATGCGGCTGGCTGTAAATTATGACTAGATTGAGACAATTGAGCTGTAATACAGTTTCAATGAAATGAATGAATGAATATGATAGTTTTGTTGCCTATTCTGGATTCTGGATTCATGCCTTGTCTTCCTTTGCTGGCTTACCATAAATCCTGCCTATACATCTTATTAGCAGAAATTATGTGGTCTTTGCTACTGTGGGAATTATGGTTTGAAAAGAAAAATATAAATTGGTTTCAAGGGGGAAAAAGTGAGAAAAAAAGAGGGTTGGGGGGGGGGGGGGGGAGTTGTTGTATCTCTCTTGAACTATAGCCTATATCAAGTATCTTTGAAAACTCAGATGAAAGAAATCAAAGGGAAAAGATACTACCTATTGCTAGTGACATAATTTGGGGGAGTACTTTTGGTGATGACTGCTTTTATCTTTGTTATGTGCCAGACTCTTATTGAAACCTTTTCCTTGATATATTAGATCCACTCAAGGAAGATGAATGTTCACCCAGATGTAAATTTTGAAGAATTGGCCTGCTCCACTGATGATTTCAATGGGGCACAACTAAAAGCTGTTTGTGTGGAAGCAGGCATGCTAGCCCTTCGCCGCGATGCGTCTGAGGTGTGCATTCTCCAGGATTTCTGCAACTTGTCGCAAATCTGACAAATTTTTTTAATTCGGGCCTTGCATGAGAACAAGTATTGATCACAGTGTTGGTTTTGTCAATTTCAGGTGAACCATGAGGACTTTAATGAAGGTATCATTCAGGTACATGCAAAGAAGAAATCAAGCTTGAATTATTATGCCTAGATTCTGTTCAATTTCACGGTTCAGATCATGCAAAGGCAGGACTTCTGAAATGGTATTATGTGCCCTAAATTTCAATGAAGTCAAGCTGAGTTTACGACTTGATCACAGAAGTAAAACCTCTGTATTGTGTAATCTTGCGAACTAAACCATAAATCATTAATTTAATCTTGCGTTTTAGTTTCTTTTGCTCTTTTCCTACATACGGATTGCAGATGTGAAGATTGTACAGTGTCTTCTGTTTTGACATTTAAGGCTATATAGTGGTTTTCATTTCTTTCAATGATCTAAATGTGTGGACTAGTCATGCAGTATGTATTGAAGAAGTTAGGTTACTTACATGTATTGGATCTTCAATCTAGATGAACATACTCATTTTCACGAGTCAGAAATTATTCATTAAAGAACAATATGAGAAGTTAAATGGTTTGTTATGTCGGCTGGTTGACTACAGGGAGAGGACTAGATGAATTTGTGTAGACTTTTTTTTTCTTGAGTAATAATAATTTTATTCAAGCATTAAAAAAAATAGTCTTCGAAGTATACACGAGTCACGACATATATAGCTGGGGATCAATACAATCAAGAAAAAAAAATTACAAGCATCCAGCAAATCATAAATCGAAGAGATAGAATGGCTTTCTACAAGTTGCAAATCAAATTTGATGCCAACCATTGGCAGGGTTTAAACCTAACCTACGACTAAAGATCGGGCTATTGGGGGTTTTTTTTATGTCAAAAGTATTGAAAGTTTGGAGCCAAGTAAAAAAAAAAAAAAAATTTCCCAGTAGAACTCAAGTTTATAAAACTCGAGTTCCACTGGGAAAAACAATGTAAAATAGGCCTATTGATTCTGATGGCAACGTGACCATCCTCAAAGGTAGCAGTGGCTCCCCCGAATCATTACCAGAGCCCGAGTCAATTCCAGTGTAAAATAGGCCTCACCTCATTATTTAGTAAACTTTACCAATATGTTGTTTGTACTTCTCATTTTGAACTATAGTTGTAGTCTATTTTTATGAAAAGAATACTTGAAAGTGGAATTGGAAAATCTTGTTATCATTGGTTGCCCAAAGTAAAAAAAAAAAAAAAAAATTCCCCAGTGGAACTCGAGTTTTATAAACTCGAGTTTCACTAAAGGAACTCGAGTTTTAAAAGCTCGAGTTCCACTGGGGAAATTTTTTTTTTTTTTTTTTTACGTGGGCAACTCCCCTATTCAGGCAGAAGGGGTTGCCATGTTTCCTCTGTTTTTCCCAGTGGAACTCGAGTTTATAAAACTCGAGTTCCACTGGGAAGAAATTTTTTTTTTTACGTGGGCAACTCCCCTGTTCAGGCAGAAGGGGTTGCCCTGTTTCCTCTCTTGTTTCTTTGGTGTCAATGTTGGGGGGATGGTAATAAGCTTGATATCCACTTTCTTAAGAAATTACAAAGAATCATGCAAACTAATTCCATTAAATGAAAATTAGTTTCTCAATTACATGTGCCTTTTATAACGCATCTATAATATGTAAAAACTGAAGCATAATATTTATTGTTCTTATACTTCTTTAAGCAACATCAGCGTAGCATTTCGGTTCAACATGGTCCAATTTGGTCCAGTTCAATCCACTTCAGTCCATTTAGGTATAATTCGGTCCAGAGCGGTCCATTTTAGTCCATTTAGGTCACTTCAGTTTGTTCCGTCAACTTTCGTTCATTTGGTTCAGCTCCATCCATTTTGATCCATTTAGGTCTACTTCTAATTATTTCAGTCTAATTCGGTCTAATCAGTCTATACAGTCCACTTTAGTCTATTCGGTCCATTTCTGTCCACTTTAGCCTATTTAGTCCACTTCGGATGACTTTGGTCCATTAAGTTCTCTTTAGTCCATTTCAGTCTACTTAGGTCTACTTTAATCCGTTTAGTCCATTTCAATCCATTTACGTGACTTCAATTTATTCACTCCATTTCGATCCATTTAGCTCTACTTTAGATCATTTTCATCTAATTCGGTCCACTTTCGCCTATTTATTCCACTTTGGTCGATTAGGTTCTCTTTAGTCTATTTTGATATACTTTGGTCCATTTCAATCCATTTAGGTGTACTTCAGTCTACTTTGGTCCATTTCACTCTAATTCAGTCCATTCGGTCTATCTCAATTCATTTAGTCCATTTCGGTCCATTTTGATCTATTTCAATCTATTTAGATCCATTTTAGTCTACTTCCATTCAGTCCATTTTGTGGATATTTTGGAAGTAGAAGTTTTTGTAGAAAGAGGAGCTGCTTCATTGTGTCACATTCTTAGTGTGATTTTGGTAGGTTCTTGATAAAATTACATTTTTATTATGTTATTAAAGTCTTGTATATTTTTTTCATGATAAATTTACTTATATATGTTTTCTCTTTAGGTCATTCAAGACGTATAGAATATAAATCATTTGTAAGAAGTACTAGAAACAAATCCCAACCAAGCATTACATTATTTATAAAATATGTTGCTTTATATAATAAATTGACTATAAAATGCATTATGTTTTCTTGAAAAAAAAACTTACAAAATTGTTGTTTGTACTTCTCATTTTGACCAATATGTTGTATTTACTTCTCATTGACTGATGTAACATGAATAATTTCGTTATTCATAAATTTTGCTTTATATTTACTATTTTTCTTGGATGATTGTTGTTTCTAAATAACATGCAAAAAAAAATTTTTTCCCAGTGGAACTCAAGTTTATAAAACTCGAGTTCCACTGGGAAAAACAGGGGAAACAGGGCAACCCCTTCTGCCTGAACAGGGGAGTTGCCCAAACGAAAAAAAAAAATTTTCCCCATAGAACTCGAGTTTATGAAACTCGAGTTTCACTAGAGGAACTCGAGTTCCTCTGGGAATAAATTTTTTTTTTTTTTTTGCGCAACTCCCCTGTTCAGGCAGAAGGGGTTGCCCTGTTTCTCCTGTTTTTCCCAGTGGAACTCAAGTTTTATAAACTCGAGTTCTATTGGGGAAAATTTTTTTTTTTTTGAATTGGGTAAATCCCCTGTTCAGGCAGAAGGGGGTTGCCCTGTTTCCTCTGTTTTTCCAGTGGAACTCGAGTTTTATAAACTCGAGTTCCACTGGGAATTTTTTTTTTTTTTTTTTTTTACTTGGGCAAATCCCCTGTTCAGACAGATTGGTTGCTCTTTTTTTTTCCTGCACATGCAGGCAAATCAGAAACTTAAATGTGTACATGCACCTGCTGAGAAACATAGATAAAGAAGCTAAGAATGTAATCTAACACTCATTGAGAGGCGGAGAAGTTGATAATGTAAATGCACAACCATTACATCAAAACGTGTTCTCGCACAAAGCTATAGAAACTGTTACGCTCTATTCATAAATATAGTTTTACAATGCAAATACATTGGCATCACAACAAAAAGCCATTCTCAATATATCAACATTCTAAACATGCGCAACCATCCTTAATTTGTAATTCTAACCGTACTACTCAAGTCACGATCTTCATAGAGGTACATTGGGTAAAGAATTATAAGTACATTCAACAAAAACCAAAAAGTTAAATGTGCCAATACAACGTAGTCACTTTTCCTAAGATCAGCAGTTCGCACAACAAAAACGGCGTCCATGGAAGCATGCTTGCAAAACGTAGACTAATTACGTTAATAGAGAAGTAGTAAAAACAGTAGTTAATGGTAGAATGAACAACAATTACATTTAACCAATGCATAATATTTTTCCATCTACCTACCTACTGTGGAACATTACTGCTTGTGGAAGCGCCACGGGACTGCGGACATTTTCTACGGTTATGCCCGGAAGCATGACACAATCCACATGTTTGCTTGGGTTGAGTCTCTATCAAATCTGCATCCTCCCTCCGCCATCCCGAGCCTCGATCCTTATTCCTCACTCCATCCATCTCATTCCTTATTCTTGACTTCACTGGTTGACCTTTGGCCCGCAACAATGCTGGATTAGGCAACCACTTTGGCCCCATGGGATCCCTCCACAATGATTGTGACTTGGGAATCACAAATGCATGCTGATAAGTGTTAAGGGCATTGTCCAAACCATAACATGGGTGAATATATGCAGTCGAATCAATATTCAAATAGTCACATACTCTAATTGCATGTGAACACGGGATCCCTATGTTTTGCCATTTCCCACAACTGCATGTTCTTTCCCGTATCCGAACTTCATAACTGTGGTTTCCCCCTCCTGCGCTACTCGTGAATGAAGTAACTATCTGATATATCATCTGTTCACTGTTAAATGGCTTGAGATAGTGTTTCTCAGATTTAAGCTTATTTCCTTCCCACTTGTCAAAGGCATATTGACTCCATTTCTTACCCTCTGACAGGCGATTGAGGTATTCTTTGTGCCGGTCGTGGAAATATTCAACAAGTTTGGACTAAGTAAACTCAACCAAAGCGGCAATAGGAAGGCCTCGTGCACCTTTAAGTACACCATTGAAGCACTCTGATATATTGGTTGTCATTGCCCCAAAACGTCTTCCACCATCATGTGATTGGGTCCACATATCCACAGACTCGCTCATTAGGTATGTGTATGGAAGATAATCTTGACTCTTTTCCTTCCCATCCTTCCCCGTCACCTTCTTCTTATTCCGAATGGCCTCCATTTCCACTTGCTTAATGGAATCCATTATGGTATCAAATTTAACTACCTGAGTAGCATATCCTGCTTTCAAGCAAGCTGACTTTAGAGTCGAGTTCTGAAAATGTGTGTTGAAGTTGCTAGCAACATGTCGAATGCAATATCTATGATATACCCGTGTTCTTCCATCATCCCCTCTAGGCCAGTTTGCAATGGCATTCTTGATACCGAGATGTCGGTCAGAAATTATGCAAATGCCTTTTTCGGGTATCACGTGGCCAATCGTATCTCTGAGGCATTGTAAAAACCACCTCCAACTGTGCCCTGACTCACAATCCACAACAACAAAGGCAAGAGGGAATACCTTGTTGTTAGCGTCGGTTGCCATTGCAACCAACAACTTTCCCTGATATTTACCATACAGATGGGTCCCATCAATACTGATAACTGGCTTGCAATATTTGAATCCATCAATGCTTAGACCGAAAGACCAAAACACATAATTCAATAATACGGTGTCATCTTCATCGGTGGGTGTCGTACGATAGAACACTTGGGTAGTCGGATCCATATCAATATATGCCATAAGCAACTTTTGCAACCTCTGGTAAGACTCTTCCCAATTCCCAAACAGCTTCCCAATCGCCTTTTGTTTCGCATCCCATACCTTGTAGTAAGAAGGCTTATGGCCCTCATATTTCGACTCTATCATAGATCTAAGATGCTTAAGTGGAGTAGTGTGATCCTCACTTAACTTCTTAAAGATGTCTGATGTCACACCCCGAACCCAAAAGGGTCCAAGGCATGAAAAAGACATCTCAAAGAACCTGTAGATTTTCCTTTTTGACAATCCAATCCACATAAATCATATCAAGAACCAACATTGAGAATTATCATAATAATTTCATTGAATAAACTCTCAAAATAAGTCAGAGCTCTAAGCAATAATTACAAGGACCATTGGCCACAAAAGAATAGAGGTCTGAATAATTAATTACATATCACGGCTTGTCCCATTAGTGGAAATAACATCACAACCACTTTAATATACAAAATAATAAGTCAAGCCTATTCTAAGATTTATACCATCTAATATACCCATTACAAAAGTTCAGCCTCCATCAGTAGTTAGTCTAACTACTATTAGCCATCCAAAAAGCTGTTTCAAAAGACTGTTGCCTACTCTGAAATGATTATAAAGTAATGGAATGAGACAGAGCCCAATAAGTAGCATATTTAATGGGGGTGGGGGAAATGCAAGTTTCATCTTCAATAATAATAGTATGACAAGAATTATTTAATAATGAAACACAAAGTTTCTCAAAGTAAAATATCTTGAAACTATACATTATAATCTGTGAGCATCAACAATGTAATTTCCAAAGTCATAATATCTAACATAAGATAAATTATCCCAAATCTACCATACTACCACATAAACTGGTCAGGGGATCCACCCATTCACAACTAGCATGATATTGTCCTCTCTGGTATGCAGACTCTTGGCCCCATGGACAGCAGCCTCACCCATACCCTCAAGGTTTTTCTCTCCCCCCATGGGCAGCAGGGAGAGCGCGTCAAATAGGACCTCTCTTGCATGTGGTCTCTTGGCCCCATGGACAGCAGCCTCACCCACACACAATCAAGGAACCTCTTCCCCCTATGGACAGCAGGGAAGAACGCGTCATCCAAAGTAAAAGGGCACTGACCTTGATTTGATTTCGTTGTCACAAATACTACGGAACCAAATCGGGTGATCACCGGGAAATCACACATAGCATGGTGTTAAAACAACATAAACTCACAGATTACATTATTTTGAAACACATAGTTCATATCCAAATAGTTTCAGAAAACCTTAAATAATCTAACTTCTACAAAGTTTGTAAGGTTTTCAACTCCATTCTTATCAACAAGATTTTCTATCAATCTTCCAAGTACTAAGACAAGATAAGCATCTTAAATATTCCAATACACCATAAAATCCAAAATTTTCTTATCAAGATTAAATAAAAGATGCTCATTTATCCATAACACAAATTCATGCATTTCCCCAAATGCAATACCAAATATGATGCTCTTTTCATATATAATAATATATAATAGGGTCACAACACAATACTTTTATGAAAACATATATCCATATATAATTTTCCAAAATGTATTTGACCCAAAAATAACATTTACAAAACATGGTTATTTTCCAAAATCCCATTAAAAGCTACTTACCTCTCAACCGCAAAATCCTAATTCTCCAAGCTCCAAGGAGATTAGCTAGAACCTAACAATATCAAGTAAACCTATCACAATAAGTACAAAACTTGAAATTGCATCTAACCACAATTTAGGAATTTGCCAAATAATCACTTAATTAGGCAAGCCTAGTATTTAACCCCGTCAATAATAATATATTTCACTTCCCTAGTTTCTCAACAAATTGATTCACAAGGTATAAACTCCAATTTATAGAGTTAACCCATTTAATACAATCTCCAACATTATGGCTAGCTTCCATAAATTTTGCATTACATTACCAAGAGACCCATGAAAGCAAAAATCAACATATCCTCCAAGACAAGAATTTAGAACTTCAACTAACTCCAAATAAACCCAATGGCAATGGAAAAATTTAAATTCACAAACCATCACATGTTATAACTTAAAACTCCCAAATTTTCCCACCATACATAAACCTTAATTAGCCATCAATAGCACAAAATATATATCCACTCATCAATTAATTCCACCAATACCAAACCCATACATAGAAACACATAAATGTCACTACCAATGCTCATAACTCACAAGAGTATCATTATTAAGGCTTAGATAAAAATATAACCTTAAGCAAAATGCAAAACCCACAAAAAGAAGAGAAATTTTTTACCTCAAATAAAATGATGAAGATGCTTTGAGGTTCCTAAGTATTTTTCCGGTGATCTTGCCGGAAAAATGATGGTGAAATAGTGTGGTTTGGAGTGGAGGCCGGTGGGTGAGTGTGGAGCTGTGTGTGCGTTTCAGTAAGGAGAAAAGAAAGAAATGAGAGAAAGAAAAGAAGGAGTCGGCCAAAAGAAGAGATAAGAGGGAGTGGGTGGTAGTGGGGTTAGGTGGGCTTGGCACGTGGGAACACAAAATTTTGGTTTTGACCCTTTTTTTTTTTTACACAGTTGACGGGATGTTACATCTGATGCAATAAAGTTACAATTCATCATTCTACCATCATTTCGCACCCCAGTCCGTATACATGTGTGAGGACCCTTGTACACGGTGACCATCCATAGTCGCTGGAGATTGGGCTTCATGACTGCGCAGACATACCACCTGCATGACTCATCCACGCATTTTGCACAAAGTTTTTTCGTCGTCGACCTACTGATCACATACTGTTTGTTTTCCTTGAGGGCACATATTGTTAATACACGCTGCACCTCCACCTTATTGGCAAAAGTCAAGCCTTCGTATAAATTCATCCCCTCTCTCCAAATAGACACAAATGGTATCTCCATATGTGAAGGATCAACCATATTTTCCCAAATATTTGCAGAAAATGACAAAGCAGGAGGTGCGTAGGCAGGGATTGTGTCCGTAATGTTTTGGACACTAAGAACATTGTCTGCATTAGGTTCATTACCGTCCAATGTCACATCATCATCAATGTCCCTCTCACAGTCCCTAAAGTCCCCTCTCTCAATCCTGTCTTCAATCTCATCTCCATCATCAAAATCTTCATCGTCAATGGCAGTACTCCCATCAACATAGTCGTCATCATCATCATCGTCATCCTCATACTCATCATCATTCTCATCCTCATACTCATCATCATTCTCATCCTCATCATCATCATTATCATCGGCATGAAAATTATCATGCTCTACATGTGTAAAATACTCATATTGAGCATCCGGAACTGTAACCGGTAAACTTGTTTGTGTTTGTTGAATTTCGTCGATACTAACTTCTGCACGCGGCTTTAACTGTATGTACAACTCAATGTTAGTTACTTCAGGTATTCTCTCCAACTTGTCAAACATGATCTTCACATGTTTGTCTGTTTCTATCGCCATGTACTTGTAATTAATTCGGTGCCTCAGGATTTCATTTGGCATACGATAAGTAATTTCTATGTTGTGCACATCAGGATTCTCACACAACTCTTCCATAACCATCATCTTCAATTCGTCAAGGGTCTTGAACCTACGATCAATTTGGGTATAATAGCTCTTTATACCCGGCCCTTCAAATGGCAATCCCTTGTTCGCATTGGCATTCTTCAGGGGACCACCGTGGTATAAGATTATATCAATTTCAGGCATTGTGAACCTGTTAAAGTCAAGTTACCATGTTAGTTAAATCACATAGTCGTAAACTGGGGGAAAAAAAGTAATGTGATCTTAAGGCAGAACATATTCAAGCCAGAATTTTCATAGGTAATTACTAGTTTTATAGACATTATGTAACTTGTGGTACCCATGGTTCTAAGTTTGGCTTCAGAACAAAATTTGAAACATATCTAGTGGAGCAACCCCAAAAAATAAAAGGTAAGGAAAATATATATATATATATATATATATATTTAAAGAATACATAGAACAAGAGGAGAGACTTTACAAAGATGATGTAGCATTAACAAAACATATTAAATTCACAAAACCAAAGTATTCCATATCCTTAAGGCTTAAATGTCATTACCAGATACCAAATTGTTTCCAAAATGACCAATTCTTATCCTTTTATTTTTATTTTTATAATGATCAATTCCTTATACAACCATGTATTGTATAGGTCAGTGCATTTTAAGAATTACTTTCAGGCATTTGATTATGATACCCATTCATTCACTACCCATTTCATACCCAACATAATGATGAACAAAGTCAAAAAAACGTGTAAGATCATGCTAAAAATAAAAGCCTAGAAATGATGAATAAAATTTTGTTAACAAAATGGGCAAATAAATACTCAACAAAATTAACACTGACAAAACAAAGTTCTAATTCACAATATTGGAAACTTAACTAAGTTATGTCAACTATCTACAAAATAAATAGTCAAACTCTTTAACCCACACCCATAGACAACTAATACCCAACTACAATGACAATCAAATTATGCAAACCCTTACCTGAGATATGAATTTGTTCAGAGGAAAGAGCAGTGAAAGAGGCAGTATGGTGAGTGAGAGTGAGAGGCAATGTGGTGTGAGAGTTATGGGTGAGTGAGAGTTAGTGAGGCTGAGAGACTTAGTGAGGATGCTCTGTTTTTGGGTGAGAAGGCTGTGTACTGAGCGTGTGTTATATTGTTAAGTGTTAAATTTTTTTCGGGCTCAGCGTGTAATTTTTTTTGTCCAGTGGAACTCGAGTCTATAAGACTCGAGTTCCTTGTAATTTTTTTTGCACAGTGGAACTCGAGTCTTATAGACTCGAGTTCCCTGAAATTTCAATGTAAATCTGATTTTAATATTTCCAGTAAAACTCGAGTCTTTGAGACTCGAGTTCTATAAGTCATATCTCGAGTCTTTAAGACTCGAGATCTAAGTGGACAAAATTATCTCCAGCTCACCAACTGGTCCGCGATGCGGTGAGTGGGATTAAAAACAGCATCTCGAGTTTCTAAAACTCGAGATGCTACTTTCCATTATACTTTCAGCGCATGCTTAACTAACTATATACAACTATTTTGCACAGGTATTTTGCACATTTCCTCCAACTTGTTGTGACTGCTACAATGTTACGTAATAAAATTTGTTTCAATATTGTGCCCATGTAAAATGATATTGCTTCAATAAACTTTTTTGTTAGACATGCTCCAATTGAAAATTAACACCTTAATATATATATATATATATATATAAATCAGTTCCATATTTTTTTTAAGGACTTTAGATTCGCAATGAATAAAAGTAGAGAGAAGTAACTGAAGTAAAGTAAGGTATATTTGAGTAATTTACTAATGAAGTTGTACATTTGAGGGGGCGTAAATGAGTTGAGTTGAGTATTAAAAGTTTAGGAGTGATTTATATAATTTTCTTTAGAACACGAGCAAGTTTGAGAACACCATCAAGCTAAAATACATATTCAAGTTTAATTCTTTTTTTTTTTGTCAAAGAAGATTGAGTTTACTCACAAACTATTGGATTAACTTATTCTTTTTCCATATAGTAAATACCAGAACTAAAATTTTGTACTGCCTTCACAATTCTGTAATAATAACTAATAATAATCACCATCGGCGAGTGTGGTGTAACGATAGGAAGTACTCAAAAAGACCGATCACTTCAAACCAAGCTTGACCCATACTTTCTAATATGAAAAAACCAGGGTAATGTGGTTGACTAGTAGCACACTTTGCTTTGCACTGGTGGTAACTATGAGCTTACCCAAAATCTTAAGTGGCAATATATTGTAGGGCATGGGGCAATGATTACACATGAAAGCCCTCTTTTTTTTGTTTAAAAAAAAATCATAAACATTATATTATATTATATTAAAGTCAAAGCACAATCAGTACTCAAATTTGTTTTTAATTGTTGTTTAATTTTGCTTTACATGTCCAATTTAAAATTTTTTTTATTTGGATGCCAAGTGAATTATTTATAATACTAAACGCGAAAGCAAAGATAACCACTTCACTCACCTAAGTAAAACTACTTTATTGTTGCTTCAATTAAGTGTTTGTGTAAGCATAGGTTACAACCTAGTTAAAGTTAAAATTACATTATTTGAGTTCATGAGATAGACTAATTTTTGTTTGTAAACTTATATAAATTAGATTTACCTAGTATATATATATATATATATATATATATATTTATTTATTTATTTACTACAAAATAAAATGTTGTATATTATCAATAAAATGTTTTAGAACACATTACAAAATAATGTGTTCATAATCATGAACATATTATTTTGTTTGAATTTGTTTTTCTTAATATACTTATGCATAATCATGAACACATTATTTCTTTGAACATTTTTTATTTATTTATAATAATTCAAAGCCCACAATGTTATTCTAACACTTCACTTTTAGCCAGTAAAATATTAAGGTGACTTTGTTCTATTGCGATTCAACCAAATAGAAAATGAAATCCACATATTTCCTTCATTGTGTCTAGGAGACAAAGAGTGTGTGTGTGTATATATATATATAATTTTATTTACATCAGATTTGCAAGTTGTGAGCAATGACCCACCCCATATGTATATCACATATCTTTCTCGCGACTATACTACATTGCTACTCTTCTATATCAAGCTATAGGAGAAATATATTTGAGTTTCTTCCTAAATTTGTGGTAAATAAATGAATATAAACAGCTGAGTTCAAATTGTTCATAAAGAGGACAAAGTAGTTGATTTACAACTATAGATATTAGAGATATATATACACCAACAAATGGGACAAAATGGGCTTCTGCCATTTTCAACCAAATTAATTAGCCTTATGCCCTCTTTCCCAAACTAAATAAGGAAATGCCCTTATTTTAAAACTCGATTTTCTGAAAATCGTGTTATAAAAAAAAAAAATCTGGAGCCCTATAGCGGCGTTTTTAAGAATCTATAGTGACGTTTTCAAGACCTATAGTGACGTTTTTTAACTCGACTTTCATTAAATCGAGTTATAGGCAATTTTTTTAATTTTTTTTTTACCTATAACTCGATTTCATATAAATCGAGTTACAAAACGCCACTATAAGTTTTGAAAACGTCATTATAGGTCCTTAAAAACGCCGCTATAGGACCTAACTCGATTTATCAAAAATCGAGTTTTAAAAGGGGGACATTTTCCTAATTAGTTTGGGAAGGAGGGCATAAGGCTAATTAATTTGGTTGAAAAGGGCAAAAGCCCATTTTGTCCCCAACAAATGAAACTTTTCACCCGTCGTTTGATAATTTATTCATAGATTTGCATGTTGGCGTACATAAAATTTCCATTAAAGCACTTTGAACAAAATTTGTTCCCTCTAGTTAATGCCTGTGAAGATCTAAGGAAACTAATTAAGATGATGTGTGGGAGATACTGCGTCTCCCACATCCTGCAGTCCTTATCCGATAAGACCTTTTTATTGAGGTAATATCCACATAATTTTTCTTGTTTAATAGATGAAGAGTCTTTTATACCTTACAAATAAAATGCTAAGCTACATTATGCATGATTGCTGATCAAAACGTTAATGCCCTTTGCACTTAGAAAGATCTGGTTGACCGTTGGCAACTTGAGGAAGAAAGGAAGTCTAATTAAAACTGTTAAAAGAGTAAGCACCAATTTTAAGCACAATATTTTTGCATTCCTTAGTACTTTCAAAACATTACAAAGCTTTTACATATTCCTCGTACAGCATTTACTTGGAGGGACAAGTCATGAAAATTGTTAAACAATGAAACAAACATTGTACTAAGATTTATTTTATGCAATCAGAATTTAAGGCCTATATTTATATTAACCATGCTATATAGGGACCCAATCACAATTTAGCCAGAAATCTCAATGGACTTGACGTCAGGCTTCTTCACCTCCACCTTAGGGACCGTCACGGTGAGAACACCATTTTCCATTGAAGCCTTAATCTGATCTATCTTTGCATTCTTAGGAAGCCTAAACCTCCTCAAGAATTTGCCGTTGCTACGCTCCACTCTATGCCATGTGTCTTTCTTCTCTTCCTTCTCCACTTTCCTCTCTCCGCTTATTTGCAGCACTCTGTCATCTTCAACTTCAACCTTCACCTCCTCTTTGTTGAGCCCCGGAAGATCAGCTTTGAACACATGGGCTTCTGGGGTCTTCTTCCAATCCACGCGAGTGTCAACCAAAGCAGAAGTTTCTTTTGCAAACTAAGATTCAGACGAGAATGGGAAATCCTTAAATGGGTCCCAAATCTCGAGCGAAAATGGATCCAAGATGTTGCTTTGGCGGCTACCAAAGAAGCTTGAAATCAGAGACATCTTAGTTACTAACTATTCTTAAGAGAAAACCTTAGAAACTGTTGTTTGTTGGGAAAGCTTACAATGACACTTGCGACTTTAGATTGGTTTGAAGAAAAAGAATGTTTTGTGTATTTATAGGTTCTTGGAGGATTCTTCAAGTATTTTCTCGCGAATTCTAGCAGTTGTTTGTCTCATCTGTTCTCGTTAACGAACTTTCTTGCTTTTCAATGAACTTTCCAGATTCTCTAGCATCTTTGCGAACCTTTTGTTGGACCTAGCGATTCTAGCCCAGTGAGTACTGGGCTATGCCACAATGCCCACAAATACCCGTACGTATTGGGCCTAATCCATTAGTCATCCAAAGTTTAGTGAATGCATTATTATTATTATTATTATTATTTTGAGAAATAACCCAACCAACAAAAAAAATAAAACATGGAAACTTATCAGACACTAATATTTAACTTTTTTTTTTTTTTTTTACAAGATAACAATTCTACTCTAATTTAATTTAAATGTATATATGTGTGGAATTTCCTCTTCGAAACTTGAACTCCGACTTTTACCTCCTATATCCTACAAACACTTATACTTGCGGAATGACCATTGCACCAAGGGTGTGCGATGATACAAGTTTAACTAATATAATTTCCTATAACGTGGAATACAAATAATCTGTACACAATGCAAATAATTTCCTATAACGTGAAATACAAATAATCTGTACCATTTTTTGTGTTTTATTTTATGTTCCACCAATTACAATTTGTCAGCTTTCTAAAAAAAAAAAAATTACAATTTGTCATGTATTTATTTTTTTCCATTTTAAACTTTGATTGTTTTATGAAGAAAGTTAAACAAATACATGGTAAGTTGTGATTGATTGAATATAAAGTAAAACACAAAAAATGGTAAAGATGATTTATATTCTATGGGTAATTCTACTGTACCCCCATTTTTTTTGGGAGTACGGTACCCACTAATAGGCAACTTGCTATACTAGGTTACTAAAAATTACATTTGATGGTACCATTCTCACATTGTGTAATACTAATATCACATGTGACTGTACTTTTATCACATTTGGTGGTTTCCATATTTTTTTTCACATTTGATGGTACCATCCTCATATTGTGTAGTACCAATATCACATGTGATTGTACTTTTGTCATATTCGATAGTTCTCTTATTTTTTGTCAAATTTGATAGTACCATCCCTATATTGTGTAGTACCAACATCACAAGTGACTATACTTTTGTCACATTTAGTGGTTTCCTTATTTATTATTATTTTTTTTTCACATTTGATGGTTCCATTTTCACATTGAGCAGTACCAACATCATATTTGATCGTACCTTTCTCACATTCGATGGTACTTTAATTTTTTCCTCACATTTAACAATTCCATTGTCACATTGAGTAGTACTAACATCACATGTGACTATACTTTTGTCACATTCGGTGGTTCCCTTATTTCTTTTTTCTCACATTTGATGGTTCTATTGTCACATTCGGCAGTACAAACATTTTATTTGATCATACTTTTCTCACATTCAGTGGTACTTTAATTTTTACTCACATTTGACAGTTCCATCATTACATTGAGATTTGGGCAACATCTTATATGACCGTACTTTTGTCACATTTGATTGTTCTCTTATTTATTTATTTATTTTTAACATTTGGTAGTTTCATTATCACATTAAGTAGTACCAACATCACATATGACAATACTTTTGTCACATTCAGTTGTACTCATATTTTTTTTTCTAACATTTGATGGTACCATCTTTAAATTGTGCAGTACCAAAATCACATGTGACTTTTGTCACATCTGGTGGTTCAAATTTTTTTTTCTCACAAATGATGGTTCTATTGTCACATTAGGCAGTACTAACATCGCATTTGACTGTATTTTTCTCATATTTAGTTGTACTTTAATTTTTTTCTCACATTTGACGGTGCCATCCTCATATTGTACAGTACGAACATCACATGTGACTGTACTTTTGTCACATTTGGTGGTCTCCTTCTCTCTTTCTCACATTCAATAGTTCCATTGTTACATTAGGTAATACCAACATCACATTTGACCACAGATTTCTCACATTCGATGATACTTTTGTCACATTTGATGGTTTTTTTTTTCTCACCAATTACCATACCCCTGGAACTTAAAAAATGACCGAAATACCCTTAGAATCTAAAAAAATGATAGAATCACCCTAAAAATTTTAAAATTTTTTTACCAAAATTACTATAAAGCCCAAAAAATGACTGAAATAACCACGAAACTTGAAAATGACCAAAATAACCTTAGAACAAAAAAATTGGACCAAATGACCCTAAAACTTAAAAAAAGACCAAAATTGCCATAAAACCAAAAAATTGGCCGAAATAACAATGTAGCCTAAAAAATGACCTAGATACCCCTAGGACAAAAAAAAGACCACATGACCTTGAAACTTAGAAATTGACTGAAATGAACTTGAAACTTAAAAAATGACTTTAATACACTTGAAACCTAAAAATTTACCAAAATAGCCTCGGAACCAAAAAAATGACCAAAATACTCCTAAAACCCTCTAATTTTACTGGAATACCCTTAGAACCTAAAAAAAATTATCAAATATCCTTAAAACCTAAAAAATGACCGAAATGATCTTAAAACCTAAAAAAATGACCAAAATACCCCCTAAAACCTTTATTTTCAAGACCAAATTGACAATAAAAATTTTATATAACCATTCTACTTGCTCCCCCCCCCCCCCTTCCCCCTCCCTAAAAGTCTCGAGGGAACTTATAAATTTTTCTTTTGTCATTATGTTGTTGTATTTTGTTGTATACTTATTGAAATTTAAAATATGATAAATTATCTAAAAAAATTAATAGGGACTAGCATGACTAACAATATGGTAAAAAAAATTATTAATGAGCAATTTAAGATGCTACGTGACCTCTCCAAGTAACTCTTTGGAATAGGTGGTTTAAGTTGTTGTTGTTCTTCAATTTTAGTAAAACTCATGATAGTGATCTCCTATGAGTTTCAAAATATCGAGAATGACTAACATAGCCTCATTAACATATAGAAATGACTAAAATTCCCTACAAAAATTTGAAAAGTACCTAAATATCCATGAAACCTCAAAATAACTTAAATATCTATAAAACATTAAAATTTGAAAAGTACTAGATTTTTACTAGTAATAAAATGACCCAAAAAAATAAAAAATGTTGTAATGGAAGTATAAACCTGAAATCAATGGAATACTAAAAAAAGCTTCCCTTTGGTATAGAACATAATCAACACGGTATTTTTTGAAGCTCTCAGCTCCTATTACTCCTTCAATCTCATCTCATCATCTAATTTCACCGTTCTCAAATCCCACTGATACAAAGTAATAAGGTTCCCAATACCTAAAAACAATTCAATTTTTTGGACAACAGCAAAAGGAAAAAAAAAAATTTCAATTACAGAGAGAGACTAACTAATTTTTGGCACTTCTAACTTTTGTGAAAGAGAGATCAAGCTACACGTTATGAATCACCAATTGACAACTATATGATGTATGCACCTAAAGAGAGCAACCCTTTAGCATTGTGATTCTCGTAACAAATAAAGAGGGCCTATTTTGTTTAAATAGCAATATGAGCTATCTAATACAGAGGATTTGACAGGTCCAACCTGTATTGTTTAAATAGCAATATAAGCTATCTAATACATTCCTTTAGTCATAGGTGCTTAGCTAAAAAGAGTAGGAACTAAATTAGCCAAGGTTACTCTTACAATACACTTCATAAAATTCTGTTAAACAAGATAGAGTGCAATGTTCAACATAGACTATTTATAGCTATAAACTTCAATGCGTAAGCTACGTAGAGCTTACTGTCAAATAAGCACACAGAGAAGTTCCATACGTCAAAAAGATTGTGTTTTTGAATGCAATAGGATATGCTACTAAAAAAGGCAAGCAACAACATTATAATACATCCCCCACACAAAAGGAATTTCAAAAATTAATACATCCCTCACATAAATGAAATTCAAAAACTAACAACTTACCCTAGTGCATTTCTCAATCTAACAAATTACCCTCAAGATTGCACAACATGCATAAAAAAATAGCTTAATGTCACTTCAAAGTTTGTAATAGACAATTTCACAAATGTCTCCTATGCATTCCCAAAATTAGTATTAAAATAAAATATATTTATGTATCTAATGTATATAGATCAATGCTAAGATTATATGCACTCCAAAGTTAAACTAAAATCAAGAATTGAGAGCTTCGCAACAAGTGCACAAAATTCTACAAAACAACGTTACTTTGCTTTTACAAATAATTTTTGTGAAAATTCAACAATACAAATTTAAATAAAAGGAATGTTCAAAGCTAATAATCAACATGTCCACTAGCAAGTTAAAAAATAATTAATAGTATAATTACATGAATGACTTAATGAAATAATCAAGCAGCCTCTGGGCATAAAACAAAGTCAAACGATAATTTTGTAAAAAAGAAAAAGAAAAATACAAAAACAAAAGAGAATCCCTTACTAGTTAAGAAAAAAAATTGTAAGAAAAACTTACTAGTTAAGAATTGCTCCTAATTTTCTTGTAAATTTTCTTTTTCATTCTTGGTTATCTTGCCTAATTAAAATTAAAACAAAAATCGTCCATCCAGTGCTTTAACCTCAGAGTACTAAATGAAAAGAAAAGAAAATTTAGTATGTATCTTTCAAGTTCTATAATTTATTTGTGTATCAACTCTCTAGACTAGGCACTAAACATAACTAATGGCATTAGAAATGTTCTCAACAACATTTGGCCGGGGATCTTGCTCTCTTTATTTCATATGAACAAATTTTCAAGAAATAAAATAAGCATCTATTGATATAAAGTTATGAATATGATACAACTCAATTTACCTAGTGAGACAGTCATAAATAAAACCTTGCCACTAAGTAAAAACTAGCATCAAAAGTAGCAATCCATTTTACCCTAGTTAGCCATTCGAAAATGCTATTGACTGATTCAATATGTCAATATAAAATTACAGGATGTTTAAAAAAATTTTGTTATTTTCATCTACAACTGTTTTTTTTTATTTTTTTTTGATGAATCAGAAAATTTTATTTGCACAAACACCAGAAACAACCTAAGATGCTATTCTCAAAACAAAACAAATAGCAAACAAAAGTACAAAAAACCCAATTCTACACTAGCCAAAATGCAACACAAAAGCTCTCAAACTTTAAAACTAGAAAACACTCAAAACAAAAATGCAACACAAAAGCTCTCAACACAAGAAGGTGCATGACACAAAAAGACTCAAAGATTCAGACCTTGTTAAAAAAAGGAAAGCAAGAGTTCAAGTTGACAAACTAAAGAGACTGGTTGGAGAAAAAAAAGTAAAGAGATTCAACAACTAGACTCACTGTACAAGTGGGGAAGACTCAAATAATCTGGCTATAGAGGTGAAGGCTCAAAAAGGAAAGTAGAAGAAATGAAAAGAGATTTGATAACTTGTCCTGTGACATAGAAAGGAAACAACTCAAGCAACTTAAATTAAGGTCAAATGGGCTCATCCTTGATCATTGGCATGGGGTTCTCTTGATGGTTAAGAATTCAATGAATATGTACTCCTTGATCTTCCAATATTAAACTCGAAATTTTAGTTAACTCTTCTTGTGATCTACTTGTGTCTCCAGCTTCAACTTTATTTAGAAAATAGTTTAGTATAAAATGTGTACTCGAAACTTAGGAAAATCATAACAGAAATTGCAAATCCAAAATTCATGCCCCATTTGTCACGTAAGCTTGTCATGTCTTGAAAACTTTCTGTTCAAAAAACTTTGATTGAGAAAATGGGACGTGGCATTTAGGAGCCTATAAGATGCATTGTGCTTGAAAATTGTGACAATTTTGAAAAAAAAAAAAAAAGTTAAAGCAGAAACACAAAAAATTTTACTTGAAAAAGCATGAAAAAAGAGAGGTAAACTAAAAAACTCTTTAGTTTTTTTTTTTTTTTTTTTTTTTTTTTTTTTTTTTTTTTTTAATTAAAAAAAAAAAAACAAGATGACTTATTCTAAAAAACAAAGGTCCTAGAGGAGAAGAATGATTTTTTTTTTGAAAGGGAAACATAATTGCTAAAATATGAAAGTGATTCTAGAAAATATTATTTTATTTTTGGGGGGGGCGAGGAACCACTTCTTTTTACCAACAAATAAACTAAAGAAAAGATTGGAATTTGGAATGAGAAAAACACTTTTTTTAAGACAAAATTGATTTTTTTAAAGAAAATATTGAAACTTTTTTTTTAAACAATTTTTTTTAACACTATACACAAGAATGCAACAAATGAAAGTGGAAGAAGAAGAGACGACTCAAGGTGTTGCCAAAAGATGATCCAAAAACTGCAAAGGCTCTTCTGAAATTCGTGACCCATCTGTCATCCTAGTGTGGAGCTCTTGATCCTTAAAACTTAGGACCATACTAGTCGGGGGGTTCCTGTTGGATGTGCCATAGTCTCTCATTGGCCTTAGGAGGCCTTAGAAAGAATAAATGGCTCTCAAATTCACAAAGGAAACCTTTAAATCCAGACATATTGGTACCGTCAAAAGATAGGACCACCTAAAAATGCATGTGCGCACTCAGGCTCAAAAGACAAACATCCATTCATCCACAGTCCAAATACAATTAAAGTTAAACTTCAAAAATCTCCAATGGAGTCGCCACTGTAAGTTCCCTGATCCGTACCCCCTTTAGATGACTTTTGATGCCTATTTTTGACAAAAGGGCCCAACAACAGAAGAAGCCAACAATAAGGAAGATGAAAGAGAACGAGGGGCAAAAAAGTTAAGAAATAAGGAAATAGGCCCATTGGGCTGATGGTAGGATTGATGGCTAGCAGGCCCATGAAAATAACAAGAGATAAAGAAGAAATAAATGGGCCAAGAAAGCCCAAGTAATGAAGTAGTAAGCCCATAGGAATAATAAGAGGTAAAGAAGAAGTAAACAGGCTGGGGAACCCCAGGGAATAAATTAGTAAAATTAATGGGCTAGCATGGCAGGTACGATGGCCAATAAGCCCAAGCGAGTAATAAGAGGTAAATATGTAGTAAAAGGGCCGCGGAAGCCCACGGAATTTAGCAATAAGCCCATGGGAGTAAAAAGAGGTAAAGAAGAAGTAAATGAGCCAAGGAAACTCAAGGAATAAAGTGGTAAAATGGGTTGTGTAGACACCCCATTTTACAACTTGCATTTACCCAACCGGAAGATCTTCAGATTTCTAATACAAAACGAATCTTGATGCTCTAACGATCATAATGGTATGTCATAGGTTTTGATCGGACTACATGATCAAAAGTTATCATATAAAAATTTTTCAATGATCATGGTTCACCTACACGATGGGTTTGATCACGTCATATTTTAAACACTTAATTTTGATTGGTTCTCACAAGAATTAATTTAAAATTAATTAAGTGTAATTTTTTATTGGATTTCATTTAAAAAAAAAAAAAGAAATAATAAAAAAATTTTTACAGCATCTTATCTGCTCTTTTAAAAATTTTTGGAGATATGATCCATGAAAAATTCAAAAAAAGAAAAAAGAAAAAAGAAAAATGCTCAAAAAACGTTACTAGTTTCAGCAGCAATTTGAAACACATTTTTGGCCTAGATAACGTTGAAATTTGGCTTTCTCTATTTCTGACAAAGTTGTAGATAATTGAATTTCCTTTCAAAAAACACTCATCTCGAATCAATTGGAATTTTGAACGGAAAGTTAGAGGCAAAATACGAAGCAGGTGCAGCATCATTTCAAAATTCAAATGGAAATCAACACCAAATCCGTTCCAACTCATTTAAACAGGTTATCTCCCCCCTTAGCTTCAGAAGAAAGCTAATAACTTAGCTTTAAAGCTAAGTCATCCCTTCCCCTATAAATAGAGAAGACCTCTTCCATTTTCTGGACCCCCGAATTCTCTCTAGAGAGCTAGTGAGAAAGCAGAAAAGAAAAGCTGTTGTGCAACCATTGTTCCTACTTTGGTTGTAGTTTAGTACTTTCTTGCTTTCTCCCTAGCCCTTTAAGTGATCACTTCCCCTTTTTAATTTATGTTCTATGCTGGTAAGTAGTTAGTTGTATTCTTAATTTTTTACACATGCTTGAATAAATGTTTAACATGTCATTATTGTTTCTTTTTATGATATGCTTGGATGAACATGCCTATATGTCTTATTATTATTCCTTTTACATGCTTAGATGAACGCTTCTAGGCTAATATACAATTTTTCTCATGAATGCTTAGATGAGCACTTCTAGGCTAAAACACAACTTTCTATTCAATACTTAGATGAACATGTCTAGGTAATTGTTTTACTTTTTTAATAATAAAAAAAATGCTTGAAAGAACATGTCTAAGTATTTTGATTTTCTTTAGATAAACATGTCTAGGGATTTTCCTTTACATATTTTCATAATTGCTTGGATGATCAAATATGCTCAAATGTTTTATTTTTATTTGTTTCTCTTTGCAATTATGTTGATGACAAATAACATGACAACTTCGATTTTTTTTCACATGCTTAGATGAACATGTCTAGGTTAGGAATTCTTCGTTTACATTGATTTCTTGGATGAACATGCCATTACCTTAATACTTTCTTTACATTATCTAACAAGTTTCACTTTTTATTTCTTTTTTATGTCTAATTCCCCTAACACATATTTGTTTACAATTCCTACAAATTAACATGATTGTATGACATATTGTTTGTATTTGTTTGACATGACATGACATTGACCACCTTAACCTAGGAGACCAGTTTTACCGGGCGAGATGGGTGCTTAATCCCTTCACATCTTGTAAATTAGCCTCCGAACCAAGCTCAAGGGTTCTAGACTATGCTTTTGCACATGTAATTTTACATTTTTTAGAATGTAACTAGGAAATAAAGCAATGAAATTTACTTTTCTTAGATTGTATCTAGGACAAAAAGCATTGTAAATTTTTGTTACAAAATTTGATGTAAATTGCAATATACATTAATGCAACAGAAGTATTTTTTATTAAAGGTTTTCTTATTTTCCCTTTTAAATTAAATAAGTGGCGACTCCATGTAAAACCCTCGATCTAAGGGGGAGTACATTTCACAGTGGCGACTCCACTGGGGATGTTGAAGGCTAGACTCTAGTTTAGGTTATGGTGGCCAACCATGTCATTTGTTTGTTTATTACTTTTAATAATATGTCATATTTGCTTGCCATAACATCATTTGCATAATTGGAATTGGATATGAATTGTGTTTGTTGCCCGGAAACCACGGTAATTGTAGCCATGGATCGCGGTCCTCTTGGATTCGTGTACCCAGTGGTGAACCTACCACCCCATCGCCTAAGACTCGCTTAATCTTTCTTGCGTTTCGTAAAGGACAAACTCTACCATTTGGACCAACGCGGCGTTCGTACGTCACAAGTTGGAAGGTACAATGTCCTAGCTTTTGGGGAACCTATTAGCTTACCTTTTACCTTCATGAAAGAAGCCATAGAACTAATCTTTAGGTCAATCCCATAAAATACATTGCATCCCATGAATGTGTTTGGCCGTTGTTTGATCCATGATGTGCCTTAGTCCAATGCTTAAGCCCATCATAATTGTTTAAGATTTCTTAGCAAAAATAAATAAAAATCTAACTTATGCATTTTGGTTGAGACCAAAGAATCTCAATCAGGGTTCAAGCCCACCAAGTTCAAAGCATATCTAAAAGCTCAAGATCATCAAGCTTAAAGACATCAAGATTAAAGCCACCAATCTTAAAGTGCAAGGCCCAAGCAAACATCAAAACCAAGGCTTCCAATTAAGAAATGGCCAACAACCAAGAAGATCGACACATGAATGATCATAGGGAATAACCGCCTCTCACCACTCAAGATTTACTCAACACTTTGGTAGCAGGTCAAGCCTAACTCCAAAAGGACATCCAAGCATTGATCCAACAGATAGGGAATAAGAACTCTCATGAATCCTCTAGGGCCCAAAATGATAATGGACCTAGAAATTCTAAAGAAAGCCATGGCTTGGTGTTGACTAAAAATGAGAAGAAGATGGTTGAACGAATGGACCAAATGGAAAAGCTCTTAATGAGATCTAGAAGGGTTGAAGAAGCTATGGATCTGCATTCACTTTCTCTCTTTCCTCAAGCAAGGGCCCCACCAAAGTTTAAGATGCCAACATTGGACAAGTTTGATGGCACGAGCTGCCCTAAAGCCCATCTGAAAATGTACATAAGAGCATTGCAACCCTTGGGAGCTGATGAAGAGTTACTAGCCCAAATGTTTCAAAATACACTCACCGGAGTTGCCCTACGTTGGTTCCTAAATTTGGAGGATTCTCGAATTCGGACTTGGGAAGATATGTGCCATGAATTTTACAAGTAATACAAGTACAATACTGAGGTGGACATCACCCGGCGAGACCTTGAGACAACCAAGCAAGATTCCAGTGAATCTTTTCGTGCATTCATCACAAGGTGGAGGACAAAAGTAGCTCAGATGACTGTTAGGCCCAATGAGGAAGAACAATTGAATATGATTGTGAAGAACCTCCTCCTGACCTTCAACAAGTATCTATTTGCTCGATACTTTCCCAACTTCAAGACCCTAATTGCTGCTGGAACCCAAATTGAAGATGCCATCAATAACGGTGGGATTATCCAAGATGTCATGGACCAACAAATCATCGCTGCACCAGCATCTACCAATCAATCCAACTCTACTTCATGAGTTGCCAAGCCATAATGGGTTTTTCATGAACTTTTTTTTATTACAAACTTTGTCTATTCCTTACTTGTTTCCATTTTTCTCTTATCTTAATTTCAATTCTTGTTTGATGCATTTTGTTATTCATGCTTTGATGCAAAAATAAAAACTCAAAAACTCAAAAAAATAAAAATTAAAGAAAACTTTGGACTAGGGGCATTGGGATCTTTAGTGACATTTCCAACTCCCTTCAAAGCCCAATTGAAAATGATTTTCCTGAGGCCTACAATTTCTATCAAAATGGACTTGTTCATGATAATCCTTAAAAAAATGCTTTTCTTCAAAAAAGAAAAAATAATAAAATAAAATCAAGGAAAATTTTCAAAAAAAAAAATCTTCCAACCAAGGGCATTGGCCTTCTAGTGGATTTTCAAAAATAATGTAAGGCTTAACCGTCTCATCAAAGCCCAGTCCACTTGGAAAGAGTGTGAGAGGTCAAAATTTTCAAATGTTATTTTCCTCAAGTACTACATGAGAATTCTTTTGGCAAAGCTTTTGCAAATCATAATGCTTAATGGGCCAACCAATCAATGTGCACCAAGAGAGAATTAATTTCATCTGATTCTTGTAAGGATTTTTGCTAAATCACTTAAAACATAAGAAGAGAAGGTCCTAAAAGGGCAATCAAAGAAAATCTAGCTATTAGAAAATCTCAACAAAAAGAGATTCCTCCGATCAGAAATTCTCAAACAATGTACACTCAATCCAAATCTTAGAGCATTTTTTGTGTCAAAATTTTGGAGCATTCATAATTTTTATTCCAAGAGGAAGTTACTAAAAGAGATTGAGTTACTGTGCCTATAAACAAGCCTTATTAGGGATAGGAGGCCATCTTTGGTTTAGCCACATTATTCCTTGACACCCATTACAAATATTATCCATTGCTAGCCCATTTGAGCTATTAAACAGTTAGACTTTTTTTCATGAACCCATAACAACCTAAACCTAGGGTGGGAACATTCGAGTGTGCATACTCAAATTTTAATGCTATGGAAGACAATCTCATAGCTTCAATGAAGACATCAAGGAAAGCAGAGCCCATCAAGATTAGAAGAAACAATGGAGATAACATTTGAGAATGCAAATGATAATACTCCATCAAGGTGAGAAGACAAGAGTTCATCAAGCTGAAAGCTAAGAGATTCCATTATACGGAAAGAGATGAGAGCTCGTCAAGTCAGAAAGCATGAAGCAACCAAAAAAAAAAAAAAAAAATCCCGCTAGATTGAAAATCTAAAAGGACAATCTAGGCAAAAATTAGGGATAATAAAAACCAACAACAACAACAACAACAATGGTAGATTGAAAACCTGAAAGGGCGGTCTACGCAAAAGGAAAGACAAAAAAAAAAAATCGAGTGTGAGAGAGCCTGCTAGATTGAAAACCCAAAAGGGCAGTCTAGGCAAAAATTAAGGCACAAAAAAATTATTTTGAACTATGGATGACCAGATCTTTCTTTTAAAAGAGCTACGTAGGCAGCTTTTTCAAGCGCGGTCATAAGAAAAAAAAATCATTCATTCATTTGCTATCAAAGAAAGAGGAATAAAAAAGAACAAAAGAAGTCCAATTGATCGAAAATCAAAGAGGTGGCCTAGTCACAATTGCCAAAAGAAGAGAAAAAGAAAAAGCGACCTTGTCATAGGTTTCAAAAGAAGAGAAAAAAGAAGAACAAAGATGGTCGAAAACTGAAAAGGTGGCCTAGTCACAAGTTCCAAAAGAAGAGGAAAGATTTGTCAAGATGAAATTCTAGAGGTTTGAAAAACAAGCGTGAAAGCATATTCATACAACAAGTCAATGAAGAGAAAGGCAGAAAAATTCAATCACAACAATAACCTCAGCACAAATTCAAATCAAACAAGAAAATTTGAAAGCTCAAAAAAGAGTTGCCTAAGAAGAATACAAGGCAAACAAGCATGATATAACACTTATACTAATGATCCATGATGACCAATGAGCAGATGACAAAAATGATGAGAATTTCAGCACAATGTCGAGAAAGGGAGAAATAACAAAATCCTTCTAATGCCTAACTTTTCAGTATTGCACACTTGAGGGGAATATCTACAGGGTATTTTGAGCCTTTTTATACCATTTCTTTTATAACCTGAACCTAGCCTACATTACAACCCATGCATAAAGACCCCCTTGAAGTTCTGCTAGTCATAGGCACACCCTTAACTCTGGCAATATTTTCTCTTGGATTAAAAAGGAAAAATGCTTGAGGTTATCAAGCCCCATTGGCAAGTAATCTCCATGACACAGTTTCTTAAATTCCCAAATGACTTGAAAGAATTCTCCAATTGAAATCACTCCCTTTTGTTTGTTTCCAACAAATGTGACTCCCAAATTAGGGGCACTCCTCTTTGCTTCTATCCCACAAAAAAAAAAAAAAAAAAAAAAAGTGTCTCCTGAACTTGAAGCACTCTCAAAAAAAAAAAAAAAAAAAAAAATACATGACTCTCAAACATCTCTACATTTCATTTCTTTGATTGTCCTTGAAGACCTAATCCAACAATGTTTAAAAAGAAGAAGCACATTTGATTACATGCATTCAATGACTTTGATCCTTTTTAGTCAAAAAGATTGACTTGACTCTTAAACAGTATGATATGCTAAAATAGCTGTTGAAAGGATTATCTCATGATCATTTGGGAAAGAAAAAAAAATTTTCTCAAAAGGCACCACTATGCACCAAATGGTTTTTCAAGAAGAAAATCAATTTCTTTCAAAAACAAAATTTTTCATGGGCAAGTACATCTTGAAAATGCCATGCAAGGTTTGGATGGAAGCCATGATCATCTTTTGGGTGGACTAGATGTCTTCCATACAGACTTGAACTATGTCTGACTTTATCCTCTTAAAGGAAGGTGTGTAGGCAACCTATTAAAGACTTGGTAAACAATAGGCACCAAATCAAGACAATGACCCAAAATTGTTTGCAAATAGCTTTAAACTAGGGGCATTGGCCCATTTGCTTTTTTATCTGCATTAAGCATACCTAAATAATGAACATTGGCCCATCAGTTTTCATATGCCAGCTTTTCATCTATTTTTCTATGCAAGCATGTTTATACTAGGGGCATTGGTTCAAATTAACTGGTTTCTAACAAGTTTGAGAAGGAAAACTTTCATCTTTGTAGGAATTAAGCAAAAATCTTTTATTCATTTCAGCATTCAATACAGCTTCAAGTCCAGATCACCAAATCAGCTAAGAAGTCTCACATCTCACATGGATCAACTAAGAAGTCTCCTGTCCCTTTGGGGACATCTGATAAAATTGGAACTAAGAAGTCCCCCACATCACACAAGGCTCGACTAAGGAGTCTTTTGCATTCATTGAAGTTGACTAGTACTGTCCAACATCTCAGGCTCTAGGGTTTGACAAAGTTTTTTTTTCTTGAAAGTCACAAAAAAGTGTTCAAAAAAAAATCCAATAAGATTTTCAAAAAATTCATAACTTTTTTCAAGGAAATCTGAAAGTTTTTCAAAATTCTTACAAATTTTCAACAAAACCCATCAAGGTTTTCATACTTTATTTTCAAAAAAAATAAATTTCTCAAAACCCGACAAGGTTTGTGAACAAAATCTTCAAAAAACCCAACAAGGTTTGTCAACAATTTTTCAAAATAAGGTTTTCATGACTTTCTCAAAAAATCAAACAAGATCTTCAGAAAGTTTTAGCATCTATCTCAAAAAACCAGAAAAGATTTTCTAATAAAGTTCTCAAAACCCGACAAGGTTTGTGAACAAAATTTCAAAAAACCCAACAAGGTTTGTCAACAATTTTTCAAAACAAGGTTTTCATGACTTTCTCGAAAAATTAACAAGATTTTCAGAAAGTTTTAGCATCTTTTTCAAAAGTCGAGGAAAATCCTACAAGATCTTCAAACATCTATCAGAAAAAGAATGATTGACAATGTTACATAGTTTTCACAAAAACCCAACAAGGTTTTTATCAAATTTCCAAAAGACATGACAAGATCATTCCAAGAATACCCAACATGTTTTCACAAATACCAATTTTGAGAAGAATATCAAAATTTTCAAGAGAAAATTCAACAAGATTTTCAACAAGTTTCAAGTTCAAAAATTTTCAAAAACAGACAAGTTCTTAGAAAATTTGCTAAGATCTTCATAAAAAAACCCAACAAAGTTTTTATCAAATTTCCAAAAGACATGACAAGATCATTCCAAGAATGCCCAACATGTTTTCACAAATACCAATTTTGATAAGAATACCAAAATTTTCAAGAGAAAATTCAACAAGATTTTCAACAACTTTCACGTTCAAAAATTTTCAAAAAACAAACAAGTTCTTAGAAAATTTGTCAAGATCTTCATAAGAAAACCCAACATGGTTTTTATCAAATTTCCAAGAATGCTCAACATGTTTTCACAAATACAAATTGTGGTAAGAATATCAAAATTTTCAAGAGAAAATTCAACAAGATTTTCAACAAGTTTCAGGTTCAAAAATTTTCAAAAAAAAAAAAAAAAAAATATATATATATATATATATATATATATATATAAGTTTTTAGAAAATTTGCCAAAATCTTTACAAGAAAACCCAACAGAGTTTTCAAATAAAAAGGCCCGACAAGGTTTTTTTTTTTAAAATAATAACAAGTCTTTTTCTGAGAAAATTGCCAACACATTTTGGATCAAAAAAATTTTGGAAACCAACAAGTTTCCAAAAACTTTTAAAAAAAATTTCATCACACATCGGTTAAATTTCAAGTTGCAAAATTTGGTGTCTTTCTTTTACATTGACATTCGCTTTTCAAACTCTGTCAATGAGGGGCATTCTGTAGACACCCCATTTTACAACTTGCATTTAATCAACTGGTAGATCTTCAGATTTGTGATACAAAACGAATCTTGATGCTCTAACGATCATAATGGTATGTCATAGGTTTTGATCGGACTACCTGATCAAAAGTTATCATATAAACAATTTTTAATGATCATGGTTCACCTACACGATGGGTCTGATCACGTCCTATTTTAAACACTTAATTTTGATTGGTTCTCACAAGAATTAATTTAAAATTAAGTGTAATTTTTTATTGGATTCCATTTAAAAAAAAAAAAGAAATAATAAAAAAATTTTTACAGCATCTTATCTGCTCTTTTAAAAATTTTTGGAGATATGATCCATGAAAAATTCAAAAAAAGAAAAAAGAAAAAAGAAAAATGCTCAAAAAACGTTACTAGTTTCAGCAGCAATTTGAAACACATTTTTGGCCTAGATAACGTTGAAATTTGGCTTTCTCTATTTCTGACAAAGTTGTAGATAATTGAATCTCCTTTCAAAAAACACTCATCTAGAATCAATTGGAATTTTGAGCGGAAAGTTAGAGCCAAAATACGAAGCAGGTGCAGCATCATTTCAAAATTCAAATGGAGATCAACACCAAATCCGTTCCAGTTCATTTAAACAGGTTATCTCCCCTCTTAGCTTCAAAAGAAAGCTAATAACTTAGCTTTAAAGCTAAGTCATCCCTTCCCCTATAAATAGAGAAGACCTCTTCCATTTTCTGAACCCCCGAATTCCCTCTAGAGAGCTAGTGAGAAAGCAGAAAAGAAAAACTGTTGTGCAACCATTGTTCCTACTTTGGTTGTAGTTTAGTACTTCCTTACTTTCTCCCTAGCCCTTTAAGTGATCACTTCCCCTTTTTAATTTATGTTCTATGCTGGTAAGTAGTTAGTTATATTCTTAATTTTTTACACATGATTGAATAAGTGTTTAACATGTCATTATTGTTTCTTTTTATGATATGCTTGGATGAACATGCCTATATGTCTTATTATTATTCCTTTTACATGCTTAGATGAACACTTCTAAGCTAATATACAATTTTTCTCATGAATGCTTTGATGAGCACTTCTAGGCTAAAACACAACTCTCTCTTCAATACTTAGATGAACATGTCTAGGTAATTGTTTTACTTTTTTAATAATAAAAAAAATGCTTGAAAGAACATGTCTAAGTATTTTGATTTTCTTTAGATAAACATATCTAGGGATTTTCCTTTACATCTTTTCATAATTGCTTGGATGATCAAATATGCTCAAATGTTTTATTTTTATTTGTTTCTCTTTGCAATTATGTTGATGACAAATAACATGACAATTTCGATTTTTCTTCACGTGCTTAGATGAACATGTCTAGGTTAGGAATTCTTTATTTACATTGATTTCTTGGATGAACACACCATTACCTTAATGCTTTCTTTACTTTATCTAACAAGTTTCACTTTTTATTTCTTTTTTATGTCTAATTCCCCTAACACATATTTGTTTACAATTCCTACAAATTAACATGATTGTATGACATATTGTTTGTATTTGTTTGACATGACATGACATTGACCACCTTAACCTAGGAGACCGGTTTTACCGGGCGAGATGGGTGCTGAATCCCTTCCCATCTCGTAAATTAGCCTCTGAACCAAGCTCAAGGGTTCTAGACTATGCTTTTGCACATGTAATTTTACATTTTTTAGAATGTAACTAGGAAATAAAGTAATGTAACTTACTTTTCTTATATTGTATCTAGGACAAAAAGCATTGTAAATTTTTGTTACAAAATTTGATGTAAATTGCAATATACATTAATGCAACAGAAGTATTTTTTATTAAAGGTTTTCTTATTTTCCCTTTTAAATTAAATAAGTGACGACTCCATGTAAAACCCTCGATCTTGGGGGGAGTACATTTCACAGGTTGACACGGCAGGAATGTTGGCCAACAAGCCCAAAATAGGTAAAGACGTGGTAAGTTGGCCAAGGAAGCCCTAAGCAAGGGATTAATGAAGAAATAGGTTGATATACGGCAGGAATATGAGCTCGCAAGCCCATAGGGTAATAAGAAGTAAAAAGAAAGACAAAGCTGTGGCAGACACGAAGAAGCAATATGACAGGATTAATGGCCAAAAGGCCCATGGCCATAAAGAAGAAAGCATGGGCTCAGCAGGCTATGAAAATGAAGGCTTTCGCCTAAGTAATACCCAGTCCAAAAAGGGATGAAAGGAAGACAATTTAGCCCAAAAGCCTACGCATCCTTCACACCACAAAGGATAAACATCAACTACTACGTACAGCAAAACCATACAACGCAAGGGCAGCAGAAATGGTGTGAAGGCCAGAAAAAACAAATTCAGATGCAATGAAGCATGCACAGAGGGCCAGGGCACCACCACTTGTACCCAGCCAATACATGGGAGGTGGGCCACGGGTCAAGGTATTTAGATGGTGTGATTTGGCAGTGGAGAAAGAGAGGGGTCTATTTTGGGGTTCCCGCTCAAGCTTTTTTAGGGGTAAATGTCCTGCTGGGATGGAATTTCACCCAAAAGAGGTAAGTATGGGCTGAGACCACTTGATGCATGCCATAGAGGCTGGTGATGAGGTAGCTTAATCTTTATCCATAAGGGTAAAACAAGAGCAAAGAGAGGTAAGAAACAAGATAAGTAATTTTGTCTAGAAATGGAAAGTGGTGCGACCAACACTCTCTGAGCAGAGGTAGTGGCTAGAAAGCCAGTAGGGTTAGGCCTGTCCACGGGTTGGTCCGGGTCGGGTTTGTGCCCAACTTGAAATCAACCCGATTACTTTGGGTCTACCATTCTTGGACCCACTGCCGACTGGTGAAAGGGATCGGTTTGGACGGTCGGACCTCGCCGGAGACCGATTGGTTCTCGGTCGGGGTTGAAATTTGCAAAACTACACTGGATTCTACTGAAATCCACCAGATCTTGCTGAAATCCACCGAATCTGTACCAAATCAGGCCGCAAATGCTGAGATCTGGCCAGATTTCGATAAGAACTCGTCGGATCTCAAAGAGATCAGGCCGGACTCGACGAGATCTCGTCAGATCTTGACGAGATTTGGCCAAATCTCAACGAGATCTCATAAATATTAAGCCATTTCTCGACTGATCGGACTAAAACCACCGGCGAAACGCTCCCATCGACGAAAAATGTTGACTTTTTCCGGTGATAATACGGTCGTGTCGGTTTTTTCGGTTTTTCGTGATCAGACCCATCAACCGACCCGCCGGCCTCGGGTTCTAGGGGCGATGACCCGCTGCCGACCCGTCACCAGTGTCGGGTCGGCTGGTTCTCGGATCGGATCGGATCGGCCGATTGGCTAGGTGGGTCGGTTGGCGGGTTGGTTTGGACACCCCTAAGTAGGATAGTGGGCAGTCTTGGAGGGAATCCCATAAGGAGCCAAAAACGGTTGAGGGACAAAAGGGGTAAATCACACAATGGTAGACGATATAAAAGGGGTAGCCATGAATAGTAAGGGAGGAGGGAGGCGAGAGGTAGAAAAGAAAGAATAGAGGAAAAAGGAATACAGTAAGAGATAAAACAAAAGAAAGAAAGATTAGGAAGAAAACAAGAGAAAAAGTAAACAATAGGAATAGAGGCATGCATTAATAGACCACATTTTCTCTCCCTCTTGACAGACCCACTCTTTAAAGATTGAGAATTGAAGCTCAAACAATTTAGGCCCTTTCTCTAGAGTGTGTAACTTCTATGGCAGGAGCCTTTCTTGAGGTTACCTACATTAGAGATCGATTCCTTTCTTGGGTTTGCTTCTGCTAAAAAGTTTAGCCTATCATCTAGCAGACAAGGTTTTTTATTATTAGTCGTGTTATTAGATGACTTACCCACTGCTTGGTTGGAAGTTATTGAGTTATTTACTCTTTTCTGCTGAAGAGTTATTTCTACTTGTTGTATGACCCTGCCGTATCTCTATTAACTTTCTTCACGACGTTAGTTTTATTTACTACGCTTATTATCATAGTTATCTTATTGTATTTTATTCCTACTGCAACACTAGTAACAATTATTTCTACTGTGACCACATTGTATGTTCAACCTATAGTACCCATGTCATGACGCGTCTACATTGGGTAGGCCTAACTTGTGAACAAGCTGGCCTGAAGCGTAGTCCCAGGAAGGCCAATCCTAACTCTCTTACCCAAACTAACGGGCCAAAGTGCAGCAGAAGGGGTTGAGGCCTAACAATGCAAAAAGGCCTCTACAATGACTTATTGGCATGTCGGTTCCTTCTCACTAAGGCAGTGTGCATGGTACTTAACCTCCCTAAAAGTAGTTTTAGACTCAAAGTTGGAATGATCCTGGGATGACACGAAGACTCTTAAAAAGAGGCGAATGAGTCACCACTTGGTTATAGGTCTAGGAACCATAAAATGACTCCATGAAAGTCTACCTACCAAACTAGGTTCGGGGTTAAGGTTTAGGATGGGAAGAGGTTAGGCACCTCAAGCCTGCCCAACTATAGCTAGCCTTCATATATCGTTACTTGATAGTGGTTGAATGAGGTCTACCTAATGAACCTATGTGAAGGCGCGTGCATCTAAGCCCTAGAATTCGTTTATGGGTCATGTGAACAAATAAAATAGAAAGTAAGAGATAGATCATGTGAAAGACAATCAATCATGTGAAGGTCAAAGGGATGTATAAGCACATGCACAACTGAACATGTGAATATGGAAGCATGTGAGCAGCCAAATATATGAAGATATGTGTGCAAGCATGTGAACATACAATAATGTGAAAATATATGAGTGTGTAAGCATGCGAACATGGAAGCGTGTGAACATGTGAATATGCAAGCATGTGAGAACCCAAGCATTAGAACATCTAAGAACTAAGACATGCAAAATATGTGAACATATGAGCATACAAGCATGTTGAACATGTGAGCATGTAAGCATATGAGTATGTGAACATGTAAGAATTTAAACATAAGATAATACAAGAATGTGAGAATATGAGCACACAAGCATATGAGCATTTATGCGCCTAGGTACACATACCTCTTACTGCCTAGTCATTTTAACATTCAAGTACAATCATCAAAGCATTTTAGCGCACGAACGTTAACTGCATGATCATTTAAGCATCCAATCATATAGACATATCATTATCCAAGTGTGTGCACAAATGTGCGTATATCGAACATGTGAATATAAATGCATGTAAGCATGGGAGCATGCGATAATGAAAGCATATGAGCATGGAAGCTTGGGATCATCAAAGCATGTGAGCATGGGGGCACCTGATCATTAAAGCATGTGAGCATGGGAACGTATGATCATCAAGGTATGTGAGAATGGGAGCATGTAATCATTAAAGCATGTGAGCGTGTGAGCATTCAAACATGTGAGCATCCAAGCATGTAAGCATCCAAGTGTATGTGAGAATGGGAGTATATGATCATTGAAGCATGTAGAAACGTAAGAAACCAAGCATGTAGGAACATGCAAGCATGAGAGCATAAGGGCATGTAAACATGTGATTATCAAAGTGTCCAAACATATGAGCATGAGGGTGTACAGACATGTGGGCATGTGATCGTCAAAAGCATGTAGACATGGGAACATATGATCATCAAGGCATACAGACATGGGAGCATATGATCATCGAAGCACGCAAAAATAAGAGCATGTGAACATTAGCACATGTGATCATTAAACATGTGTGAGCATTTAAACATGTGTGAGCATTCAAACATATGTGAGCATTCAAACAGGTGAGCACCTAAGCATGTAAGCATCCAAGTGTATGTGAGAATGGGAGTATATGATCATTGAAGCATGTAAAAATGTGAGAAACCAAGCATGTAGGAACATGCAAGCATAAGAGCATTTGGGCATGTAAGCATGTGATCATCAAAGCGTCCAAACATATGAGCATGTGGGCATGTGATTGTCAACGCATGTAGACATGGGAACATATGATCATCAAAGCATATAGTCGTGGGAGCATACGATCATTGAAGCACGTGAAAATAAGAGCATGTGAACATTCGCACATGTGATCATCAAAGCAAATAGACATGTGAGCATGTGATCGTTAAAGTAAGTAGACATATGACCATTTGATCAACAAACCAAGTTAACATACAAGCACATGAGCAATTAAGCTTTTAAGTACACACACATCTTACCATTTAATCACCTTAGCATTTATGCACGATCATCAAAGCATGTGAGTGCACGAGCATCCAACTGTATGAGCACATCAGCCTCCAACATCATAGATATATCGTTATCCAGGTGTGTGCACATGTGGATACAAACAAAGGGTTGATACTTAATGAGAATCAATGAATAAGCCCTATGAAGAAGTGACACTTAATTAAACATGTGAGCAATTAAGCATATGAGTATACAAGCATGTGAGCATGAGAGCATATAAGCATATGAGCATACAAGCACCCAAGTACACATAACTCTTACTCCCCTATCATCTTAGCATTCAAGTACAATCATTAAAGCTAAAAGCACACAAATTTCCAATTGCATGATCTCTTAAGCCTCTAAGCATATAGACATATCATCATACAAATGTGTGCACATGTGTGTGGATATTAAACATGTGAATATCAATGCATGTGAGCATGGGAGCATGCGATCCTTAAAGCATATAAGGATGATAGCATGGTATCATCAAAGCATGTGAGCATGGGATCATGTTCATCAAGGCATAAGAGCAAGGGATCATGTAATCATTAAAGCATGTGAGTGTGTGAACATTCAAACATGTTGGCACCCAAGCATGTAAGCAATCAAGCATTTAAGCTTCTAAGCATGTGACTATGGGATCAAACGATCATTGAAGCATGTAAGAACATGTGAGGATAAGAGCATACCTACACGTGAGAATGTGATCATCAAAGCATTCAAACAAATGAGCATAAGGGAATACAAACATGTGGGCATGTGATCATCAAAGCATGTAGACATGGGAGCATATGATCATCAAGACATGTAAACATGGAAGCATTCAATCATTGAAGCATGTGAACATTGGAGAATGTGATCATTAAAGCATATGAATATAGTAGTCTGTGATCATCAAAGCAAGTAGACGTGAGCATGTGATCAACAAAGCAAGTAGACATCTGAGCATGTGATCAACAAAGCATGTGAACATACAAGCACATGAGCATATAAGCATTGAAGTACACATACATCTTACCATCTAATCACCTTAGCATTTAAAGATAATCATCAAAGCATGTGAGTGCATGAGCATTCAACAACATAAGCACATTAGCCTCCAAGTATATAGATATATCGTTATCCAAATGTGTGCACATGTGGACACAAATATAGAGTTGATGCTTAATAAGAATGAACGAATTTGTATTATGAAGGAGTGACACTTAATTGAACATGTGAGCATTTAAGCATGAGAGTATACAAACATGTGAACATGAGAGCATAAAACCATGTGAGCATACAAGTATATGAGCATTTCAGCACCCAAGTACACATACCTCTTACAGCCCAATCACCTCAGCATACAATTACAATCGTCAAAGCAATTGAGCGCATAAACTTCCAATTGCATAATCACTTGAGCCTTCTAACATATAGACATATCATCATCCAAGTGTGTGCATATGTGTATGGATATCAAACAAGTGAATATTAATGAATGTGAGCAAGGCAAAATGTGATCATCAAAGGATATGAGCATGGGAGCATGGGATAATTAAAGCATGTAAGCATTGGAGCAGGTGATCATCAAAGCGTGAGAGCATGGGAGCATGCAATCGTCAGGGAAAGTGTGTATGGGAGCATATGATCATCAAAGCATGTGAACATGTGAGCATTCAAACATGTGAGAATCCAAGCATATGAGTAATCAAGCGAGCATCCAAGCATGTGAGCATGGAAAAACATGTGAGAAACCAAGCAAGTAAGAACATGTAAGCATGAGAACATACTTGTATATGAGCATGTGATCATCAAAGTGTCCAAACATATCAGGATGGGGGCATACAGGCTTGTAACCATAAAATCATCAAAGCATGTAGACATGGGAGCATATGATCATCAAGGCATATAGGCACGAGAGCATATGTTCATCAAGGCATATAGGCATGGAAGCATACAATCATTGAAGCATGTGAACATAGGAGCATGTGATCATTAAAGCAAGTACACATGTGAGCAAGTGATCATCAAAGTAAGTACAACAAAGCATGTGAATATACAAGCATATGGGAATTTCAGCATCGAAGGACATATACATCTTACCGTCTAATCACTTTGGAGTTTAAGAACAAGCATCCAACTGCATACATTCATCAAAGCATATGAGAATGATGGCATCAGAGCATGTGATCATCAAAGCGTGTGAGCATTCAAACATGTGAGAATCCAAGCATGTGAGTAATCAAGGATGTGAGCATCCAAATATATGAACATGGGAGCATACGATCATCGAAGCAAGTAGACAAGTGAGGAACCAAGCATGTAAGAACATGTGAGAATAAGAGCACACCGGCATGTGAGCATGTGATCATTAAAGCGTCCATACCATCAAAGCAAGTAGAAATGGGAACATACAATCATTGAAGCATGTGAACATAGGAACAAGTGATCATCAAAACAAGTAGACATTTGATCATGTGATTAACAAAGCTTGTGAACATACAAGTACATGAGCATTTACCTAAGCACACATACATCTTACCATCCAATCACCTTAGCATTTAAGCATGATCATTAAAGCTTATGAGTGCATCAACCTTAAAATATATAGATATATCGTCATTCGAGTGTGTGCACGTGGATATAGACATAGAATTAATGAATAAGTTTTATAAAGGAGTGACTCTTAATTAAGCATGTGAACATTTAAGCATGGCAGTATACAAGAGTGTAAGCATAAGAGCATGGGAGCGTGGGCTCATCAAAGCATATGAGCACGGGAGCATGGGATTATCAAAGCATGTGAGCATGGGAACATGTGATTGTTAAAGCAAGTGAGCATGGGAGCATGGGGTAATTAAGGCATGTTAGCATCGGAGAATGTGATGAACAAAGCATGTAAGCGTGCGAGCATTTAAACATGTGAGCAACCAAGCATATCAGCAATCAACTATGTAAGCATCCAAACATATGATAATGGGAGCATACAATCTTCAAAGCAAGTTGACATGTGAGAAACCAAGCATGTAAGAACGTAAGAACAGACGGGCATATGAGCATGTAATCATCAATGCGTCCAAACATATAAGCATAAGGGCATATAGGCATATGGGCTTGTGATTGTGAAAGCATGTAGACATGAAAGTATACGATCATGAAGGCACGTAGACATGGGAGCATACGATCATCGAAACATGTGAATATATGAGCATATGATCATCAAAGTATGTGAACATAGGAGCATGTGACCATTAAAGCAAGTAGACATGTGAGCATGAGATCATCAAAGCAAGTACACATGTGAGAACGTGATTAACAAAGCATATGAACATACAAGCACATGAGCATTTAAGCATCTAAGTACACATACATCTCATTGTACTGAGGTAAACATTTAACTATACATGCTTTATTGGAATCATTAAACACATCTTTAACTTAGGATTCATCATCTTATAGTCACCTGGAAGTCTTAGAAATTATATTGATATATTCAAGGGAAAATAGGCTATTATGGAAGTATCCATATCAACGTACATTAGTTTATTGATTTTGAAAGTGATCCTAATATATATGTGAAGTAGTATCACCATTCTTTATAAGTTAAGCCTATATAGACATCCATAGATGGTGTTCAATGGTATATATACAGGTATAGTAGATTGTAGTATTAGGGATTAAACTACAATTATATAAAATATGGTAAAGACATGATGTATATTAGAAAGCTATGTTCGATTTAATATTGCAAAATCTTCACAATGGCTAAGGAAAAGTTTTATAAGTGGACTTTTTGGTTATTTGAAATCTGACCTTATTGAGTTATTTGATCCTTAATTAGGTTCGAGTTGACATCGTTCAGAACAATTGAATCGAAGCTTGGTTTAGCAAATAGAGGTAAGTAGATTTTAGAACATGACATCTTTCAAGGCGTGTGTGTATATTTGCAGAAGTGAAGTTTCAAAAACTTATACCATTGTCAATGCTTTACAAACATGCTTGAATTTTATAATTTCTTCTATGTTATTTTGAAATTGTATATGTTAAGAATGACTCAAAACTATATTTTTGAGAAAGTACTCATTATATGATATATAATTGTTATTGACAATATTGTAATAAAGTAAGAATGTTTTCAAGTGGTTAGCAAGATAGTTTGTAACCTTTGCTAACACAGGGTTAAGTGTTAACCTTCAACTGATGTAGTGTTATTGTAGTGTGGTGCAATATTATCGTTTGCTCTTCGGAGCCAGTGTTATTGTTTGCTCTTTGGAGCCAGTGTTACCTCTTTGAGGTTAGTGTTATTATTTCCCATGGGAATCAACCACCAAGTGTTTAGTAGTTTATGTCTTTGTCTAGTTAATGTTTAATGTTTTTCATATCAAACTAATGTTTTATTGTTATTGACTATTATAAGTGGAAAAGTAGTTTATTACTATAATATATTGTTTTTACCTATTTAGTGTATTTTGGCTAACTAAAGTGGTTACTATTTTATTTACTGATTACAATGTTATAGTTAAATATTTTCTTTATGGTAGTTTTATAAAATATATTGTATTACTGTTAAATCTATTTGTAAATATTTTGTAAAGATGATATTTTGTAAATGATACTATTGTTTTGTTTTGAAAGACAATCTTACGTTATGTAGTCTTTTATTGAGCTTCTAGCTCACCCCTACCCCTCCTCCCCCCCCCCCCCCCCCCCTTTTTCTCTACCCTTTCATATTAGAGCAGTGAAATATTTTTTTTGGTGGTAGATCATTGGAGCCATAGATTAAAGACTTCTTCTGGAGCTATGTTAGTTGATGGACTATTTTATTATGTTTTCTTAGGATAGTGAGTTTAGTATTCATGAAATTATTTGGGACTGTATTTGGAGACATTATTGTTAAAGTTTTAGTTTGATGGATTTTATAAGAAAGACTTGATGGTTTGAAATTTATTTGTGGATATTTAATTACACTCTGTTCTATTATAACAAATGTTGATTATTTATAAGACAGGTCGTACATTTAAATCCTTGGTATGGGTTTGGGGTGTTACAATGGGAGTATGTGATCATCAAGGCATGTGAGCATTAGAGAATGTGATATCAAAGCACGTGAGCATATGAGAATTTAAACAAGTGAGCATCCAAGCATTTCAACAATCAACTGTAAGTATCCAAGCATGTCAGCATGGGAGCATACACAATCATCAAAGCAAGTGAACATGCGAGCAACCAAGCTTGTAAGAGCATGAGAGCATATAATCATCAAAGCATCCAAACATATGAACATAAGGCAATACAGGCATGTGGGCATGTGATCACTAGAGCAAGTAGACATGTGAGCATGTTATCATCAAGGCAAGTATACATGTGAGCATGTTATCAACAAAGTACACATACATCTTACCATCCAAATCACCATAGCATTTAAGCACAATCATGAAAGCATGTGAGTGCACAGGCATCTGATTCAATGAGCACATCAACCTACAAGTATATAGATATACTGTCATTCAAGTGTTTGCACAAGTTGATACAATCCAAGTGTTGATGCTTAATGAGAATTAATGAATAACTCTTATGAAAGAGTTACACTTAATTGAACATGTGAGCATTTAAGCATAAGAGTATACAAGCATTTGATCATGAGAGCATACAAAAACTACACATACCTCTAATCTCTCAGTCACCAGAGCATTCAAACATAATCATCAAAGCATTTGACTGCACGAATGTCCAACCACATGATCACTTAAGCCTTTAAGCCTAGAGACATATTATCATCCAAGTGTGTGCATATGTGTGTGGATATCAAACATGTGAATATCAATTTATGTGAGCATGCGATCATCAAAGCATTTGAACATATGAGCATGTAATCATAAAAGTGTTCAAGCATACGAGAATCAAGGCATATAGGCAAGTGGGCATGTGATTGTCAAATCATGTAGACATGGAAGCATATGATCATAAAATCATATGAACATAGAAGCATGTGATCATCAAAGCATGTGAACATAGGAGCATGTGATCATCAAAGCAATTGGAAATGTGAGTATGTTATCTTCAAAGCAAGTACACATGTGGGCTAGTTATCAACAAAACATGTGAACATACAAGCATGTGATCATGAGAGCATACATGCATGTGAACATTCAAGCATGTGATCATGAGAACATAACAAAATATGATCATGAAAGCATACGAGCATATAAGCATTTAAGAACCTAAGTACACATACCTCTAATCTCCCAATCACCTCAGCTTTAAGCATAATCGCCAAAGTATTTGATTGCACATACATCTAACTACATGATCACTTAAGCCTCCAAGGCAATAGACATATCATCATCCAAGTTTGTGCACATATGTGTGGATATCAAACATGTGAATATCAATGCATGTCAGTAGGCGATTATCAAACCATTTGAACATATGATCATGTAATCGTAAAAGTGTCTAAGCATATGAGTATTAAGGCATACAGGTAAGTGGGCATGTGATCCTCAAAGTATGTAGCCATGGCAGCATACAATCATCAAAGCACCTAAACATAGGAGCATGTGATCATCAAAGCAAGTACACAAGTGAGCATGTTATCAACAAAGCTTGTGAACATACAAGAACATGAGCATGTAAGCTTTTAAGTACACATTAGAGGTGGCAAAGTAAGTCTAAACCCATTTGCCCACCTAAACCCACCCACTCTAATTAAATCCAAACCCACCCAATTATTAGTTGGGTTAAATAAGCATCAACCCAATTAGACCCAATGATTATTGGGTTTTAACTAAAAACCCATTGAGGCCTATTTACCCAAAAACAATATACCAAATTCAACCCAAACCTTCCCAAAAAAAAAAAAGCCCTTAGATGTTTCAGTGTTTCAAGGTTTTTATTTTCCTTCATTTTCTCTACCTCCAAACACTTCTCTCTCTCTCTCTCTTGCTCTTTCTCTTTCTCTCTCTAGCTCTCATTTAGAACTCATGAAATCCATTGGAGTACTCATGCTCATCCCGATGAACTCGTACTTAAAGCAAGAGCTCCAGAGGTGCTACAACCTCTTCAAGCTCTAGACCGCCTCGCAGAAGCAGCAGTTCATCAAGAAGCACGCCAATTCGATTTGCCCCGTCGTTAGAAACACTTCTGCCGTCGCTGATGCCGAGCTGATCAAGGCATTACCGAGGCTTGAGATCATGTTGAGCCTCAGCGTCGGAGTGGACAAGATTGACCTTACGAAGTGCAAGGAGAAAGGGATTAGGGTCACGTACACCCTTGATGTGTTGACCGAAGACATCACTGACCTCGCCATTGGGCTCATGTTGGCTGTGCTGAGGAGGTTGTGTGAGAGCGATTGGTATGTGAGGAATGGGAAGTGGAAGAAGGGAGACTATAAGTTCACCACTCAGGTTTCTCTTCTTTGCTTTCATTTTTGCTCTCTTTTTGAGTTTGTTAATTTTTGATCTCTCTCCAAACACTCCAAATCCACCTCCAAATCCAACGTAGAGAACACTCCACCCTCCGATCCCAACATCCCCGCCATTCAATCTTTAGAGAGAGAGAGAGAGAGAGAGAGAGAGAGAGGGGGGGGGGGGGGGAAGCATCAGAGATTGGAATTTTCTCGAGAAAGTTAGAGAGGGAAAACGAATGAAATGAAAGTTTCTCAGAAATCAAACAGAGAAAGAGAAAGAGAGAGAGCATAAGTGAGAGTTTTTAGGTCAGAATTGAAGTGTGGCAATGGAGGAGAAAGAAAAAGAAATTTTACCTCTAAGAAAAGTATTTTCTTTTTCCCGGGAAAGTAGAGTGAAGACTAGAGAGAGTGGAAAAGGGAATCCAAGAAAGTGTTGAGGTTTTCACTTTAATGGCATTTTGGTAATTTTGATAATTTGTGAGTTGGGGTTTACCCATAATAATTGGGTTGGGTTGGATTTGGGTTAGAAACAATTAGTTAAATGAGTTTTATGGGTAAATGGTTTTATATACCCAACCTAATTATGCCCACCCCAAACCCACCCATTTATGCCCACCCCAAACCCATCCATTTGACACCCCTAGTACACATACATCTTACCGTCTAATCACCATAGCATTTAAGCACGATCATGAAAGCATGTGTGTGCGCAGGCATCCAACTCCATAAGCACATCAGCCTACAAGTATATAATTATATTGCCATCCAAGTGTGTGCACATGTGGATACAATTCAAAGGTAGATGCTTAATGAGAATTCATGAATAACTCTTATGAAAGAGTTACACTTAATTGAACATGTGAGCATTTAAGCATGAGAGCATACAAGCATGTGACTGCGAAAGCATACAAGCATTTGATCATGAGAGCATACAAGCATTTGATCATGAGAGCATACAAGAACCCAACTACACATACCTCTAAACTCAAACCTCAGCATTCAAGCACAATCATCACAGCATTTTACTGCACAAACATCCACCTACATAATCCCTTTAGCCTCCAAGCCTGTAGACATATCATAATCCAAGTGTGTGCAAATGTGTGTGGCTATCAAACCTGTGAATATCAATGCATGTTAGCATGCGATCATCAATGCAATTGAACATAGGAGCATGTAATCACAAAAGTGTCAAAGCATATGAGCATCAAGGCATGTAGGCAAGTGGGCATGTGATCATCAAAGCATGTAGATATGGGAGCATACGATTATTGAAGCATGTGAACATAGAAGCATGTGATCATTAAAGCAAGTAGACACATGAGCACGTGATCGTCAAAGCAAATACAAGTGAGCATGTGATCAACAAAGCATGTGAACATAAAAGTACGTGAGCATTTAAGCGTCCAAGTACACATACATCTTTCCGTCCAGTAACCTTAGGATTTAAGCATGATCATCAAAGCATCTGAGTGCACGAGCATCCAACCAATAGAGCATATCAACATCTAAGCATATAGTTATATTGTCATTCAAGTGCATGCATATGTGGTTCCAAACAACGGGTTGATGCATAATGTGAATTAAAAAATAAATCTTATGAAGGAGTAGTGACACTTAATATAAATATGAGCATTTAAGTATGAGAGTATACAAACATTTGAGCACGAAAGCATACAAGCATGTGATCATGAGATCATACAAGCATATGGGTATTTAAGAACTCAAGTACACATACCTCTAATCTCCCAATCACCCCAACATTCAAGCAAAATCGTCAAAGCATTTGAGTGCATGAACGTCGAAATACACGATCACTTAAGCCTCCAAGCTTGTAAACATTTCATCATCCAAGTGTGTGCACATTTGTGTGGATATCAAACATGTGAATATTAATGCTTGTGAGCATGCGATCATTAAAGCATTTGAACATAGAACCAGGTAATCATTAAAGCGTCCAAGCATTTAAGCATGAAGGCATATAGGCAAGTGACATGTAATCATCAAAGCCGGTAGACATGGGAGTATATGCTCATCGAAACATGTGAACAGAGAAGCAAGTGAACATCAAAGCATGCGAACTTTGGAGCATGTGATCATTAAAGCAAGTAGACATGTAAGCATCTTATTATCAAAGTAATGACAAATGTGAGCAGGTTATCAATAAAGCATGAAAGCATACAAGCATGTGATCATGAGAGCATACAAACCTAAGAGCATTTAAGAACCCAAGTACACATAACTTTAATCTCTTAATCACCTCAGCATTTAAGCAAAATCATCAAAATAATTGAGCGCACGAACATCCAACTACATGATCACTTAAGCCTTTAAGCTTAAAGACATATTAGCATCCAAGTGTGTGCACATATGTATGGATATCAAACATGTAAATATCAATACTTGCGAGCATGCGATTATCAAAGCATTTCAACATAGGAGCATGTAATCATCAAAGCATCCAAGCGTATGAGCGAGAAGTCATACAAGCAAGTGGGCATGTGATCGTCAAAGCATGTAGGCAAGGGAGCTTATGATCATCAAAGCATGTGATCATTAAAGAATTTGAACATCAAAGTATCTAAACATTGGACCATGTGATCACCAAAGCAAGTTGACACGTGAGCATGTGATCATCATAGCAAGTACACATGTGAGCATGTTATCAACAAAGCATGAGAAGATACAAGCATTTGAACATGAGAGCATACAAGAATGTGATTATGAGAGAATACAAGCAAATTAGCATTTAAGCACCCAAGTACACATACCTCTAATTTCTCAATCTCTTTAGCATTCAAGCACAATCATCAAGGTAATTGAGCACACGTACGTCAAACAACACGATCACTTATGCATCCACTTGTGGGTATATGTGTGTGGATATCAAACATGTTAGCATGAAATCATCAAAGCATTTAAACATAGGAGTAGATAATCATTAAAACATCCAAGTATACGAGCATGGAGGCACACCGGTAATTTGGCATGTGATAATCAAAGCATGTAAACATGGGAGCATAGAATCATCAAAGCATGTGAACATAGGAGCATGTGATCATCAAAACAAGTAGATATGTGAGCATGTTATCATCAAAGCAAAGACAAATGTGAATAGGTTATCAACAAAACATGTGAACATACAAGCATGTGATCATGAGGGCATACATGGATAAGAGCATTTAAGCACCAAAGTACACATACCTCTAATCTCCCAATCACCTCAGCATTTAAGCGTAATTGTCAACGCATTTAAGCGCATGAACATCCAACTATGTGATCACTTTAGCCTTCGAGCCAATAGATATTTTATCATCCAAGTGTGTGCACATGTGTGTGGATATCAAACATGTGAATATGAATGCATATGAGCTTTTACACACCCAGGTACACATACCTTTAATCACCTAATCTCCTCAGCATTTAAGCACAATCATCAAAGCATTTGAGCTCATGTACATCCAAGAACACGAACACTTATGCCTTCAAGCCTATAGACATTTTAGGCTCCACGTGTGTGCATATATGTGTGGATATCAAACATAGGAATATCAATGCATGTGAGCATGCTATAATCAGAGCATTTAAACATAGGAGTAGGTAAACATCGAAGTGTCCAACCATATGAGCATGAAGGCATACAGGTAAGTGGGCATGTGATCATGAAAGCATGTAGATATGGGAGCATTCTATCATTGAGGTATATGAACATAGAAGCATGTGATCAACAAAGCTTGTGAACATTGGAGCATGCAATCATAAAAGTGTCCGAGCATATGAGCATCAAGGCATACAAGAATGTGAATATGTTCTCATCAAAGCATGTAGACATGGGAGCATACAATCATTAAAGCATGTGAACATCAAAATATGTGAACATAGAAGCATGTGATCATCAAAGCAAGTAAACATGTGAGCATATGATCGTCAAAGCAAGTACACATGTGAGCACGTGATCAACAAAGCATGTGAACATACAAGCACATGAGCATTTAAGCATCAAAGTACACATACATCTTACCGTTTAATCACCTTCAGATCTAACCGTGATCATCAAAGCACGTGAGTGCCCGAGCATCCAACTACATGAGCATCTCAGCCTCCAAGCACATAGATATATCGCCATTGAAGTGTGTGTGTACGTGGTTAAAAAATAAATCTTATGAAGGAGTGACACTTAATTTAAATGTGAGCATTTAAGCATTAAAAGTATACAAGCATTTGAGCATGAGAGCATACAAGCATATGTGCATTTAAGAACCCAAGCACACATACCTCTAATCTCCCAATCACCTCAGCATTCAAGGAAAATTGTCAAAACATTTGAGCACATGAACATCCAACTACATGATCAATTAAGCTTTCAGGCCTATAGACATATTAGCATCAAGTGTGTTCACATGTGTGCTGATATCAAACATGTGCATATCAATGTTTATGAGCATGCGATTATCAAAGCATTTGAACGTTGAAGCATGTAATCATCAATGCATCCAAGCATATGAGCATGAAGTCATACAAGCAAATGGGTATGTGATCGTCAAAGTTTGTAGGCATGGAAGCCTATAATTATCGAAGCATGTGATCATCAAAGAATTTGACCATCAAAGCATAAAAACATTGGGGTATGTAATCACCAAAGCAAGTAGACATGTGAGCATGTGATCATCAAAGCAAGTACACGTGTAAACATGTTATCTTCAAAGAATGAGAACATACAAGCATTTGATCATGAGAGTGAACAATAATGTGATCGTGATAGCATAGAAGCATATGACCATTTATGCACCTAAGTAAACATAACTCTAATTTCCCAATCTCCTCAGCATTCAAGAACAATTGTCAAAGCGTTTTAGCGCATTTACGTCCCACAACACGATCACTTATGCCTCCAAGCCTATAGACATTTCACAATCCACGTGTGTGGATATCAAACATGTATATATCAATGCATGTGAGCCTGCAATCATCAAAGCATTTGAACATAGGAGTAGATAATCATCAAAGCGTCCAAGCATATAAACATGAAGGCATATAGGTAAGTGGGCATGTGATCTGAGAGCATACGATCATCGAAACATGTGAACATAGAAGCATGTGAACATCAACTCATGTGAACATAGAAGTGTGTGATCATCAAGGCAAGTAGACATGTGAGCATGTTATCATCAAAGCAAAGAAAAATGTGAGTAGGTTATCAACAATGTAGGCGAACAAACAAGCATGTGATCATGAGAGCATGCATGCCTCTAATCGCCCAATCACCTCATCATTCAAGCACAATCATCAATGCATTTGAGTGCACGAATGTCCAACTACACGATCACTTTAGCCTTCAAACATGTGATCATAAGAACATAGATGCATATGAGCATTTAAGCACCCAAGTACACATATCTCTACTCTCCTAATCACCTCAGCAATCAAGCACAATCATCAATGCATTTGAGTGCACGAACATCCTACTACAAGATCACTTTAGCCTTTGAACTAATAGACATTTCGTCATTAAAGTGTGTGCACATGTGTGTGGATATCAAACATGTGAATATCAATGCATGTGAGCATGCGATTATCAAAGCATTTCAACATAGGAGTAGGTAATCATCAATGCGTCCAAGCATATGAGGTTGAAGGCATACAGGGACGTGGGCATGTGATCATCAAAGCATGTAGACAGGGAAGCATTCTATCATCATGGCAAGTGAACATAGAAGCAAGTGATCAACAAAGCTTGTGAACATAGGAGCATGTAATCATAAAAGTGTCCGAGCATATGAGCATCAAGGCATACAGCCAAGTAGACATGTTATTGTCAAAGCATGTAGACTTGAGAGTATATGATAATCAAAGCATGAGAACATAGAAATGTGTGAGCATCAAAGCAGGTGAACATAAAAGCAAGTGAACATTAAAACATGTGAACATAGAAGCATGTGATAATCAAAGCAAGTAGACGTGTGAGCATATAATCTTTAAAGCAAGTACACATGTGAGCACTGGATCAACAAAGCTTGTGAACATAAAAGCACACGAGCATTTAAGCAACCAAATACACATAAATCTTACTGTCCAATTACCTTAGGATTTAAGCATGATCATAAAAGCATGTGAACGCCTGAGCATCCAACTACATGAGTGTATCAACCTCCAAGCACATAGATATATCATTATACAAGTGTGTGCACAAGTGGTTAAAAAATAAATCTAAAGAAGGAGTTACACTTAATTTAAATGAAAGCATTTAAGCATGAGAGCATACAAGCATTTGATCATGATAGCATACAAGCGTATAAGCATTTGAGCAGCCAAGTACACATACCTTTAATCTCTCAATCTCCTCAGCAATCAAGCATAATTGTCAGGGCATTTGAGCGCACGTACGTCCAACAACATGATCACTTATGCCTCCAAGCCTATAGACATTTCATGATCCACATGTGTGCACATGTGTGTAAGCATCTAAATTTCAATGCATGTGAACATGCAATCATCGAAGCATTTCAACATTGAAGTAGGTTCTTATCAAAACACCTAAGCGTATGAGCATGAAGGCATACAAGTAAGTGGGCATGCGATCATCAAAGCATGAAGACATGGGAGCACATGATCATCGAACATGTGAACATCAAAGTAGGCGATCATAGAAGCATGTGATCATCAAAGCAAGTAGACATGTGAGCATGTAATCATCAAATCAAATACGAATGTAAGCAGGTTATCAACAAAGCATGTGATCATGTGAGCAGACATGCATTTGAGCATTTAATCACCTAAATACACATACCTCTAATCTCCCAATCACCTCAGCATTCAAGCATAATTGTCAATGCATTTAAGTGCATGAACGTCCTTCTACACAATCACTTTAACCTTTGAGCCAATAGACATTTCGTCATCCAAGAGTAAGCACATGTATTCTGATATCAAACATGTGAATATCAATGCATGTGAGCATGCAAACAAAAGAATTTCAACACAGGAGTAGGTAATCATCAAAGCATCCAAGCATATGAGCTCGAAGGGGTACAGGGAAGTGGGCATGTGATCATCAAAGTATGTAGACAGGGAAGTGTTCTATCATCGAGGCATGTGAAATAGAAGCATGTGATCAACAAATCATGTGAACATAGGAGCATGCAATCATAAAACTATCTGTGCACATGAGCATCAAGGCATACAAGCAAGTGGACATGTTCTCGTCAAAGCATGTAGACATGGGAGCATACGATAATTAATGCATGTGTGTGTGATCATCAACGCTAGTAGACATGTAAGCATATGATTATCAAAGTGAGTACATATGTGAGGAAGATCAACAAAGCATGTCAACATACAAGCACATGAGCATTTAAACATCCAAGTACACATACATCTTACCATCCAATCACCATAGGATTTAAGCATGGCCATCAAAGCATGTGAGCACCCGAGCATCCAACTATATGAGCAAATTACCCTCCAAGCATATAGATATATCGTAATTCAAATGTGTACACGTGATTAAAAAATAAATCATATGATGGAGGGACTCTTAATTTAAATGTGAGCATTTAACCATGAGAGCATACAAGCATGTGATCATGAGAGAATATAAGCATATGAGTATTTAAGCACCCAAGTACACATACCTCTAATTGCCCAATGTCCTCAGCATTCAAGCACAATCGTCTAAGCATTTGAGCGTAGGTACATCCAACAACACATTCACTTATGCCTCTAAGCCAATATACATTTCATGAACCACATGCGTGCACATGTGAGTGGATCTCAAACATGTGAATATCAATGCATGTAAGCATGCAATCATTAAAGCATTTCAACATAGGAGTAGGTAATCATCAAAGGGTCCAAGCATATAAGCTCGAAGGCAAACAAGCGAATGGGTATGCGATTATAAAAGCACATAGACAAGGGAACATACTATCGTCGAGGCATGTGAACATAGAAGCATGTGAACAACAAAGCATGTGAACATAGGAGCATGCAATCATAAAAGTGTCCGAGCATATGAGCATCAAGGCCTACAGGCCAATAAACATGTTCTCATCAAAGCTTATAGGCATAGGAGCATAAGATCATCAAAGCATGTAAACATAGAAGTGCGTGATCATCAAAACATGCGAACAAAGAAGAATTTGAACATCAAAATATGTGAACATAGAAGAATGTGATCATCAAAGCAAATAGACATGTAAGCACATGATCGTCAAAGCAAGTATACATGTGAGCACGTGATCAACCAAGCATGTGAACAAACAAGCACATGAGCATTTAAGTATCCAAGTGCACACACATCTTATCATCAAATCACCTTAGGATTTAAGCACGATCATCATAAAAGAATGTGAGTGCTTGAGCATCCAACAACATGAGTGTATCAGCCTCCAAGCATATGGATATATCGACATTCAAGTGTGTGCATGTGTGGTTAAAAAAAAAAATCTAATGAAGGAGTGACTTTTAATTTAAATGCGAGCATTTAAGCATGAGAGCATACAAGCGTGTGATCACAAGAGCATACAAGCCTATGAGTTTTCGAGCATTTAAGCACCCAAGTACACATACCTCAAATCTCCCAATCTCCTTAACGCATAATCATCAACGCATTTGACCACACAAAAGTCCTACAACACAATCACTTTAGCCTTCGAGCAAATAGACATTTCATCATCAAAGTGTGTGCACATGTGCGTGGATATCAAACATGTGAAATCAATGCATGTGTGCATGCAATCATTAAATCATTCGAAAATAGGAGCAAGTAATCATCAAAGTGTCCAAGTGTATGAGCATGAAGGCATACAAGTAAGTGGGCATGTGATCATTAAAGCATGTAGACATGGGAGCATACGATAATTGAAACATGTGAACAGAAAAGCATGTGAACATCAAAGCAAATGAACATAGGAGCATGTCATCATCAAAGCAAGTAGTCATGTGAGCATTTATCATCAAAGCAATAACAAATGCGAGTGGGTTATCAACAAAGCATGTGAACAAACAACCATGTGATCATGACTACTTGCTTATTCACATGGGAGCATTCATGCATATGAGCATTTAAGCAATCAAGTACATATACTTTTAATCTCTCAATCACCTCAGCATTCAAGCACAATCGTTAACGCAATTAGGGGCACGAACGTCCTTCTACACGATCACTTTAGCCTTCGATCCAATAAATCATCCAACTATGTGCATGTGTGTGGATATCAAACATGTGAATATCAATGCATGTGAGCATGCGATAATCAAAGCATTTCAATATAAGCGTCAGTAATCATCAAAGCGTCTAAGCATATGAACTCGAAAGCAGACAGGCAAGTAGGCATGTTATCATCAAAGCATGTGGACATGGAAGCATTCTACCATCAAGGTATGTAAACATAGAAGCATGTGATCAACAAAGCATGTGAACATAAGAGCATGCAATCAAAAAAGTGTTTGAGCATATGAGCATCAAGGCATATTGGCAAGTGTACATGTTCTCGTCAAAGCATGTAGACATGAGAGCATACGATCGTCAAAGCATGTGAACATAGAAGTGTGTGACCATCAAAGCATATGGACATAGAAGCAAGTGAACATCAAAATATGTGCACATAGAAGCATGTGATCATCAAAGCAAATAGACATTTGAGCATATGATTGTTAAAGTAAGTACAAATGCAAGCACGTGATCAACAAAGCTCACACATACAAGCACATGAGAATTTACGCATCCAAGTACACATACATCTTACCATCCAATCACCACAGGATTTAAGCACAATCCTAAAAGCATGTGAGCGACCGAGCATCCAACTACGTGAGTGTATTAGCCTCCGAGCATATAGATATATCATCATTCAAGTGTGTGCACATGTGGTTAAAAAATAAATCTTAAAAAGGAGTGACTCTTAATTTCCATGTGAGCATTTAAGCATGAGAGCATACAAGCATGTGATTTATAAGAGCATACGAGCATTTGGTTTTTGAGTATTTAAGTACCCAAGTACACACCTCAATTCCCCCAATCTCCTATGCATTGAAGCACAATTGTCAATGCATTTAGTCTTCAAGCCAATAGACATTTCATTATCAAATTGTGCGCACATGTGGGTGGATATCAAACATGTGAATATCAATGCATGCTCACATGCAATCATCATAGCATTTGAACATAAGAGCAAGTAATCAGCAAAACGTCCAAGTGTAAGACTTGAAGGTATAAAAGTAAGTAGGCAAATGATCATCAAAGTGTGTAGACATGGGAGCATACGATCATTGAAACACGTTAACATAAATGCATGTGAACATCAAAACATGATAACATAGGAGCAAGTGATCATGAAAGCAAGTAGACATGTGAGCATGTTATCATCAAAGCAAAGACAAATGTGAGTAGGTTATCAATAAAACATGTGAACATACAAGCATTTAATCATTAGAGCATACATGCCTATGAGCATTTAAGCGCCCTAGTACACATACCTCCAATCTCCCAATCACCTCAGCATTTAAGCACAATTGTCAGTGCATTTAAGCGCACGAACATGCGACTACATGATCACTTTAGCCTTCGAGCCAATAGACATTTCATCATCCAAATGTGTGCTCATGTGTGTGGATATCAAACATGTGAATATTAATGCATGTGAGCATGCGATCATCAAATCATTTCAAAATAGGAGTACGTAATTATCAAAGCATCCAAGCATACGAGCTTGAAGGCATATAGGCAAGTGGGCATGTGATCATCAAAGCATGTAGACATAGAAGCACTCAATCATCATGGCATGTGAACAATAAAGCAAGTTAACATAGGAACATCCAATCATAAAAGTGTCCGAGCATATGAGCATTAAGGCATATAGGCAAGTGGACATGTTCTCGTCAAAGCATGTAGACATAGGAGCATACGATCATCAAAGCATGTGAATATAGAAGTATGTGATCATCAAAGCATGTCAACATAGAAGTATGTGAATATTAAAACATGTGATAAAAGCATGTGATCGTTTAAGCAAATAGATACGTGAGCATATGATCATTAAAGCAAGTACACATGTGAGCACGAGATCAACAAAGCATGTGAACATAAAAGCACATGCACATTTAAGCATCCAAGTACACATACATCTTATAGTCCAATCACCTTAGTATTTAAGCATGATCATCAAAGCATGTGAGTGCCCAAGCATTCAACTACATAAGCGTTTCAGTTTCCAAGCATATAGATATATCGTCGTCCATGTGTGTGCACAAGTGGTTTTAAGTAAATCTTATGAAAGAGTTACAAGCATTTGATCATGAGAGCATACAAGAATGTGATCATTAAAGCATACAAGCATATGAGCATTTAAGAATCCAAGTACACATACCTTAAATCTACCAATCACCTCTGCATTCAAGCAAAATCGTCAAAGTTTTTTAGCGTACTAACATCCAACTACATGATCACTTAAGCCTCTTAGCCTATTAACATATTAGTATCCAAGAATGTGCATATGTGTATGGATATCATATGTAACGACCTAAGGAAAAGCGTTAGCCACATTTGCGCTATACCTCAAAAGGACTAGTCACAATTAAAACTCTCTGTAGTTGTTAATAAAGCCTAGATCACACACCCACACACATCACATAATCAATCAAACTAGGGCATCATAATCCACCCCACTTAAATCCCTAACGTCCTCGTTAGGGCCCACTTTGTGAGGTAGTGTCTCTGAGCCCATATGAGATTACCGGGCCAGCTCTAATACCATATGTAACGACCTAAGGAAAAGCGCTAGCTACATCTGCGCTATACCTTAAAAGGACTAGTCACAATTGACAGTTCTTGTAGTTGTTAATAAAACCCAGATCTACCCAATAAATACCCTATGTGGGACTCATCACACACCCACACACATCACATAATCAATCAAATTGGGGCATCACATCATACGAGTGAATATCAATGCTTATGAGCATGCAATTATCAAATCATTTGACTGTAGGAGCATGTAATCATCAAATCATCCAAGCATATGAGCATGATGTCATAAAAGCAAGTGGTATGTGATCGTTAAAGCCTATGATCATCGAAGCATGTGATCATCAAAGAATTTGAACATCAAGGCATATAAACATTAGAGCATGTGAGCACCAAAGCATGCAGACATGTGAGCATGTGATCATCAAAGCAAGTACACATGTGTGCACGTTATCAACAAAGCATGAGAATATACAAGCATTTGATCATGAGAGCAAACAATAATGTGATCGTGAGAGCACACAAGCATATGAGAATGATGGCATACAGGTAAGTGAGCATGTTATCATTAAAGCATGAAGACATGGAAGTGTACGATCAACGAAACATGTAAACATCAAAGAATGTAAGCATAGGAGCATATGATCATTAAAGCAAGTAGACATGAGAGCATTTTATCATCAAAGAAAAGTCAAATGTGAGTAGATTATCAACAAAGCATATGAACACACAAGCTTGTCATCATAAGAGCATACATGCATATGAGTATTCAAGCACCCAAGTACACATACCATTAATTCCCAATCATCAAGCACAATCGTCAATGCATTTGAGCGCACGAACGTCCTACTACACGATCCCTTTAGGCTTTAAGCCATTAGACATTTCATCATCCAAGTGTGTGCACGTGTGTGGATATCAAACATGTGAATATCAATGCATGTGAGCATACGATCATCGAAGCATTTCAAAATAGGAGTAGGTAATCATCAATGCATCCAAGCATACAATCATGTTCTCGTCAAAGCATGTAGACATAGGAGTATACAAGCATTAAAGCATGTGAACATAGAAGTGTATGATTATCAAAACATGTGTACATAGAAGTGTGTGATCATTAAAGCATGTGAACATAGAAGTGTGTGATCATCAAAGCATGTGAACAAAGAAGTATGTGAATATTAAAACATGTGAACATAAGCATGTGATCATCTAAGCAAGTAGACATGTGAGCAAACGATCGTCAAAGCAAGTACACATGTGAGCATGTGAACATACAAGCACATGAGCATTTCAGCATCCATATACATCTTACCGTCCAATCACTTTAGGATTTAAGCACGATCATCAAAAGCATGTGAGTGCCTGAGCATCCAACTACATGAGCGTTTCAGTCTCTAAGCATATGGATATATTGTCATTCAAGTGTGCGCACATGTGGTTAAAAAATAAATCTTATGAAGGAATGACACTTAATTTATATGTAAGCATTTAAACATGAGGGTATACAAGCATTTGATCAAGAAAGCATACCAGCATATGAGCATTTAAGAACCCAAGTACACATACCTTAAATCTACCAATCACCTCAGTAATCAAGCAAAATCGTCAAAGCGTTTGAGTGCATGAATGTCTAACTACATGATCAATTAACCCTCTAAGCCTATAAAGATATTAGCATCCAAGTGTGTGCACATGTGTATAAGTATCATACAAGTGAATTTTAATGCTTGTGAGCATACGATTATCAAAGAATTTGAACGTAGGGGGATGTAATCATCAAAGCATCCAATTATATGAGAATGACAACATACAAGTAAATGGCATGTGATCATCAAAGCATATAGACATGGGAGTATACGATCATCAAAACATGTGAACATCAAAGTATGTGAGCAAAGGAGCATGTGATCATTTAAGTAGACACGTGAGCATTTTATCATCAAAGCAAAGTCAAATGTGAGTAGGTTATCAACAAAGCATGTGATCATGAAAGCATCCATGCATATGTGCATTTAAGCACCCAATTACGTATACCTTTAATCTTCAAATCATCTCAGCATTCAAGCACAATCATGAACACATTTGAGCGGAAAAATGTCCTACTAAATGGTCACTTTAGCCTTTGAGCCAATAGACATTTCATCATCCAAGTATGTGCACATGTGTGTGGATATCAAACATGTGAATATCAATGGATTTAAGAATGCAATCATCGAAGCATTTCAAAATAAGAGTAAGTAATCATCAAAGTGTCCAAGCATATAAGCTCGAAGACATATAGGCAAGTGGGCATGTGATCATCAAAGCATGTAAACATGGAAACACTTTATCATCGTGGCACATGAGCTTAAATGCATGTGTTCAACAAAGCATGTTAACATAGGAGCACCAATCATAAAAGTGTCCGAGCGTATGAGCTTTAAGGAATATAGGCAAGTGGACATGTTCTGGTCGAAGCATGTAAACATAGGAGCATATGATCATCAAAGCGTGTGAACATATAAGTGTATGATCATCAAAGCATGTGACCATTAAAGCATGTGAATATCAAAACGTGTGAATGTAAAAGCACATGATAATATAAGCAATTAGACATGCGAGCAAATGATCATTAAAGCAAGTACACATGTGAGTACGTGATCAACAAAGCATTGAACATACAAGCACACGAGCATTTAAGCATCCAAGTACACATACATCTTACCGTCCAATCACCTTAGGAATTAAGCATGATCATCAAAGCATGTGAGAGTCTAAGCATTCAACTACATGAATGTTTTAGTCTCCTACCATATCGTTATATAGGGACATTCTGGCATTTTACCCTTATTTTTAAAAAAATTTGGCAATATGGCCCTGTTTTCAAACTATATAGGGGCGTGCCCCTGTTTCAATACTCGATTACATTAAAATCGAATTTCCATTAAATACTCAATTTGTAGAAAATCGAGTTATACTCGATCAAACTTTAAAAAAAAAAAAAAAAAAATGCATGGAATTCGAGTTCCTAGAAATCGAGTTCCATGCAAAAATATACAAGGTTCAGGGAGCCCTATAGTGGCGTTTTTAAGTCCTATAATGACATTTTAAAGCCCTATAGCGACGTTTTTCTGTAAATTTTTTTTTTTATAAATGTGATTACCCCATACCAGGTTTAGAGAGCCCTATAGTGGCATTTTTAAGCCCTATAGTGATGTTTTAAAGCCCTATAGCGGCGTTTTTCTGCAATTATTTTTTCCTAAGTGTGATTGTCTCATGGTAGGTTCAAGAAACCCTATAGTGGCATTTTTTAGCCTTATAGTGGCGTTTTAAAGCCCTATAGTGGCCTTTTGGAACTCGATCTCCATAAAATCAAGTTCTATGATTTTTTTTTTTTTTTTTTTAGGCATAACTCGATTTTAAACCAATCGAATTTTTCATTGAAACTCGATTTTAAGGTAATTGAGTTTCTAAACGGAGGCACGCACCTAAATAGTTTGGAAACATTGGCATGTTGCCAAATTTTTTAAAAATTAAGGGTAAAATGCCAGAATCCCCCGATATATCATCATTCAAGCGTGTGGAAATGTGGATAAAAAATAAATCTCATGAAGGAGTGACACTTAATTATATGTAAGCATTTAAGCATAAGAGTATATGAGCATTTGATCATGAGAGCATACAAGCATATGATCATTAGAGCATACATGCAAATGAGCATTTAAAAACTCAAATATACATACCTCAAACCTACCAATCACCTCAACATTCAAGCAAAATCATCAAAGCATTTGAGTGCACGAATGTCCAACTACGTAATGACTTAAGCTTCCAAGCCTATACACATATTAGCTTCCAAGTGCGTGCACATGTGTGTGGATATCATACGAGTGAATATCAAAGCTTGTGAGCATGCAATTATCAAAACATTTGAACATAGGAGCATGTAATCATTAAATCATCCAAACTTATGAGCATGAAATTATACAAGCAAGCGGGCATATGATCATTAAAGCACATAGGCATGGGAGTAAATGATCATCAAAACATGTAATCATCAAAGAATTTGAACATCGAAGCATCTAAACATTGGCACATGTGATCATTAAAGCATGTAGACATGTGAGCATATGATCATCAAAGCAAGTACAAATGTGAGCATGCTATCAACAAAACATGAGAACATACAAGCTGATGCACATTTAAGCACCTAAGTACACATACCTCTAATCTCCCAATCTCCTCAACATACAAGCACAATCATCAAAGTATTTGAGCGCACGTACGTCTGACAACACGATCACTTATACCTTCAAGACTAAAGACATTTCAAGATCATCGTGTGTGCACTTGTGTGTGGATATCAAACATGTGAATATCAACGCATGTGAGCATTCAATCATCAAAGCATTTGAACATATGAGCAAGTAATCATCAAAGCGTTCAATCATATAAGAATGATGGCATATAGGTAAATGGCATGTGATCATCAAAGCATATAAACATGAGAGCATACAATCATCGAAGCACGTGAGCATCAAAGAATGTGAGCATAGGAGCATTTGATCATTTAAGCAAGTAGACATATGAGCATTTTATCATCAAAGGAAAGTCAAACGATTGTAGGTTATCAACAAAGCATGTGAACATGCAAGCACGTGATCATGAAAGCATACATGCATATGAGTATTTAAGCACCCAAGTACACATACCTCTAATCTCTCAATCATCTCAGCATTCAAGCACAATCAGCAATGCATTGGAGCATAAAAACATCCTACCACACGATCACTTTAGCCTTTGAGCCAATAAACATTTCATCATCCAAGTGTGTGCACGTGTGTGGATATCAAACATGTGAATATCAATGCATGTAAGCATGCGATCATCAAAGCCATTTCAAAATAGGAGTAGGTAATTTTCAAAGTGTCCAAGCATATGAGCTCGAAGGCATATGGGCAAGTGGGCATGTGATCATCAAAGTATGTAAATATGGAAGCACTCTATCATCGTGGCATGTGAACTTAAATGCATGTGATCAACGAAGCATGTTTACATAGGAGCATCCAATCATTAAAGTGTTTGAGCATATGCTTATTAAGGCATATAGGCAAATGCACATGTTCTCATCAAAGCATGTACACATAAGAGTATATGATCATCAAAGCATGTGAACATAGAAGCATGTGAATATCAAAATAGGTGAACATAAAAGCATGTGATCATCTAAGCAAGTAGACATGCGAGCAAATGATCGTAAAAGCAAGTACACATGTGAGCACGTGATCAACAAAGCACTGAACATACAAGCACATGAGCATTTAAGCATCTAAGTACACATACATCTTACCGTCCAATCACCTTAGGAATTAAGTACGATCATCAAAGCATGTGGGTGCCCGAGCATCCAACTACATGAACGTTTCAATCTCCAAGCATATCAATATATCACCATTCAAGTGTGTCCAAATATGGTTTAAAAATAAATCTTATGAAAGAGTGACACTTAATTTATATGTAAGCATTTAAGCATGAGAGTATATAAGCATTTGATCATTAGAGCATACAAGCATGTGATCATTAGAGCATACATGCATATGAGCATTTAAGAACCCAAGTCTACATACAACAAACCTACCAATCACCTCAGCATTCAAGCAAAATCGTGAAAGCGTTTAAGCACACGAATGTCCAACTACATAATGACTTAAGCCTCCAAGCCTATAAACATATTAGCTTCCAAGTGTGTGCACATGTGTGTGGATATCATACGAGTGAATATCAATGCTTGTGAGCATGCGATTATCAAAACATTTGAACGTAAGAGCATGTAATCATTAAACCATCCAAACTATTGAGCATGAAGTTATACAAGCAAGTGGGCATGTAATCGTTAAACATGTAGGCATAGGAGCATATGATCATCAAAACATGTGATCATGAAAGAATTTGAACATCAAAGCATCTAAACATTTGAGCATGTGATCACCAAAGCATGTAGACCTGTGAGCATGTAATCATCAAAGCAAGTACAAATGTGAGCATGTTATCAACAAAGCATGAGAACATTCAAGCACTTGGTCATGAGAGCAAACAAGTATGTGATTATGAGATCATATGAGCCTATGTGCATTTAAGCACCTAAGTACACATACCTCTAATCTCCCAATCTCCTTAGCATACAAGCACAATCGTCAAAGTATTTGAGCGCGCATACGTCCGACAACACGATCACATATGCCTCCAAGACTATAGACATTTCATGATCATCATGTGTGCACTTGTGTGTGGATATCAAACATGTGAATTTCGACGCAAGTGAGCATGAAATCATCAAAGCATTTGAATATATGAGCAAGTGATCATCAAAGTGTCCAATCAAATGAGAAAGATGGCATACAGGTAGGTGGCATGTGATCATCAAAGCATATAGATATGGGAGCATACGATCCTCGAAACATGTGAAGATCAAAGAAGGTGAGCATAAGAGCATGTGATCATTAAAGAAAGTAGACATGTGAGCATTTTATCATCAAAGCAAAGTCAAATGTGAGTAGGTTATTAATAAAGCCTGTGAACATACAAGCATGTGATCATGAGAGCATACATGCATATAAGCATTTAAGCACCCAAGTACACATACCTCTAATCTTCCAATCATTTTAGCATTCAAGCATAATCGTCAACTCATTTGAGTGTTAAAATGTCCTACTATACGATCACTTTTGCCTTCGAGCCAATAGACATTTCATCATCCAAGTGTGTACACTTGTGTGTGGATATCAAACATGTGAATATCGATGCATGTGAGTATGCTATCATCAAAGCATTTCAAAATAGGAGTAGGTAATCATTAAAGCGTCCAAGCATATAAGCTCAAAGGCATACAAGTAATTGGGTATGTGAACATCAAAGTATGTAAATATGGAAGCACTCTATCATCGTGGCATGTGAACTTAAATGCATGTGATCAACAAAGCATGTTAACATAGGAGCATTCAATCATAAAAGTGTCAGAACATTTGAGCATTAAGGCATATAGGCAAGTCGACATGTTCTCGTCAAAGTATGTAGACATAGGAGCATACGATCATCAAAGCATGTGAACATTGAAGCATGTGAATATCAAAACATGTGAACATAAATGCATGTGATCATCTAAGTAAGTAGACATGTGAGCAAATGATCGTCAAAAGAAGTACACGTGAGCACGTGATCAATAAAGCATTGAACGTACAAACACATGAGCATTTAAGCATCCAAGTTCACATACATCTTACCATCCAATCACCTTAGGATTTAAGCATAATCATCAAAGCATGTAAGTGCCTAATCATCCAACTACTTGAGTGTTTTAGTCTACAAGCATATCGATATATCTTCATTCAAGTGTGAACAAATGTGGTTAAAAAATAAATCTTATGAAGGAGTGACACTTAATTTATATGTAAACATTTAAGCGTGAGTGTATATAGCATTTAATCTTGAGAGCATACAAGCATGTGATCATCAGAGCATACAGGCATATGAGCATTTAAGAAGCCAAGACACATACCTCAAATCCACCAATTACCTCAGCATTCAAGAAAATCATCAAAGCATCTTAGCGCATGAACGTCCAAGTACATGATCACTTAATCCTCCAAGCCTATACGCATATTAGCTTCCAAATGTGTGCACATGTGTGTGGAAATCATACGAGTGAATATCAATACTTGTGTGCATGCGATTATCAAAGCATTTGAACGTAGGAGCATGTAATCACTAATTCGTCCAAATGTATGAGCATAAAGTTATAGAAGCAAGTAGGCATGTGATCGTTAAAGCATGTAGGCAAGGGAGCATATGATCATTAAAACATGTGATCATCAAAGAATTTGAACATCAAAGCATCTAAACTTTGGAGCATGTGATAACCAAAGCATGTAGACATGTAAGCATGTGATTATCAAAGCAAGTACAAATGTGAGCATGTTGTCAACAAAGCATGAAAACATTCAAGCATTTGATCATGAGAGCGAACAAGAATGTGATTATTAGAGCATACAAGCATATAAGCATTTAAGCACCCAAGTACACATACCTTTAATCTCACATCACCTCAGCATTCAAGCACAATCATCAAAGTATTTGAGCGCACATACATCTGACAGCATGATCACTTATGCCTCCAAGCCTATAGACATTTCACAATCATCATGTCTACACTTGTGTGTGGATATCAAACTTGTGAATATCAATGCAAGTTAGCATGCAATCGTCAAAGCACTTGAACATATGAGCAAGTAATCATCAAAGCGCCCAATCATAGAAGAATGATGGCATACAAGTAAGTGGGCATGCGATTAGCAAAGCATGTAGACATGGGAGGAAACAATCATCGAAACTTTTGAACATCAAAGAATGTGAGCATAGGAGCATGTGATCACTAAAGCAAGTAGACATGTGAGCATTTTATCATCAAAGCAAAGTCAAATGTGAGTAGGTTATCAATAAAGCATGTGAACATACAAGCATGTGATCATGAGAGCATACATGCATGTGAGCATTTAAGCACACAAGAACACATACCTCTAATCTTCCAATCATCTCAGCATTCAAGCACAATCGTCAACGTATTTGAGCATAAAAACATCCTACTACACGATCACTTTAGCCTTCAAGCCAATAGACATTTCATCATCCAAGTGTGTGCACGTGTGTGGATATCAAACATGTGAGTATCAATGCATGTGAGCATGCGATCATCGAAACATTTCAAAATAGGAGTACGTAATCATCAAAGCGTCCAAGCATATGAGCTCAAAGGCATACAGGTAAGTGGGCATGTGATCATCAAAGTATGTAAACATGGAAGCACTCTATCATCGTGGTATGTGAACTTAAATGCACGTGATCAACGAAGCATATTAACAAAGGAGCATCCAATCATAAAAGTGTCCGAGTGTATAAGCATTAAGGCATATAAGAAAGTGGACATAGAAGCATGTGAACATAAAAGCATGTGAATATCAAAACATGTGAACATAAATGCATGTGATCATCTAAGCAAGTAGACATGGGAGCAAATGATTGTCAAAGCAAGTACACGTGAGCACGTGATCTACAAAGCATTGAATGTACACGCACATGAGCATTTAAGAATCCAAGTACACATACATCTTACCATCCAATCACCTTAGGATTTCAACAAAATCATCAAAGCATGCGATTGCCCGAGCATCCAACTACATGAGTGTTTCAGTCTACAAGCATATTGATATATCATCATTCAAGTGTGTGCAAATGTGGTTGAAAAATAAATCTTATGAAGGAGTGACACTTAATTTATATGTAAGCTTTTAAGCGTGAGCGTATATAAGCATATGATCATTATAGCATACATGCATATGAGCATTTAAGAACCCAAGTACACATACCTCAAATCTACAAATCACCTTCGCATTTAAGCAAAATCATCAAAGCATTTAAGCACACGAACGCCTAACTACATGATCACTTAAGCCTCCAAGCCTATACACATATTAGCTTCCAAGTGTGTGCACGTGTGTGGAAATCATATGAGTGAATATCAATGCTTGTGAGCATGTGGTTATCAAAGCATTTGAACGTAGGAGCATGTAATCATCAAATCATCCAAGCGAATGAGCATGAAGTTATATAAGCAAGTGGACATGTGATCGTTAAAGAATTTAAACAACAAAGCATCTAAACATTAGAGCATGTGATCACCAAAGCATGTAGACATGTGAGCGTGTGATCATTAAAACAAGTACACATGTGAGCATATTATTAACAATGCATGAAAACATACAAGCATTTGATCTTGAGAGCAAATGAGAATGTGATCATGAGAGTATATAAGCATATAAATATTTAAGCACCCAAGTACATATACCTCTAATCTCCCAATTCCCTTAGCATTCAAGCATAATCGTCAAAGCATTTAAGCGCATGTACATCCAACAACGCGATCACTTTTGCCTCCAAGCCTATTGCATGATCACCGTGTGTGCACATGTGTATGGATATCAAACTTGTAAATATCTATGCATGTGAGCATGCAATCGTCAAAGCATTTGAACATATAAGCAAGTAATGATCAAAGCTGTTAGGATTGGTGCCCTTAAATCCTATTGTAAGATGCTATGTATAATATTAAGTGTGACATTGTGTTAGACATTATGTATGACTTAATATTATGTTTAATAAATTTGTTTTATTATTATCTGAAATAATGGTAACATGAATATTCGGACATTATCATATAGTCCATGAGATGCATAGTATGTGATTTATGTGAAGAGACACAGAAGATATAAATCACAAGTTCTTTGTAAACTCAGAATTGTAGTTCGTAGTCGGTGATGAAATTGGGCATTTCATCTGCGAAGACTATAACATATCAACTACGATGATTTGTCTTGATCATGGAAGTGGAGACTTCTAGTTGATGTGTTAATATGTTTTAAGAGTTAAGACATATTGAACTGGACCGCCATGAGATTTATTATTTGCCTAAGGACTGTCAAATGAATAATAAATCTCATGACTTGTATTTGCATGAACTCTTAATCCTGAGAGAATAATGGACCTGATCATAAGATGTAGGTTGCTTTGATATATCAGGAGTGAGATCTATATTAATGGTCAAAACCTCAGTATGTTGGGCAGCCACATTAAGTGTTGATGGAACATGTATTCTCAAGATGGAATTCATAGTCTCTTAATGGAGATATAAAATATTCCCTTGAGATAAGTTTAATGGGTTTGTTATTCAGAGAGTTAGGCCTAACCACTTTAGTTTGACTAAAGTTTATATTTATGGAATTGGATTTCATAAATATATAATGAATAACATTAAGGATTAAACCGGGTACTCAAGGATCAAGATGTAGTAATTTACAAAGTGACAGTCTATATTTATAACTTTGTATTACTACGAATATTTTATGAAGGGGTTGCATGTATAATAAAGTCTTGGGATATAATATATAGATAAGACCTAGAGTGCAACTATATTTATATAGTGGTATTAAATATAGTTAATGGTAACTTTGGACTTGTCAAGAGTTGACAGAAAGGCCCAAGGCCCATTGGAGCTAGTGTCTTATTGGTCCCTTTTGGTCCCACTCCAAGCCACACATTTAAGCCCAATTGGTAAAGCCCAAAAGGCTAGCCCAATTAGATATATTGGTTAGAAACAAAGGGAAAAACGTACAGAAACATATTGGTAAGAATATCACCATTGTAGTGGTGTGGAAGTGAGTTTTTGGTACTCACACATCATCCCTTTGTTACCAATTTGAGAGACCACACATCTTGGGCGATTAGTGGAATTGGAGTGAAGATTAAGAGTATTCCCAAGTGCTTCAATCTTCGGTTTTGAAACTCATTGCTTCAAGGTACGATCTCTTGTTCTCATAATTCTGAAATTTACTTTACACATGTTATCAATATTGAATGAAGTAGATCCGTTCAAAACTTATTTTCCGCTGCACTCTGATTTATTTCCATCAAATGGTATCAGAGCGGTCTTCAATTTCGTATTGTTTAACATGTTTGTGAATTTTAGAATTGGAGAAGATAGTTTCATATTGTTAGAAGATTAAGTTTTTAATTTTCTGCATGTTGTTGAAACTATGATTTGATGAAAACTGAAATTGGTGTTATGATGTTGTTTAATTTTAAATTTAAGTATGTTAAATTCAATCTTAAGGCTATAACATCAATAGAATTCAGTTTTGACATTGATCTCTGTCTATCATGTTCGTTTTCAAGATGTTTGTTCATGAAAACCCGTAGAAAACTGCCTTAGAAAATTTCTGGAAATTTGAATTTTGCGATTTTCGATCGATCGAAAATCACTTTCGATCGATCGAAAGAGACAGTGATTAGATGCTTTAGTACGATAGTTTTTCGATTGCTAGTCGATCAATCGAATATGTTTTTCGATCGATCGAAAGGCAATCGAGTATCAATCGAAAGTGTCAGACGATCAAGTTCGAATTTCTTAATTTGTTTCGATCGATCGAGGGGAACTTTCGATCGATCGAAAGAAAGAAAAACAGAATTTTTTCTAAGTGTTTTCACATGTTTAAAAGAGTAAAACAATGTGTAATTATATTATGCATGTTTTAAAACTAAAAACCTTTCTCTTAAAACATCTAGTGGGAGAGAGATGCAAGGGTTGTATCTCACGGCCTCCATTGTTGGTTTAAAGTAGTGTGATTAAGCACCTCGCCTTGGCGTATATGCCTTGCTCCCTTCGGAGGGTGTTTGATTCATGGTACTACAGGTTAAACTTCTTAGAGATAGATGAAATGTGTTTTTAAACTGAGAACGACCACGCTTCCGTGGAGTTACTTGGTTATTCACATTGATTCTAGGCAATGGTGTACACTAGACTAAGTATAATGTTAACCTCCCTTCGGAGCTATGTCATTATTACTTAGAGGCTAAAGGGAATACGACAAATTATTTTTGTTTGGTAAGAGTTACCATGATAGCATTAATAATGAGAATGTTTCTCACCTAATCATAGTGATTGGTATGACCTCGCTTCCGAGGAATATTAATTGCGGGATTGGGTTGTCGTTGCATATATTATATTATGGTTTTATTAAGGTTCCATACTATATGTTTGTATGCTAAATTGATAATGTCCAGTTTATTGATTACATTCATGTTTATTGTTTTCAGATTTAGAACATGGCATCTTTTAGCCCACTTGTAGCTATTCTTAATCAAAACAAACTGACTGGATCCAACTATGTTGACTGGAAAAGAAACTTGGACATAGTTCTCACTGCTGAAGAGCATAAGTATGTTCTTACTAAACCATGTCCTAACTTTCCTTCATTAGATGCTCCTCTTGAGGAAAAACAACGATATGATCGTTGGCAGAAATCTAATGGAATGGCCAAGTGCTACATCCTAGCATCTATCTCAAATGTTCTACAGCATCAAATGCAGGATGTAGAACTAGCTTCAGACATCATGCTAAGTCTGAAGGAGATGTTTGGTGAGCAAGGCCGTTCTGCAAGGCAAGAGACCATGAGGCAAATTTATAACACCAGAATGGCTGAAGGAAGTTCAGTTAGAGAGCATTGTCTTACAATGATCTCTAATCTGAACACATTGGAAGTTTTAGGTGCCGATATAGATGGAGAATCCCAAGTGGATATGATACTCCAGTCGCTACCAGAATCATTCAAGGAATTCAAACTGAATTATAATATGAACAAAAAGATTTATACCTTGTCTGAATTAATGAATGAATTGGTAGCGGCAGAAGGCATTCTTGGTACTTCCAATGTTGAAGCCAATGTTGGTGAAGCTTCTACTTCTCAACCTAAGTCGAAAGGCAAGGGTAAGAAGAAGAAGAAGAAGGACTTCACCAAACAAGAGGGTAAACAAATTGCCTTAGGGGTTTCTGATAAAGGAAAGAAAATCAAAGGAAAGTGTTTCCATTGTGGTGAGAAAGGACATTGGAAGAGGAATTGTCCAATTTTCAAGGCTGCCAAGAATAAAGGTATGAATGATACATTCCTTCTTGAAATATGTTTGGTACAGAATCCCACGGATTCCTGGTGTGTGGATTCAGGTTGTACTAATCATATCTGCAATTCTTTGCAGGGGTTTCAGGAGACCAGAAAGCTTAAAGAAGGGGAGTTGTTTCTTACCTTGGCTGATGGGAGCAGAATTCCAGTTGTAGCTGTTGGTGTTTATAGTTTATGTTTTCAATCTAGAGTTCTAATATTAGAAGACTGTTTGTATGTACCTAATGTTCGTAGGAATTTAATTTCTGCTACTTACTTAGGTAAACAAGGATATTGTGTTATCCTGAAAGACAATGTTGTAATAAAGAAGGATAAAGTGTTTATCTGTTATGGCAATATTGTGGATGGTCTTTATATTTTAACTCCTGATAAGCATGAATTATATAATTCTGAATTAGATGCTAACTCTCATGTAAAATCATTAAAGAGAAAGTTTCCTTCTACTAATGATGCATATCTTTGGCACTTGCGTTTAGGTCATATTAATTCAAACAGAATTCAAAGACTGATCAAAGATGGACTCTTAGGGCCCATGGACTTTGATGAATTTCCAGTTTGTGAATCTTGTTTGGAAGGTAAAATGACTAAACGACCTTTTAATGCAAAAGGTAGAAGAGCCCAAGATTTGCTAGAGTTAGTACATTCTGATGTTTGTGGTCCTATGTCAATCCAGGCAAGAGGTGGCTATGAGTACTTCATCACTTTCACTGATGATTACTCAAGATATGGTTATGTGTACCTAATGAGACGGAAGTCCGAAGCCTTTGAAAAGTTCAAAGAGTTTAGGGCTGAAGTTGAGAATCAATTAGGTAAACACATAAAAGCCATTCGATCTGATCGAGGTGGTGAATACCTCTTTGGGGATTTCAAGGATTACTTAACTAAGAATGGGATTGTATCCCAATTGACTGCACCTGGAACTCCACAACAAAATGGTGTAGCAGAAAGAAGGAATAGGACTCTTTTAGAAATGGTTAGGTCCATGATGAGTTATTCAACTCTACCTATTTCTTTTTGGGGTTATGCCTTAGAAACAGCAATACATCTTTTGAATTTAGTTCCGTCAAAATCTGTTCCCAAAACACCCATGGAATTGTGGAGTGGGCGTAAGCCTAGCATGAAATATCTCCACATTTGGGGTTGTCCTGCACATGTGTTAAAAGGGAAGCCTGATAAGTTGGAACCAAAATCAGAAGTGTGTTTGCTTGTAGGTTATCCAAAAGAAACTAGGGGTTATTTATTCTATAGTCATAAAGATAATAAAGTGTTTGTTAGCACAAATGCTAAATTCTTAGAAAATGACTATATGAATAATTTTACTCCTAGAAGTAGAGTTGTATTGGCTGAAATAAATGAACCTGTAAATGAACAACCAATAGATGAAACTAGGGATGATGTGGCTGTATTAGATACACCACAAGATACTACTAATGAGATGTCTAGTACACAAGTGCCTCGTCGTAGTGGGAGAATTGTTCGACCTCCTATAAGATTCATAGGTTTGGGAGAAACCTATGAAGCTATCTCAGAAGAGGTTGAATCGGATCCCTACACATATGATGAAGCAATGAATGATATAGATGCACATCATTGGGTCCAAGCTATGAAATCTGAATTAGATTCCATGTATTCCAATCAAGTTTGGAATCTTGTAGAGGCGCCTAATGGCATTAAACCTGTTGGTTGCAAATGGGTTTACAAAAGAAAGAGAGGGATAGATGGAAAGGTTGAAACCTTTAAAGCAAGGTTAGTGGCGAAAGGGTATACTCAAAAGGAAGGTATTGATTATGATGAAACCTTTTCTCCAGTAGCAATGCTTAAATCTATCAGAATTCTCTTATCCATTGCTGCTCATTTTGATTATGAGATTTGGCAAATGGATGTCAAGACTGCATTTCTTAATGGCAATCTTGAAGAGGAAATCTATATGATGCAACCGGAAGGTTTCATAGCAAAGAACCAAGAGCATTTGGTATGCAAGTTGCAAAGGTCCATTTATGGACTTAAGCAAGCATCTAGGTCATGGAACATCAGATTTGATCAAGCAATCAAGACATTTGGTTTTGAACAAAATCCTGATGAACCATGTGTGTACAAAAGACATCAAGATAAAGTAGTAATGTTCCTAGTGCTTTATGTTGATGATATTCTACTCATTGGAAATGATGTAGGGGTAATGTCATCTGTAAAAGTTTGGTTGTCAAGTCAATTTGATATGAAGGACTTGGGTGAGGCTAACTTTATTCTAGGGATCAAGCTTTGGCGAGATCGCAAGAATAAGATGTTAGGCTTATCACAAGCTGGATACATAGATAAGGTTCTAGAACGGTTTAGCATGCAAAACTCCAAGAAAGGATTGCTTCCTTTCAGACATGGAGTTCCTCTGTCTGATGACCAAAGGCCTAAGACTCAAGAGGAAGTAGATATTATGAGACAAGTTCCTTATGCTTCTGCAGTAGGAAGTCTCATGTATGCCATGCTTTGTACTAGACCAGATATCTGCTATTCAGTGGGCATGGTCAGCCGATATCAATCAAATCCAGGACCAAAACATTGGCAAGCTGTAAAGCATATTCTCAAGTATCTACGGAGAACGAGAGATTATATGCTTGTTTACCGTTGTGAGGATTTGATTCCCATTGGCTATACAGATTCAGATTTTCAATCGGATCTAGATTTCAGAAAATCCACTTCAGGATGTGTTTTCACCTTGGGAGGTGGAGCCATTAGTTGGCGGAGTATTAAGCAATCATGTATTGCAGACTCCACCATGGAAGCAGAATATGTTGCTGCTTGTGAAGCAGCAAAGGAAGCTGTATGGCTCAAGAAATTCCTCTCTGACCTTGGTGTAATAAGAATGGAGCAAGTTCCAATCACATTGTTTTGTGATAACAGTGGAGCAGTTGCACAATCTAAAGATCCAAGGAATCACAAGAAAGGAAAGCACATTGAGAGGAAGTACCATATCATTCGAGATATTGTTGCTCGTGGAGATGTGGTGATAGCAAAGATTGAAAGTGCAAACAATCTAGCAGATCCATTTACCAAAGCCTTGCCTCAAAGGACTTTCGAGTCACATTTGGAGGGAATGGGAGTTAGATTAGTGCACAATAGTCTTTAGGGCAAGTGGGAGATTGTTAGGATTGGTGCCCTTAAATCCTATTGTAAGATGCTATGTATAATATTAAGTGTGACATTGTGTTAGACATTATGTATGACTTAATATTATGTTTAATAAATTTGTTTTATTATTATCTGAAATAATGGTAACATGAATATTCGGACATTATCATATAGTCCATGAGATGCATAGTATGTGATTTATGTGAAGAGTCACAGAAGATATAAATCACAAGTTCTTTGTAAACTCAGAATTGTAGTTCGTAGTCGGTGATGAAATTGGGCATTTCATCTGCGAAGACTATAACATATCAACTACGATGATTTGTCTTGATCATGGAAGTGGAGACTTCTAGTTGATGTGTTAATATGTTTTAAGAGTTAAGACATATTGAACTGGACCGCCATGAGATTTATTATTTGCCTAAGGACTGTCAAATGAATAATAAATCTCATGACTTGTATTTGCATGAACTCTTAATCCTGAGAGAATAATGGACCTGATCATAAGATGTAGGTTGCTTTGATATATCAGGAGTGAGATCTATATTAATGGTCAAAACCTCAGTATGTTGGGCAGCCACATTAAGTGTTGATGGAACATGTATTCTCAAGATGGAATTCATAGTCTCTTAATGGAGATATAAAATATTCCCTTGAGATAAGTTTAATGGGTTTGTTATTCAGAGAGTTAGGCCTAACCACTTTAGTTTGACTAAAGTTTATATTTATGGAATTGGATTTCATAAATATATAATGAATAACATTAAGGATTAAACCGGGTACTCAAGGATCAAGATGTAGTAATTTACAAAGTGACAGTCTATATTTATAACTTTGTATTACTACGAATATTTTATGAAGGGGTTGCATGTATAATAAAGTCTTGGGATATAATATATAGATAAGACCTAGAGTGCAACTATATTTATATAGTGGTATTAAATATAGTTAATGGTAACTTTGGACTTGTCAAGAGTTGACAGAAAGGCCCAAGGCCCATTGGAGCTAGTGTCTTATTGGTCCCTTTTGGTCCCACTCCAAGCCACACATTTAAGCCCAATTGGTAAAGCCCAAAAGGCTAGCCCAATTAGATATATTGGTTAGAAACAAAGGGAAAAACGTACAGAAACATATTGGTAAGAATATCACCATTGTAGTGGTGTGGAAGTGAGTTTTTGGTACTCACACATCATCCCTTTGTTACCAATTTGAGAGACCACACATCTTGGGCGATTAGTGGAATTGGAGTGAAGATTAAGAGTATTCCCAAGTGCTTCAATCTTCGGTTTTGAAACTCATTGCTTCAAGGTACGATCTCTTGTTCTCATAATTCTGAAATTTACTTTACACATGTTATCAATATTGAATGAAGTAGATCCGTTCAAAACTTATTTTCCGCTGCACTCTGATTTATTTCCATCAAAAGCATCCAAGCATATGAGAATAATGGCATACATATAGGTGCACATATGATTATCAAAGCGTGTAGACATGAGAGCACATGATCATCAAATCATGTGAACATCAAAGCAAGTGAGCAAAGGAGAATGTGATCACCAAAGCAAGTAGACATGTGAGCATTTTATCATCAAAGCAAAGACAAATGTGAGTAGGTTATCAACAAAGCATGTGAACGTACAAGCATGTGATCATGAGAGCGTACATTCGTACGAGCATTTAAGCATCAAAGTACACATACCTCTAATTACCCAATCATCTCAGCATTCAAGCACTATCGTCAATGCATTTGAGCATACAAACATCCTACTACACGATCACTTTAGCCTTCGAGCCAGTAGACATTTCATTATCCAAGTGTGTGAACATGTATGTGGATATCAAACATGAGAATATCAATGCATATGAGCATCGGTCATTGAAGCATTTCAAAATAGGAGTAGGTAATCATCAAAGCATCCAAGCATATGAACTCGAAGTCATATAGGCAAGTGGACATGTGATCATCAAAGCATGTAAACATGGAAGCACGTTATCATCGTGGCATGTGAACTTAAATACATGTGATTAACGAAGCATGTTAACATAGAAGCATCCTACCATAAAAGTGTCCAAGCATATGAGTATCAAGGCATAGAGGCAAATGGACATGTTCTCGTCAAAGCATGTAGACATAGGAGCATATGATTATCAAAGCATGTGATCATAGAAGTATGTGAATATCAAAACATATGAACATAAAAGCATTTAATCATCTAAGCAAGTAGACATGTGAGCAAATGATTGTTAAAGCAAGTATACATGTGAGCACGTAATCAAAAAAGCATTGAACATACATGCACATGAGCATTTAAGCATTCAAGTACACATACATCTTACCGTCCAATTACTTTAGGATTTTAGCACGATCACCAAAGCATGTGAGTGCTTGAGCATCCAACTACATGAGCGTTTCAGTCTCCAAGCATATAGATATATCGTCATTCAAATGTGTGCACATGTGGTAAAAAAATAAATCTTATGAAGGGGTGACACTTAATTTATATGTAAGTATTTGAGCATGAGAGTATACAAGCATTTGATCATTAGAGCATACAAGCATGTGATCATTAAAGCATACAAGCATATAAGCATTTAAGAACCTAAGTATACATACCTCAAATCTACCAATTACCTTAGCATTTAAGCAAAATCGTCAAAGCGTTTGAGCGCATGAACGTCCAACTACATGATTACTTAAGCGTCCAAGGCTATAAACATATTAGCATCTAAGTGTGTGCACATGTGTGTGAATATCATACGAGTGAATATCAATGCTTGTGAGCATGCGATTATCAAAGCATGCGAACAACAAAGCAAGTGGACATGTGAGCTTCTGATCGTCAAAGCAAGTACACATGTGAGCACATGATCAACAAAGCATGTTAACATACAAGCAAATGAGCATTTAAGCGTCCAAGTACATATATATTTGATTCTCAAAAGAAAAAAGGGAGCTTACTATCATTGAAGCATGTGAACATAGAAGCATGTGATCAATAAAGCATGTAAACATAAGAGCATGCAATCAAAAAAGTGTCCGAGCATATGAGCATCATGGCATACAAGCCGGTGGACATGTTCTCGTCAAAGCTTATAGGCATGGGAGCATACAATCATCAAAGCATATAGACAAAGGAGCATACGATCATTGAAACATGTGAACATAGAAACATGTGAACATAAAAGCATTTAACATAGGAGCATGTGATCATCAAAGCAAGTATACATGTTATCATCAAAGCCAAGACAAATGTGAGTAGGTTATCAACGAAGCATCAAAGCATGTGAACATAGGAGCATGTGATCATCAAAGCAAGTACACATATGAGCATGTTATCATCAAAGCAATGACAAATATGAGTAGGTTATCAACAAAGCATGTGAACATACAAGCATGTGATCATGAGAGCATACACGCATATGAGCATTTAAGCACCCAAGTACACATAAGTCTAATCTCCCAATCATCTCAACATTCAAGCAAAATCATCAACGCATTTGAGCGTACAAACTTCCTACTACACGATCATTTTAGCCTTTGAGCCAATAGACATTTCATCATCCAAGTGTGCGCACATGTGTGTGGATATCAAACATGTGAATATCAATGCATGTGAGCATGCGATCATCGAAGCATTTCAAAATAGGAGTAGGTAATCATCAAAGTGTCCATGTGTATAAGCTCGAAGGCATACAGGCAAGTGGGCAAGTGATCATCAAAGCATGTAAACATGGAAGCACTCTATCATCGGGGCATGTGAATTAAAATGCAAGTGATCAACGAAGCATGTTAACATAGGAGCATCAAATCATCCAAGTGTCCGAGCATATGTGCATCAAGGCATATAGGAAAGAGGACATGTTCTCATCAAACCATATAGACATAGAAGCATAAGATCATCAAAGCATGTGAACGTAGAAGTGTGTAATCGTCAAAGCATGTGAACCTCAAAACATGTGAACATAAAAGCATATGATCATCAAAGCAAGTAGAAGTGAGAGCATATGATCATCAAAGCAAGTACACATGTGAGCACGAGATCAACAAAGCATGTAAACATACAAACACATGAGCATTTAACCCTCAAAGTACACATACATCTTACCGTTCAATTACCTTAGGATTTAAGCATGATCATAAAAGCATGTGAATGCCCAAGCATCCAACTACATGAACATTTCAGTCTCTAAGTGTATAGATATATTGTCAATCAAGTGTGTGCACATGTGGTTAGAAAATAAATCTTATGAAGGAGTGACTCTTAATTTATATGTAAGCATTTAAGCATGAGAGAATTTAAGCATTTGATCATGAGAGCATACAATCATGTGATCATTAGAGCATAAAACATATGAGCAATTAAGAACCCAAGTACACACATACCTCAAATCTACCAATCATCTCAGCATTTAAGCAAAATCGTCAAAGCGCTTAAGCTTACGAACGTCCAACTACATGATCACTTAAGCCTCCAAGCCTATACACATATTAGCATCCAAGTGTGTGCACATGTGTGTGGATATCATACAAGTGAATATCAATGCTTCTAATCATGCGATTATCAAAACATTTGAACGTAAGAGCATATAACCATCAAATCGTCCAAACGTATGAGCATGAAATTATAAAAGCAAATGGGCATATGATCATTAAAGCATGTAGGCATGGGAGCATATGATCATCAAAACATGTGATCATCAAAGAAGCATGTTAACATAGGAGCATCCAATCATAGAATTGTCCAAGCATATGAGCATTAAGGCATATAGGCAAGTGGACAAGTTCTCTTCAAAGCATGTAGACATAGGAGCAAATGATCATCAAAGCATGTGAACATAGAAGTGTATGATCAAAACATGTGATCATCAAAGCGTGTAGGCATGGGAACATATAATCATCAAAACATGTGATCATCAAAGAAGCATGTTAACATAGGAGCATCCAATCATAGAAGTGTCCAAACATATGAGCATTAAGGCAGATAGGCAAGTGGACAAGTTTTCTTTAAAGCATGTGACATAGGAGCAAATGATCTTCAAAGCATGTGAACATAGAAGTGTATGATCATTAAAGCATGTGAACATAGAAGTATGTGAATATCAAAAGATATGAACATAAAAGCATGTAATCATCTAAGCAAGTAGACATGGGAGCATATGATCATCAAAGCATGTGAACATAGAAGTGTGTGATTATCAAAGCATGTAAACATAGAAGCAAGTGAACATCAAAACATATGAACGTAGAAGCATATGATCATTAAAGGAAGCAGATGTGTAAGCATATGATCGTTAAAGCAAGTACACATGTGAGCATGTGATCAACAACGCATGTGAACATACAAGCACATCAACATTTAAGCATCCAAATACACATACATCTTACCATCCAATCACCTTAGGATTTAAGCACGATCATCAAAGCATGTGAGTGCCCGAGCATCAACTACATGAGCGTTTTAGTCTCCAAGCTTGTAGATATATCATCATTCAAGTGTGTGCACATGTGGTTAAAAAATAAATCTTACGAAGGAGTGACACTTAATTTAAATGTGAGCATTTAAGCAAGAGAGTATACAAGTATTTGAGCATGTGAGCATACAAGCATGTGATCACTAGAGCATACGAGCATATTAGCATTGAAGAACCCAAGTACACATACCTTTAATCTCGCAATCACCTCAGCATTCAAGCAAAATCGTCAAAGCTTCTGAGTGCATGAACGTCTAACTACCTGATCACTTAAGCCTCCAAGCTTATAGACTTAGTAGTATCCAAGTGTGTGCACATGTGTGTGCATATTAAACATGTGAATATCAATTCTTGTAAGCATGCGAATATCAAAGCATTTGAACGTAGGTGCATGTAATCATCAAAGCATCCAAGCATATGAGTGTGAAGTTATACAAGCAAATGGGCATGTGATCGTCAAAGAATGTAGGCATGTGAGCACACAATCATTAAAGCATGTGATCAACGAAGAATTTGAACATCAAAGCATCTAAACATTGGAGCATGTGATCACTAAAGCAAGTAGACATGTGAGTCTGTGATCATCAAAGCAAGTACACATGTGAGCATATTATCAACAAAGCATGAGAACATACAAGCATTTGATCGTGAGTGCATGTAAGAATGTGATCGTGAGAGCATACAAGCGTATGAGCATTTCGGCACCCAAGTATACGTACCTCAAATCACCCAATCAACTCTACATTCAAGCATAGTTGTAGATGCATTTGAGCACATGAACGCCAAACTACACGATCACTTAAACCTCCAAGCCTATAGACATATCATCATCCAAGTGTGTGCATAAGTGTATGGATATCAAACATATGAATATCAACGTATTTGAGCGTGGGAGCATGTCATAATCAAAGTATACGAGCACAGGAGCATGTCATCACCAAATCTTAGCATGGGAGTATGTAATCATCAAATCATGAGAGCATGTGAGCATTCCAACCTATAAGCATCCAAGTATGTGAGCAATCAAGCATGTTAGCAACCAAGCAAGTGAGCATGGGAGCATGCCATCATCGTGGCATTTAAAAATGTAAGCAACTGAGCATGTAAGAACTAGTGAGCATTAGCACGCACATGCATCAAAATGGATGAGCACATCAATATCCAAAAATATAGATATATTGATATCCAAGTGTGTGCACATGTGGATTCAAAAAAAGGATTGATGCTTAATGAGAATTAATGAATAAATCTTATGAAGGAATGACACTTAATTGAACTTATGAGCATTTAAGCATGAGAGTATACAAGCATGTTAGCATGAGAGCATACAAGCATGTGATCATAGAGCTAACAAGCATCTGAGCATTTAAGCATGAGAATGTACAAGCATGTTAGCATGAGAGCAATCTTATGAAGGAATGACACTTAATTGAACTTATGAGCATTTAAGCATGAGAGTATACAAGCATGTTAGCACATGTGGATTCAAAAAAAGGATTGATGCATAATGAGAATTAATGAATAAATCTTATAAAGGAATGACACTTAATTGAACTTATGAGCATTTAAGCATGAGAGTATACAAGCATGTTAGCATGAGAGCATACAAGCATGTGATCATAGAGCAAACAAGCATCTGAGCATTTAAGCACCCAAGTACACATACCTCTTACCGTCCAATCACCTCAGCATTCAAGCACAATTGTCAAGACATTTGAGCAAACAAACATCCAATCGCATGATCATTTAAGCCTCTAGGCATATAGACTCATCATCATCCAAATGTGTGCAAATGTGTGTTGACATCAAACATGTGAATATCAATGCATGTGAGCATAGGAGCATGTGATCATCAAAGAATATTAGCATGGTACCATGGGATTATCAAAGCATGTGAGCATGTGAGCAAGAGAGAATGTGATTATCACTTAAAAATAGACGAAGGAGTCACCACCTAGTTATCGGTCCAAGAACTAAAACATGACTCCATGAAGATCTACCTGCCAGACTAGGTCCAGAGTTAGGATATGGGATGGGAAGAGGTTAGGCATCCCAAGCTTGCCTAGCCGTAGCCGGCTTTCAAATATCATAGCTCAATAATGGTCAAGTGGTGTCTATCTTATAGGTCTATTTGAACACACACATACATCTAAGCCCTAGTGTTCCTCTACGGGTCATGTGAAATAGATAAAATAGCAGAAAAAGGGTCATATAAAGACAATCAAGCATGTGAAGGTCAACAAAAGAGAGCACACAAGTATGTGCACATGAGAGCACACAAGCATGTGCACATGAGAGCATACTAGCATGTGAGCATACAAGCTTGTAAGAACATGGGAGCATGTGATCATCAAAGCATGTTCACGTAGGAGCATATCATTATTAAAGCATGTAGATATGTGAGCATTTAATAATCAAAGCATGGGAGCATGTGATCATCAAAACATGTAGACATGTAAGCATTTAATGCCTAACCATATTTTATTACTTACCAAATTCCATCCCCAATTTTAAATCAAATTAATTTCCAAAAGAAAATCTTTTAACATTGAAAGCATTTATGATAACTTTCTTTCCAAAACCTCATCTTTGAAATAGCTAACAAAAAGATTTAATTCTCATTGATTAGAAAAGATTTCATCTTTAAATGCCCTTTTAAGACTTCCCTTAAATTGATCAACCAACTTTAAATTTGAATTCAAATCTTCAAGACCAATGTATAAGGAAAGTATTATGCATGTCAACCATATAAAAAAAGGGAAGAAAATAAATCATGCAATCACAGTTTACTCAAGTCACTGATTACCCAATTAAATGCAAGAATTTATTTCCAAACTCCATGGGGACTATTCAGCTTTGTATGTCCAAACATGAGGTTAAATTAGAAAACAATGCAAGGATACATTGGCTGCCATGTTTAGATATAAAAGGAAACAAAAATATTATCATGTAACAAAGGAAACTAATAACACTTATATCAATCCAAGAATTACTAAATCACCTTAGTACGCATGACCATATTCAATGCCATTCAAAAATAAAAGGTTTATTGTAAGCTAGGCTACAAATACCAAATAAAATTTTCAATCAAACCAAAATCACCATTTCTACAACCTCCACTGCCAGCACTATGTGCTCTAACTTCATAAAAGTTGAGATTTTGACAAAGGGTGATAATTCTCAAGAACAAAACTTAAGTACAGTATCTTAGAGAATGTTCCTTAAGCTCCCCCTCTTAAGATTTAGTTATGTGGCTATTTAATTAAAAAATACACTTTCATCTCGTAAGAAAAAATCCACACAATAGAATCTTAAGAAGGGAACTTAGGGAATAGTACCTTAGTACCGTACGTAAGTATTACCCTTCTCATAAACCCCCCTCAACAATTAAAACTCATTTCAATTATTTCTTTTAGGGTCAAATCAATAGCTATGCTTTGGGCAAGTTTCTTCTCAATTAAGTTTTGAGATAAACAGAGTGTAGCATAAATTCAAAATTCAATGATTGAGAGAAACACATTACTATCTAGGGTGGGTTTTTTTAAGTACTAGCTAACTAGTTACTACGTACTATTTGACCTACACAATTGAATTTTCCTCAACAAATAAAAAAAAATCAAATTATAGAATTTAGAGAGCAAAAATATTGAAGAACCTACCTGTAATTGTGAAGGCTGAGGATCTTCTCCAAGAATGTCAAGCAGCGTATTGATGTCGATGGACAAGTCCTCATCGTCACTGCCATCACCAAAAAAATCACAATCATCATCAACAGTAGAGAAATTGCCACGTGGTCAGAATTCCAACCCGTCGTCTGCCAACAACATGATCAAAGAAAAGAAATTAAGTCATAGTACCTTATTTAGCCAAGTCCACATGCATAAGCTTCAATTTTAAACAAATTCATGATGGGAAACATTTTGATCATTCACTTTAGTTTCCATGCCTATTCAAATCCTTACCCATTTGATTCTAAATGAGACTCTAGGAGGAAATAGTCAAAGCACCAAAATATGCAATATCTCATATGCAATAAATTCTAATCTATTGTACATCAATGAATTTAAGGAACATGCTAGAGAAAAGTAAATCAAAAGCCACAACTGTCATGCCCCGAACCCAAATGGGTCCAAAGCATGATAAAGAACCATCAAGAGAAATAAACATACTACAACATATTTACAACAATATAAGTCAAAGCACTACAAAAATAATAAAAAACATTATTGAAAAACATAAAATTCACTTGAGATATTATTCACATTGTAAAATTTCTAAAAAAGATTTGGAGTGTTACATTCTTCCCCCCTTAAAAGAATTTCATCCTAAAATTATAAACATAGTTATGTGTCTCAAAACAAAACTGAGCAATCATTGACATTAACATTTTCGACATAAACCTTTCAACTAAAAGGGTCCTAGATTACTTCAACTGATGACTAAAGTTTCAAACCAAAATTTGAGGTTCAAATCGTAAGGGATCAAATTCAAAAAGGGGTTTAAAGGAAACCATTCTTGAAACCAAGAGTATAGGATAGGAGTATTCCACTTAATCTTTGAAAAGACAATTTTATTTTCGACTTATTTCAAACACAATTGTTGAATAACAGGCATAAGGCCAGAAAGTTAACTTAAGAATTTCAAACCGAAATAGTCACATGAAATATTCCATTTCACAAAGTCCAAAATTTGAAACTAGAATTAAAATTGTCTTTAATAAATACAAGTCACATATGCTCCACTAAACTTAAAGACTTTTCAAAGTGGTAGGAAAATACTAGTGGTTAAAATCGAAGAAGTCTTGGATTTGTAAATTTAACATTTGTCATGAAGACAAAATCATGTCTATTTTGAACAAACCATTTGCAATGGAGACTATAAAATGGCTTTCAAAACCCATGTAAAGTATACAAATGTTCTTCAATAACGAACCAAGGCCACAAATATCAAATATGAAAAGAGCTTTAAGGAGAGGATGTCCAACTTTCAACTTCTAAAAAAAAGAGTTGATATCAACAAGGTAACCATTAGAAGTTTTCCAATTCAAATGTTCTTCAATAACGAACCAAGGCCACAAATATCAAATATGGAAAGAGCTTTAAGGAGAGGATGTCCAACATCTCATACGTAAGTCAGAGGTTGAAAAATTTAATCTCTAAGGCAAGATCAAGCACAAAAACCTACATATAGGTCCCAAAACAACCAAAAACAAAATGAAAATAACTACTGGGGCAACAAACAAGTGATACATCAACTTCATAAGGTAAGAGAGACTGCTTATAAGAGTTCATGAAAATCTTTTATATGAGATTTAACTACTATAGAGCACATAAACTCAAAAACATCTTAGGAACTTAGCTCAAAAACTTTTGGGCATATCAAGAACAATGCATAACAAGAATAATGCAAATAATAAACAAACTACTAACATGAGTATGGTGTGAAAGCACAACAATTTTCACCACAGAACTATTTAAAGAACTTATAATAGCGTTGCAAAACAGAGAAGTGCTAAACAAATTCCAAGCCATTACAATCAACCAATTTTAACACAAAATAGTTCCTCACCTAAACTACCCAAAGGAAATCACCTTGCAAGATATACTACAACAAAATCTAATGCCCTGTCTCACATACTACAACAAAACCAATTCTATGGGGTTACAACAACTGATCCTAATCAAATTAAAAGAATTTCTAAGCCACTTATTGGGTCTATTAATATTGTAAATTCAATTGGGTCTATTACTATTGTAAATTCTATTATTATTAGTCACTGTTCCTATTACTATTATGCACAACAAAGTTTTGAATCTTAAAAATGTCACTGGAATATTTTCTGCTACAAGCACAAAATTATTTACAGCTATTTGACAGGACAATTAACTTCTTTTTGCCTAGATGGATAAACTTTATCACCATACAAGAAGTGAAACACAATAAATTTTTATAAAAAAAAAAAAAAAAAAAAAAAAAGCAGTTGTTACCTCTTCAATGGTTTCAACTCCAGGAAGAACCTTTGCAAGACTCTCTGGCCCCAACATTTCAGTGAACGAATTATACTGGTGGACATCCTGCGTCTTTATTATGTTACGAAGAGCAGAGTCAAGTGGAAATAAGGAAGTACAAATTAATTGAAATAACAAGATTGACACCTGAACTTCAAACACCACACATTTGTTAAAAAGGAAGTACAAATTAATTAAATGTTACATATTACATTTTAAACAAAAGTTGATCAAATCTGATTAAGTTGAAATGGGAATAGGATCCTCTCCATCTCAAATGAATCGATTTCATGGTTCAGATTTTAAATATTAAAAATCTAAAGATGTCTCTAGTGCCATCATCATGTATACCTGTTAGATACAACAAATAAAATATGAACACTGAAATGGACTATCTCCATTCCACTAGAAATTGAGAGGAACCTTGCTCTTTCAAATGATAGTGTTCTTCGGGAAAATTCTTAGATTGAAGAATATAGCATGGCTCCAATTATATGTTTTTGACATGGCTTCACATGCCACAAATTTCAGAGGAGAAACATAGAAAATAATTTTTTTTTTAAATCTTTTAAAAAAACAGGAGCATAAAAATTCATTCAAGTCCGTACACATTTGAAAGGATATTGCACACCAATTAGAAGAAAAAACCAACGGGGTACAGCTAAGACTACCAAGAAAGGCATTCAAAATTATACAAAATTGAAAACTCTCGTTAATAAAAATCATTAACATTCAAAAACCAGGAAATTCCAAAAAGGAAGAGACCAAAGAAAATCCAAAAAGAAGTTTTTCGTCACTGACAAGAATGAAAAACAGCAGGAAGTTGTAATTCAATTCAAACAAAATCAGAAGCCAGAAAAAATCCATTAGTCTAAATCATATGAAAGCACAAAAAAATCCCTGACCTGAACATGTTTAACCCCCTTGCCGGAAAAATCTTGTTGTTGTTCCACATAGCCTTTTCTTAAAATTCAAATCTGGGAATCACTTTCCCGAGAAAATCTTCAAACCCTTTTCCTGAATTTCCAAGAAAAGTGTTTTTTTTTTTTTTTTTCAGTTGTTAGAGAACCACTTTCTATTTGAGGATAACCTAGAGCATTCAGGAAGAGAGAGAGAGGGATCAGATTTTCTGGGGAAAATCTTTGAACCCGTTTCTTCAATTGAATGGTGAAGAAGATTGGAGAGAGTAGAAATTAATCTATATGTTTTTGGGGTAATGAAATTCACTTCTTAAGGGCAAATTTTCTGCGTTTGAAGATGGGTTATCTGGGAAAGTGTCTGAAAGTGAGGATTTTTTTAGAGAGAGAAGTGAAGGAAAGTGTGGAAAGGGTGAGGGAAAGTGAGAGAGAAAGAGAAATTTTTTTTTTTTTTTTGAGAATAGAGAGAGAGAAATTGAAAAGGCTGCATTTATAATTATTAGCCGTTAAGAGTCTTGGCACAGTTGCACGTGCGAGTTTCTTCGATTTAAACCCAAAATGACGTCTCAATATTTGAATTTTAAAAGAAAATACTGACTTTTCTTTCTAAAATAAAAAAAAAAAATAGTGATTTTTTTTTTTTTTTGCTTTATAAAATTTTCAAATATATCAACGAACATTCCAGTATGTTTGTGAACCTTCCGTGGACCAGACTCACTTGGATATTTCATTGCGCAATTAATTCATGTATTAAGGCTTCTCCATAATTGGGCTTAACACGGATTTGGCAGCATATTTTGAAATCACCCAAGATTTAAAAAAAAAAACTTTTATATTTATTCTTTTTCTTTTTCTTTTTTCAACTATCTATCAACATTGGAATGCACGAAATGTGTGAGAATAAACAGGGAACTCAAAAAAAATTCATATTAATTCTAGTAAATTTTAAAAGCATCAAATTTAAATCAACATAAATAAATGGGCAACTTTTTTTCATAAATCAACATAAATAAAAGGAAACAAATATAATTTTTCATAAAAGTGGTATTTATTAAAGGGAAAAGTTAATATATACTTATGATTAGGATATAGTTTTAGAAATTTTTTTATAGGTAAAGAAATGTAACTAGTTTTTTGGTCAACTTTTTATATTTTTCATAAAAATGATATCAAAAATTTCTTAAAATAGCTTACAATTATTGTTCTAAGAGCACCCGTTAATCAAACTATTTATTAAAAATAATAAATCTATGGATATAAAATTTCATAAAGCTTGTTTGACAACTATTGATATGACATATTTTGGTTTTTACAGAATTAAAATCATATTAGTGATGTGTTTATATGAAAATAATGTTACTTTAATGAAAACCTAACACCTTAATAAGTTGTGAAAATTGAGCAATGTTAGAGACAATATTCCTTTTATTATATAAGACTTACAAACTGATAACTTACAAATTGATGTCTTACAAATAATTAGATTGTTAAAGTTTATCAATCATATTCATTGCCACGTCTAGGGCTATACATGTTCCGATTGGAATTGACAAACCTAGTTGGAGCCGAGGTGGCCGCACCACTCTTAACTGTTATCAAGATGCATATAATGGAGGTTAGAGATTTTGAGGAAAATAGGTCATTAGCTAGTGTGTTATCGATTCCTATTTTAAAACTTTCTTACAAGTCCATATCACACCGTTGTTAGGAGTATATCCTTCATAAAACCCACCATTTTGTCTAGGGACTAATGCTTTGTTTGTTTCAACAATGATATTTTCTAGAAAATGAGTCATTTTTCAAGAAGCATTTTCTATAAAACTATCTCATTTTCCAATGTTTGGTAGCAACTTTAAATGAGTTGAAAAACATCCTCCTAATTTCCTTTGTTTAACTTGCTGTGAGATAGAGTTATTTTCCAAAAAAATTTAATGGAAAACAATTTCTAAAAATAAGCCATATTTTTTATGTTGACTAAAGATATTTTTCGTTTAACTCATCTTTTTTTATGCTACCAAACACTAGAAAATAAGGAAAACTATCTTTATACAAGGTTTTCCATAGACACAAGCAAACAAAACTCCCAACTACTTCTTCATTCTCCGCTTTTCATGCATTTGCTTTTCTCTCTATCTCTCTCTCTCTCATAAGGTCAAACTTGTGTAGCGATGTCATCCACGAAGTTCACATGCCTAGCCTACGCTTCCATGATTTGGATTGAGGAACTCCACATACTTAGCCCTCCGTGCTTTGGATTAAATTTAGGAAGGTAACTAAGATTTTGATTTGACCTTAAGATTCGATGTGGCCTTTTTTTTTTTTTTTTTTTTTTTTGTGTTTTAGTCTTAGATTTGGTGAGGTTGTATGTGTGTTTTAATCTTTAGTGAGTAGAAGTAGGAATTTAAATCAACGTAAAAGTAAGAGTTTATTAGAAATAGGAAGGCATTTCAACGAAAATTTGAAAAAAAAGGGGGACAAAAGAAACAAATACATCATGATGAAGTAAAAAAAAAAAAAAAAAAAGAATATGTGGGGTGAGTTTTGTAGATTGGAGGAGTTTTAAGACTAACAAAAGAGTGATCCTATTTTGTAGGGAGTTAGTGAGTAGAAGTAAAAATTTAAATCAACATAAAAATATGAGTTTATTAGAAGCAGGAATGCATTTCAATGTAGAAGTAGGAATTTATTATTTTTGTCAATTTATTATTTTAACCTCATTTTTAAGTTTTAGGTAGGGGTATTTTTACAGTAAAAAAACAATAACTAACTTTCTTTTGCCAATTTACCATTTTAACCCCATTTTTAAGTTGTTGGTTAATTAATTTAGAGGTATTTTTTATAGGAAAAAAAAAACAATAACTAACTTTCTGAATCCTTTTAATATATACAGATACTTTTGTGTTTTAATTAATATCATATCATATCATATCATCATATTATTATATATAATAAAAGTTAGGCTTAAACGTCGTGGTTACGCCACGTGACTTCATCAAATTACAAAAATTTTATTAAATTTTTAGATTTTTAAAGAACTACTAGTAGTTATAACTTATAACGGCTATTAGGAAATAAAGCTTTAATATTATTAACTATTTATTATTCTGAGTGTTTCACATATTAGATTGAATAGTGTTTTAAAATTTCAAATTTATAGAGTATGAATAGAAAATAGTAAGTTTTTTCTCCTAAAAACTCCAAATTTTAAAATTGTTTTCAATTTTAATAACCCTTTAAAACTTCTCTACTCCTTTAGCTAAAAATGCACAAATAGTTGTTAGATTGTGTGGTGTGAATGGAAAAATGTCAACAAAAAGTTAAAGGTTTCAATTTTTTGGATTAGTATTATAATTTTTTTACTTATTTTAATTTGAGATTTACACTTATTTTTTCACAAAAATTGCAGGTTTAAAACCATTACACTTATTTTGATGTGATATAAGGCAGATTTTTTTTTTTTTTTTTTTTTTTTTGTAGGAAACCGTTGGTGGGATTTTTTTTAAAGAAGGTGGGGGTAGTTTTATTTATTTATTTATTTTTTAACAGAACTTAGGATAGGTGTTTTTGTAATAGAAAACCGTAGGGTGGTTTTTTTTTAAGAAGTTGGGATGGTTTTTTTTAGGAGAAAGTGGGGATTGTGGAGAGTTTTTATTTTTTCACTTTTTTGTTATTAAGTTTTGTCAATTTATGGTTTTAACCTTATTTCTTATTTTTAGGAATTTATATCAACGTAGATGTAGGAATTTATTATTTTTGTCAATTTACTATTTTAACCTCATTTTTAATTTTTAGGTTATTTAATTTAAGGGTATTTTTGATAATAAAAAAACAATAACTAACTTTCTGAATCCTTAATTTACTATTTTAATCCCATTTTTAAGTTTTAGGTTAATTAATTTAGGGGTATTTTTTACAGTAAAAAAAACAATAACTAACTATTTGAATCCTCTTAATATATACAGAAGATAGAAAGGAATAGTATACTACCAAGATTCTAATTCATTCTTATCATTAAATAAAATTATATTAACATTATTTTTTTATTTGTTAGGATATATTTTTTAAGTTAAGGGATAATATTTAACATACAAAAATTTAATTCAAATAATACTTATCATCTAATTAACATTATTTTTTTATTTGTTAGGATATATTTCTTAAATTAGGAGATAATATTTAATATAAAAAATTTAATTTAGATAATATTTATCATCTAAATTTTCAAAATTTTAATATTATTAAATTAATATTATTTTATCAGAATATCAAGCTACAAAACTTGATTATTAAGGGATAATCACAATCCAAATTCTTCAAGAGGTGATTAATATAAATCTATCCCAAGAAATAGTATATATCTCCAATAATTTGATAATTTTTATCTATTCCAAAAAACAGTATATATCTCCATTAATTTGATAATTTCTTCGTTGATGACATTTTATAATAATAATAATCATATATATATATATATATATATACATATATCAAAATTCCTTATAGCTATCAATCACGTTCTCTTTCTCACTCTTTTTTTTTTTTTTAATTTTTAATTTTTTATATGTCACGTTATGTTGAATCAACTCTTTTTTTTTTTCTTTTTATCTTTTTTTCATATGACCTTCTTTGAATTCCAATTTTTATGGGATAAAAACAAACACATTGATTAGATATCTTTAATTTCAATCAGATTTAAATGAATTATATTTCAAATGGAACTCTACCAATATATATAACCCTATATATCCTTTTTGGAGTGAAGATTATTTCAATATGTGAATGCCTAAATCTCATGACAATGTAAGTATGCATTATTTCTTCTTTTATTATTATTATTTTCATTTTGTTTATTTTCTTTAGTGTTATTATTGGTTTTTTGTCTTCATGTGATTTTAATTAATGAATTCAAAAAATTATTATATATATAATAAAAGTTAGGCTTAGACGCCATGTTGCGTCACATGGTTTCACCAAATTGCAGAAATTTTATTAAATTTTTAGATTTTTAAAGAACTAAAAATGAATAATATACTACCAGGACTCTAATTAATTCTTATCACTAAATAAAATTAGATTAAAGTTATTTTTTATTTCTTAGGATATATTTCTTAAATTAAGGGATAATATTTAACATACAAAAATTTAATTTAGATAATATTTAGCATCTAAATTTTCAAAATTTTAATATTATTAAATTAATATTATTTTATCAGAATATCAAGCTACAAAACGTTATTATTAAGGGATAAGCACAATCCAAATTCTTCAAGAGGTGATTAATATAAATCTATTCCAAGAAGTAGTATATATCTCCAATAATTTGATAATCTCTATCTATTCCAAAAAACAATATATATCTTCATTAATTTGATAATTTCTACATTGATGACATTTAATAAAAAAAAAAAATATATATATATATATATATATATATATCTTAAAATTCCTTATAGCTATCAATCACGTTCTCTTTCTCTCTTTTTTTAAATTTTTAATTTTTTTATATGTCACGTTATGTTGAATCAACTCTTTCTTTTTTCTTTTTCTTTTTTTCTTTTTTTTCATTCTATTCGTATGACCTTCTTTTAATTCCAATTTTTATGGGATAAAAACAAACTCATTGATTAGATATCTTTAATTTCAATAAGATTTAAATGAATTATATTTCAAATAGAACTCTACCAATATATATAACCCTTATATCTTTTTTGAAGTGAAGCTTATTTCAATATGTGAATGCCTAAATCCCATGATAATGCAGCTGGTATGCATTCTTTCTTCTTTTATTATTATTATTTTCATTTTGTTTATTTTCTTTAGTGTTATTATTGGTTTTTTGTTTTCATGTGATTTTAATTAATGAATTCAAAACATTCAAAAACATTGTTAAGTTTCTAAAGGCTCCTTCTTTGTTTTTATTAAATTGATTAAGTTTTGTGTATTGGTTGCCATTTCTTTAAACTAATTTTCTTAGCTTTGATCTAATTTATATGCTTAGGGTTAGGGTCTTAGAATTAATGATTGAATATGGTTAGAATTAATAGATTAATTTTAACAATTTACTTATTTGATTTTTATGTTACATCAAATTATCAAGATGTTCTACACGTGTGTTCTTGAATTATCAACTTTAATTTTAATTTATAATATTATCAAGATTATATTAATTTTAGATTTATCAATTTTTTAGTACGTTTTTTTTTTAATAATTACCAATTTAAAATTCAATTTGGAATTATCAATTTAATTTAGTTTTAGGAAGAAATCTTACGACTTATTTTAGTGAGATAATTACTTACACTTGATAATTTTTTCTTTTATCTTTATTGAATATATTAAAATATATAATTATTTATACATTTATTTTATAAGTTTTTTTTCATAAAACCGTGCAACGCACGGATCTATAACTAGTGGTATAAAAAATTCTCACTGCAAATTTTGTTCCGATAATATCATATCATATCATATACTATATAATAAAATTTAGGCTTGGAAGCCGTGGTTGCGCCAAGTGGCTACATCATATTGTAAAAAAAAATTTAGATTTTTAGATTTTAAAAAAACAATATATAATTTTTCTTCTCCTATAATTTCTAAGTTCATAAAAATCTTAATTTGGTTAAAATCCAAATTCTCCATCTAATCTATCTAATGCTTATTTAATATTAATTAAATTACATTCCAAATTTTTCATCTAATCCATTTGACAAACAAGTTTAAGTTTAAGTAATACTCTAATTCTATTTATACTTATCGACTTATTTGGATAAAGTAATAATAAGTATTGCACTATATTTTTTTTATAAAATAGAGTAACAATTTTATTTTTAGCCTAATTTAAATGTTAATTATGGATAAAATATCAAATGATAACTAATATGCATTAACATTAACGTAAATGTAATTAAAAAAATCGAATTTAGATAACGTCAAAATAGAAAGAAAAAAAATTAGGATAAAGTAACCCAAAAAGAAAAAGAAAATTAATATGTTAATGTAATCAACGTAAACTTTTTTTTCCTAAAAAAAAAAAAAAGAAAAAGAAAAAGAAAAACATAAACTTCTTTTGAGAACTACTAAATTAATTTTTAACAAAAATCTTATTCACCTTTTGAAAGATCTGTTGTTTTGTGTCAAAGTCGGTTCAATTTTCAAGTGAATGTTTCTACTTTACCTCTAATTTCAATTTTTTTTTTTAATTTTTAGAAATTTATATTGTTTTTAATCATTGAATTTAGAATTTCTCTGTGTGTATGTTTGTGTATAATTGTATATTTCTGAATGTGTTGTAGTGAATTTTGCTTTCAATTTTTTTTAACATTTATAAATTTGGATAGTTCTTAATTCGTATATTAAAGATGATTTCTTGGGGTTAAAGTAAAAAATTAGCGCAATTTTAATCGTAATTCATGCTATAGTAGGGTGTTAATTTTATGCTCATACACATTAATTAAGCAACTTTTTTTTTTAATTACTACACTACATGTTCTAATGCATCTTAAATCTTAATCTATCATCATAAAACAGCAACGTAGTGTATTATATATATATATTTTAAAAGCATTCTCTCAATTTCTTCTCCGTAAATTTTTTTTTAATAGGAACTTCTCTGTAACTTTGAGTTTATGTGTTGATTTATATTTCTTTCTTTTCAATGCTCCATTTATGTTACATTTTATTTGGTCTTTATTATATCTGGTTGGTTCGATCTTCTTGGGTAATTAAGCAAGAGTAAATTTTCAATCTCTTTTTTCTTCATCTGAAAAATTGCACAACTTTAATATAGGTTTTTTAGTAATAGGATTTAAACCAATGTTTTTGAGGCAGCAAACACACCAACTAGATTTGCTAAAGATGAAAACAATGTAGAGGATGTCTCTCCAATAATTTGAAACCAGGTTCTTGAATTAACATTATTTGTATTTAATTTTCTTATTCTTTGTACGGCATTGATTTTATTGCATGTTCTTTTTTGATATAGTTTATGATAGCTATTTTTTTTTCCTTTGAGGCTATTTTGTTTTTTTTTTTTTTTTTTTGTTGGGTTAAGATAATTTAACATTTTTATTATTTAAAAAAATTTCAACATTATATGCAAGAAAAAAAAATCTTATTCATGATATAAACATATTTACCGTTATATATATAGTGCAATAAATATGTTTGTTTTTAGAATGCATAAGATGATTTATTCTTTTCTTTTTTTCGCATATTATTTTTTGCCAATATCATGAAACAAAATTTGTATGATTTTCTTCAAACTTATGTGGGTTTGAATTTATGATTATTTTAAAAATGTTTAGTAATTTAGATTGTTCTTAATTATTGAATTGAGGTTTCCACTTAAATATGATTTCAATTATTGTTTTGGATAGTTTTTCATTATTAAATTCAAGGTAATTCTATTTAAATATAGGTTGGTGATAAATTGAGCCTTAAAGCTCAATATATATATATATATATATATATATATATATATTCATTTTATAATACCTTAGTTTCAAAAAATATGCATTCATTAAATAACTTTAAAGTAAAATATTCATTTATTTTTATTATCTATTCTATTATATATAAATTTATATTTTTAGATTTAAAAAAAAAAAATATATATATATATATATATATATATATATAATTTTCCTTCTCCTATAATCTCTAAGTTGATAAAAATCTTAGTTTGATTACAATCCAAATTCTTCATCTAATTCTTATTTTTTTACGTGTAGTGTATTATAAAAAAAGCAACAACTTTCTTATTTTTTTTAAATTACTACACTACACGTTCTAATGCATCTTTAATTGCAAAGATTTTTTTAGATTTTTTTAAAATATATATATATATATATATATATAATTTTTCTTTTCCTACAATTTCTAAGTTGATAAAAATTTTAATTTGATTACAATCTAAATTCTTCATCTAATCCATCTAATTCTTATTTAATATTAATTTGATTACTGTAACACCCCGGCTATTAATTGCAATTTGGAAGAAGCTTGATGGGCAGATTGGTATTTTACTCATAAGATATTTTTGGGACAAATTAGTAATTTAGCTTTTCAACTTAAGTCAGCCCTTTTTTCTTCCTCATTTTCACGTTGATGTCTCTCTTCCTCTTGACCGGCTGCCTCTTCTCTCCATCTCTCTATCCTTCTATCTCACCCACCCACCGAAACACAAGAAACACACTCTAGCTCCTCTACTTCTCTCACTCCCTCACCGGTAAACCAGCCATCCACCACCGCTTTTGGCAGATTTCACCGGAGAACCCCATTAGAAATCTCACATGCTCCATTCTCTCAAAGCTTTTAAGGTAAAACTCTTTAACTATTTTGGTAGCTTTTCAAGTTGTTGTTAGATTTCTTTCTAAACTAAGCTACTTGAGTGGTATACATGTGATTGAGTACATGGGTTTTTGATTTGGTGGATTTATTTGTTAAATGGTTAAGGGTTTTTACAAATGATGATCATTTGTGGTTTCTTCATGGTTAAAGAACTTGGGTTTCCTTGAGCAAATCGTGTGGGTGGATTTTGTGGAAGTTTGGGCTGATTTTTGGAAGTGTGTTCTTTGCAATATAAATGATTTTGGCATGTGTGGGTGTGAGTGGAGTGATAACTACGAATTTATGCAAGTTAAGTGTGAGCATGTGCCCTTGCATATCAAGTGTTTGATAAGTTGTTTATATGAGATTTTGGGTTTGATTCCTTGTTTTTAATATGCTTTAAATCTGGTGGTTTTAATGTGAGAGTAATTCTCAAATAATTTGGGCTAGTCTTACAACTATGACAATTTTCTAAAGCTGTCATGACAGGTTTGAGTCAGCCACAATGCATGATTTTTAATAAATTATAGAAAAATCTTTTTGGGCTGAATTTTCTGTGTTACATTGTATACATATAGGGGAATGTTCCCTTAAAGTTTTAAATTAATCGGATAACTTTTCATTGACCAAACAATTTTTACAAATGGCTGCCCTGTTATGTACTGAATCTGAAAGCAAGACTAAAATGCCGAGAAATCGTGGAATTAATCCCAAACCTGAGGTGATCTTATCTTGGCTTAAATATATTATTTAGTACTCAAAGAGATTCATGAGTATGTCATATTATCTTATGATGCACATTTTTGCAGTAGTGAATTTAAAATGTTTTGGTTGTGTTAGCACTATGAGTTTCTTGGCTGCTTGTTTGGTTCTTGCTTGGGAAGGGTACTTGTCTTAGGATAGGCAAGCTAGACTTTAAGGCCTTTGGTTTGATTTTAGGGTATTGTTGCGATTTCTGGAGATAAGTGTGATGGTACTTTGTGAAAGGCCTTGTTATTGATAGGTTTGATCATTGTGTTTCTAGGTTCCGATATTCTTGGTGATGGACCTAGTGACTAGATTAGTTGAGTTTGTGGTGCCCGGTTGAGGTAAAATTGGTTGGCCTTCCAAGGTAAGTAGTTTTTTTAATGGGATTTTTGGAAAATAACCATATTTCATAAATATTGTTTTTGGGTCAAACACATTTTGGAAAATTATATATGGATATGTGTTTTCTTAAAAATGTGGTGTTGTGACCCTATTATATATGATTATATATGAAAATGCATCATATTTGGTATTGCATTTGGGGAAATGCATGAATCGTTCATATGGAAAAATGAGCATCTTTTACTTAATCTTTGATAAGAAAATCATGGATTTTATGGTGTATTGGAAAATTAAAGATGCTTATCTTCTCTTAGTACTTGGGAAATTGATTGAAAATCTTTTTGACAAGAATGAAGTTAAAAACCTTATAAACTTTGTGGAAGTTAGATTATTTAAGGTTTTTATGAAACTACCTGGTTATAAACTATGTATTTGAAAGGAAAGGTATATCTGTGAGTTTTATGTGGTTTTAACACTATGCTATGTGTGATTTCCCGGTGATCACCCGATTTGGTTTCCGTAGTCTTTGTGACAATGGAATCAAATCCAGGTCAGTGCCCTTTCACTTTGGATGACGCGTTCTTCCCTGCTGTCCATGGGGGGAAGAGGTTCCTTGATTGTGTGTGGGTGAGGCTGCTGCCCATGGGGCCAAGAGACCACATGCAAGAGGGGTCCTATTTGACGCGCTCTTTCTGCTGCCCATGGGGGGAGAGAAAAACCTTGAGGGTATGGGTGAGGCTGCTGTCCATGGGGCCAAGAGTCTGCATACCAGAGAGGACAATATCATGCCAGTTGTGAATGGGTGGATCCCCTGACCGGTCTATGTGGTAGTATGGTATATTTGTGATAAATTACCGTATGTTAGATTGTATGGCTTTGGAAACTATATTGTTAGTGCTCACAGATTATGGTATAGAGTTTCAAGGTATTTACTTTGAGACATTGTGTTCCACTATTTAATCATTCTTGTCATACTATTATGGAAATGATCTTCCAGTATTCAGTTAGAATTTTCCCAAATTAAGACATGCTTTGTAAACTGTTTATTATCATGAAACTTGCATTTCCCCCATCCCCATTAATTATACTACTTACTGGGCTTTAGCTCATCCCATCCTCCAACAGTTTTTCAGATAAATTTGCTATACCTCGGGCATGGAGCTTGTTTTATTGGTGGTGATTGGAGCATTATGCTAAGTGAGATATTTATGCTATGATTGGTTGGTGACTCAATCTTGCAAAGTTTAACGAGATCATAATCAATTATATTGGAGGTTGGATACTTGAGGTTTGTTAGCCTTAGGCTTTGTAGGCCTAATTTCAATGTTGAGGTTGTGTATCCTAAAAGGGATTGTGGTTTTGTGTTATCCATGTGGAGCTTTGAAATATATTCATGTATTATTTGGAGGCACATGACTTGAGTTATTGTTTGAAATTGTGTTATAGAGCTCTGATTTGTAATATAAAGATTTTAGTATGGTTATTTATTTTTATCCTATGGATAAGAAAGGAAAAATCTATAGGTACCCTTGGAATGGTCCCTCACGCTTTGGACCCTTTTGGGTTTAGGGTGTGACAATTACAATCTAAATTCTTCATCTAATCCATTTAACAAAAAAAGTTTAAGTTTAAGTAAGACTCTAATTCAATTTGTTCTTATCGACTTATTTGGATAAAGTATAATAAGTATTGTATCAATTCTTTTATAAAGTAACAATTTTACTTTTAGCCTAATTTAAACATTAATTGTTTTTTTTTTTTTTTTTGTGTGTGGATAAAGTATCAAATGATAGCTAATATGTATTAACATTAACATAAACTTGATTAAAAAAATCTAATTTAGATAATGTCAAAAAAAAAAAAGGATAAAGTAACCCAAAAAAAAAAAAAAACTAATATATATATATATATATATATATTTAAATAATGACAAATTTTGAAAAAAATAAATGACAAATTCAAATCCATGTAAGTTTGAAGAAAAGCATACAAATTTTGTTTCATGATATTGACAAAAAATAATATACAAAAAAAAAAAAGAAGAAGAAAAGAACAAATCATCTTATGCATTTTGAAAACAAACATATTTATTGCACTCTTTTAATAAGTTATTACTTATATATATATATATATATATATATATATATATATTTATATAAATGCATTTCATAATACCTTAGTTTCACACAATATGAATTTATTATATAACTTAAAAGTAAAATATTTATTTATTTTTATTATCTATTTAATTATCTAATTTTAAGTAAATTAATAAAAAAATATTTACATATAAATTTTGATTAAGCCGTGCATCACACGGGCAAAATGCTAGTATTATATATGTTACACTAGTAAAATTAATGTATTTTTATTTTAGCTCATTAATTAAATAAAATTACTAACATAATTTGTTCATAAACACATTATTATATTTGAGTTTGACATATTTAGTAGTCAAGTTTAAAATTGATTTTGAAATTGACTTTTTCTTTTTCATTTTTTCTTCTTAATGTGAGTTTTTGAACTTGATTTGTTTGCGAAATAAGCAAATACAACCCATTGTTTTTTATTTTATTTTGACCAAGTATAGATTGTAATTTGGGCGATATGGGCTTGAAGAAATGATCTTCGACTCGAAAAACTTGTAGACTGCAGTTCCTCTCAACTAGCTGCTGCCTCAAACAAAGGAAAGGTTGCGCAAGTTTAACCTCCATAATTCCTTCACCATAACACCAGTGGGATGACCACCCACCTGATGGCAAGCTTCGGACAAAAATAAGGTGAACTTCGATGGTGCTTTATTTGAATAAAAATATAGTGCTGGTATGGGTGTGGTTATTAGCAACAACATGGGATAGGTCATGAGACTCATGACTTCTCTCTTACAAAAAAACTACTCTCCCTTTCACAGCCATTGAAGTGGAAGCTATGGTAGCAAGGAGGGCTCTAGAATTTGCTTTGGAGACAGGTTTTGATCGAGTGATATTGGAAGGTGACACGCATATACTCATCTTGGGGATAGCTCTCATTCATTGTCACACTTCAGCCACATAGTGAAAGATATACAGTACCTTGCCTCTTGTTGGCTGAGAGAAAACAATATTATTAAGCTAAAAGACTCATGACTTTTGTATTAACATTCTAGTGCACGTAATGTGTATAATTCTCTAAATATGTCACTAATGAACAAATCAAATTAATTTTAGTACATTTTTAGAAGCATCAAAATTTAAATCACCATAAAATATGTGGGTCATTTTGAAAACAAATGCAATTCATCATAAAAGTGATATTCATTTATTTATGGGTTCCAATTAGTTCAACTGATAAAGTCTCTGATGGTTGAATAAGAGATCTGGGGTTCAATCTCCGCCTACACCAAAAATCGATTGGTATCTTGGTTTGATAATAAAAAGTTATTATCAGGAGCGGACGCCATAGGTTAAAATTTTCTTTAAAAAAAAAAAAAAAAAGTAACAACAAGAAAATGGGGATTCGAACTGTAGTTCTCTTTCTAAGAGATCAAGTTTTTATTTAAATCATAAATTTATGGACATGGAAAATTTCAAAACCTTTTCACAACCGTTGATAGGATTTGATATTGCAATTTCAAAACTTGATGTCTCAAAAAATTTAGTAAAAAATTGTGAAAAGTCTTCTAAAATTGTGTTTATTAAAATTTGAGGACCAACGAATTATCAAGGAAGAAGAAAAACCATAATTAGAATGGAAACTGGTAATGGAATATCACATAAAATAATAACAGTTCCATAATTTTCTTTAAGGACTCTATATTAGCAAAGAATATTAACAAGAGAAGTAGTAGAAGTATACTAAGGTATCGTATAGTAAATTATTTATTGCAATGCATATTAGTAGGGTTATAAACAAGTTGAACTAAATATTAAAAGTTTAGAATTAGTTAAGTATATTTTATTTTGAACACGACAAAGTTGAGCACATCATCAACCTATAATGCATATTCAAACTTAAATTATTTTCTTGTTTAACAAATTTAAGCTTGTTCATGAGTTCTTTGATTAACTTATTCTTTCCCCACATATAACAAACATCACAACCAAAAAGTTCTACCTACTTCAAAATTTTATTCTAATAATTGACAATGACAACTTAATTATAGTTAAAATATATATATATATATATATATATCATTTGAATTAATTAGAAAAGACTTATTTTTTTTTATGTATTTATAAAAATTAAATTACCAACTTTGTACTATATAAAAATTTTCAACAAAATGGACTATTTAATTGACCATTAAATTATAAATAACAATTTAGCGTCTAATGAATTTCTATGTATAAAAAGCGCGTATTTATTATTTATATGTGTATATACAGTTACATCGACTTAATAAATTCTTAAAATATTTTCACAATTATTTGATAATCTACACTGTTCATTGACCTCTTTTTCTTTTTTTTTTTTTTTTTTTTTTTTTTTTTTTTTTTTTTTTTTTCACAGTATGCCGGTTTTGCTTGTGTTCTTTTTGTCTTTTTCTTTTAAATATTTATATGTACATACACAGTTACACTGACACAACACATTCTTATAATATGTTTACATTTATTGAGATGTCAATTTTTTAAAGGTCAAAATAAAATAATAAAATAAGAAACTGAGAATTATTACCATCTAAAACTCAAAATACATTAAGAAAATTTTTGAGATGTTAAAATTTAGTGGGAATCTATTTTAGACATTATACAATAAATATTTTAAAAATCATAAGCTTTCATTAAAGTTTAATTGAAAGAATAATAATATGACATATTTGCTATTTTCCAAAATATTAGGGGAAAAGTTGCTTGATTTTAAAGTTTAAGAAGTAATGTTATGTCCAAGCTTTCATTAAGGTTTAACTGAAAGAATAACAATATAACATATTTGCTATTTTCTAAAATATTAAGGGAAAAATTGCTTGATTTTAAAGTTTAAGAAGTAATGTTATGTCTACAACATTTTCACAATAATTTCACAACAAATTTTATGTGGCAATATATTTTTTATGGATAAAAGAGTGATATCAGCAGTGGGCTCAGTTTAAAACCAATAACAACTTGTCATTTAGAATTTATTCTAAAAATATTATGAATGTAGCATTTCTCTCAAATAAAAAAAAAATATATCTATTCAGATCCTAAAAATGAAGATATTGTGAAAATGTTTTGATATTTTGTTGTATTCTTAGACTTCTTCTTTAGTACAGTCAAATTGGGTGAGCCAAAATTCACGGTTTTACACAAAATTATCTTGTGTTGTCTTTTTGTTTTTTTTTAATGCATAATTTTAAAACCAGTAATAATTTTTCTTCGAAGATTTGCTGTGAAAATGCTGTAGACATAAAAAATAAAATAATAATATCAAACTAAGACCTACCATAGCTCGAAATAAAAAATATTGCGAAAATGTTGTGACATTTTGTTGTGTTCCTAGGATTCTTTTTTGTGTGACATTTTGTTGTGTTTCTAGACTTCTTTTTTTGTTTAGTTAAATTTGGTGAGCCAAAATTCATTGTTTTTGGCACAATTTTCTTCAACAGGCTTTTTATTTGTTTTTTTTAAATACACGGTTAAAAGTGGTTAGCCAAATTTAAAATCAATAACAATTTACTGCCCATAATTTATTATGAAAATGTTGTTGATGTAGCATTATTCTAAAATAAAATAATAAAATATCAGACTAGAACCCACCATAGCTAGAAATAAAGGTATTGTAAAAATATTGTGACATTTTGTTGTGTTCCTAGACTTTTTTTTTGGTTTAGTCAATTTGTTGAAACAAAATTCATTGTTTGTGCATAGTTCTTTTAGGTTGATTTTTTTTTAACACATTTTTTCAAGTTAAAAAGACACACGCGCACACACACACAAATTGACGAAGTAGCATTTTTCTCCTTTATGTTTGGGGTAGTTTCATTCCCCTTCAAACTAAAGTTGAATAATTTCTTCTTTTATATTTTATAAATGAGCATATATTCCTATTGTTACTCTCTTAGTTAAACTCTAACGAAATCTTATAATTACTAAAATATTCAATTGTGCAATATTCTAAACAGTCCTACTAAATTTTAATGTCTCAAAAAATTTCTTCATGTATTTTGAATATTATGTGGTAAACTGGTAGTCATGCTTGGAAAGTTAAAATGATGATATATGGTGGTGTTCTATTTGTTACCTAGAGAACACTGATTTATTATGTTTAAATCTTCTAAACTTATAATTTTATCTAATAGAAACTTTTATGACAGATGCCTTTTGTTATTTTGTTCTTTTTTTAGTTTCTTTTCCTACTTAAAAGGGTGTTCATTAAAAATAAGTAAGCTAAACATCGTAGTTAGACTCATACAATAAGATGATAAAGAATGAAGTATGAATAACAAAATCTTCGTTATAGATGGTGTAGGGACCCGGTTCGGGGGTACTTCCCTCCTGGGGATGTGTGGACCCAAGCCTGGGTAACTCTTTACAATAAATTTGTAGAGAGTGGATAGAAGGACTAGGCATTAGTTAGGGGTGTCAATGTTCGACCTAATCCGCAAACACAACACGAACCCGACACGAGTTTTTTCAGGTTAGGGTTAGGCCTTAATGGGTTTGGGTCATAAACGGGTCGACCTAAAAGCGACATGAGAAGAAACGGGTCATAAACAGGTTAACCCGCATAACCCGCAATAGACACATTTGACACGCTAATTTATTTGTGTTAACCCGAAATGACCCACTTAATACAACCCGTTTAACTCATATAACAAAATAAATATTTATTTTATTTTAGATTTGTCAAATACCTTTTATATCTAACATATATTTTAAATTTAAAAAGAAAAATAAGTAATTACAAAATTTTAAAAGAGATATAATTGAAAATTGAAATTTTACAGACCTTAGAACTACTAATACTTTTTTTTTTTTGGCATAGAACTTACACAAATGAAAATGGATGAGCTTGTGGAAGATGTTATGAATTTGGACATTAACAAAGAATCTATGGATGATAATCGTGGTCATAGTTAGGATTAGTCTATTGTTTGCTCAAATTCTTTCAATATTGATACTTAGCATTTGGCGAGTTCTAAGAATATTATATTTTTGTTGAACTATGTTATCTTATTTTTGTGAAACTTTGTTATTTTGAATTTGGGTTGAAGTGTAAGCATTTCTTTTGGAGTGTAAAGAATTTATTTCTAGATGAATGTTATATTTTTGTTGAATTATATTATTTTGAATGTGGGTTAAAGACTTGAAGTGTATGCACTGCTTTTTGGGATGTAAAAATAATTATTTCTAGATGAATGTTATATTTAATATTATACAGGTTGAAATGGGTTGTGTTACATTCGTGTCAACCCAACACGACTCGTTTATTAAGCGTGTCAAATGGGCTGGGTTAGGTCAACCCGCTTTATTAATAGGTCGGGTTAGGGTTGAAAGATCATGATACGATTATTAAATGGGTTGAGTTAGGGTTGAGCCATTTCGTCGAATACTCCTACCTCAACACAACACGAACCCGACACGCTAACCCGAATTGACACCCCTAGTATTAGTGAAAGATACAACAGTTGGTGCGGATTTACAGGATCATCAAGTGAGATTTGACTAAGTGTTCTAAGGGAAAGTTCGTCCTCGGCCCAGTCTGAGGAGCTCTTCCCTGACTTCTAATGAATGTAGGGGTTGTCCTTGAACACCCCGAAAACCCTTGAATCTTCTGAACCCCCTTACTTCTGGTGGTTTATTCTATTATATAGTCATGTTCAACTGATCTCTGCCTTCCACTTGTTGATCATCTGAGCCTGTGTCTAAGGGCTTGTCCCATCAGCCGCCTTTACAGACTTTCTGTTAGTTGAAGTAACCAAGGCATCACTATTCGTTGATCAATTCTCCATTAATGCGGTCAGAGTGTCGGTTGCGTACATTTAATGTGTGGATGACAGCTTCCTTTCTTCAATGTCAGACTGCCGAGGACATGGTCGTCATCGGCGAAACTCCTTGATGATTTGGGCCTCCCTTACTCATCCTTAGATTATGTATTGTCCTCGACATGGGCCTTGGGTCCGATATGGAGTGGGCTAGGGTTGCCAAATCTTTGGGCCCCACAGTGTCCACCATTATAAAGTCCACCTCCACTACTTCTAGGCCAGTCTAGACGGGGAGCCTAATTATGCCCTTTGGGATAACCAGCTTCACATTGAAGCTCATCAAGGGGGAGTTATAGGGTGTTAAATCTTCTGGTTTTAACTCCAGCCCCTTGTAGAGGTCGGGGTACATAATCTCGGCCCCGCTGCCACCATCCACCATCACCCTTTTCACATCATAGTCCCCGATTCTGAGGGTGATCACCAGCGCATCATCATGGGGCTGGGTTGTCCCGACCTTATCTTCCTCTAAAAAGCACAGGGTTGGGTGAGAATTCCTTCTAGCCTTCTTTGGCTTTGATTGGGACTCCTCGGCACGCATCTGGGTCACGGATAACACTCGCGAGGGGCGTGCGCCTGTTCTTCCTAGCGCAGCCAAGATCACATTGATCGTCCCTGTGGGTGCCCTTAAGGCAATGTTTCTCTGCGCTCCTGATAGCTCTGGCATGGGTGGCCACTAGAATGGTGCAGGAGGTGCTTCAGCTTTCCTTCCCAGACTAGATGGTCCAGATAGTCCTAGAGGTTCCTGCAGTCTTCCGTGGCGTGTCCGTGGCCCTGATGGTACTGGCAATACAGATTCTGATTGCGCTTCGTGGGGTCTCTGGCCATCTTACTCGATCCCTTAAAGTATGGTTCATTCCTTATCTTCTCCAACACCCTGTGGACCGGCTTTCGGAATACGGCATTGACAGCCTGAGCATTGGTTGTCCCGGATTGCCCTGCAAAATCTCTCATCGGGCAATTGCTGTGGTACCGGTCCGACCTGAAATCCCTCATCTTCTAAGGGATACCTTCTCTTTTCCCTTGCTTTGCAGCTGATTCTCCTCTACCCGCTTATACTTATCGATCCGATTCATCAGCTGGCGCACACTGGTGACGGGCTTACTGGTTAGAGACTTCCTTAGGCCATGCCCCGCCGGGAGACCGATTTTGAAGGTGCTGATGGCGACATCCTCATACTTGCCGTCCAGTTCGTTGTATATCTCCCAGTATTGGTCCGAGTGGGCCTTTAGAGTTTCTTTATCATGCATGGATAGAGACAACAACACACTTAAGGGCCGAGGAGGTCGGCTATTTGTGACGAATCGGGAGTCGAATGCTTGAGTCAGCTGCTTGTATGAGTCTATGGAATTCATCTTCAGACCATTGAACTATCTCATTGCCACTGGTCCCAGACTATAGGGGAAGACCCTACACATCAGCGCCTCATTCTTGGAGTGGACAGCCATTCTTTGGTTATATTGGCTCACATGCTCCACAAAGCCTGTCCTGCCGTTATAAATGGTGAAGGTGGGGTGTTGAAATCGCCGAGGAAGCGTAGCCTCTTCAATGTGGCGGGTGAAAGGTGATTTGGAGAGTTGATCCAATGCTCTACTCATGGCATCACTCCCCACGCCTTTAGGGGACGAGCTTTTACGTTTGTGCCTCTAGTAGTGCTCTTCTTCATGAGAAAAGGTCTCGCTTAGGGGGGTCCTTGATCTTCGCCTATAGTCATCATCACCTTCCTCATCGGGGGGTGTGTCGGGACTAGGACGAGGCTACCTTCGTTGTGTGTGGCGTAACTTTCTCCTTAGACCGTCTATCTCTCGCTGCATAGCCACCTTATCGTCCTGTCTCTTAGACACATGGCTCTTGACCTCTTCTGATTGCACGGTCTGGTCGTCATTTTGCCTCCGTAGCACGTGGCTGCCCCCGCGGGTGTGGCTTCCACTGGTCTGTGTGGTGTGCGCACTTCCCTCTTGAAACCTTCCGTTTTCTTCGTTTCGACCACGCTCAGGGTTGGGGAAGGTAGCTTATTGTTGGGACCTCGCTGGTTTGGACTGGTGGGATCCTGCTTGGTGAAGGCCTGTTCCTACCATGCTTGATCGTCGCCCTTACTAGCGCACAAGTTCTTCCCATAGAAGGCGCCAATTGTAGGGACCTGGTTCGAGCACTATTCCTTGGAAATGAGTGGACTCGAGCCCAGCTGGCCCAATACAATGAATTTATAGAGTGCGGGTTGAAGAACTAGGCCTTAGAGAGGATTGCAACAATTGAACATGGTAATGCATGGGTCGGGTGGCAAGAACTCAAACTAAAATATGAAACTAGGCTCCTTGGCCACTTTCTTGGATCGTATATTTCTTATTTCTTCTTCGGTACTATGTTACAAAGATCATACAAGTGCCATGATCCTTTCTCCCTTCTAAAACTACTGTCCTCCTTTCTCGAGGACTTGTTACATTTTATATCCCCTTCTAGTTAATCCTGACCCTCCATTTATTGATCATGCAGGTAATCACTTGAGTGCCTGTCCTAACAGCCACCTTCCCATCCTTCCTGTGAGTGGTAGCAGCTAAGGCGGCACTGTTCAGGGGTCACTTCTCCATTAATGTGGCCAGAACGTTAGTTGTGGACATTTAATTTGGGGGTGATAGTTCCTCCTGGGATCGCTCCTCCACCGTGCTTCCATGCCTAACCTGTTGTACTTGCCTCTGTCTTGGATCGCTCTGGAAGGTTACCTCTGAAGGCACTTTCCTCTTCCTTTCAATGGTCCATGTGGGTCGAGGACACGATTGTCCTCGGCGGTATTCTTGGCAAATGGAGCTTCCTTGACTCGTCCTCGGACACCTCTTTCTCTTTGGCGTGGGCCTGGGCTTAACACAGAGTGGGCCAGGGTTGCCCAATTCTCTGGCCCCACAGATGGTTATAAGTATTTAATCTGATGAAGATCTTCAAAAAAATTGTAGCATATATCATCATTTATTGCAAAAATTTAAATATTGTGAAAAGATGATGACATTTATTATCATTCTTTGTAGCATTTTTGGTGAATAAATATTACATTTAATAAATAAGTTCTAAGAAATTGTCATAGTAAATAGATATTCAAATGACTATTTTAAATTTAAGTACATAATTTCATACTTCTTCAACAAAAAAAAAATTATATTAATTGTTTCACTAAAGGGGCAACACGTGTCTTGCACGTGCAACCCACACTAGTTTATGTATAAAGTATAAATCATACAAAAGGTACAATCGCAAGATACTCTCTTGAGGTACCCACATTCATCAAATCCAATACAAAACAGTGTGGTAAAAAAAAAATGTGAACATATGTCATATTTTGTTGTGTTGCTCTCTTGGCCTCTTCAATTTTTGTTAGATCATCTGCGCAACTATTTACTTCACAGAAGAGCCTTAGGTGGACAGTCCAGTCTCGAGCCATCATGTTCCTACAATCACAAAGTAATTTAATAATATCCAGTGCTAGAACACCATGAGGGGTTAGCTAATTAACCACAACTTGGGGATCAATTTCTAAAATTAATGTATTCATAGCCTAGAAGCCATGCTAGACTTATCAAATCACCCAATGTACAGCCAAGTTATTGGTTTTGGTGCCTAATTTTATAAAGAAACCTTTAATCCAATGGCCACAACTATTTCTAAAAACACCCCCCCCCCAATGGCCAGCTTGCTATTTTTATGAATTTTATTCTATTAAAAATCTTCATTGAGCATAATTTTGATAAAATATGCTAAATATTTTTTTATTAAATATTTTTGTTCATGTCTAATATCAAACAATATAACTTTTGTATATTCATTAAAATTTAAAAGATAATAAGTTCTCCTAAAAATATTTACTAAATATATACGTAAAAGTTTATATTTTATGTGCAATATATTTATAAATTATAACTTACTCTAATAATAAAATATTAAGCTTTGTATATGTATGTAAGTGGGGGGTTTGCCTGGAATAAAATTAGAATCACAACTTCGTCACCCTCAAACAAAAATTCTTGGTTACTCTCCTATCCACCCCCTTGCTTTACCCGGGTTTCCTGAGACTCCCATTGATATTTAGAGTAACATAAGGATCAGTTGGCAGAGTCCAGGCTATTAGTTTTAAAGTTTTTAGGGGATTTGGGCATAGTTGGTGACTTAGTGTAGTTAGGTAGTAGTGCTCATGGGCCAGTCATTATAGGTATAATGGTAGATGCCTGGAACCAAGTTATTACTATTTTTTTTTTTTTGCCATGGTGTTAAGCTTATATATTTTTAGTAATAAATGATTCGCCACACAGTAGGATTTTCACCCAAAAAAGAAAAAGTTTATTGAGGTATTAGCCATAGAATTTTTCTTGTTTTAATAGATGATTAGTCTCTAGTACCTTCCAGGCTTCCACATAAAAATGCTATGCCACATAATCAAAACGTTGATGAACTTTGCTCCTAGAAAGATCTGGTTGGCAATTTGAGGAGGAAAAGATATTTGTTTTGACATTAACACTTTTGGAAAATGAATAATTTTTCAAAAATTATCTCATTTTCTAATATTTGTTAACGATCTTTAAATTATCTCTTAGATTTTTTTTTTTAATTTAGTTTTATGTGAAATAAAATTATTTTTTAACAATTTTAGCAAAAAACCAACTCGATTTCATGCTAAGTTAAGAGACAATTTTCTTTGATTATACTACCAAATATTAGAAAATGCATAAGCTTTTCCAAAGAAACAATATATGGATGTAAGCAGCAATATTATTATTATTATTATTATTATTTTGTTGAGAAAATGTAAGCAGCAATATTAAGCACCCTGTTTTTGCATTCCTTTGACATTTCAAAACATTACAAGCTTTTACATACTCCCCGTGTAGCGTATACTTGGGGAAAAAACATGAAAATTATCAAAGAAACATACAAGTACTAAATTTATTATCCACAATCACAATTTAAGGCCATAGTTTATTCTAATTATTATGGTATAGAGGGACCGCAAATCACAATTTAGCCAGAAATATCAATGGCCTTGACATCAGGCTTCTTCACCCCAACCTTAGGGACTGTCACAGTGAGAACACCATTCTCCGTTGCAGCCTTGATCTGATCCATCTTAGCATTTTCAGGAAGCCTAAATCTCCTCAAGAACTTGCCACTGCTACGCTCCACTCTATGCCACGTGTCTTTCTTCTCTTCCTTCTCCACTTTCCTCTCTCCGCTTATTTGGAGCACTCTGTCATCTTCAACTTCAACCTTAACTTCCTCTTTGTTGAGCCCAGGAAGATCAGCTTTGAACAAATGGGCTTCTGGGGTCTCCTTCCAATCAACACGGGTGTTAACTAAAGCAGAAGTTTCTCTTGCAAACTGAGGTTCAGATGAGAACGGGAAATCCTTAAATGGGTCCCAAATCTCGAGCGAGAATGGGTCCAATATGTTGCTTCGGTGGCTACAAAGAAGCTTGGAATTAGCGACATCTTAATAAAGAGCTATGGTACAAAGAACCCTTTGAAGTGGTTGTTTATTGAAAAAGCTGACAATGACACTTGCTAATTCTGACTGGTTTGGGAAGAATGAGTGCAGTAGCGAATTTATAGGTTCGTAGGGGGATTCTTCAGGTATTTTCTAGGGAGTTCTGGTTGTTGTTTGTCTTTTTCCTTTCTGCTTAATGAATTTTCTGGCTGTTTCCTGATTATTTTCAACGAACTTTCTAGCATCTTAGTGAACCTTCTTTGGACTTGGCCCACTTGGGTATCTTGTGTTGCACACAGCCACTGATTCGTGTATTGGGCCTATCCACAATTGCATTAGCACAAATTTGGCAACACATTTTCATCTCAACCAAGATTTAACCAAAAAAGAAATCCTTTGTATTAAATTGTTTTTAGTATTATTATGATTTTATGGTCGAAGATATTTGAATTCTGATTTTGATTCTAGAGGAGAGAAAAAAATATCATTGATATAAGACTCTTCACGTGTGTATTAACAATCTAGTGCACATAATGTGTGTGTGAATATATGATTATGTCAGCCAGTCATGAAAAAATCAATTAATTCTAGTAAATTTTTCGAAGCATCAAAATTCGAATTAGCATAATATATATGGGTCATTTTGAATATTTATTGATTGGATAATTTGATAGTTACAACAATAAGGAATGCTATGCCAAAGAGTTACAAGGCTCTTAGAAAATATGGTGTTTGTTAAAACTTTAAATTAAAGACACAAAAAATTTCAAAACCTTTTCACAATTATTGATATGATATGTTATTATGATTTTTACATAATAAAAGTGATGTTGGCAATCAGTTAATGTGAATGTGATGTTATCTATAATGAAAACTTGATATGTTAATGCTAACAAGTTATGTAAAAAATTGTGAAAAATTGTCTCCAACATTGCTTTTATTAAAACTAGTTGCTAATCCATGCGATGCACGGGCAAAATTCTTATGAAAGTATAGTTTAAACATAAAAGCTTTCTAATTTTACATGAACTATATAATTGTAAAAATTTAAAAAGTGAACTCTTCATTGTAATGAATAATTCATGTTCGAAAAGTAGTTACAACATGTTATAAAAAACATGAAGTGTCATAGACCTTTTTTTGATAAGTGAACAACTTGTCCCAAACCTTACTAAACCTAAAAGAAAATAATGAAAGAAAATCTAAATCAAACAATCATTCATGTGAACAACTGTAATGCAATTTCCTTTTTTTGATAGGTATTGTTCTGCAATTCCTTGATAGCCAAATTTACCTTATAATACATACCTACAGGGGGTTTCCATCTACACTCTTCAATAGCCACTCTTAAAGGTTGTTTGCATCAAATTCACTGTTGTCTTCAAAGAGCTTCACCCACCCACCTTTGGTTCTAATTGTACCACAACAGCTAGGCTTATGTTAGAGTTCTGTGTGTGAATGTGTTGTGTTGTAGCTGAATTGTAGGATAGCTAGCCTCCAGAAGTTAGAGAGAGAGAAGAGAGGAAGATTCAAGAAACGATAATAGGACAAATTGTTATTAAAGTTCTGATTGATTCCTTGTGTTTCCAATTACACCCTTTATACAATCTGTAACTAACTCTCTAACTAACCCTTCCATTCTAACTTTACTAACTGACCCTTCCAACTCATGTTTACTATTTACACAGTTGGCCAATTACCAACTCACTCTAATACAACAATAGCTACAACAGCCCTCACATGAATGAACTAATGAACCAAACAATTCAATGAATTAACTAATACTCACTATCTTAACAATTTCCCCTCCCTTAGAGCACCTTGCCCACAAGGTGTGGAAATTTCTGCTGGAGATCAAATAAATTCTCCCAGGTGACATCCTCCTTGCTCTCACCTTGCCACTGAACCAATACTTGAGTAATGACTCTGTTCCTCAACTGATGTGATTTGTCAACCAAAATAGACACGGGTTCAGGGGTAAGAACCAAATCAGCAGACACAACTGGTAGTGTAGACCTAGGCTGCACATGTTGGCCCACTTTGGCTTTGAGATTGGACACATGGAAAGCAGGGTGAATGAGGGAATCAGCTGGCAAATCTAACCTGTAAGAAACCTGCCCAATCTTCTGCAAAATCTTAAATGGGCCATCGAATGGAGGAGCTAACTTTTCTAGCTTCTAATGATGCACAGAGGCTTGTTTGTAGGGTTGCAATCTGAGGTAAACCCAATCTCCCATATTAAATGACCAGTCCACCCTCTTCTTATTAGCATACCATTTCATCCTTTCTTGAGCAGCAGTGAGGTTGTGTTTGAGCAAGGATAAGAGCTGCTACCTATCCTTCAACAACAAGTCCACAGCCCCTACCTGAGTGGTGCCAAGCATATAATCCATAACTCTAGGTGAAGGATATCCATATAGAGCGTCAAATGGAGTTAGTTTAATGGATGTATGGAAGTTTGTGTTAACCAAAACTCAGCCAATGGAAGCCACTCCACCCAAGATTGGGGCTTATCAGCTGCAAAAGCCCTTAAGTAGTGTTCCAAACTTTTATTTACAACCTCAGTTTGGCCATCAGATTGGGGATGGTAGGTAGAAGACATAGCTAATGTAACCCCTTGCAATCTCAACAATTTTGACCAAAATTTAGATGTAAAAATAGGATCCTTATCACTAACAATGGATGAAGGCATGACATGCAATTTGAAAACATAATGCATATAAAGATTGGCTTTCTTGGTAGCAGTGTAAGGGTGAGAAAGAGGGATAAAATAAGCATACTTGGTTAACCTATCTACCACCACAAACAGCACAGTCTTCATTAGTGACTTAGGCAACCCTTCCACAAAATCCATACTTACATTTGTCTAAGACCTTTCTGGGATGGATAAAGGCTGTAGCAACCCAGTAGGATAACAAGTCTCATTCTTAAGTTTTTGACACATATCACACTCCTTAATGTATTGCTTCAAGTCCCTACTCATACTAGCCCAATAGAAATCCTTCTTAAGCCTGTGATAGGTCTTCAAATAGCCTGAATGACCCCCCAAAGGCCCATCATGCACTTGTTGCAACACCTTGGTCTTTAGATCACCATTGAATTGACCCAAATACAACCTGCCTTTAAAAAATAGCAAGTCATTACAAAGGGTAAATCCCTTTGGAGCAACATGACCAGACTGAACAGCTTGAAAAATATTTTGGACAGTAGGATCAGATGCATAACTATACTTAAGATCAGCAAGCCAGGTTGGAGTAGGAAAAGAAATCATGCACAAGGTACCCATAGCAGAAGCAGAAGGTTCTATGGAAGCTGTAGGTAGATTTTCATCCTTTCTAGATAGAGCATCAGCCACTACATTCTCCTTACCATTCTTGTACTCCACAATAAACACATAACCAAGTAGTTTAGTAATCCATTTATGCTGTGTAGGAGTACCTACTCTCTATTCAAGCAAGTATTTCAAACTTTGATGATCAGTTTTTATCACAAATGGCCTCTTAAGTAGATAAGGTCTCCACTTCTTCACAGCAACCATCAAGGCCAACAACTCCTTTTCATAAGTAGAGAGAGCAAGATTCTTACCCTTCAATGCTTGACTATGGAAGGCAATAGGTCTTTAAGATTGCATTAAAACAGCCCTTAACCCTAAACCTAAAGTATCACACTCCACAGTGAAAGGTTTGGTAAAATCAGGTAAAGCCAACATAGGTGGGTTGGACATAGCATCCTTGAGTAGCTGAAATGCTTGAGAAGCTGCTGGAGTCCAAGAAAAAGAATCTTTTTTAAGCAAAGCAGTTAAAGGAGCTACCATTTGACCATACCCTTTCACAAACTTCCTATAATACCTTGTGAGACCCAAGAATCCTCTCAATGCTTTAACATCCTTAGGGATAGGCCACTGCTGCATGGCAACAATCTTCCTAAGGTTTGTCTTCACTCCTTCCCTTGAAATAAGACGCCCCAACTACTCCACCTCCTTATAAGCAAACACATACTTAGACTTTTTGGCATACAATTGGTGTTTAGCTAAAACCTCCAATTCCAATCTAAGATGATAGACATGATCCTCTAAGGTCTTACTGTACACAAGGATGTCATCAAAGAAAACAAGAACAAATTTCCTCAAGAATGGCCTAAAAAGAGTACTCATCAAAGATTGGAAAGTGGAAGGAGCATTGGTTAAGCCAAAAGGCATCACCAAAAACTGATAATGACCTTCATGTGTACGAAATGCAGTTTTAGGAATATCTTGCTTCTTCATCCTAATATGGTGATATCCAGACCTTAAGTCCAATTTGGAAAATACACAAGCTCCAAACAATTCATCCAACAATTCATCAATTACAGGAATAGGGTATTTATCCTTAATGGTTTCTTGATTTAAAGCCCTATAATCTATACACATCCTCCATGAACCATCAGCTTCCCTCACCAAAAGAACAGGAGAAGCAAAAGGACTACAACTATCTATAATGAAACCAACAGATAATAACTCCTTCACAATCTTTCAATTTCATTTTTCTAATAGTATGGATACTTGTAAGGTCTCTGACTAATAGCCTGAGCTCCTTCCTTCAAGGTAATTTGATGCTCATGACCTCTTAAGGGAGGCAGATCCACAGGGGTAACAAAAACAGACTCAAATTCAACTAACAGATCAGAAACTTGCTTAGGCAACTGAGTTAAATATTCTGTAGAAGTCAATTTTGACTGAACTGAGATGTGCAAAACCAGCCCTTTCCTTACTATGTCCTTCAAGAACTGAGTGCCTTCTTGCAGCTGTGATTTTGTACTCCTCAAACCCTATAAGAGCACCTGCCTTTGAGCATAAGTAGAACTTATGGTCAACAGCTTAAAGTCCCATTGAATAACCTCTAATGTAACTAGCCAATGTGTACCTAGCACCAAATCACATCCTCCCATCTGCAACACATGCAATTGCACCAAGAAATCATGCCCCTATAACCACACTGGAACTTCTCCATTAGCTACCTTAACCTCCAAAATTTGTGCGGTATCCACTGGAATATGTAAGTGTGAAAGTAGAGTTGCATCAATGAAATTGTATGTGCTGCCCGAATCTATAAGGATCACAAAAACCTTTTGTTTAATCCTACCCATTACCCTCATAGTGCCTGAGGTGGGAGTACCACTTAGAGCATAAAGGGTGATCTCAGCATCTTCTTGATGATGCATACCAGGCTCAGAATTTCTAGTTACCTCCTCCAACTCAGTAATTTGCACACCTGAATTTGGCTCATGCACTTCATCAATAAAATCAAGGAGGAACAACTTAGCACTTTTACACCTATGACCAGGGATCCACTTCTCATCACAATTATAACACTGCCCATGCTTCTTCCTTTCTGTTAAGGACATATTTTATGTAGTTGGCTAATCCTTTGACAAAACGTACTTTACTTGTATTTGGGTAGATCTAAGTTGTGTTTAATACTTGAAGAAACATGTTCTTCAAGTCTAGTATTAAAGCCATGAAGATTGAACCAAGAAACAAGTGAAGAAAAGGTGTTCAATAAAGCTGGACAGATAGCTCGACACCTCCTCGACACCTGGCTATCTGTCGAGCTCTTCAGCTGATTCTTATCGCAATCTCGATAGCTTCTCGATAGCTAGTCGATCGATCGAGAAAGTTTCTGTCCCCTCGACACCTCCTCGATACCTGTATCTGTTGAGATTCATTAAACCTCGACACCTTCTCGACACCTCCTCGATAGCTGCTATCTGTTGAGGTTACGGAAATTCAGCTTTTTGATTTTTTGGGCCAGGCTTATGTATTTGTGTAGGGTTTCTTTTCTCACAACCCTAGACCTATGTAAGGCTTATTTTAGAGGCCGTCACATAAGAGAATAAGAGAATACAAGGAGAACATATGCAAAAGGTTATTCTCTCTGAAAGAAGCTACTACGTCTTTGCGCCTTAGGGTTTTGTAACCAAGTGCTTCTTGATCTTCATTCTTGATGAAGTGAAGAACTTTGCAGCCAACAATCTTCTTCTAGTTGGTGATTGAAGTCGCGTACTGGGATCCGCGTAATTGGTTAGTCACGTACTTGGGATTCGTGCATCAAAGGGTGGCGTTCATATATTGAAGAGTTCAGAGGTTTTGAAGCGGTAGAAGGTTTCTGCTGTGAGTTCATCTACAGGGATTGTAGAGTTTAGGGACAAAGGTTTTGTACTAGATCTGAAACTTCTCTTTACTATAGTGGATTGCTTTTTGGGAAGGTTTCTCCCCAGGTTTTTTACTGTGAAACTGGTTGGTTTCATCGGTTTTCCTAGGTCATCATATCTTGTCTTATTTAATTTTTCCGCTGCATGATTTTGACATGATATTGATGTTTATTTGTTTAACTAGTTTTATTCATAATAAATCTAATTAACAACTTGGGTTTATAACTTGTTAATTCTAATAACTGGGGTCATAAATTTCCCAACACTTTCCTCCATTTGCGCAGGGGATATTCTCTTAATAGGTAGCCTAGACTTAGGATCTAATAAAGGAGGGACTTTAGGTAGACCAAAGATTGAAGGCTTACCTTGCTCCAATTGCAGTCTGGAATTCTTCTTGCAACTCAGATGATATTCTTCTTAGATCTTGGACAACTCAAAAGCTTCATTTAGAGATTGAGGATTCCACTAAGGAAGCAGCTCAATTTACGGGATGAAGACAACCCTTTAATCCTATTGGATAAGACTTCAAACTGAGCTTTATACATGGCTACTGAAGATGTCTGTCTTAATCTTGTAAGTGTCTCCATAGGGTTATTGTATGAATTGGAGCCAAACCTTACATGCAAAGCTTGTACTAGAGATTCCCAATCGGTAAAAACCCCTGTTTCCTCATTGTCTTGGAACGAAATCAACGCCTTCCCATCCATGTGAAATGAAGCCAACATCAATTTCTCCTCCACCGAGGTATTGAAGTACTTAAAGTACTGATTAGCCTTGTAAACCCAACTTGCTGGATCCTCACCAAAAAATCTCAGAAATTCCAGCCTCACTAGACGAGACAGAGTGATCGCTAAAGAACTCGAACCATGATTTAGCCCACTGTTCGGAACTCCTCCTTGATCAGAAGCCCCCAATCTTTGTAGTAGCGAAGCCAATTGCTGGTTCATCTCATTCAAGGTGCGAGTATGGATTTCCTGGATGGTTCGCATCTCTTGAATATCGTTGGCATTATGATCTGATGTGTGTCGAAGAGGAGCCAGAGCTTCATTGGTGGCAGCAGTGGTGCGTGTCTCAGCCATGGCCAAGGGATTGCCAAGCTCTAATACCAAATGTTAGAGTTCTGTGTGTGAACGTGTTGATGTTAGAGTTCTGTGTGTGAACATGTTATGTTGTAGCTGAATTGTAGGACAGCTAGGCTTCTAGAAGTTAGAGAGAGAGAAGAGAGGAAGATTCAAGAAAGGATAAAAGGACAAATTGTTATTAAAATCCTGATTGATTCCTTGTGTTTCCAATTACACCCTTTATATAATCTGTAACTAACTCTCTAACTAACCCTTCCATTCTAACTTTACTAATTGACCCTCCCAACCCGTGTTTACTGTTTACACAGTTGGCCAATTACCAACTCACTTGAATACAACAATAGCTACAACAACCCTTACATGAATGAACTAATGAACCAAACAATTCAATCAATTAACTAATACTCATAATCCTAACACTTATATTCAGCATGACCTCCACCTCCATGACATGCCCATTTTGTTTTAAAGAAAAAATAACACCATACCTATGAAAACATTGTGGTTGGTCTCTAGACTTCTGGTGCTTCTGAGCACTCCCATTATATGTGTCACTAATTCTGTACCATCCCTACATATCACTGCATATTTCACTTAAGAATGATGAAATTATTTTCCTACAATAAAGATTGAAATAATTCATAGGTAAATATTGTGGATCACCTTTCAAGCAAAGAGTGTAAGTTATGGCTGCACATTTTATTCTCCAAATCTAGTTCCAAAAACCTCTGCTTTCCCATATTGGAACTTTGCTCAATAGTATCCCTCTAGTAACTTTCAATGAGTCTCTAGGTAGTATTCGTGCCTCCATAAAAGTACAATCTGGAAAATATCAGCACTGCAAGACCTTGTGGACCAAAAAAGTAAGATTTTGGATAAGTCAATAAAGACTCAAATAAATAGCAAGTTCCATACAATTACAGACCATATGAATTTATTTTATTTTTATTTTAAAGAGAATTCACATTGGTTCTTCCATTGACATTATTTAGAAACACCCTAGCCTGTGGTCAAGTTTGAGACTTCCCTAAAGTATTTCAAATTATTACCATTATTCTACATCTTAGCAGAATTTATATAAGTTACTGTTTTTCTTTTTAAGTAAATAATTTTATTAAAAAAGAAAAGAGAGGAAAAATAAAAAGATGTATACACTCCCTTTTCAAAGAATACAAATCAAAGGGAAATAGAGTTTTTTTTTTTTTTTTTTTTTTTTTTTGGGATAAATCATAGGGAAATAGAGTTGGAAAAACTCAATAAAAGACATCAAAGGAATGCCGCTTCTCTTATTTCCTTCACATCACATGTTCCGCATAACACATAATGGCATGGCTCGCCACACATTGGCTACTCTATGGTGATGAAAATATTGTAAAACTATATACCTAGAGCTTGAGCTTCGACATTAAAAACTTGAGCATTTTGGCATGTTTGTATCTCTTTGAATTGGGAAACTTGATGACTTGACCTTGTACAAAAGGGTTTTCAATTAATTATAAAACTTTAAATCTAGGAAGAATGTTATTTTGAGAAAGATATTTCTCTATTGTCAATTGATCTGACCATATCAATTTGTTTGTTGATTTTTTGCATGAACATAACTCTGATATCTTACCTGCTCAAAAGTTAGAAAAATAATTGCATTGGATGCTCCCATAAGTTATATCATTTTCCATAAGTTACTAGTTATTACTGAAGCAGACATTTATGTATTTTTTATTATTTAAATCACATAATGAGGAAACCTGTAGGGATGTAAAAGTTTTTATCACATATGTAAGGTTATTACTGAAGCATACATTTATGTAAGGTTTTATTTTTAAATCACATAATGAGAAAACTTGTAGAGATATAAAAGTTTTTATCACATATGCGTACCTGATATTCAATGAAGACAAAAGGGAAGCATGAGAGAAAGATTTGTATGTAGTGTTTTAGATAAAGTGGAGCAGTTGGCACTTCAGTTGATTTATTAACAGTTTGCCTACTTCAACTACTACTTTGGGCTTGGCTTTTTTCAAACACCTTCTATATTGAAAGAGCTTTGCCGCAACATCTCCTCCTATCAGAAGCCTGTTCATAAACAAAATTTACATTCAAATAAATAAAAACTTGTTTTGATATCTTACTCTCTCTAAAACTATTCCTCACACAAACATCAAATACCAAAAAAAAATAATCACTGTCACCTTTAAATTATAGCAAATAATGAATTTGCCTTACATAATGAAACACAACACAAAGAGGGGATAAATTCAAACATTAACCAACAATGCAACATAGATAATGATAGAGGTTCAATTCAAACATTAACCAACAATGCAACATAGATAATCATAGAGGTTCAATTCAAACATTAACCAACAATGCAACATAGATAATCATAGAGGTTTCACAGTTTAAGTAAACAGAATTATTGATTCTAAAAAAATCTACATCAAGCAAAAGAATGAACCACAAAAGAAACTGGATTTAGAGATATCTCAATTGAATCATCCAGTTTCTGTCAGTATTTATATAGAACTATGAGGAGAGGAAGATAGGAAGGAAGGAAGATAGAGAGGCTGCTATTAGAAGGAAGATAGGCTGGAATGAATTAAATGCGAAACCGTAGAACAAAAAGTGGGGAAGGGGAAAGAACTAAAACATGGGGAGAGGAAATTGAAACCGTGCAACAAAAGGAAGGAAAACTAAAAGTTGAAATCGTGAAAATAAAGGGTTTAAAAGGGTTTTGGTTGAAAAGGCTTTGGGTTTGGGCTTTATGGTGGAATTAAATTTATAAAAAGTGGGCTTTATGGTGGAGATAGGGTTGGAAAATATTTTCTATTTATTAGTATTTTGAATTTGATAAAAACTATTTTAAAATTGTAGGACAAATTTAAAAAAGATGATGGAAATAACATGGCTCTTGATGTGGCTCAACGTGAGCGTAGCAACATTAAATGCTACGCTTTAGTTTTTAGTAATATATATATTCAAGGAGCAAATAATAAGAAAGGGAGAAGAAAAAAAATCATAATTGGAATGATAATGTAAAGGACATCACATAAAATTATATCATTTCCATAATTTTCTTTAAGGAATCTATTATCTATATTAATAAAGAATAAATCATAGCAAAATTGCTGTAAGGTAATGTATTAGATAATTATTAATATATTGCTGTGCATATTAGTAGGGTTGTAAATAAGTCACACCGAATATTAAAAGTTTAGGTTTGCTTAATTTAATTTAATTTCAATCACGAAACAAGTACGGACACATCATCAAGCTATAATATATATCTAAACTTGGTTTATTTTCTTGTTGAAGAATTTCAAGCTTGTTCACAACAAGCTATTTAAATCAATTATTTTTTTCCCACATATAATAAGAACAACTATTAGAATTTTTTACTGCCTTCACAGTTTTATTCCAATAATTTGATAACTTAATTATAGTTACAAATATATCATTTGAATCAAGTAGAAAGACTTGTTTTCATGGTACAATTATAAAATCATAATTGGCATGGAAATATATATATATATATATATATATATATAATCAGTTCCATAATTTTATTAAGGACTCTAGATTAGTGATGAATAATAGTAGGGAGAAGTAACAGAAGTAGACTAAGGTATGTTTGAGTAATTTACTATTGAAGTTGTATATTTGTGGGGGCATAAATGAGTTGAGGTGAGTATTAAAAATTTATGAGTGGTTTATATAATTTTCTTTAGAACATGAGCAAGTTTGAGCACACCATTAAGCTAAAATACATAAAGTTTAATTCATATTTCTTGTCAAAGAAGTTTGAGTTTACTCACGAACTATTTGATTAACTTATTCTTTTTCCATATAGTAAACATAAAAGTAAATTTTAATATATTTTTATTAATCATATTAGATATTTATACATGCAGGTATAGAATTCAACTCAATGTTGATGATGCAATAGAGTGTGCTGTATTTATTTGGTTTGGTAAGGAAGTTGAAAAATTACTTCAAACAACAGTAAGAGAACTATCAAATAATGTGCAATTGTAAGACCATACAATTAGCATATATGATCTTTCATTTACTTTGACAAGAATATGCTAAATTATATTCAAAATTTTATGAGATGAATGCAAATTTCAACATACTAAATGAAAGTAGAAAAGCTCATTGGAAAAAATTTGTGTTTCAACTAAAGCTTAACGGCTATAACTGGAAGGAAGGAAGGGAATTCAAATATAGGAATTCATATTTTGTCAAAACAATCAAATAAAAATCTTTGCTCCATTAACAAGAAAACCCTTTTAGAAAATCAAAACTTATGCAAGTTATACTACCTACATTCTTAACTTCTACCTACTTTGATTATCATTAAAATAACAAATAAATAAATAAAACAACAATTTTTTTGACCCCATGAGGTACATCAATCAAGGGTATCCAATTAAACACTAGCACTGATAAAAATAAATAGTAAATTATAGAAAAATAATGAATCACATCAATACCAGTCGACAACTGTGGCAACTACTATTCCATGAAATTTACTCATTTAAGCAAAAATAAAAACTTCATTATTTAACCATCAAAATATAATCTCGGCTCAATTTATTCAACATTTGAATTCAACTATATCCTCCAAATCTATTAAATAGCTATCAAGGATATTTCCTCTGGTAATAATATAAATTGCATAAAAAATAAAGTTACCCAATTTAAAAATCTCATTTTCCGACATTTTATTTAACCTTTAATTATGCAAAGGTAAAATAATTGATGTAGATATTAATAATTTTTCAGCAACTTCAAAAATATTAATTATTAATTTATATAGGAGTTTTGATAGTTCAGATATATTGTCTTTTAATTTTTTTTAAGGAAAGTGGCAATTAAATAGGTATGAAGAAGTAACTCAGTTAAATAGAGAGATGAAGAGTTGGAGAAGTAGATATTAATAATTGTTTTAACTTAGTTAAATAGAGAGATGAAGGGTTGGAGAACTAGATATTAATAATTGTTTTAGTTGCTTCAATATTATTAATAATTTAACTATAAGAGACTTTTGATAGTTCATATATATATATATATATATATATTGTCTTTTGATTTTTTAAGGAAAGTGGCACTTGTACCAATATTGTAGCATGAAAGACTATTTGGCTTGGGCTTTATTAAAATAGAAAACGTTAGCTATAATTGAAAAATATATTAAATATTATAAAGCTTGGGCTTTATAGTAGAGGGTAAATAAAAAACTTTTGTTCACTTAATTGACAATGAAAAATTATTGCTAATAACTAACATACATGCAAAATGTGTTCAATTGACTTGAAAATGTATAAATTAGTCAACTGAGTATGGTAGAATTAATATTTCAAAAAAAAAAAAAATCAATTCTACTATAAATTATCCTCATTTGTTCCAAATAGTATTTTGTAATAAAAAAATATAGTTCCATGAGTAAAAGCCCTTGTCAACATGAATCCTACTATATATTAGTGATACGTATATAACATAGCTTGAGTCATAATAACATTACAAATATTAATAATAATAAGACCATACTAAAAAAAATTTATCACATGCAATTTATAGGGCCGTGACTAGTAATAATTAATAATAATCACCATCGGCTAGTGTGGCACAGTGATAGGAAGCACTTGGAAAGACCCATCACTTCAAACCAAGTGCCAAAAGATTGTGGGTTCGAGTCCTAGTATTGACCTATACTTCCTAATATGAAGAAATCATGGCAATGAGGTTGAATAGTAGGCTAGTAGCACACCTTGCTTTGCACTAGTGGTAACCATTGGCTTACCCAAAAGCCTAAGTGGCAATGTATCATGGGGTGTGGGGTAATGATTACACACGTGAGCCTTCTTTTTCTTTTCTTTTTTTTAATTCTAAAAAAAATATATATAATATTATATTAAAGTCGAAGCACAATCATTATTTAAAATTGTTTTTAATTGTTGTTTAATTTTTCTTTACATGTCCAATTTAATTTTCTTTATTTGGATGTCAAGTGAGCCATTCATAAACGCAAAAGCAGAGATGACCACTTCGCTCATCTAGGTAAGACTACTTTATCATTGCTTCAATCAAATTTTTGTGTAATTAAGCATAGGTTACAACCTAGTTGAAGTTAAAATTACATTATTTGAGTTCATGAGATAGACTAATTTGTAAACTTATAAAAATTAGATTTACCTAATACAAGAAAAATTATATATAATTATTTACTAAAAAATAAATTATTTATATTATCAATAAATTACAAATAATAAGTTAACATATTAGGAATATATTTACAAACTTATACAATTCAATTTATTATGCATGTATACTTAATAAATATAAAAAATTGCATTATATATATATATATCCAAGCCTAGTATTTGTGCCTCATATTTGTGAGCTTGTTCATAAGCACTTGATTATGTTTGAGTTTAACTTATTTTCTAAATAAAAAAATATAAACAAAATTTTAAAGTTGAGTCTAAATTATTTATATATAATTTTGTTCATTTACAACCTTCCACATTAAAGAGATACATACACCAACAAATGAGCTTTTTCACTCATCTATATATATATATATATATATATATATATATAATAGCAGAAGCTGAGAGAAAGTGAGTTCCTACAATTAAGGAGGTAATGACAAATAGGATAAGTGCTTATTAAAAATTCAGACACATTTCACTTAAAAAAGCGATACATTATATTGTTTTACCACATTAACACCGTTTGGCCGTGGCAGTGTATATTAAAAAAAAAAAAAAAAAAAAAAAAAAACACGGTTACATTATATTGGTTGGCAATGCTACGCACAGTTTAAAAGCCTCTCATTATAGATATAAAAAAAATAACCGGTTAATATTAAAAGAAACACGAAAATAGAAATAGAGAGGCGATGAAAGAGAGACAGAGAGGTAACGAGGAAACGGGGAAAGAAGCAGAGAAAGAGAGAGGCGATCCTGGGACACGGAGAAAGAAACAGAGAAAGAGGCAGAATCAGACCACCGGAACCACAAAAACATAGAAAGAAAAACCTATGGCCCATCAACACCGGTAAATTTTTTCAGATTTGGGTACGAAATGTTACTTTTAATTGGATAGGTTTAGATTTGATTTGTTTTTGTTTTGGGTTTTTAAAACACAGAATGATTGAGAGGGATACAGAGAGGGAACCGCAGATTGTCTAAACTGGCATGGGTACATTTTTCTCTCTCTTTTTTATTTTTCCAGATTTGGGTATGCAATGTTACTTTTTATGGAGTTTTTGTTGTTGTATAGGTTTAGATTTTATTTTGGCTTTGATTCGTTTCTGCTTCGGGTTTTTGAGTTCTCTATGAAATTTTCATTGGGATCAAATAAGTATAGAATTGAATGTTACGCTGATATTACTTTTTTCTTTTTCAATCTTAATTTAGGTTTTTATGTCGGAACCACATGCACTCTACACAAAGAGAGGCCGCATACCCATTACCCCATAATCGGTAAAGTTATTGCTTTTTAATGGTTTTTTTTTTTTTTTTTTTTTTTTTTTTTTTTTTTTTTTTTTCTGTTTTCAAATCTGGGGATTGAATATGATTTAGGTTTGAATTCCTTGGTTGGATTGGTTTAGATTTAGATTTAGTTATCTACCATGTAGGAAAAATACCCACTTAAAAAACAAACATGCGTAAAACAAACTTAAAACACCACACTCAAAGAAAAACAATGCATCTATTTAAACCCAAAGAAAAACGATGTATCTGTTGCTGTTTCTGTGATGTATGTACATGGCTGTATTTCTGCTGCTGCATATTCTGTTTTCTACAGAACAGGTTTTGGATTTTCTGCATAATCTGTGCTTATAGGAGGGTTGAGTGTAATATCTGCTGCTGTTTCTGTGATGTTGTCCATGAGCTGTATTTCTGTTGCTGCATATTCTGTTTTTTGTAGAACAGAAAGGATTTTCTGCATAATTTGTGTTTACAGAAGGGTAATTGTAATATCTGTTGTTGTTTCTGTATTCTATGTCCATGGGCTGTATTTATTTTGTTGCAGATTTTGTTTTCTGCAGAACAGGTATTTGTTCCCCTATGTTTATGCTTACAAGGTTGTTATGTGTTTGTACATTTATTTCCCTTTTATCAAATAGAATTTCTATATTTATCTCAACAAAAAAAATCATTGTAAATACTGCCCACTGCAATTTGTTAGCATCGTTTGGTTTTGTTGAACGCCTCATGGGTAGTTAGCATATCTTCTCAAACTTTCAAATGTCATTTATCTGAATTGTTAATTTAATTTTTTCCGTTGGGTTCTCTACAATAAAATGAAAGGTATGATAGCTTAAATTTTCCTCTTTATTTCATTGTTCAATGAAATCTCTTTTCCATTTGCAATTGCTTTGATTTAGAACAAATATTTCCTTAACAACAACACGAATAAGACTATAAATGCAATCGTTTTATGGGAAAAGAAAATCTTAAAAAAAGAGATTTTAAGAACTTAACTGGAACTTAAAATAGATGGGTACATTCAAGGTTTTACTTTTAAGGTAGAAAGCGTTGGAGGAATTGTTGTCGGCAGAAAGGAAGGAATTAAACAAATGGGAAGTAAAACTAAACTCCAAAACATAGATTTATGACAAAGAACAAAAAATTCAAAAACAAAAACGAAATGAAGATTATCAAATTAACACAGTCATAGACTATTATTTTCAAATTAAGCATATGGGCCAACATCAAAATGAAGATTATCTATTATGTGACTAATTAGTGAAGGTGAGGGAAGAGTACAAAAAATTAAAATTAAAACTTACTGGGAAAGAAAGAGGAGCTAGTTGTTGGCATTTAAGGGCCTTGACAGACCTTCTCTTTAACTTATAGCTTTCTTTCTTTCTTTTGCTAAATTTTAGTTGACTGTAGATTTAATTTTTAATTCTTTTGCTAAATGTTTTCTAACTGCAGATTTTTTTTATTTTTTATTTTTTTATAGGATCTAACCGTAGATTGGTCATGAATAAATGTGCCATTTTATTGGGTTTGAGCTGGTATATAATTTGTTAGGAATTGACGTCACATATATATCTATTTTATAGAAAGGATTTGATAATCAATATATTGCTTAGCTATAGATTTGCAATTTATAAATGTCATGTTACATTATTGGATGACATTTTCCAAAAAAAAGTGGGTGAAGTAAATTGAGCTAAGTGTAAATTTGTCTTTGAAAATATTTAAAATTCACATAGGAAAATCTACTGAACCTTGGAATTTTGGTCCACCTTACTTATGCGTGTATTGTGGTTTAATTTTATGGTATGAAGAGAGAACAGTAAAACCTAAGGGGCCTAAGAACCCAAAATTCTCTCTCTGTTGTATGTAGGGTAAGGTTAAGTTGTCTTTGCTTAAGAAAGTACCTCCTCTTATTGATGCTCTGTTGCAACATTCATTTTGTTTGACAAAGGAGATGAGAAAATTGTATCTAAGACTGCAAAAGAATTTGCAGAGATGCAAGCAGAGGCAATTTAAAATAGAAATGCCAATTATATTTCTTTATTGTTTGAGAGCTGAACTTTTATAAACCTTTACCAATGTTGTACACATACATATCATTATATACCATTTAAAAAAAATTAATTTACAAAGGTATGTTGCATGTTTTCCGTAGCTTTTCCTCTTACATACTTTATCTTTATTAATATTTTCCTCTTATTGTCTCGGGCTTCATCATGTAAGAATTCTATAATTACTAATTACAATTTCGAAACAAAATTGTATATTTGGTTTGTGGTCTTTAGCATTTTTTAGTTTTTCTTATGATTTTCATGAATGTTGTTACCTTGGTATGCTGTATTGTGAAATTTCTCCAACGCAGTCTTTCTTAACGCAGTAATTGCATCCTATAAGATTTCAACCTCACAAACACACGATAAAAAGGACTGCCCATTATAATCTTGATATGATTGCTTGATTAACAGTAGAATTCAATTCCAAAAGTGAATGGTTAGAACTTAAAATATTTATGTTTTTCTGCATAAGGTAGTGTTCTTGAATATACATCTTTATTACTTATAAAAAAAAAAAAACTTAAAGTAAATTATTAATTAGAATGAAGACATGAATGTGAATGAGAATGTAGAAATTTACTTGAAATTCTGAGTTAAAGAAATTCTTATTTTTTATTAAATACAATAATATATCCAATATGGTTTATATATTGTATCTTAAATTTGAGGTTTACATGGTTTGATTGATTCGGCACATTACTATTTATTGTTGAAGAGAAATTTCAATTTTGAACATTTCTTAAAATTAGATAAATTTTCATTAGAATACTCATGATATTTGACAACTTCTAGCTTGTAAGGTCAGTATAGTACTATGAATGCAATAAACTTATTAAAAAAAAAAAAAAAACTAATGGTACAGGTTATGATGTATGTATGTATGTATACTTAGCTAAATTTGTGACTATGTGTATACAAAAATTGAAGTTGGATGTAAATGTCCTACCAAGGGAGATTCAGAATATGGTTGGGAACGAATATTACTTCCAAACATGTTCTAGGGATTCACAAAATTAGAATGTTTTCAGTAAAATTATTTGTGCCACACTCATTTTTTTGCAGCATTTCTGTTTGGAATTCTTAATCTGCACATTATTTACTATGCACACCTGCTTGGTACATAAGAAGTTCTCATCAAATTAAAAATAATATATTAGAACTTCTCATGATACCTTTAAAGCCAATGTAGTACAATGAAAGCAATCTAAAAACTTATACCATTGTCTATGCATTATACATACCAGAATTTTATTGTTTCTTGTATATTATTTTGAAACTGTATATGTTAAAGAATGACTCAAAATTATATTTTTGAGAAAGTATTTGTTATATGATATATGATTAATATTGGCAATATCTAATACTATATATAATAGCAGAAGCCTTTAAGGAGGTGTTGCCACGTTAGGAAAAAAGGCCCTTTAAAATGCTGCCATGTATACAGTTTTTCCTTTAAAACACCAAACAGTGCATTTGAAGACTCACTTTAAAGTTACAAAATAGCGCACGTTGCACCGCTTGAGCGCTTTAAATTTTATCCATTTACCGTGCACACGGTTTAAGAATAGAAACATCATTAAATTGAAAGAGACTGAGAGAGACTTTGATAAACAGAGAGCGAGAGAGGAGTCGATTAGGCGCAGAGAGAAAAATCTGAGAAAACTACACAGAGCCCATAGTTTCTGATAAAAAAAAAAAAAAAAAAAAAAACCGGTTAAAACACTATTACGCTTGAGATACAGAGATAGAGAGGGGGGAAAAAAAACCCTTGCGACACAGAGATGAGAAGGAGACACAGTTCGTACGGCCGACCATCACCATCATTTTCCCACCACTGTCCGTTCCCTTACCAGACTTATACCACCAAAACCAGCACCGGTAATGCACGAAATAATTAAGATACGAACATCGAAAGAACTATCACCGGTAAGGTTTTTTTTTTTTTTTCTTAGAGTATGAAATATGAATTAGTTTTGAGAAATTTGGTTGGATTGATTTTTATTTAGGTATATGGTTTACATTAGGTTTTGATTTGATTTTCTAAAATTTGGGGTTAGATATGATTTAGGTTTGGAGAGGGCAAAAACAGAGAAATAAGAGAGAAAGTTCACTATTCGGAAAGAGCGTTGGTAACGAGAGAAATGTGAACATAAAAGCATGTAATCAGTAAAACATTTGATCATGAGTGCATACAAGCAAGTAATCAGTAAAGCATGCAAGCATAAGAGCATTTAAGAACCCAGGAACACATACCTCAAATCTGTCAATCACCTAAACAATCAAGCAAAACCATCAAAACCCTTGAGCGCATGAACGTCCAATTACTTGATCACTTAAGCCTCCAAGCCTGTAAACACATGTTCGTGGATATCATGCTAGTGAATATTAGCGATGCATGTTAACATAGGAGCATCCAATCAAAAAAGTGCATTAGCAAATGAGCATGAAGGCATATATGCAAGTAGACATGTTCTCCTTAAAGCATGTAGATGTAGGAGCATAGGATCATCAAAGCATGTGAACATAGAAGTGTATGATCATCAAAGCATGTGAACATGGAAATATGTGATTATCAAAACATGTGAACATAAAACCATATGATCACCTAAGCAAGTAGACATGTGAGCAAATGATCGTTAAAGCATGTGAACATAAAAATGTATGATCATCAAAGCATGTGAACATAGAAGTATGTGAATATCAAAACATGTGAACATAAAAGCATGTGATAATCTAAGCAAGTAGACTTGTGAGCAAACGATCATCAAAGCATGTGAACATTGAAATGTATGATCATCAATGCATGTGAATATCAAAACATGCGAACATAAAAGCATGTTGTCATTTAAGCAAGCAGACATGTGAGCAAATGATCATCGAAGCAAGTACATATGTGAGCACCTGATTAACAAAGCATTGAATATACATGCACATGTGCATTTCGGAATCCAAGTACACATACATCTTACCGTCCAATTACCTTAGGATTTATGCACGATCATCAAAGCATGTGAGCACCTAAGCATCCAACTATATGAGTTTTTCAGTCTTTAAGCATATAGATATATCGTCATTCATGTGTGTGCACGTGTGGTTAGAAAATACATTTAATGAGGGAGTGGCACTTAATATATATGTAAGCATTTAAGCATGAGACTATACAAGCATTTGATCATGAGTGTAGACAAGCAAGTAATCAGTAAAGCATTCAAGCATAAGAGCATTTAAGAAACCAGGAACACATACCTCAAATCTGTCGATCACCTCAACATTCAAGCAAAACTATCAAAGCATTTGAGCACATGAATGTCCATTTACATAAAAGCATGTCATCATCTAAGCAAGTAGACATGTCAGTAAATGATCATCAAAGCAAGTACACATGTGACCAATTAATCAACAAAGCATTGAACATTCAAGCATATGTGCATTTAGGCATCCGAGTACACATACATCTTACCATCCAATCACCTTAGGATTTAAGTACAATCATGTAAACATGTGAGTGCCTAAGAATCTAACTACGTGAGCATTTCAGTTTCCAAGCATATAGATATATTGTTATTCAAGTGTGTGCACATGTGGTTTGAAAATAAATCTTATGAAGGGGTGACACTTAATTTATATGTAAGCATTTAAGCATGAGAGTATACAAGCATTTAATCGTCAAAGCATACAAGCATGTGATCATTAGAGCTTGCAAGCATAAGAACATTTAAGAACCCAAGTACACATACCTCAAATCTTCAAATCAGCTTAGCATTCAAGCAAAAGTGTCAAAGCATTTGAGCACACAAACATCTAACAACATGATCACTTAAGCCTCCCAGCCTATAAACATGTTAGCATCCAATTGTGTGCACAAGTTTACAGATATCATACTAGTGAATATTAATGAAGCATGTTAAAATAGTTGCATCCAATCATAAAAGTGTCCGAGCATATGAGCATGAAGGCGTATAGACAAGTGGACACGTTCTCCTTAAAGCATGCAGATGTTGGAGCATACGATCATCAAAGCATGTGAACATAGAAGTGAATGATCATCAAAGCGTGTGAACATAGAAGTATGTGAATATCAAAACATGTGAACGTAAAAGCATGTGATCATCTGAGCAAGTAGACATGTGCGTAAATAGTCATCAAAGCGAGTACACATGTGAGCATGTGATTAACAAAGCATTGAACATACAAGCACATGTGCACTTAGGCATTTGAGTACACAGACATCTTACCGTCCAATCACCTTATGATTTAAGCATGATCATCAAAGCATGTGAGTGCCTGAGCATCTAACTACATGAGCGATTCAGTCTCCAAGCATATAGATATATCGCCATTCAAATGTATGCACACGTGGTTAGATATTAAATCTTATGAAGGAGTGACACTTAATTTATATGTAACATTTAAGCATGAGAGTATACAAGCATTTGATCATGAAAGCTTACAAGCAAGTGACTATTAGAGCATACAAGCATAACAGCATTTAAGAACCCAAGCACACATACCTCAAATTTGCCTATCACCTCAGCATTCAAGCAAAAGCGTCAAAGCATATGAGCCCAAGAACGTCCAACCACATGATCACTTAAGCCTCTAAGTGTGAGAAGATGTTTATGGATACCATACTAGTGAATATTAACGAAGCATGTTAACATAGGGACATCCAGTCAGAAAAGTGTCTGAGCATTTGGGCATGAAGGCATATAGGAAAGTGGACATGTTCTCCTTAAAGCATGTGGACGTAGGAGCATACGATCAACAAAGCATGAGAACAAAGAAGTGTATTATCATCGAAAAATGTGAACATAGACATATGTGATTATCAAAACATGTGAACTTAAAAGCGTGTGATCATCTAAGCAAGTAGACATATGAGCCAATGATTATAAATGCAAATACACATGTTCAATGACAAAGCATTGAACATTCAAGAACATGTGCATTTAGGCATTCAAGTACACAGGCATTTTACTGTCCAATCAACTTAGGATTTAAACACGATCATCAAAGCATGTGAGTGCCTGAGCATCCAATTACATGAGCCTTTTAGTCTCCAAGCATATAGATATATTGTCATTCAAGTGTGTGCACATGTAGTGAGAAAATAAATTTTATGAAGGGGTGACACTTAATTTCTATGTAAGCATTTAAGCATGAGAGTATACAAGCATTTGATCGTGATAGCATACAAGCATAATAATAAGAGCATTTAAAAACCCAAGTACACATACCTAAAATCTACTAATTAGCTTAGCATTCAAGCAAAAGCGTCAAAGCATTTGGGCACATGAACATCCAACTACATTATCGTTTAAGCCTCCAAGCCTATAAACATGTTAGTATCCAAGTGTGTGCACATGTTTGTGGATATCATACAAGTGAATAATAATGAAGCATGTTAATATAGGAGCATCCAATCATAAAAGTATCCAAGCATAAGAGCATGAAGGCATATAGGCAAGTGGACATGTTCTCCTTAGAGCATGTAGATGTAGGAGCATACGATCGTCAAAGCATGTGAACATAGAAGTATGTGGTTATAAAAACATGTGAACATAAAAGCATGTGATCATCAAAGCAAGTAGACATGTGAGCAAACGATCATCAAAGCATGTGAATATAGAATTGTATGATCATCAAAGCATATGAGCATAGCATTATGTGAATATCAAAACATGTGAACATAAAACCACGTGATCATCTAAGAAAGTAAACATGTGAGCAAATGATCATCAAAGCAACTACCCATGAGAACACGTGATCAACAAAGCATTGAACATACAAGCACATATGCATTTTGCAATCCAAGTACACAAACCATCATACCGTCCAATCACCTTGGGATTTAAGCACGAACACCAAAGCATGTGAGTGCCTGAGCATCCATCTACATGAGCATTTCAGTCTCCAATCATATAGATATATCGTCATTCAAGTGTGTGCACATGTGGTTAGAAAATAAATATGGTGAAGGAGTGACACTTAATTTATACGTAAGCGTTTTAGCATGAGAGTATACAAGCATTTCATCATGAGAGCGTACAAGCATGTGATCATTAAAGCATACAGGCATAATGGCATTTAGGAACCCAAGTACACATACCTCAAATCTACCGATCGCCTCAGCATTCATGCAAAATCATCAAAGTGTTCGAGCACATGAACATCCAACTATATGATCACTTAATCCTCCAAGCCTATAAACATATTAGTATCCAAGTGTGTGCACATGTTTGTGGATATATACTAGTGAATATTAACGAAGCATGCTAACATAGGGGCTTCCAATAATAAAAGTGCCCGAGCATATGAGCACGAAGGCATATAGGCAAGCGGACATGTTCTGCTTAAAGCATGTAGACACAGGAGCAAACGATCATCAAAGCATGTGAACAAAGACGTATGTGATTATCAAAACATGTTAACATAAAACATGTGATCATCTAAGCAATGAGACATGTGAGCAAACGATTATCAAAGCATGTGAGTGCCTGAGCATCCATCTACATGAGTGTTTCAGTCTCCAATTATATAGATATATGATTCAAGTGTGTGAACATGTGGTTAGAAAAAAAAATCTGGTGAAGGAGTGACACTTAATTTATACGTAAACATTTAAGCATGAGAGTATACAAGCATTTGATCATGAGAGCATACAAGCATGTGATCATTAAAGCATACACGCATAATAGCATTTAAAAACCCAAGTACACGTACCTCAAATCTACTGATCACCTTAGCATTTATGCAAAATCGTCAAAGTGTTTGAGTGCACGAACATCCATCTACATGATCACTTAAGCCTCCAAGCCTATAAACATATTAGCATCCAAGTGTGTGCACATGTTTGTAGATATCATAATTGTGAATATTAACGAAGCATGCTAACATAGGAGCATCCAATCATAAAAGTGTCTGAACATATGAGCATGAAGGCATATAGGCAAGTGGACATGTTCTCCTCAAAGCATCTAGACGTAGGAGCATACAATCATCAAAGCATGTGGACATAGAAGTGTATGATCATCAAAACTTGTGAGCAAAGAAGTATGTGATTATCAAAACATGTGAACATAAAAGCATGTGATCATCTAAGCAAGTAGACATGTTAGCAATTGATCATCAAAGCAAGTACACGTGTGAGCACTTGATCAGCAAAGCATTGAACATACAAGCAAATGCGCATTTACTCATCCGAGTACATATACATCTTACCGTTTAATCACCTTAGGATTTGACCACGATCATCAAAGTATGTGAGTGTCTGAGCATCCAAGTACAGGAGCGTTTCAGTCTCCAAGCATATAGATATATCGTCATTCAAGTATGCGCACATGTGGTTAGAAAATAAATCTTATGAAGGAGTGACACTTAATTTATATGTAAGCATTTAAGCATGAGAGTTTACAAGCATTTGATCGTGAGAGCATACAAGCACGTGATCATTAGAGCATGCAAGCATAAGAGCATTTAAGAACCCATGTACACATACCTCATACCTACGAATTTGCTTAGCATCCAAGCAAAATCGTCAAGGCATTTGAGTGCACAAATGTCTAACTACATGAACACTTATGCCTCTAAGCCTATAAACATTTGAGCGCACATATTTGTGGACAGAATACAAGTGAATATTAATGAAGCATGTTAACATAGGAGCATCCAATCATAAAAGTGTTCGAGCATATGAGCATGAAGGCATATAGGCAAGTGGACATGTTCTCCTTAAAGCATGTAGACGTAGGTGCATCCGATCATTAAAGCATGTGAACATAGAAGTGTATGATCATCAATACATGTGCACATAGAAGTATGTGATTATCAAAACATTTGAACATAAAAGCATGTGATCATCAAAGCAAGTAGACATGTTAGCAATTGATCATCAAAGCAATTACACATGTGAGCACTTGATCAACAAAGTAGTGAACATACAAGCACACGTGCATTTTGGCCCCTAGTACACATACATCTTACCGTCCAATCACCTTAGGATTTAAGCACGATCATCGAAGCATGTGGGTGCCTAAGCACCCAACTACATGTCCCTTTCAGTCTCCAGGGATACAGATATATTGTCATTCAAGTGTGTGCACATGTGGTTAGAAAATAAATCTTATGAGGGGGTGGCACTTAATTTATATGTTAGCATTCAAGCATGAGACTATACAAGCATTTGATCCTGAGACCATACAAGCATGTGATAATTAGAACATACAAACATAATAGCATTTAAGAACCCAAGTACACATACCTCAAATCTACCGATCACCTTAACATTGAAGTAAAATCGTAAAAGCGTTTGAGCACACGAACGTCCAACTGCATGGTCACTTAAGCCTCCAAGCCTATAAAAATATTATCATCCAAGTGTGTGCACAAGTTTGTGGATATCATACTAGTTAATATTAATGAAGCATGTTAACAAAAGAGCATCCAATCATAAAAGTGTCCGAGCATATGAGCATGAAGGTATATAGGCAAGTGGACATGTTCTTCTTAAAGCATGTAGACGTAGGAGCATACAATCATCAAAGCGAACACAGAAGTGTATAATCATCAAAGTATGTGAACATATAAATATGTGATTATCAAAAAATGAGAACATAAAAGCATGTGATCATCTATGCAACTATATATGTGAGCAAATGATCATCAAAGCAAGTACATATGTGAGAACTTGATCAACAAAGCATTGAACAAACAAGCATATGTGCATTTAGGCATCCGATTACATATACATCTTATCGTCCAATCACCTTCAGATTTGGGCATGATCATCAAAGCATGTGAGTGCTTGAGCATCCAGCTACAAGAGCGTTTTAGTCTCCAAGCATATAGATATATCGTCATTCTAGAGTGTGCACATGGGGTTAGAAAATAAATTTTATAAAGGAGTGACACTTAATTAATATGTAAGCATTTAAGCAAGAAAGTATACAAGCATTTCATTGTGAGAGCATACAAGCATGTGATCATTAGAGCATACAGGCATAAGAGCATTTCAAAACCTAAGTACGCATACCTAAAATCTACGAATCAGCTTAGCATTCAAGCAAAATCGTCAAAGCATCATGTTAGCACCCAAGTTTGTGCATATGTTTGTGGATATCATACTAGTGAATATTAATGAAGCATCCAATCATAGAGTGTACAAGCATATGAGCATGAAGGCATATAGGGAAGTGGACATGTTCTCCAAAAAGCATACGGACGTAGTAGCATACGATCATCAAAGCATGTGAACATAGAAGTATGTGAATTTGAAAACATGTGAACATAAAAGCATGTGAACATCTAAGCAAGTAAATATGTGAGCAAATGATCATTAATGCAAATACACATGGGAGCACTTGATCAATAAACCACAAAACATACAAGCACATGTGCAATTAGGCATCCACGTACACGTACATCTTACCATGCAATCACCTTGGATTTAAGCACGATCATCAAAGCATGTGAGTGCCTGAGCATCAAACTACATGAGCATTTCAGTCTCCAAGCATATAGATATATCGTCATTTAAGTGTTTGCACATGTGGTTAGAAAATAAATCTTATGAATGGGTGATACTTAATTTACATGCAAGCATTTAAGCAAGAGACTATACAAGCATTTGATCATGATAGCATACAAGCATGTGATCAATAGAGCGTACAAGCATAATAGCATTTAAGAACACAGGAACACATACCTCAAATCTACCAATCACCTTAGCATCCAAGCAAAATCATCAAAGCGTTTGAGCACTCAAAAGTCCAACTACATGATCACTTAAGCCTCCAAGCCTATAAACATATTAGCATCCAAGTGTATGCACTTGTTTGTGGATATCATACTAGTGAATATTAACGAAGCATGTTAACATAGAAGCATCTAGTCATAAAAGTGTCCAAGCATATGAGCATGATGGCATATAGGCAAGTGGACATGTTCTCCTTAAAGCACGTAGACGTGAGAGTATACGATCAGCAAAGCATGTGAACATAGAAGTATGTGATTATGAAAACATGTGAAAAAATAAGCAGGTGATCACCTAAGCTGGTAGACATGCGAGCAAACGATCATCAAAGCTTGTGAACATAGAAATGTATGATCATCAAAGCATATGAACAAAGAAGTATGTGAATATCAAAACTTGTGAACATAAAAGCATGTGATAATCTAACCAAGCAGACATGTGAGCAAAAGATCATCAAAGCAAGTTCACATGTGAGCACCTGATCGACAAAGCATTGAACATACAAGCACATGTGCATTTTGGCATCCAAGGACACATACATCTAACCATCCAATTACCTCAGGATTTATGCACGATCATCAATGCATGTGTGCGCCAGAGCATCCAACTACATGAGTGTTTCAGTCTCCAAGCATATAGTTATATCGTCATTCAGGTGTGTGTACATGTGGTCAGAAAATAAATCCTATGAAGGGGTGGCATTTAATTTATATGTAAGCATTTAAGCATGAGACTATACAAGCGTTTGATCATGAGATCATACAAGTATGTGACCATTAGAGCATACAAGCATATTAACATTTAAGAACCCTAGAACACATACCTAAAATCTACTAATTAGCTTAGCATTCAAGCAAAAGCATCAAAGCATTTAGGCACATGAACATCCAACTACATTATCATTTAAGCCTCCAAGCCTATAAACATGTTAGCATCCAAGTGTGTGCACATGTTTATGGATATCATACAAGTGAATAATAATGAAGCATGTTAATATAGGAGCATCCAATCATAAAAGTATCCAAGCATAAGAGCATGAAGGCATATAGGCAAGTGGACACGTTCTCCTTAGAGCATGTAGACATAGGAGTATACGATCGTCAAAGCATGTGAACATAGAAGTATGTGGTTCTAAAAACATGTGAACATAAAAGCATGTGATCATCAAAGCAAGTAGACATGTGAGCAAATGATCATCAAAGCATGTGAACATAGAATTGTATGATCATCAAAGCATATGAGCATAGCAGTATGTGAATATCAAAACATGTGAACATAAAACCACGTGATCAACAAAGCAAGTACCCATGAGAACACGTGATCAACAAAGCATTGAACATACAAGCACATATGCATTTTGCAATCCAAGTACACATACCATCATACCGTCCAATCACCTTAGGATTTAAGCATGATCATAAAAGCATGTGAGTGCCTGAGCATCCATCTACATGGGCATTTCAGTCTCCAATCATATAGATATATCGTCATTCAAGTGTGTGCACATGTGGTTAGAAAATAAATACGGTGAAGGAGTGACACTTAATTTATACGTAAGCATTTAGGCATGAAAGTATATAAGCATTTCATCATGAGAGCATACAAGCATGTGATCATTAAAGCATACAAGCATAATAGCATTTAGGAACCCAAGTACACATACCTCAAATCTACCGATAGCCTCAGCATTCATGCAAAATCATCAAAGTGTTCGAGCGTATGAACATCCAACTACATGATCACTTAATCCTCCAAGCCTATAAACATATTAGTATCCAAGTGTGTGCACATGTTTGTGGATATATACTAGTGAATATTAACGAAGCATGCTAACATAGGAGCTTCCAATCATAAAAGTGCCCGAGCATATGAGCATGAAGGCATATAGGCAAGTGGACATGTTCTGCTTAAAGCATGTAGACACAGGAGCAAATGATCGTCAAAGCATGTGAACAAAGAAGTAAGTGATTATCAAAACATGTCAACATAAAACATGTGATCATCTAAGCAATGAGACATGTGAGCAAATGATTATCAAAGCATGTGAGTGCCTGAGCTCTCACGACTTACATTTGCATGAACTCTTAATTCTGAGAGAATAATGAACTTGATCATAAGGTGTAGGTTGCTTTGATATATCAGGAGTGAGATCTAAAGTAACGGTCAAAACCTCAGTATATTGGGCAACCACATTTAGTGTTGATAGAACATATATTCTCAAAATGGAATTCATAGTCTCTTAACGGAGATATAAAATATTCCCCGGAGATATAAAATATTCCCTTGAGATAAGTTTAATGGGTTTGTTATTCAGAGAGTTAGGCCTAACCACTTTAGTAAGTAGTTACTAAAGTATATATTTATGAAATTAGTTTTCATAAATATATGATGAATAACTTAAAAGGATTAAACCGGGTACTCAAGGATCAAGATGTAGTAATTTACAAAGTGGTAGTCTACATTAATGCCTCTGTATTACTACGAATATTTTATGAAGGGGTTGCATGTATAATAAAGTCTTGGGATATAATTTATTGATAAGGCCTAGAGTGCAACTATATTTATATAGTGGTATTAAAATATAGTTAATGGTAACTTTGGACTTGTCAAGAGTTGACAGAAAAGCCCAAGGCCCATTGGAGCTAGTGTCTTATTGGTCCTTTTTGGTCCCACTCCAAGCCACACACTTAAGCCCAATTGGTAAGGCCCAAAAGGCCAGCCCAATTAGATAAATTGGTTAGATACAAAGGGAAAAACGTTCAGATTTTCATATGTAAGAAACATCATTGTGAAATGGTGTGAATGTGAGTTTTTGTCACTCACTAGTCATCCTTTTGTTACCAATTGAGAAACCACACATCTCGGGCGTTAGTGGAATTGGAGTGAAGATTAAAAGTATTCCTAAGTGCTTTAATCTTTGTTTTGAAATTCACCGCTTCAAGGTACGATCTCTTGTTCTTAAATTTTGAAATTTACTTAGTACGTGTTATCAATATCGAATGAAGTAGATCCGTTTAAAACTTATTTTCCGCTGCATTTATCTTTATTTCCATCACCATCTACATGAGTGTTTCAGTCTCCAATCATATAGATATATTGTCATTCAAATGTGTGAACATGTGGTTAGAAAAAAAATCTGGTGAAAGAGTGACACTTAATTTATACGTAAACATTTAAGCATGAGAGTATACAAGCATTTGATCGTGAGAGCATACAAGCATGTGATCATTAGAGCATACACGCATAATAGCATTTAAGAACCCAAGTACACATACCTCAAATCTACTGATCACCTTAGCATTTATGCAAAATCGTCAAAGTGTTTGAGTGCACGAACATCCATTTACATGATCACTTAAGCCTCCAAGCCTATAAACATATTAGCATCCAAGTGTGTGCACATGTTTGTAGATATCATAATTGTGTGAGTGTCTGAGCATCCAAGTACAGGAGCGTTTCAGTCTCCAAGCATATAGATATATCATCATTCAAGTATGCGCACATGTGGTTAGAAAATAAATCTTATGAAGGAGTGACACTTAATTTATATGTAAGCATTTAAGCATGAGAGTTTACAAGTATTTGATCGTGAGAGCATACAAGCACGTGATCATTAGAGCATGCAAGCATAAGAGCATTTAAGAACCAATGTACACATACCTCATATCTAGGAATTTGCTTAGCATTCAAGCAAAATTGTCAAAGCATTTGAGCGCATGAACGTCTAACTACATGAACACTTAAGCCTCTAAGCCTATAAACATTTGAGCGCACATATTTGTGGACACAATACAAGTGAATATTAATGAAGCATGTTAACATAGGAGCATCCAATCATAAAAGTTTTCGAGCATATGAGCATGAAGGCATATAGGCAAGTGGACATGTTCTCCTTAAAGCATGTAGACGTAGGTGCATCCGATCATCAAAGCATGTGAACATAGAAGTGTATGATCATCAATGCATGTGCACATAGAAGTATGTGATTATCAAAACATTTGAACATAAAAGCATGTGATCATCAAAGCAAGTAGAAATGTTAGCAATTGATCATCAAAGCAATTACACATATGAGCACTTGATCAACAAAGCAGTGAACATACAAGCACATGTGCATTTTGGCCCCTAGTACACATACATCTTACCGTCCAATCACCTTAAGATTTAAGCATGATCATCAAAGCATGTGGGTGCCTGAGCACCCAACTACATGTCCTTTTCAGTCTCCAGGGATACAGATATATTGTCATTCAAGTGTGTGCACATGTGGTTAGAAAATAAATCTTATGAGAGGGGGTGGCACTTAATTTATATGTTAGTGTTAGGTTCTAAGGAATTAGAAACTAATGTATTAGAACTCTAATGTGTATTGTTGGCAAATAATGATCAGAACAATGTATTTAGTCTTGTTTAGGCTTGCTCAAAGTTGATTAATTATTGTAAAGTTGGAATTGAGTGGCTGCAGAAGTCTTTGTGACTTTTGGCCTGGCTCGATCGATCGAAGGACAGACTCGATCGATCGAAAATCGCACAGGTTGTGTTTTCTGCAGAATTTTCCACTCAGCCCTACTTCATTAAACGTTTAGGGTTTTATGTTTTTACCCTAGGTATTTAAACAAAACCCTAGCCACGTTTTTAGAAGTTGTTCACATTGTATTGTTGCTCATACATTGCTGTTTTGTGTGAATCTCTTGTGAGATCTTTGAGGAGCTTTCCTTTACACAAAACTTAGGGTTTTCAAGGTAGAGATTATTTCAACATCTTGATGATCAACGCAGTTGAAACCATTGGAGCTTAAAGAAAAACAAGCGGGGAGCTTGTAGCTGATTCAAGAATTCAAGAAAGAAGGAGTCCGTGGATTCGGAGCTTGCACATGGTTGTGTCAGTAAGTTCTACTGGTAGGTAGCATTAGGAAGTCAAGCGGGGAGCTTGTAAGTCTTTTTGTATGAACTTCGATTCTTTCATAGTGGATTCAGGTTTACCTTGAGGATAGCTAGGTCAAATCCTCCCCAGGTTTTTACCGTGTGGTTTCCTGGGTCATCATATCATGTGTTATTTATTATTCCGCTACTTTATATGCTTGATATGATTATTTGATTGTTTTAACCTAGAATTGCTTAATTTGACTAAGTAATAACTTGGCTAATTAACTAGGCTACGCAATCTGGTTGTTTTTAAGGGGTCTAAAACCCAACAGTTAGCATTCAAGCATGAGACTATACAAGCATTTGATCCTAAGAGCATAAAAGCATGTGATAATTAGAACATACAAACATAATAGCATTTAAGAACCCAAGTACACATACCTCAAATCTACCGATCACCTCAACATTGAAGTAAAATCGTCAAAGTGTTTGAACGCACGAACGCCCAACTGCACGGTTACTTAAGCCACCAAGCCTATAAACATATTATCATCCAAGTGTGTGCACAAGTTTGTGGATATCATACTAGTTAATATTAATGAATCATGTTAACAAAAGAGCATCCAATCATAAAAGTGTCTGAGCATATGAGCATGAAGGTATATAGGCAAGTGGACATGTTCTTCTTAAAGCATGTAGACGTAGGAGCATACAATCATCAAAGCATGTGAACACAGAAGTGTATGATCATCAAAGTATGTGAACATAGAAATATGTGATTATCAAAACATGAGAACATAAAAGCATGTGATCATCTATGCAACTATATATGTGAGCAAACGATCATCAAAGCAAGTACACATGTGAGCACTTGATTAACAAAGCTTTGAACAAACAAGCATATGTGAATTTAGGCATCTGATTACACATACATCTTATCGTCCAATCACCTTCGGATTTGGGCATGATCATCAAAGCATGTGAGTGCTTGAGCATCCAGCTACAGGAGCGTTTCAGTCTCCAAGCATATAGATATATCGTCATTCTAGTGTGTACACATGTGGTTAGAAAATAAATTTTATAAAGGAGTGACACTTAATTAATATGTAAGCATTTAAGCAAGAAAGTATACAAGCATTTCATCGTGAGAGCATACAAGCATGTGATCATTAGAGCATACAGGCATAAGAGCATTTAAAAACCTAAGTACGCATACCTAAAATCTACGAATCAGCTTAGCATTCAAGAAAAATCGTCAAAACATCATGTTAGCACCCAAGTGTGTGCATATGTTTGTGGATATCATACTAGTGAATATTAATGAAGCATCCAATCATAGAGTGTCCGAGCATATGAGCATGAAGGCATATAGGGAAGTGGACATGTTCTCCAAAAAGCATATGGACGTAGGAGCATACGATCATCAAAGCATGTGAAAATAGAAGTATGTGAATTTGAAAACATGCGAACATAAAAGCATGTGAACATCTAAGCAAGTAGATATGTGAGCAAATGATCATTAATGCAAATACACATGCGAGCACTTGATCAATAAACCACAAAACATACAAGCACATGTGCAATTAGGCATTCAAGTACACGTACATCTTACCATGCAATCACCTTGGATTTAAGCCCGATCATCAAAGCATGTGAGTGCCTGAGCATCAAACTACCTGAGCATTTCAGTCTCCAAGCATATAAATATATCGTCATTCAAGTGTTTGCACATGTGGTTAGAAAATAAATCTTATGAAGGGGTGATACTTAATTTACATGTAAGCATTTAAGCAAAAGAATATACAAGCATTTGATCATGACAGCATACAACCACGTGATCAATAGAGCGTACAAGCATAATAGCATTTATGAACACAGGAACACATACCTCAAATCTACCAATCACCTTAGCATTCAAGCAAAATCATCAAAGCGTTTGAGCGCACGAAAGTCCAACTACATGATCACTTAAGCCTCCAAGCCTACAAACATATTAGCATCCAAGTGTATGCACTTGTTTGTGGATATCATACTAGTGAATATTAATGAAGCATGTTAACATAGAAGCAGCTAGTCATAAAAGTGTCCGAGCATATGAGCATGATGGCATATAGGCAAGTGGACATGTTCTCCTTAAAGCACGTAGACGTGAGAGTATATGATCAACAAAGCATGTGAACATAGAAGTATGTGATTATGAAAACATGTGAAAAAATAAGTAGGTGATCATCTAAGCTGGTAGACATGCGAGCAAATGATCATCAAAGCTTGTGAACATAGAAATGTATGATCATCAAAGCATATGAACAAAGAAGTATGTGAATATCAAAACTTGTGAACATAAAAGCATGTGATAATCTAAGCAAGCAGACATGTGAGCAAAAGATCATCAAAGCAAGTACAAATGTGAGCATCTAATTGACAAAGCATTGAACACACAAGCACATGTGCATTTTGGCATCCAAGGACACATACATCTAACCATCCAATTACCTCAGGATTTATGCATGATTATCAATGCATGTGTGCGCCAGAGCATCCAACTACATGAGTGTTTCAGTCTCCAAGCATATAGGTATATCGTCATTCCGGTGTGTGTACATGTGGTCAGAAAATAAATATTATGAAAGGGTGGCATTTAATTTATATGTAAGCATTTAAGCATGAGACTATACAAGCATTTGATCATGAGATCATACAAGTATGTAACCATTAGAGCATACAAGCATATTAGCATTTAAGAACCTTAGAACACATAGCTTAAATCTACCGATCACCTCAACATTCAAGCAAAACCTTCAAGTGTGTGCACATGTTTGTGGATATCATGCTAGTGAATATTAACGATGCATGTTAACATAGGAAGCATAGGATCATCAAAGCGTGTAAATGTAGGAGCATACGATCATCAAACCATGTGAACATAGAAGTATGTGATTATCAAAACATGTGAACATAAAAGCATATGGTCATCTAAGCAAGCAGACATGTGAGCAAATGATCATCAAAGCAAGTACCCATGTGAGCACCTGATTAACAAAGCATTGAACATACAAGCACATGTGCATTTTCGCATCCAAGTACACATATATCTTACTGTCCAATTACCTTAGGATTTATGCACTATCATTAAAGCATGTGAGCGCCCGAGCATCCAACTACATGAGCATTTCAGTCTCCAAGCATATAGATATATTGCCATTCAAGTGTGTTCACATGCGGTTATAAAATAAATCTTATGAAGGGGTGACACTTAATTTATGTGTAAGCATTTAAGCATGAGAATATACAAGCATTTGATCATGAGTAATACAAGCAAGTAATCAGTAGAGCATGCAAGCATAAGAGCATTTAATAACCCAGGAACACATACCTCAAATTTGCCGATCACCTCAACTTTCAAACAAAACTGTCAAAGCGTTTAAGCGCACGAACGTCCAACTACAAGATTACTTAAGTCTCGAAGCCTATAAACATGTTAGCATCCAAGTGTGTGCACATGTTCGTGGATATCATACTAGCGATCATTAGCAATGCATGTTAACATAGGATCATCTAATTAAAAAAGTGTACGAGCAAATGAGCATGAAGGCATATATAAAAGTGAATAAATTCTCTTTAAAGCATGTAGACGTAGCAGCATACGATCAATAAAGCATGTGAACATCGAAATATGTGATTATCAAAACATGTGAACATAAAAGCATATGATTACTTAAGCAAGTAGACAAGTGAGCAAACGATCATCAAAGCATGTGAACATAGAAACGTATGATCATCAAAGCATGTGAACTTAGAAGTATGTGAACAACAAAGCATGTGAACATCAAAGCATGTGATCATCTAAGCAAGAAAATTTGTGAGCAAATGATCATCGAAGAAAATACACATGTGAGCACCTGATTAACAATGCATTGAACATATATGCACACGTGCATTTTGGCATCCAAGTACACATACAACTTACCGTCCAATTACCTCACGATTTATGCACGATCATCAAAGCATGTGAGCGCCTGAGCATCCAACTAAATGAGCATTTCAGTCTCCAAGCATATAGATATGTCGTCATTCTTGTGTGTGCACATGTGGTTAGAAAATACATCTAATAAGGGAGTGACACTTAATTTATATGTGAGCATTTAAGCATGAGAGTATACAAGCATTTGATCGTGAGAGCATAAAAGCATGTGATCGTTAAAGCTTGCAAGCATAATTGCATTTAAAACCCAAGAACACACCACAAATCTACCTATCACCTCAGCATTCAAGCAAAATCGTCAAAGCGTTTGAGCACATGAACGTCCACCTGCACGGTCAGTTAAACCTCCAAGCCTATAAACATATTAGCATCCAAGTGTGCACATGTTTGTGGATATCATACTAGTGAATATTAACGAAGCATGTTAACATAGGAGCATCCAATCATAATAGTGTTCGAGCATATGAGCATGATGGCATATAGGCAAGTGGACATGTTCTCCTTAAAGAATGTAGACGTAAGAGCATACGATCATCAAAGCATATGAACATTGAGGTATGTGATTATCAAAACATGTGATCATCTTAGCTAGTAGACATATGAGCAAACGATCATCAAAGCATGTGAACATAGAAATGTGTGATCCTCAAAGCATGTGAACATAGAAGTATGTGAATATCAAAACATGTGAACATAAAAGCATGTGGTCAGCTAAGCAAGTAGACATGCAAGCAAATGATCACCAAAGCATTGAACATATAAGCGCAAGTGCATTTTGGCATCAAAGTTCACATAAATCTTATTGTCCAATTACCTTAGGAATTATGCACTATCATAAAAGCCTATGAGCGCCTGAGCATCCAACTACATGAGCGTTTCAGTCTCCAAGCATATAGATATATCGTCTTTCATGTGTGTGCACATGTGGTTAGAAAATACATCTAATAAGGGAGTGACACTTAATTTATATGTAAGCATTTAAGCATAAGAGCATACAAGCATGTGATCATCAGAGCACGCAAGCATAAGAGCATTTAAGAAACCAAGTACACATACCTCAAATCTACCAATCACCTCAGCATTCATGGAAAATCGTCAAAGCGTTTGAGCACACGAACGTCCAAATACATGATCACTTATGCCTCTAAGACTGTAAACATATTAGCATCCAAGTATGTGCACATGTGTGTGGATATAATACTAGTGAATAATAACGAAGCATATTAACATAGGAGCATCCAATCAAAAAATTGTACGAGTCTATGAGCATGACAGCATATAGGCAAGTGGACATGTTCTCCGTAAAGCATGTAGACATAGGAGCATACGATCATCAAAGTATGTGAACATAGAAGTATGTGATTATCAAAACATGTAAACATAAAAGCATATGATCATCTAAGCAAGTAGTCATGTGAGCCAACGACCATCAAAGCATGTGAACATAGAAATATATGATTATCAAAGCATGTGAACATAGAAGTCTGTGAACATGAAAACATTTGAATATAAAAGCATGCGGTCATCTAAGCAAGCAGACATGTGAGCAAATGATCATCAAGGCAAGTAAATGTGTGAGCACCTGATCAACAAAGCATTGATCATATAGGCACATGTGCATGTCGGCATCCAAGTACACATACATCTTACCGTCCCACTGCCTTAGGATTTATGCATGATCATCAAAGCACGTGAGCGTCTGGGCATCCAACTACATGAGCGTTTCAGTCTCCAAGCATATTGGTATATCATCATTCATGTTTGTGTACATGTGGTTAGAAAATACATCTAATGAGGGTGTGCCACTTAATTTATATGTAAGCATTTGACCATGACACTATACAAGAATTTAATCATGGGTGCATACAAGCAAGTAATCAGTAAAGCATGCAAGCATAAGAGCATTTAAGAACCCAGGAACACATACCTCAAATCTGTTGATCACCCTAACAGTCAAGACAAACCATCAAAATGTTTGAGTGCACGAATGTCCAATTACTTGATCACTTAATCCTCCAAGCCTATAAACATGTTAGCATCCAAGTGTGTGCACATGTCGTGGATATGATGCTAGTGAATATTAGCGAGGCATGTTAACATAGGAGCATCCAATCAAAAAAGTGTAGGAGCAAATGAGCATGAAGGCATATATGCAAGTGTACATGTTCTCCTTAAAGCATGAAGACGTAGGAGCATAGGATCATCAAAGCATGTGAACATAGAAGTGTATGATCATCAAAGCATGTGAACACGAAAATATGTGATTATCAAAACATGTGAACATAAAACCATATGATCACCTAAGCAAGTAGGCAAGTGAGCAAAGGATCATCAAAGCATGTGAACATTAAAATGTATGATCATCAAAGTATGTGAACATAGAAGTATGTGAATATCAAAACATGTGCACATAAAAGCATGTGATCATCTAAGCAAGTAGACTTGTGAGCAAATGATTATCAAAGTATGTGAAGATTGAAATGTATGATCATCAAAGCATGTGATTATCCAAACATGCGAACATAAAAGCATGCGGTCATCTAAGCAAGAAAATTTGTGAGCAAATGATCATCGAAGCGAGTACACATGTGAGCACCTGATTAACAAAGCATTGAACATACATGCACACGTGCATTTTGGCATCAAGTACATATACATCTTACCGTCCAATTACCTTAGGATTTATGCACGATCATCAAAGCATGTGAGCGCCTGAGCATCCAACTAAATGAGCATTTCAGTCTCCAAGCATATAGCTATATCATCATTCATGTGTGTGCACATGTGGTTAGAAAATACATCTAATGAGGGAGTGACACTTAATTTATATGTGAGCATTTAAGCATGAGAGTATACAAGCATTTGATCGCGAGAGCATACAAGCATGTGATCATTAAAGTTTGCAAGCATAATAGCATTTAAAACCCAAGAACACATACCACAAATCTATCTATCACCTCAGCATTCAAGCAAAATCGTCAAAGCGTTTGAGCGCATGAATGTCCAACTGCACGGCCAGTTAAGCCTCCAAGCCTATAAACATAATAGCATCCAAGTGTGCACATGTTTGTGGATATCATACTAGTGAATATTAACGAAGCATGTTAACATAGGAGCATCTAATCATAATAGTGTCCGAGCATATGGGCATGATGGCATATAGGCAAGTGGACATGTTCTCCATAAAGAATGTAGACGTAAGAGCATACGATCATCAACGCATATGAACATTAAGGTATGTGATTATCAAAACATGTGATCATCTTAGCTAGTAGACATATGAGCAAACGATAATCAAAGCATGTGAACATAGAAATGTATGATCCTCAAAGCATGTGAACATAGAAGTATGTGAATATCAAAACATGTGAACATAAAAGCATGTGGTCAGCTAAGCAAGTAGACATGCAAGCAAATGATCACCATTGAACATACAAGCACATGTGCATTTTGGCATCCAAGTGCACATAAGTCTTACAATCCAATTACCTTAGGATTTATGCACTATCATAAAAGCATGTGAGTGCCTGAGCATCCAACTACATAAGCGTTTCAGTCTCCAAGCATATAGATATATCGTCATTCATGCGTGTGCACATGTGGTTAGAAAATACATCTAATAAGGGAGTGACACTTAATTTATATGTAAGCATTTAAGCATGAGAATATACAAGCATTTGACCGTGAGAGCATACAAGCATGTGTTCATTAGAGCACGCAAGCATAAGAGCATTTAAGAAACCAATTACACATACCTCAAATCTACCAATCACCTAAGCATTCAGGCAAAATCGTCAAAGCGTTTGAGCGCACGATCGTCTAAATACATGATCACTTATGCCTCTAAGACTGTAAACATATTAGCATCCAAGTGTGTGCACACGTGTGTGGATATCATACTAGCGAATAATGACGAAGCATATTAACATAGGAGCATCCAATTAAAAAAGTGTACGAGCATATGAGTATGACAGCATATAGGCAAGTGGGCTTGTTCTCTGCAAAGCATGTAGACGGAGGAGCATACGATCATCAAAGCATGTAATATAGAAGTATGTGATTATCAAAACATGTAAACATAAACGTATATGATCATCTAAGCCAGTAGCCATGTGAGCAAACGATCATCAAAGCATGTGAACATAGAAATGTATGTTCATTAAAGCATGTGAACATAGAAGTCTGTGAATATCAAAACATTTGAATATAATAGCATGTGGTCATCTAAGCAAGCAGACATGTGAGCAAATGACCATCAAGGCAAGTAAACGTGTGAGCACCTGATCAACAAAGCATTGATCATACAGGCACATGTGCATTTTGGCATCCAAGTACACATACATCTTACCATCCCACTGCCTTTGGATTTATGCATGATCATCAAAGCATGTGAGCGCCTGAGCAACCCACTACATGAGCATTTCAGTCTCCAAGAATACTAGTATATCGTCATTCAAGTTTGTGTACATGAGCATTTCAATCTCCAAGCATACTAGTATATCGTCATTCAAGTTTGTGTACATGTGGTTAGAAAATACATCTAATGAGGGTATGATACTTAATTTATATGTAAGCATTTGACCATGAGACTATACAAGCATTTGATCATAAGTGCATACAAGCAAGTAATCAGTAATGCATGCAAGCATAAGAGCATTTAAGAACCTAGGAACGCATACCTCAAATGTGTCGATCACCTTAACAGTCAAGCAAAACCATCAAAACGTTTGAGTGCACGAATGTCCAATTACTCGATCACTTAATCCTCCAAGTCTATAAACATGTTAGCATCCAAGAGTGTGCACATGTTCGTGGATATCATGCTAGTGAATATTAGCGAGGCATGTTAACATAGGAGCATCCAATCAAAAAAGTGTAAGAGCAAATGAGCATGAAGGCATATATGCAAGTGTACATGTTCTCCTTAAAGCATGAAGACGTAGCAGCATAGGATCATCAAAGCATGTGAACATAGATGTGTATGATCATCAAAGCATGTGAACATGGAAATATGTGATTATCAAAATATGTGAACATAAAACCATATGATCACCTAAGCAAGTAGACAAGTGAGCAAATGATCATCAAAACATGTGAACATTAAAATATATGATCATCAAAGCATGTGAACATAGAAGTATATGAATATCAAAACATGTGAACATAAAAGCATGTGATCATCTACGCAAATAGACTTGTGAGCAAATGATCGTCAAAGTATGTGAACAATGAAATGTATGATTATCAAAGCATGTGAATATCAAAACATGCGAACATAAAAGCATGCAGTCATCTAAGCAAGAAAATTTGTGAGCAAATGATCATCGAAGCAAGTACACATGTGAGCACCTGATTAACAAAACATTGAACATACATGCACACGGGCATTTTGGCATCAAGTACACATACATCTTATCGTCCAATTACCTTAGGATTTATGCACGATCATCAAAGCATGTGAGCGCCTGAGCATCCAACTAAATGAGCATTTCAGTCTCCATGCATATAGATATATTGTCATTCATGTGTGTGCACATGTGGTTAGAAAATACATCTAATGAAGGAGTGACACTTAATTTATATGTGAGCATTTAAGCGTGAGAGGATACAAGCATTTGATCGTGAGAGCATACAAGCATGTGATCATTAAAGCTTGCAAGCATAATAGCATTTAAAACCCAATAACACATACTACAAATCTACCTATCACCTCAGCATTCAAGCAAAATCGTCAAAGCGTTTGAGCACATGAACGTCCAACTGCATGGCCAGTTAAGCCTCCAAGCCTATAAACATATTAGCATCCAAGTGTGCACATGTTTGGGGATATCATACTAGTGAATATTAACGAAGCATGTTAACATAGGAGCATCCAATCATAATAGTGTCCAAGCATATGAGCATGATGGCATATAGGCAAGTGGACAAGTTCTCCTTAAAGCATGAAGATGTAAGAGCATACGATCATCAAAGCATATGAACATTGAGGTATGTGATTATCAAAACATGTGATCATCTTAGCTAGTAGACATATGAGCAAACGATCATCAAAGCATGTGAACATAGAAATGTATGATCTTCAAAGCAAGTGAACATAGAAGTATGTGAATATCAAAACATGTGAACATAAAAGCATGTGGTCAGCTAAGCAGGTAGACATGCGAGCAAATGATCACCAAAGCAATGAACATACAAGCACATGTGCATTTTGGCATCCAAGTACACATAAATCTTACAATCCAATTACTCTAGGATTTATGCACTATCATAAAAGCATGTGAGCGTCTGAGCATCCAACTACATGAGCGTTTTAGTCTCCAAGCATATAGATATGTCGTCATTCATGTGTCTGCACATGTGGTTAGAAAATACATCTAATAAGGGAGTGACACTTAATTTATATGTAAGCATTTAAGCATGAGAATATACATGCATTTGATCGTGAGAGCATACAAGCATGTGATCCTTAAGCATAAGAGCATTTAAGAAACCAAGTACACATACCTCAAATCTACCAATCACCTTAGCATTCATGCAAAATCATCAAAGCGTTTGAGTGCACGAATGTCCAAATACATGATCACTTATGCCTCTAAGATTGTAAACATATTAGCATCCAAGTGTGTGCACATGTGTGTGGATATCATACTAGTGAATAATAACGAAGCATATTAACAAAGGAGCATCCAATCAAAAAAGTGTACGAGCATATGAGCATGACAGCATATAGGCAAGTGGACATGTTCTCCGCAAAACATGTAGACTTTGGAGCATACGATCATCAAAGCATGTGAACATAGAAGTATGTGATTATCAAAACATGTAAACATAAACGCATATGATCATCAAAGCATGTGAACATAGAAATTTGTGAATATAAAAACATTTGAATATAAAAGCATGTGGTCATCTAAGCAAGAAAACATGTGAGCAAATGATCATCAAGACAAGTAAACGTGTGAGCACCTGATCAATAAAGCATTGATCATACAGGCACATGTGCATTTCGACATCCAAGTACACATACATCTTACCGTCCCACTGCCTTTGGATTTATGCATGATCATCAAAGCAAATGAACGCTTGAGCATCCAACTACATGAGCGTTTCAGTCTCCAAGCATACTAGTATATCGTCGTTCATGTTTTTGTACATGTGGTTAGAAAATACATCTAATGAGGGTGTGGCACTTAATTTATATGTAAGCATTTGACCGTGAGACTATACAAGCATTTGATCATGAGTGCATACAAGCAAGTAATCAGTAAAGCATGCAAGCATAAGAGCATTTAAGAACCCAAGAACACATACCTCAAATCTGTCGATCACCTTAACAGTCAAGCAAAACCATCAAACCGTTTGAGTGCACGAACGTCCAATTACTTGATCACTTAATCCTCCAAGCCTATAAACATGTTAGCATCCAAGTGTGTGCACATGTTCGTGGATATCATCCTTGTGAATATTCGCGATGCATATTAACATAAGAGCATCCAATCAAAAAAGTGTACGAGCAAATGAGCATGAAGGCATATATGCAAGTGGACATATTCTCCTTAAAGCTTGTAAACGTAGGAGCATAGGATCATCAAAGCATGTGAACATAGAAGTGTATGATCATCAAAGCATGTGAACATGGAAATATGTGATTATCAAAACATGTGAACATAAAAGCATATGATCACCTAAGCAAGTAGACATGTGAGCAAATGATCCTCAAAGCATGTGAACATTAAAATGTATGGTCATCAAAGCATGTGAACATAGAAGAATATGAATATCAAAACATGTGAACATAAAAGCTTGTGACCATCTAAGCAAGTACACTTGTGAGCAAACGATCATCAAAGTATGTGAACATTGAAATGTATGATAATCAAAGCATGTGAATATCAAAACATGCGAACATAAAAGCATGCAGTCATGTAAGCATGAAAACATGTGAGCAAATGATCCCCTAAGAAAGCAGACATGTGAGCACATGATCAACAAAGCGTTGAACATATAGGCACATATGCATTTCGGCATCCAAGTACACATACATCTTATCGTCCAACTGCCTTAGGATTTATGCATGATCATCAAAGCATATGAGCGACTGAGCATCCAACTACATGGCGTTACAGTCTCCAAGCATACAGGTATATCATCGTTCATGTGTGTGTACATGTGGTTAGAAAATACATCTAATGAGGGAGTGGCACTTAATTTATATTTAAGCATTTAAGCATGAGACTATACAAGCATTTGATCATGAGTGCATACAAGCAAGTAATCAGTAAAGCATGCAAGCATAAGAGCATTTAAGAACCCAGGAACACCTACCTCAAATCTGGAGATCACCTCAACATTCAAGCAAAACCATCAAAACGTTTAAGTGCATAAACGCCCAATTACTTGATCACTTAATCCTCCAAGCCTATAAACATGTTAGCATCCAAGTGTGTGCACATGTTCGTGGATATCATCCTTGTGAATATTAGCGATGCATATTAACATAGGAGCATCCAATGAAAAAAGTGTACGAGCAAATGAGCATGAAGGAATATATGCAAGTGGACAAGTTCTCCTTAAAGCATGTAAACGTAGGAGCATAGGATCATCAAAGCATATGAACATAGAAGGGTATGATCATCAAAGCATGTGAACATGGAAATATGTGATTATCAAAACATGTGAACATAAAAGCATATGATCACCTAAGCAAGCAGACATGTGAGCAAATGATCCTCAAAACATGTGAACATTAAAATGTATGGTCATCAAAGCATGTGAACATAGAAGAATGTGAATATCAAAACATGTGAACATAAAAGCTTGTGATCATCTAAGCAAGTAGACTTGTGAGCAAATGATCATCAAAGTATGTGAACATTGACATGTATGATAATCAAAGCATGTGAATATCAAAACATGCGAACATAAAAGCATGCGGTCATCTAAGCATGAAAACATGTGAGCAAATAATCATCGAAGCAAGTACATATGTGAGCACCTGATTAACAAAGCATTGAACATACATGCACATGTGCATTTTGGCATCCAAGTACACATACATCTTACCGTCCAATTACCGTAGGATTTATGCACGATCATCAAAGCATGTGAGCACCTGAGCATCCAACTAAATGAGCATTTCAGTCTCCAAGCATATAGATTTATTGTCATTCATGTGTGTGCACATGTGGTTAGAAAATACATCCGTGAAAGTATACAAGCATTTGATCGTGAGAGCACACAAGCATGTGATCATTAAAACTTGCAAGCATAATAGCATTTAAGAAACCAAATACACATACCTCAAATCTACCAATCACCTCAGCATTCAAGAAAGATCGCCAAAGCATTTAAGCACCCGAACGTCCATCTACATAGTCACTTAAGCCTCCGATCCTATAAACATATTAGCATCCAAGTGTGTGCACTTGTTTGTGGATATCATACTAGTGAATATTAACGAAACATGTTAACATAGGAGCATCCAATCATAAAAGTGGCTGAGCAAATGAGCATGATGGCATATAAGTAAGTGGACATGTTCTCCTTAAAGCATGTAAACGTAGAAGCATACGATCACCAAAGCATGTGAACATTGAAGTATGTGATTAACAAAACATGTTAACAAATAAGCATGTGATCGTCTAAGCAAGTAGACTTGTGACCAAGCGATCATCAAAGCATGTGAACAAAGAAATGTATGATCATCAAAGCATGTGAACATAGAAGTATTTGAATATCAAAACATGTGAACATAAAAGCATGTGATCATCTAAGCAAGTAGACTTGTGAGCAAACGATCATCAAAGCATGTGAACATAGAAGTATGTGAATATCAAAACATGAGAACATAAAAAGCATGTGGTCATCTAAGCAAGCAGACATATGAGCACATAATCAACAATGCATTGAACATACAAGCACATGTGCATTTTGGCCTCCAAGTACACATACATCATACCGTCCAATTACCAAAGCATGTGAACATAGAAGTATGTGAATATCAAAACATGAGAACGTAAAAGCATGTGCTCATCTAAGCAAGCAGACATGTGAGCACATGATCAACAAAGCATTTATCATACAAGCATATGTGCATTTTGGCCTCCAAGTACACATACATCATACCGTCCAATTACCTTAGGATTTATGCCCGATCATCAAAGCATGTGAGTGCCTGAGCATCCAACTATATGAGTATTTCAGTCTTCAAGCATATAAATATATCGTCATTCATTTGTGTGCAATTGTGGTTAGAAAATAGATCTAATGAGGGTGTGGCACTTAATTTATATGTAAGCATTTAAGCATGAGCCTATACTAGCATTTGATCATGAGTGCATACAAGCAAGTAATCAGTAAAGCATGCAAGCATAAGAGTATTTAAGAATCCAGGAACACATACCTCAAATTTGTCGATCACCTCAACATTCAAGCAAAATCATGAAAACGTTTGAGTGCACGAACTTCCAATTACTTGATCACTTAAGCCTCCAAGCCTATAAATATGTTAGCATCCAAGCATGTGCACATGTTCGTGGAGATAATTGTAGTGAATATTAGCGACGCATGTTAACATAGGAGCATCCAATCAAAAAAGTGTATGAGCAAATGAGTTTGAAGGCATATATGCATGTGGGCATGCTCTCCTTAAAGCATGTAGACGTAGGAGCATAGGATCATCAAAGCATGTGAACATAGAATTGTATGATCATCAAAGCATGTGAACATGGAAATATGTGATTATCAAAACATGTGAACATAAAAGCATATGATCACCTAAGCAAGTATACATGTGAGCAAATGATCATCAAAGCATGTGAACATAAATATGTATGAACATCAAAGCATGTGAACATTGAAGTATGTGAATATCAAAACATGTGAGCATAAAAGCATGTGATCATCTAAGCAAGTAGACTTGTGAGCAAACGACCATCAAAGTATGTGAGCATTGAAATGTATGATAATCAAAGCATGTGAATATCAAAACATGTGAACATAAAAGCATGTGGTCATCTAAGCAAGCTGACATGTGAGCAAATGGTCATCGAAGCAAGTACACATGTGAGCACCTGATTAACAAAGCATTGAACATACATGCACATGTGCATTTTGGCATCCAAGTACACATACATCTTACCGTCCAATTACCTTAGGATTTATGCACGACCATCAAAGCATGTGAGCACCTAAGCATCCAACTATACGAGTTTTTCAATCTCTAAGCATATAGATATATCGTCATTCATGTGTGTGCACTTGTGGTTAGAAAATTCATCTAATGAGGGAGTGGCACTTAATTTATATGTAAGCATTTAAGCATGAGACTATACAAGCATTTGATCATGAGTGCATACAAGCAAGTAATAAGTAAAGCATGCAAATATAAGAGCATTTAAGGACCCAGGAACACATACCTCAAATCTGTCGATCACCTCAACCTTCAAGCAAAACCATCAAAACGTTTGAGCGCACGAACGTCCAATTACTTGATCACTTAATCCTCCAACCCTATAAACACGTTAGTATCCAAGTGTGTGCACATGTTCGTGGATATCATGCTAGTGAATATTAGCGATGCATGTTAACATAGGAGTATCCAATCTAAAGCATGAAGGCATATATGCAAGTGGACATGTTTTCCTTAAAGCATGTAGACGTAGGAGCATAGGATCGTCAAAGCATGTGAACATAGAAGTGTATGATCACAAAAGCATGTGAACATGGAAATTTGTGATTATCAAAACATGTGAACATAAAAGCATATGATCACCTAAGCAGGTAGACATGTGAGCAAATGATCATTAAAGCAAGTACACATGTGAGCACATGATCAACAAAGCATTGAACATACAAGCACATGTGCATTTTGGCATCCAAGTACACATATATCTTATCGTCCAATTACCTTAGGATTTATGCACGAACATCAAAGCATGTAAGCACCTGAGCATCCAACTATCTGAGTTTTTCAGTCTCTAAGCATACAGATATATCGTCATTCATGTGTGTGCACATGTGGTTAGAAAATACATCTAATAAGGGAGTGGCATTTGATTTATATGTAAGCATTTAAGCATGAGACTATACAAGCATTTGATCATGAGTGCATACAAGCAAGTAATTAGTAAAGCATGCAAGCATAAGAGCATTTAAGAACCCAGGAACACATACCTCAAATCTGTCGATCACCTCAACATTCAAGCAAAACCATCAAATTGTTTGAACGCACGAACGTCCAATTACTTGATTACTTAAGCCTCCAAGCCTATAAACATGTTAGCATCCAAGTGTGTGCACATGTTTGTGGATATCACGCTAGTGAATATTAGTGATGCATGTTAACATAGGAGCATCCAATCTAAAAAGTATACGAGCAAATGAGCATGAAAGCGTATATGCAAGTGGACATGTTTTCCTTAAAGCATGTAGATGTTAGAGCGTAGGTGTAACGACCCAGCCAACACGAAAAAAAAAAAAAAAAAAAAAAAAAAAAAAAAAAAAAAAAAAAAAAAAAAAAAAAAAAAAAAAAGGTCAAGGTCAGATTATTTTGGTTTCCCACGTGCCAAGCCCCACCTAACCCCACTACCCACCTCACAATCACTCCATCTTATCCTCTCTTTGGCCGGCTTACTCTCAGCATTTCCTTCTTTTCATTTTTTTTGTTTTCTCTCATACGCTCTGCTCTCTACTCATATCCTCTCCACCCGGTACTTCCACACCACCACCACTACCATTTTTCACCATCATTTTCCAGCATGATCACTAGAAAATTCTTGTGAACCCATAAGCACCTCTACATCCTTTTTTTGAGGTAAAAATTCTCATCTTTTTGGTGGGTTTTACACTTTTGCTTGAGGTTATTTTTATTTAAGCTTTAATAATGATACCCATGTGATTTATGAGCATTGGAAGTGGTATTTATGTGTTTTTATGTATGGGTTTTGTATTGGTGGAATTATTTGATGAGTGGGTATATATTTTATACTATTGATGACCACTTAAGGTTTATGTATGGTGGACAATTTGGGGGGGTTTTGAGTTATAACATGTGATGGTTGGTAAATCCAATTTTTCCATTGCTATTGGGTTTATTTGGAGTTAGTTGAAGTTCTAAATTTCTTATCTTGGAGGATATATTGATTTTGCTTTCATGGGTCTCTTAATGTTGTAGTGTAAATTTTGGAAGCTAGTCATAATGTTGGAGATGATATAAATGGGTTAACTTTATAAATTGGAGTTTATGTCTTGTGAATCAAATTGTTGAGAAACTATGGAAGTGGAATACATTATTATTGATGAGGTTAAATACTAGGCTTGCCTAATTAAGTGATTATTTGGCAATTCCTAAATTGTAGCTAGATACAATTTTAAGCTTTATGCTTATTGTGTTAGGTTTGCTTGACATTGTTGAGGTTCTAGCTAATCTCCTTTGAAGCCTGGAGAATTAGGCTTTTTGCAGGTTGCAAGGTAAGTAGCTTTTTAATGGGATTTTGAAAAATAACCATGTTATATAAATGCTTTTGGGTTAGACACGCTTTTGGAAACTACGTATGGAAATTATACTTTCCTAAAAACTATTGTGTCGTAATCTTAATATATATATATATATATATATATATATATATGAAAATGCATCATATTTGGTATTGCATTTGGGGAAATACATGAATCTGTTGATATAGATAAATGAGCATCTTTTATTTAATCTTTGATAAAGAAATCTTGGATTTTATGGTATATTAGAAAATTTAAAGATGCTTATTTTGTCTTGTTATGTGGGAAATTGATAGAAAATATTTTTGACAAGAATGAAGTTGAAAACCTTACAAACTTTGTGGAAGTTAGATTATTTAAGGGTTTTCTGAAATTATCTGGATATGAACTATTTGTTTCAAAGTAATATAACCTGTGAGCTTATGTGGTTTTAACACCATGCCATGTGTGATTTCCCAGTGATCACCCCATTTGGTTTCCGTAGTCTTTGTGACAATGGAATCAAATCCAGGTCAGTGCCCTTTCACTTTGGATGACACGTTCTTCCCTGCTGTCCATGGGGGGAAGAGGTTCATTGATTGTGTGTGGGTGAGGCTGCTGCCCATGGGGCCAAGAGACCACATGCAAGAGAGGTCCTATTTGACGCGCTCTCTTTGCTGCCCATGGGGGGAGAGAAAAACCTTGAGGGTATGGGTGAGGCTGCTGTCCACGGGGCCAAGAGTCTGCATACCAGAGAGGACAATATCATGCCAGTTGTGAATGGGTGGATCCCCTGACCGGTCTATGTGGTAGTATGGTATATTTGTGATAAATTACCGCATGTTGGATTTTATGGCTTTGGAAATTATATTGTTAGTGCTCACAGATCATAGTATATAGTTTCAAGGTATTTACTTTGAGAAACTTTGTGCTTCATTATTTAATCATTCTTGTCATATCATTATTATTGACGATGAAACTTGCATTTCCCCCACCCCCATTAATTATGCTACTTACTGGGCTTTAGCTCATCCCAATCTTTCACAGTCTTACAGATTAATTAGCTATATCATGGGAATGAAGCTTGCCTTATTGATAGTGATTGGAGTTTTATGCTAAATTGGGAGACTTACATTACTAATGGTTGGTGATTCGATCTAGTTGTTTTTAAGGGTGCTTGCAGTAGTTAATTTTATTAGAAGTTAGGCTCTTGAGGATTGTTAGCCCAAGAGTTTTGTTGGGATAGTATATTTTAGAGAGCTTTGGGACTTTCCATTTATATCATTAAAGTTTTGTAATATATATATTCATGTATTATGTGGAGGCACGTGATTTTTTAGTTATTGTTCGTAAATGTGTTATAGAGCTCTGACTTACTTTGACAGTATATTAAATGAAATTATTATGATAATTCTTGATGTTGGTACTTGATATGATTTATGTGGATTGGATTGTCAAAAGGAAAAAAAATCTACAAGTACTATGAGACGTCTTTCTCATGCTTCAGACCCTTTGGGGTTTGGGGTGTGACAGTAGGATCATCAAAGCATATGAACATAGAAGTGTATGATCATCAAAGCATGTGAACATGGAAATATATGATTATCAAAACATGTGAACATAAAAGCATATGATCACCTAAGCAAGTATACATGTGAGCAAATGATCGTCAAAGCATGTGCACATAAAAATGTATGATCGTTAAAGCATGTGAACATAGAAGTATATGAATATCAAAACATGTGAACATAAAAGCTTGTGATAATCTAAGCAAGTAGACTTATGAGCAAACGATCATCAAACTATGTGAACATTGAAATGTATGATCATCAATGCTTGTGAATATCAAAACATGCGAACATAAAAGCATGTTGTCGTCTAAGCAAGCAGACATGTGAGCAAATGATCATCGAAGCAAGTACACTTGTGAGCACTTGATTAACAAAGCATTGAACATACATGCAAATGTGCATTTTGGCATCCAAGTACACAAACATCTTACCGTCTAAATACCTTAGGATTTATGCGCGATCATCAAAGCATGTGAGCACCTGAGCATCCAAAAATATGAGTTTTTTAGTCTCTAAGAATATAGATATATCGTCATTCGTGTGTGTGCACATGTGGTTAGAAAATACATCTAATGAAGGAGTGGCACATAATTTATATGTAAGCATTTAAGCATAAGACTATACAAGCATTTGATCATGAGTGCATACAGGCAAATAATCAGTAAAGCATGCAAGCATAAGAGCATTTAAGAACCTAGGAACACATACCTCTAATCTGTCTATCACCTCAACATTCAAGCAAAACCATCAAAACGTTTGAGCGCACAAACATCCAATTACTTGATCACTTAATCCTCCAACCCTATAAACATGTTAGCATCCAAGTGTGTGCACATGTTCGTGGATATCATGCTAGTGAATATTAGCGATGCATGTTAACATAGGAGCATCCAATCAAAAAAGTGTACGAGCAAATGAGCGTGAAGGCATATATGCAAGTGGACATGTTCTCCTTAAAGCATGTATAAGTAGGAGCATAGGATCATCAAAGCATGTGAACATCAAAGTGTATGATCATCAAAGCATGTGAACATGGAAATATGTGATTATCAAAACATGTGAACATAAAACCGTATGATCACCTAAGCAAGTAGACATGTGAGCAAATGATCGTCAAAGCATGTGAACAAAAAAATGTATGATCCTCAAAGCATGTGAACGTAGAAGTATGTGAATATCAAAACATGTGAACATAAAAGCATGTGATAATCTAAGCAAGTAGACTTATGAGCAAACGATCATGAAAGTACGTGAACATTGAAATGTATGATCTTCAATGCATGTGAATATCGAAACATGCGAACGTAAAAGCTTGTTGTCATCTAAGAAAGCAAACGTGTGAGCAAATGATCATCGAAGCAAGTACACATGTGAGCACCTGATTAACAAAGCATTGAACATACATGCACATGTGCATTTTGGCATCCAAGTACACATACATCTTACCGTCCAATTACCTTAGGATTAGTGCACGATCATCAAAGCATGTGAGCGCCTGAGCATCCAACTAAATGAGCATTTCAGTCTCCAAGCATATAGATATATCGTCACTCTAGTGTGTGCACATGCGCTTAGAAAATAAATTTTATAAAGGTGCGACACTTAATTAATATGTAAGCATTTAAGCATGAAAGTATACAAGCATTTCATCATGAGAGCATACAAGCATGTGATCATTAGAGCATGTAGGTATAACAGCATTTAAAAACGTAAGTACACATACCAAAAATCTACAAATCAGCTTAGCATTCAAGCAAAATCGTCAAAGCATCATGTTAGCACCCAAGTGTGTGCATATGTTTGTGGATATCATACTAGTGAATATTAATGAGGCATCCAATGATAGAGTGTTCAAGCATGTGAGCATTAGAGCATGCAGGCATAACAGCATTTAAAAACGTAAGTACACATACCAAAAATCTATGAATCAGCTTAGCATTCAAGCAAAATCGTCAAAGCATCATGTTAGCACCCAGGTGTGTGCATATGTTTGTGGATATCATACTAGTGAACATTAATGAGGCATCCAATGATAGAGTGTCCAAGCATATGAGCATGAAGGCATATAGGGAAGTGGACATGTTCTCCAAAAAGCATGTGGACGTAGGAGCATACGATCATCAAAGCATGTGAACATAGAAATATGTGAATTTCAAAACATGTTAACATAAAAGCATGTGAACATCTAAGCAAGTAGATATGTGAGCAAATGATCATTAATGCAAATACACATGTGAGCACTTGATCAATAAACCACAAAACATACAAGCACATGTGCAATTAGGCATCTGAGTACATGTACATCTTACCATGCAATAACCTTAGATTTAAGCACGATCATCAAAGCATGTCGCCTGAGCTTCAAACTACATGATCATTTCAATCTCCAAGCATATAGATATATCGTCATTCAAGTGTTTGCACATGTGGTTAGAAAATAAATGTTATGAAAGGGGTGATACTTAATTTATATGTAAGCATTTAAGCATGAGACTACACAAGCATTTGATCATGACAGCATACAAGCATGTGATCAATAGAGCGTACAAGCATAATAGCATTTAAGAACACAGGAACACATACCTCAAATCTACCAATCACCTTAGCATTCAAGCAAAATCGTCAAAGCGTTTGAGCGCACGAAAGTCCAACTACACGATCACTTAAGTCTCCAAGCCTACAAACATCTTAGCATCCAAGTGTGTGCACTTGTTTGTGGATATCATACTAGTGAATATTAATGAAGCATGTTAACATAGAAGCATCTAGTCATAAAAGTGTCCGAGCATATGAGCATCATCGCATATAGGCAAGTGGACATGTTCTCCTTAAAGCATGTAGACGTGAGAGTATACGATCAACAAAGTGTGTCAACATAGAAGTATGTGATTATGAAAACATGTGAAAAAATAAGCATGTGATCATTTAAGCTGGTAGACATGCGAGCAAACGATCATCAAAGCTTGTGAACATAGAAATGTATGATCATCAAAGCATATGAACAAAGAAGTATGTGAAAATCAAAACTTGTGAACATAAAAGCATGTGATAATCTAAGCAAGTAGACATGTGAGCAAAAGATCATCAAAGCAAGTACACATGTGAGCACCTGATCAAAAAAGCATTGAACATACAAGCACATGTGCATTTTGGCATCCAAGGACACATACATCTAACCGTCCAATTACCTTAAGATTTATGCGTGATCATCAACGCATGTGTGCGCCAGAGCATCCAACTACATGAGTGTTTCAATCTCCAAGCATATAGGTATATCATCATTCATGTGTGTGTACATGTGGTTAGAAAATAAATCCTATGAAGGGGTGGCACTTAATTTATATGTAAGCATTTAAGTATGAGACTATATAAGCGTTTGATCATGAGATCATACAAGTATGTGACCATTAGAGCATACAAGCATATTAGCATTTAAGAACCCTAGAACACATAGCTCAAATCTACCGATCACCTCAGCATTCAAGCAAAACCTACAAAGCGTTTAAGCGCACGAACATCCAATTACACGATCACTTAAGCCTCTAAGCCTATAAACATATTAGCATCCAAGTGTGTGCACATGTTTGTGGATATCATGCTAGTGAATATTAACGATGCATGTTAACATAGGAAGCATAGGATCATCAAGGCATGTAGATGTAGGAGCATACAATCATCAAACCATGTGAACATAGAAGTATGTGATTATCAAAACATGTGAACATAAAAGCATATGGTCATTTAAGCAAGCAGACATGTGAGCAAATGATCATCAAAGCAAGTACCCATGTGAGCACCTAATTAACAAGGCATTGAACATACAAGCACATGTGCATTTTCGCATCCAAGTACATATACATCTTTCTGTCAAATTACCTTAGGATTTATGCACGATCATTAAAGCATGTGAGCACTTGAGCATCCAACTACATGAGCGTTTCAGTCTCCAAGCATATAGATATACTGTCATTCAAGTCTGTTCACATGCGGTTAGAAAATAAATCTAATGAAGGGGTGACAATTTATGTGTAAGCATTTAAGCATGAGACTATAGAAGCATTTGATCATGAGTCATACAAGAAAGTAATCAGTAGAGCATGCAAGCATAAGAGCATTTATGAACCCAAGAACACATACCTCAAATCTATCGATCACCTCAACATTCAAGCAAAATCGTCAAAGTGTTTGAGCGCACGAAAGTCTAATTACACGATCACTTAAACCTCCAAGTCTATAAACATGTTAGCATCCAAGTGTGTGCACATGTTCGTGGATATCATGCTAGTGAATATTAGCGATGCATGTTAACATAGGAGCATCTAATTAAAAAAGTGTACGAGCAAATGAGCATGAAGGCATATATAAAAGTGGACATGTTCTCCTTAAAGCTTGTAGTCGTAGGAGCACAGGATCAATAAAGCATGTGAACATCAAAATATGTGATTATCAAAACATGTGTACATAAAAGCATATGATCACCTAAGCAAGTAGACATGTGACCAAACGATCATCAAAGCATGTGAACATAGAAATGTATGATCATCAAAGCATGTGAACATAAAAGTATGTGAATAACAAAGCATGTGAACATAAAAGCATGTGATCATCTAAGTAAGTACACTTGTGAGCAAACGATCATCAAAGCAAATACACATATGAGCACTTGATCATCAAACCACAGAACATGCAAGAAGAAGTGCATTTAGGCATTCGAGTACATGTACATCTTAGCATGCAATCACCTCAGGATTTAAGCACAATCATCAAAGCCTGTGAGTGCCTGAACATCAAACTACATGAGCGTTCTAGTCTCCAAGCATATAGATATATCGTCATTCAAGTGCGTGCATATGTGGTTAGAAAATTAATCTTATGAAGGGGTGACACTTAATTAATATGTAAGCATTTAAGCATGAGACTATACAAGCATTTGATCGTGAGAGCATACAAGCATGTGATCATTAAAGCTTGCAAGCATAATTGCATTTAAGAACCCAAGAACACATACCACAAATCTACCTATCACCTTAGCATTCAAGCAAAATCGTCAAAGCATTTGAGCGCACGAACGTCCAATTGCACGGTCAGTTAAGCCTCCAAGCCAATAAACATATTAGCATCCAAGTGTGCACGTATTTGTGGATATCATACTAGTGAATATTAACGAAGCATGTTAACATAGGAGCATCCAATCATAATAGTGTCCGAGCATATGAGCATGATGGCATATAGGCAAGTGGACATGTTCTCCTTAAAGCATATAAACGTAAGAGCATACGATCATCAAAGCATAAGAACATTGAGGTATGTGATTATCAAAACATGCGATCATCTTAGCTAGTAGACATATGAGCAAACATCAAAGCATGTGAACATAGAAATGTATGATCCTCAAAGCATGTGAACATAGAAGTATGTGAATATCAAAACATGTGAACATAAAAGCATGTGGTCAGCTAAGCAAGCAGACATGCGAGCAAATGATCACCAAAGCATTGAACATACAAGCACAAGTGCATTTTGGCATCCAAGTACACACAAATCTTACTATCCAATTACCTTAGGATTTGTGCACTATCATAAAATCATGTGAGCGCCTGAGCATCCAACTACATGAGCGTTTTAGTCTCCTAGCATATAGATATATCGTCATTCATGTGTGTGCACATGTGGTTCAAAATACATCTAATAAGGGAGTGACACTTAATTTATATGTAAGCATTTAAGCATGAGAGTATACAAGCATTTGATCATAAGAGCATACAAGGATGTGATCATTAAAGCTTGCAAGCATAATAGCATTTAAGAACCCAACAACACATACCACAAATCTACTTATCACCTCAGCATTCAAGCAAAATTGTCAAAGTGTTTGAGCACACGAACGTCCAATTGCACGGTCAGTTAAGCCTCTAAGCCTATAAACATATTAGCATCCAAGTGTGCACATGTTTGTGGATATCATACTAGTGAATATTAATGAAGCATGTTAACATAGGAGCATCCAATCATAATGGTGTCTGAGTATATGAGCATGATGGCATATAGGCAAGTGGACATGTTCTCCTCAAAGCATGTAGACGTAAGAGCATACGATCATCAAAGCATATGAACATTGTGGTATGTGATTATCAAGAGATGTGATCATCTTAGCTAGTAGACATATGAGCAAACGATCTTCAAAGCATGTGAACATAGAAATGTATGATCCTCAAAGCATGCGAACATAGAAGTATGTGAATATCAAAACATGTGAACATAAAAGTATGTGGTCAGCTAAGCAAGCAGACATGTGAGCAAATGATCACCAAAGCATTGAACATACAAGCACATGTGCATTTTGGCATCCAAGTACACATAAATCTTACTGTCCAATTACCTTAGGATTTATGCACTATCATAAAAGCATGTGAGCGCCTGAGCAACCAACTACATGAGCGTTTCAATCTCCAAGCATATAGATATATCGTAATTTATGTGTGTGCACATGTGGTTAGAAAATACATCTAATAAGGGATTGACACTTAATTTATATGTAAGCATTTAAGCATGAGAATATACAAGCACCTGATCGAGAGAGCATACAAGCATGTGATCATTAGAGCACGCAAGCAAAAGAGCATTTAAGAAACCAAGTACAGATACCTCAAATCTACCAATCACCTCAGCATTCAGGTAAAATCGTAAAAGCGTTTGAGCGCACGAACGTCCAAATACATAATCACTTATGCCTTTAAGACAGTAAACATATTAGCATCCAAGTGTGTGCACATGTGTATGGATATCATACTAGTGAATAATAACGAAGCATGTGATTATCAAAACATGTAAACATAAAAGCATATGATCATCTAAGCAAATAGCCATGTGAGCAAACAATCATTAAAGCATGTGAACAAAGAAATGTATGATCATCAAAGCATGTGAACATAGAAGTCTGTGAATATCAAAACATTTGAATATAAAAAGCATGAGGTCATATAAGCAAGAAGACGTGTGTGCAAATGATCATCAAGGCAAGTAAACGTGTGAGCAAATGATCGTCAAGGCAAGTAAACGTGTGAGCACCTAATCAACAAAGCATTGAACATTCAAGCACACGTGCATTTCGGCATCCAAGTACACATACATCTTACCGTCTAATTACCTTAGGATTTATGCACGATCATCAAAGCATGTGAGCGCCTCAGCATCCAACTATATGAGTTTTTCAGTCTCTAAGCATACAGATATATTGTCATTCATGTGTGTGCACATGTGGTTAGAAAATACATCTAATGAGGGAGTGGAACTTAATTTATATGTAAGCATTTAAGCATGAGACTATGCAAGCATTTGATCATGACTGCATACAAGCAAGTAATCAGTAAAGCTTACAAGCATAAGAGCATTTAAGAACCCAGGAACACCTACCTCAAATCTGTCGATCACCTCAACATTCAAGCAAAACCATCAAAACGTTTGAGTGCACGAACGTCCAATTACTTGATCACTTAATCTTCCAAGCCTATAAACATGTTAGCATCCAAGTGTGTGCACATGTTCGTGGATATCATCCTAGGGAATATTAGCAATGCATATTAACATTGGAGCATCCAATAAAAAAAGTGTTCGAGCAAATGAGCATGAAGGCATATATGCAAGTGGACAGCTTCTCCATAAAGCATGTAAACGTAGAAGACTAGGATCATCAAAGCATGTGAACATAGAAGTGTATGATCATCAAAGCATGTGAACATGGAAATATGTGATTATCAAAACATGTGAACATAAAAGCATATGATCACCTAAGCAAGCAGAAATGTGAGCAAATGATCCTCAAAGCATGTGAACATAAAAATGTATGATCATCAAAGCAAGTGAACATACAAGTATGCGAATATCAAAACATGTGAACATAAAAGCTTGAGATCATCTAAGCAAGTAGACTTGTGAGCAAATGATCATCAAAGTATGTGAACATTGAAATGTATGATCATCAAAGCATGTGAATATCCAAACATGTGAACATAAAAGCATGCGGTCATCTAAGCACGCAGACATGTGAGCAAATGAACATCGAAGCAAGTACACATGTGAGCACCTGATTAACAAAGCAATGAACAAACATGCAAATGTGCATTTTTGCATCCTAGTGCACATACATCTTACCGTCCAATTACCTTAGGATTTATGCACGATCATCAAAGCATGTGAGCGCCTGAGCATCCAACTAAATGAGCATTTCAGTCTCCAAGCATATAGATATATCGTCATTCATGTGTGTGCACATTAGACTATACAAGCATTTGATCATGAGTGCATACAAGCAAGTAATTAGTAAACCATGCAAGCATAAGAGCATTTAAGAACCCAAGAACACATACCCCAAATTTGTTGATCACCTCAACCTTCAAGCAAAACCATGAAAACGTTTGAGTGCACGAACGTCCAATTACTTGATCACTTAATCGTCCAACCCTGTATACATGTTAGTATCGAAGAGTGTGCACATGTTCGTGGATATCATGCTAGTGAATATTGACGATGCAAATTAACATAGGAGCGTCCAATCAAAAAAAGTGTTCGAGCAAATGAGCATGAACTCCATAAAGCATGTGGACGTGGGAGCACAGGATCATCAAAGCATGTGAACATAGAAGTGTATGATCATCAAAGCATGTGAACATGGAAATATGTGATTATTAAAACATGTGAACATAAAAGCATATTATCAACTAAGCAGATAGTCATGTGAGGAAATGCTCATTAAAGCAGGTACACATGTGAGCACATGATTAACAAAGCATTGAACGTACAAGCACATATGCATTTTGGCATCCAAGTACACATATATCTTACCATCCAATTACCTTAGGATTTATGCACGATCATCAGAGCATGTGAGCACCTGAGCATCCAACTATATGAGTTTTTCAGTATCTAAGCATATAGATATATTGTCATTCATGTGTGTGCACATGTGGTTAGAAAATACATCTAATGAGGAAGTGGCATTTAATTTATATGTAAGCATTTAAGCCTAAGACTGTACAAGCATTTGATCATGAGTGCATACAAGTAAGTAATTAGTAAAGCAAATAAGCACAAGAGCATTTAAGAACCCAGAAACACATACCTCAAATCTGTGGATCACCTCAACATTCAAGCAAAACCATTAAAACGTTTGAGCGCACGAACGTCCAATTACTTGATCACTTAAGCCTCCAAGCCTAAAAGCATGTTAGCATCCAATTGTGTGTACATGTTCATGGACATCACGCTAGTGAAAAAAGTGTACGAGCAAATGAGTATGAAGGCATATATGCAAGTGGACATGTTTTCCTTAAAGCACGTAGACGTAGAAGCATAGGATCATGAAAGCATGTGAACAGAGAAGTGTATGATCATGAAAGCATGTGAACATGGGAATATCTGATTATCAAGCAAAACCATCAAACGTTCGAGCACACGAATGTCCAATTACTTGATCACTTAAGCCTCCAAGCCTAAAAATATTTTAGCATCCAATGGTGTGCACATGTTCGTGGATATCACGCTAGTGAATATTAGCGACGCATGTTAACATAGGAGCATCCAATCAAAAAAGTGTACGAACAAATGAGCATGAAGGCATATATGCAAATGGACATGTTTTCCTTAAAGCATGTAGACGTAGGAGCATAGGATCATCAAAGCATGTGAACATAGAAGTGTATGATCATAAAAGCATGTGAACATGGTAATATGTGATTATCAAAACTTGTGAACATAAAAGCATATGATCACCTAAGCAAGTATACATGTGAGCAAATGATCGTCAAAGCATGTGAACATAAAAATGTATTATCGTTAAAGCACGTGAGCATTGAAGTATATGAATATCAAAACATGTGAACATAAAAGCTAGTGATAATCTAAGCAAGTAGACTTGTGAGCAAACAATCATCAAAGTTTGTGAACATTGAAATGTATGATCATCAATGCATGTGAATATCAAAACATGCGAACATAAAAGCATGCTGCCATCTAAGCAAGCAAACATGTGAGCAAATGATCATCAAAGCAAGTACACATGTGAGCACCTGATTAACAAAGCATTGAACATACATGCACATGTGCATTTTGGCATCCAAGTACACATACATCTTACCGTCCAAATACATCTTACCGTCCAAATACCTTAGGATTTACGCACGATTATCAAAGCATATGAGCACCTGAGCATCCAACAATATGAGTTTCTTAGTCTCTAAGCATATAGATATATCGTCATTCACGTGTGTGCACATGTGGTTAGAAAATACATCTAATGAAGGAGTGGAACTTAATTTATATGTAAGCATTTAAGCATAAGACTATACAAGCATTTGATCATGAATGCATACAAGCAAGAAATCAGTAAAGCATGCAAGCATAAGAGCATTTAAGAACCCAGGAACACATACCTCAAATCTGTCAATCACCTCAACATTCAGGCAAAACCATCAAAACGTTTGAGCGCACGAACGTCCAATTACTTGATCACTTAAGCCTCCAAGCCTATGAACATGTTAGCATCCAAGTGTGTGCACATGCTCGTGGATATCATGCTAGTGAGTATTAGTGATGCATGTTAACATAGGAGCATCCAATCAAAAAAGTGTACGAGTAAATGAGCATGAAGGCATATATGCAAGTGGACATGTTCTCCTTAAAGCACGTGGACGTGGGAGCACAGGATCATCAAAGCATGTGAACATGGAAATATGTGATTATCAAAACAGGTGAACATAAAAGCATATGAACACCTAAGCAGATAGTCATGTGAGCAAATGATCATTAAAGCAGGTACACATGTGAGCACCTGATTAACAAAGCATTGAACATGCAAGCACATGTGCATTTTGGCATCCAAGTACACATATATCTTACCATCCAATTACCTTAGGATTTATGCACGATCATCAGAGCATGTGAGCACCTGAGCATCCAACTATATGAGTTTTTCAGTCTCTAAGCATATAGATATATTGTCATTCATGTGTGTGCACATGTGGTTAGAAAATACATCTAATGAGGGAGTGGCACTTAATTTATATGTAAGCATTTAAGCATGAGACTAAACAAGCATTTGATCATGAGTGCCTACAAGCAAGTAATTAGCAAAGCATGCAAGCACAAGAGCATTTAAGAACCTAGGAACACATACCTCAAATTTGTCAATCACCTCAACATTCAAGCAAAACCATCAAAACGTTTGAGCGCACAAACATCCAATTACTTGATCACTTAAGCCCCTAAGCCTATAAACATGTTAGCATCCAATTGTGTGCACATGTTCTTGGATATCACGCCAGTGAATATTAGTGATGCATGTTAACATTGGAGCATCCAATCAAAAAAGTGCACGAGCAAATGAGCATGAAGGCATATATGCAAGTGGACATGTTTTCCTTAAAGCATGTAGACGTAGGAGCATAGGATCATCGAAGCATGTGAACATAGAAGTGTATGATCCTGAAAGCAGGTGAACATTGTAATATGTGATTATCAAAACATGTGAACATAAAAGCATATGATCACCTAAGCAAGTATACTTGTGAGCAAATGATCGTTAAAGCATGTGAACATAAAAATGTATTATCGTTAAAGCACGTGAACATTGAAGTATGTGAATATCAAAACATGTGAACATAAAAGCTTGTGATAATCTAAGCAAGTAGACTTGTGAGCAAACGATCATCAAAGTATGTGAACATTGAAATGTATGATCATCAATGCATGTGAATATCAAAACATGCGAACATAAAAGCATGTTGTCATCTAAGCAAGCAGACATGTGAGCAAATGATCATCGAAGCAAGTACACATTTGAGCACCTGATTAACAAAGCATTGAACATACATGCATATGTGCATTTTGGCATCCAAGTACACATAAATCTTACCGTCCAAATACCTTAGGATTCATGCATGATCATCAAAGCATATGAGCACCTGAGCATCCAACAATATGAGTTTCTTAGTCTCTAAGCATATAGATATATCGTCATTCATATGTGTGCACATGTGGTTAGAAAATACATCTAATGAAGGAGTGGCACTTAATTTATATGTAAGCATTTAAGTATAAGAATATACAAGCATTTGACCATGAATGCATACAAGCAAGAAATCAGTAAAGCATGCAAGCATAAGAGCATTTCAGAACCCAGGAACACATACCTCAAATTTGTCAATCACCTCAACATTCAAGCAAAACCATCAAAACGTTTGAGCGCACGAACGTCCAATTACTTGATCACTTAAGCCTCCAAGCCTATAAACATGTTAGTGTCCAAGTGTGTGCACATGTTCGTGGATATCATGCTAGTGAGTATTAGCGATGCATGTATAGGAGCATCCAATCAAAAAAGTGTACTAGCAAATGAGCAGGAAGGCATATATGCAAGTGGACATGTTCTCCTTAAAGCATGTGGACGTGGGAGCACAGGATCATCAAAGCATGTGAACTTAGCAGTGTATGATCATAAAAGCATGTGAACAAGGAAATATGTGATTATCAAAACATGTGAACATAAAAGCATATGATCACCTAAGCAGATAGTCATGTAAGCAAATGATCATTAAAGCAGGTACACATGTGAGCACATGATCAACAAATCATTGAACATACAAGCACATATGCATTTTCGCATCCAAGTACACATATATCTTACCATCCAATAACCTTAGGATTTATGCACGATCATCAGATCAAGTGAGCACTTGAGCATCCAACTATATGAGCTTTTCAGTCTCTAAGCATATAGATATATCGTCATTCATGTGTGTGCACATGTGGTTAGAAAATACATCTAATGAAGGAGTGGCACTTAATTTATATGCAAGCTTTTAAAAATAAGACTATACAAGCATTTGATCATGAATGCACAAGCAAGAAATTAGTAAAACATGCAAGCATAAGAGCATTTAAGAACCCAAGAACACATACCTCAAATCTGTTAATCACCTCAACATTCAAGCAAAACCATCAAAACCTCTGAGCGCATGAACGTCCAATTACTTGATCACTTAAGCCTCCAAGCCTATAAACATGTTAGCATCCAAGTGTGCGCACATGTTCGTAGATATCATGCTAGTGAATATTGGCAATGCATGTTAACAAGGGAGCATCCAATCAAAAAAGTTAACGAGCAAATGAGCATGAAGGCATATATGCAAGTGGACATGTTCTCCTTAAAGCATGTAGACGTAGGATCATAGGATCATCAAAGCATGTGAACATAGAAGTGTATGATCACCAAAGCATGTGAACATGGAAATATGTGATTATCAAAACATGTGAACATAAAAGCATATGATCACCTATGCAGGTATACATGTGTGCAAATGATCTTCAAAGCATATGAACATAAAAATGTGTGAACATCAAAGCATGTGAACATAGAAGTATGTGAATATCAAAACAAGTGAACATAAAAGCATGTGATCATCTAAGCAAGTAGACTTGTGAGCAAACGATCATCAAAGTATGTGAACATTGAAATGTATGATAATGAAAGCATGTGAATATCAAAACATGCGAACATAAAAGCATGTGGCCATCTAAGCAAGCAGACATGTGAGGAAATGATCATCGAAGCAAGTACACATGTGAGCACCCGATTAACAAAGCATTGAACATACATGCACATGTGCATTTTGGCATCCAAGTACACATACATCTTACCGTCCAATTACATATACATCTTACCGTCTAATTAACTTAGGATTTATGCACGACCATCAAAGCATGTGAGCATCTCAGCATCCAACTATATGAGTTTTTCAGTCTCTAAGCATACAGATATATCGTCATTCATGTGTGTGCGCATGTGGTTAGAAAATATATCTAATGAGAGAGTGGAACTTAATTTATATGTAAGCATTTAAGCATGAGACTATAGAAGCATTTGATCATGACTGCATACAAGAAAGTAATCAATAAAGCTTACAAGCATAAGAGCATTTAAGAACCCAGGAACACATACCTCAAATCTGTTGATTACCTCAACATTCAAGCAAAACTATCAAAGCGTTTAAGCACACGAATGTCCATCTACATAATCACTTAAGCCTCTAAGCCTATAAACATATTAGCATCCAAGTGTGTGTGCATGTTTGTGGATATCATACTAGTGAATATTAACGAAGCATGTTAACATAGGAGCATACATTCATAAAAGTGGCCGAGCATATGAGCATGATGGCATATAAGCAAGTGGACATGTTCTCCTTAAAGCATGTAGATGAAGGAGCATACGATCATCAAAGCATGTGAACATAGAATTATGTGATTATCAAAACATGTTAACAAATAAGCATGTGATCGTCTAAGCAAGTAGACTTGTGAGCAAACGATCATCAAAGCATGTGAACATAGAAATGTATGATCATCAAAGCATGTGAAGATAGAAGTATTTGAATATCAAAAAATGTGAACATAAAAGCATGTGATCATCTAAGCAAGTAGACTTGTGAGCAAATGATCATCAAAGTATGTGAACATTGAAATGTATGACAATCAAAGCATGTAATTATCAAAACATGCGAACATAAAAGCATGTGGTCATCTAAGCAAGCAGACATGTGAGCAAATGATCATTGAAGCATGTACACCTATGAGCACTTGATTAACAAAGCATTGAACGTACATGCACATGTGCATTTTGGCATCCAACTACACATACATCTTATTGTAGAATTACCTTTGGATTTATGCACGATCATCAACGCATGTGAGCACCTGAGCATCCAACTATATGAGTTTCTCATTCTCTAAGCATATAGATATATCGTCATTCATGTGTGTGCACATGTGGTTAGAAAATACATCTAATGAGGGAGTGGCCCTTAATTTATATGTAAGCATTTAAGCATGAGACTATATAGGCATTTGATCATGACTGCATAGAAGCAAGTAATCGGTAAGGCATGCAAGCATAAGAGCATTTATGAACCAAGGAACGCATACCTCAAATCTGTTGATCACCTCAACATTTAAGCAAAACCATCAAAGCATTTGAGCACACGAATGTCCATCTACACAATCACTTAAGCCTCCAAGACTATAAACATATTAGCATCCAAGTGTGTGCAAATGTTTGTGGATATCATACTTGTGAATAATAACGAAGCATGTTAACATCGGAGCATCCAATCATAAAAGTGGCCGAGCATATGAGGATGATGGCATATAAGCAAGTGGAATTGTTCTCCTTAAAGCATGTAGACGTAGGAGCATACGATCATCAAAACACGTGAACATAGAAGTATGTCATTATCAAAACACGTTAACAAATAAGCATGTGATTGTCTAAGCAAGTAGACTTGTGAGCAAACGATCATCAAAGCATGTGAACATAGAAATGTATGATCATTAATGCATGTGAAGATAGAAGTATTTGAATATCAAAACATGTGAACATAAAAACATGTGATCATCTAAGCAAGTAGACTTGTGAGAAACGATCATCAAAGCACGTGAACATAGAAATATATGATCATCAAAGCATGTGAACATAGAAGTTTGTGAATATCAAAACATGCGAACATAAAAGCATGTGGTCGTCTAAGCAAGCAGAAATGTGAGCAAATGATCATTAAAGCAAGTACACACGTGAGCACATGATCAACAATGCATTGAACATAGAAGCACATGCGCATTTTGGCATCCAAGTACACATACATTTTACAGTCCAATTAACTTAGGATTTATTCACGATCATCAAAGCATGTAAGCTCCTGAGCAGCCAACTATATGAGTGTTTCAGTCTCCAAGCATATAGATATATCGTCATTCATGTGTGTGCACATGTGGTTAGAAAATACATCTAATGAGGGAGTGACACTTAATTTATATGTAAGCATTTAAGCATCAGACTATACAAGCATTTGATCATGAATGCACAAGCAAGAAATCAGTAAAACATGCAAGCATAAGAGCATTTAAGAACCCATGAACACATACCTCAAATCTGTTAATCACCTCAACATTCAAGCAAAACCATCAAAACCTTTGAGCGCATGAACGTCCAATTACTTGATCACTTAAGCCTCCAAGCCTATAAACATGTTAGCATCCAAGTGTGTGCACATGTTCGTAGATATCATGCTAGTGGATATTAGCAATGCATGTTAACATGGGAGCATCCAATCAAAAAAGTTAACGAGCAAATGAGCATGAAGGCATATATGCAAGTGGACATGTTCTCCTTAAAGCATGTAGACGTAGGAGCATAGGATCATCAAAGCATGTGAACATAGAAGTGTATGATCACCAAAGCATGTGAACATGGAAATATGTGATTATCAAAACATGTGAACATAAAAGCATATGATCACCTATGCAGGTATACATGTGTGCAAATGATCGTCAAAGCATGTGAACATAAAAATGTGTGAACATCAAAGCATGTGAACATAGAAGTATGTGAATATCAAAACAAGTGAACATAAAAGCATGTGATCATCTAAGCAAGTAGACTTGTGAGCAAACGATCATCAAAGTATGTGAACATTGAAATGTATGATAATGAAAGCATGTGAATATCAAAACATGCGAACATAAAAGCATGTGGCCATCTAAGCAAGCAGACATGTGAGCAAATGATCATCGAAGCAAGTACACATGTGAGCACCCGATTAACAAAGCATTGAACATTGCACATGTGCATTTTGGCATCCAAGTACACATACATCTTACCGTCCAATTACCTTAGGATTTATGCACAATTATCAAAGCATGTGAGCACCACAGCATCCAACTATATGAGTTTTTTAGTCTCTAAGCATATAGATATATCGTCATTCATGTGTGTGCACATGTGGTTAGAAAATACATCTATTGAGGGAGTGTCACATAATTTATATGTAAGCATTTAAGCATGAGACTATACAAGCATTTGATCATGACTGCATACAAGCAAGTAATCAGTAAAGCATGCAAGCTTAAGAGCATTTACGAACCCAGGAACACATACCTCAAATTTGTCGTTCAAGCATGTGAACATTGAAATGTATGATCATCAATGCAAGTGAATATCATAACATGCGAACATAAAAGCATGTTGTCATCTAAGCAAGAAGACATGTGAGCAAATGATCGTCGAAGCAAGTACACATTTGAGCACTTGATTAACAGAGCATTGAACATACATGCACATGTGTATTTTGGCATCCAAGTACACATACATCTTACCATCTAACTACCTTAGGATTTATGCACTATCATCAAAGCATGTGAGCACCTAAGCATCCAACAATATGAGTTTTTCAGTCTCTAAGCATATAGATATATCGTCATTCATGTGTGTGCAGATGTGGTAAGAGAATACATCTAATGAAGGAGTGGCACTTAAGCATTTAAGAACCCAGGAACACATACCTCAAATTTGTCTATCACCTCAACATTCAAGCAAAACCATCAAAACCTTTGAGCGCACGAACGTCCAATTACTTGATCACTTAAGCCTCCAAGCCTATAAACATGTTAGCATCCACGTGTGTGCACATGTTCGTGGATATCATGCTAGTGAATATTAGCGATGCTTGTTAACATAGGAGCATCCAATCAAAAAAGTGTATGAGCAAATGAGCATGAAGGCATATATGCAAGTGGACATGTTCTCCTTATAGCATGTAGACGTAGGAGCATAGGATCATCAAAGCATATGAACATAGAAGGGTATGACCATCAAAGCGTGTGAACATGGAAATATGTGATTATCAAAACATGTGAACATAAAACCATATGATCACCTAAGCATGTAGACATGTGAGCAAATGATCGTCAAAGCAAATGAACGTAAAAATGTATGATCATCAAAGCATGTGAACATAGAAGTATATGAATATCAAAACATGTGAACATAGCATGTGATAAACTAAGCAAGTAGACTTGTGAGCAAACGATCATCAAAGTATGTGAGCATTGAAATGTATGATCATCAATGCATGTGAATATCAAAACATGCAAACATAAAAGCATGCTGTCATCTAAGCAGGCAGACATGTGAGCAAATGATCATCAAAGCAAGTACACATGTGAGTACCTAATTAATAAAGCATTGGACATACATGCACATGTGCATTTTGGCGTCCAAGTACACATACATCTTACCGTCCAATTACCTTTGGATTTATGCACGATCATCAAAGCATGTGAGCAACTGAGCATCCAACTATATGAGTTTTTTACTCTCTAAGCATATAGATATATCGTCATTCATGTGTGTGCACATGTAGTTAGAAAATACATTTAATGAGGGTGTTGCATTTAATTTATATTTAAGTATTTAAGCGTGAGTCTATACTAGCATTTGATCATGAGTGCATACAAGCAAGTAATCAGTGAAGAATGCAAGCATAAGAGCATTTAAGAACCCAGGAACACATACCTCAAATCTATCGATCATCTTAACATTCAAAAAAAACCATCAAAACGTTTGAGCGCACGAACATCCAATTACTTGATCACTTAAGCCTCCAAGCCTATAAACATGTTAGCATCCACGTGTGTGCACATGTTCATGGATATCATGCTTGTGAATATTAGCGATGCATATTAACATAGGAGCATCCAATCAAAAAAGTGTACAAGTAAATGAGCACGAAGGCATATATGCAAGTAGACATGTTCTCCTTAAAGCATGTAGACGTAGGAGCATAGGATCATCAAAGCATGTGAACATAGAAATGTATAATCATCAAATCATGTGAATATGGAAATATGTGATTATAAAAACATGTGAACATAAACGCATATGATCACCTAAGCAAGGAGACATGTGAGCAAATGATCGTCAAAGCATGTGAACATAAAAATGTATGATCATCAAAGCATGTGAACATAGAAGTGTGTGAATATCAAAACATGTGAACATAAAAGCATGTGATAATCTAAGCAAGTAGACTTGTGAGGAAACGATCATCAAAGTATGTGAACATTGAAATGTATGATCATTAAAGCATGTGAATATCAAAACATGCGAAGATAAAAGCATGTGGTCATATAAGCAAGCAAACATGTGAGCAAATGATCATCGAAGCAAGTACATATGTGAGCGCCTGATTAACAAAGCATTGAACATACATGCACATGTGCATTTTGGCATCCAAGTACACATACATCTTAACGTCCAATTACCTTAGGATTTATGCACGATCATCAAAGCATGTCAGCGCCTGAGCATCCAACTAAATGAGCATTTCAGTCTCCAAGCATATAGATATATCGTCATTCATGATAAAATACGTCTAATGAAGGAGCGACACTTAATTTATGTGTAAGTATTTGAGCATGAGAGTATGCAAGCATTTAATTGTGAGAGAATACAAGCAAGTGATCATTAAAGTTTGTAGGCATAATAGCATTTAAGAACCCAAGTACACATACCTCAAATGTTCCAATCGCAGCAGCATTCAAGCAAAATCGTCTAAGCATTTGAGCACACGAATGTCCATCTACATAATCACTTAAGCCTTCGAGCCTATAAACATATTAGCATCAAAGTGTGTGCACATGTTTGTGGATATCATTCTAGTGAATATTAACGAAGCATGTTAACAAAGGATCATCCAATCATAAAAGTGGCTGAGCATGTGAGCATGATGGCATATAAGCAAGTGGACATGTTCTCCTTAAAGCATATAGACGTAGAAGCATATGATCATCAAAGCGTGAACATAGAAGTATGTGATTATCAAAACTTGTTAACAAATAGGCATGTGATCGTCTGAGCAAGTAGACTTGTGAGCAAACGATCATCAAAGCATGTGAACATAGAAATGTATGATCATCAAAGCATGTGAAGATAGAAGTATTTGAATATCAAAACATGTGAACATAAAAGCATGTGATCATCTAAGCAAATAGACTTGTGAGCAAACAATCATCAAAGCATGTGAACATAGAAATCTATGATCATCAAAGCATGTGAACATAGAAGTATGTGAATATCAAAACATGCGAATATAAAAGCATGTGGTCATCTAAGCTAGCAGATATATGAGCAAATGATCATTAAAGCAAGTACACATGTGAGCACATGATCAATAAAGCATTGAGCATACAAGCACATGTGCATTTTGGCATCCAAGTACACATACATCTTACCGTCCAATTACCTTAGGATTTACGCACGATCATCAAAGCATGTGAGCGTCTGAGCATCCAACTATATGAGTGTTTCAGTCTCCAAGCATATAGATATATCGTCATTCATGTGTGTGCACATGTTGTTAGAAAATACATTTAATGAGCGAGTGACACTTAATTTGTATGTTAGCATTTATGCAAAAGGGTATACAAGCATTTGATTGTGAGAGCATAGAAGCATGTGATCATTAGAGCATGCAAAGCATAAGGGCATTTAAGAACCTAAGTACACATACCTCAAATCTACCAATCCCTTCAGTATTCAAGCAAAATCGTCAAAGTGTTTGAGCACATGAACATCCAACTACATAATCAGTTAAGCCTCCGAGCCTATAAACATATTAGCATCCAAGTGTGTGCACATGTTTGTGGATATCATACTAGTGAATGTTAACCAAGCATGTTAACATAGGAGCATCCAATCATAAAAGTGTAAGAGGATATGAGCATGAAGGCATATGGGCAAGTGGACATGTTCTCCTTAAAGCATGTAGACGTAGGAGCATATGATCATCAAATCATGTGAACATAGAAGTGTATGATCATTAAAGCATTGAGCATAGAAGTATGTGAATTTCAAAACATGTGAACATAAAAGCATGGGATCATCTAAGCTAGTAGACATTTGAGCAAATGATCATTAAAGCAAGTACACATGTGAGCACCTGATCAACAAAGCATTGAACATACAAGAACATGTGCATTTAGGCATTCGAGTACGCATACATCTTATCATCCGTTCACATTAGGATTTAAGCACGATCATCAAAGCATGTGAGTGCTTGAGCATCCAACTACATGAGCGTTTTAGTCTCCAAGCATGTAGATATATCATCATTCAAGTGTTTGCACATTTTGTCAGAAAATAAATCTTATGAGGGAGTGACACTTAATTTATATGTAAGCATTTACATATTAGACTATACAAGCATTTCATCGTGAGAGCATACAAGCATGTGATCATTATAGCATGCAAGCATAAGAGCATTTAAGAACCCGAGGACACATACCTCAAATCTACCAATCCCCTTAGCATTCAAGCAAAATCGTCAAAGCGTTTGAGCACACGAACATCCAACTACATAATCACTTAAGCCTCCGAGCCTATAAACATATTAGCATCCAAGTGTGTGCACATGTTTGTGGATATCATACTAGTGAATGTTAATGAAGTATGTTAACGTAGGAGCATCCAATCATAAAAGTGTAGGAGCATATGTGCATGAAGGCATGTAGACATAGGAGCATACAATCATCAAAGCATGTGAACATAGAAGTGTATGATCATCAAAGCATGTGAGCATAGAATTATGTGAATATCAAAACGAACATAGAAGTACACATGTGAGCAAATGATCGTCAAAGCAAGTACACATGTGAGCACTTTATCAACAAAGCATTGATCATACAAGCACATGAGCATTTAAGCAATCAAGTACACATACATCTTACCATCCAATCACCTTAGGATTTAAGCACGTTTATCAAAGCATGTGAGTGCCCGAGCATCCAATTACATGAGCATTTCAGACTTCGAGCATATAGATATATTGTCATTCAAGTATATGCACATGTGGTTAAAAAAATAAATCTTATGAAGGAGTGACACTTAATTTACATGTAAGCATTTAAGCATGAGAGTATACAAGCATGTGATCATTAGATCATACAAGCACATGAGCATTTAAGCAATCAAGTACACCTACATCTTACCATCCAATCACCTTAGGATTTAAGCACGTTTATGAAAGCATGTGAGTGCCCGAGCATCCAACTACATAAGCGTTTCAGACTTCGAGCATATAGATATATTTTCATTCAAGTATATGCCCATGTGGTTAAAAAAATAAATCTTATGAAGGAGTGACACTTAATTTACATGTAAGCATTTAAGCATGAGAGTATACAAGCATGTGATCATTAGATCATACAAGCATATGAGCATTTAAGAACCCAAGTAAACATCCCTCAAACCTACCAATCACCTCAGCATTCAAGCAAAATCGTCAATGTGTTTAAGCACACAAACGTCCAACTACATGATCACCTAAGCCTCCAAGCCTATAAACATATTTGCATCCATGTGTGTGCACATGTGTGGATATCATACGAGTGAATATCAATGCTTGTGGGCATACGATTATAAAAGCATTTGAACATAGGAGGTAATCATCAAATTGTCTACATGTATGAGCATGAAGTTATACGAGCATGCAATCATCAAAGCATTTAAACATATGTGCAAGTAATCATCAAAGCATCCAAGCATCTGAGAATGATGGCACACAGGTCAGTGGGCATGTGATCATCAAAGCATGTAGACATGGGAGTACACGATCATCGAAACATGTGAACATCAAAGCATGTGAGCATAGGAGCATGTGATCATCAAAGCAAGTAGACATGTGAGCATTTTATCATCAAAGCAAAGACAAATGAGTAGGTTATCAACAAAGCATGTGAACATACAAGCATGTGATCATGAGAGCATACATGCATATGAGCATTTAAGAACCCAAATACACATACCTCTAATCTCCCAATCATCTCAACATTCAAGCAAAATCGTCAACACATTTAAGTGTACAAATGTCCTACTACACGATCAATTTAGCATTTAAGTCAATAGACATTTCATCATCCAAATGTGTGCACATGTGTGTGGATATCAAACATGTAAATATCAATGCATGTGAGCATGCGATCGTCAAAGTATTTCAAAAATAGGAGTAGGTAATCATCAAAGTGTCTAAGCATATGAGCTTGAAGGCATACAAGCAAGTGGGCATGTGATCATCAAAGCATGTAAACATGGAAGCACTCTATCATCAAGGCATGTGAACTTAAATGCATGTAATCAACGAATCATGTTAACATAGGAGCATCCAATTGTAAAAGTGTCCAAGCATATGCGCATGAAGGCACATAGGCAAGTGGACGTGTTCTCGTTAAAGCATGTAAACATAGGAGCATACAATCATCAAAGCATGTGAACATAGAAGTGTATGATCATCAAAGCATGTGAACATAGAAGTGTATGATCATCAAAGCATGTGAACATAGAAGTATGTGAATATCAAAACATGTGAACATAAAAGCATGTGATCATCTAAGCAAGTAGACATGGGAGCATACAATCATCGAAACATGTGAACATAGGAGCATGTGATCATAAAAGCAAGTAGACATATGAGCATGTTATCATCAAACAAAGACAAATGTGAGTAGGTTATCAACAAAGCATGTGAAAATACAAGCATGTGATAATGAGAGCATACATGCATAGAAGCATTTAGGCACCCAAGTACACATACCTCAGCATTCAAGCTTAATCATCAAAGCATTTGAGCGCATGAACGTCCTACTACATGATCACTTTAACCTTCAAACCAAAAGAAATTTCATCTTCCAATTGTGTGCACATGTGTGTGAATATCAAACATGTGAATATCAATGCATGTGGGCATGTGATCATCAAAGCATATCAACATAGGGGTAGGTAATCATCAAAGCATCCAAGAATATGAGCTTGAAGGCATATAGGCAAGTGAGCATGTGATCATCAAAACGTGTAGACATGGAAGCATACTATCACCGAGGCATGTGAACATAGAAGCATGTGATCAACAAAGCATGTGAACATAGGAGCATGCAATCAAAAAACTGTCCAAGCATATGAGCATTAAGGCATACAAGTAAGTGGAAATGTTTTCTTCAAAGCATGTAGACATGGGAGCATACAATCATTAAAGCATGTGAACATAGAAGTGTGTGATCATCAAAACATGTAAACTTAGAAGCATGTGAACATCAAAACATGTGAACATAGAAGCATGTGATCATCAAAGCAAGTAAACATGTGAGCAAATGATCGTCAAAGCAAGTACACATATGAGGACGTGATCAACAAGTGATGTGAACATTCAAGCCCATAAGCAATTTAAGTATCCAAGTCCACATATATCTTACCATCCAATCACCTCAGGATTTAACCACGATCATCAAGGCATGTGAGTGCCTAAGCATCCAACTACATGAGCGTATTAGCTTCCAAGCATATAAATTTATCATCATTCAAGTGCGTGCACATGTGGTTAAAAAATAAATCTCACGAAGAAGTGACACTTCATTTAATTATGAGCATTTAAGCATGAGAGTATACAAGTATTTGAGCATGAGAGCATAGAAGCATGTGATCACTAGAGCAAACGAGCATATGAGCATTTAAGAACCCAAGTACGCATACCTTTAATCTCGCAATCACCTCAGCATTCAAGCAAAATTGTCAAAGTTTCTGAGCGCACGAACATCCAACTACCTAATCACTTAAGCCTCCAAGCTTATAGATATATTAGTATCCAAGTGTGTGCACATGTGTGTGGATATTAAACATGTGAATATCAATTCATGTGAGCATGCGATTATCAAAGCAATTGAACATCGGTGCATGTAATCATCAATTTGTCCAAGCATATGAGTGTGAAGTTATACAAGCAAATGGGCATGTGATCGTCAAAGAATGCAAGCATGTGAGCATACGATCATCGAAGCATGTGATCATCAAAGAATTTGAACATCAAAGAATCTAAACATTGGAGCATGTGATTACCAAAGCAAGTAGACATGTGAGTATGTGATCATCAAAGCAAGTACACATATGAGAATATTATCAACAAAGCATGAGAACATACAAGCATTTTATCGTGAAAGCATGCATGAATGTGATCGTGAGAGCATACAAGCATATTAGCATGCACGAATGTGATCGTGAGAGCATACAAGCATATGAGCATTTAAGCACCCAAGTATACATACCTTTAATCTCCCAATCAACTCTACATTAAAGCATGAGAACATACAAGCATTTGATCGTGAGAGCATGCACGAATGTGATCGTGAGATCATACAAGCATATGAGCATTTAAGCACCCAAGTATACATACCTCTAATCTCCCAATCAACTCTGCATTCAAGCACAATTGTTAATGCATTTGAGTGCATGAACGCCTAACTACACAATCACTTAAGCCTCCAAGCCTATCGACATATCATCATCCAAGTGTGTGCATGTGTATTAATATCAAACATATGAATATCAATGTATGTGAGCATGGGAGCACGACATAATCAAAGTATATGAGCATGAAAGCATGTGATCACCAAATCTTGTTAGCATAGGAGTATGTAATCATCAAATCATGAGAGCATGTGAGCATTCCAACCTATAAGCATTCAAGCATGTGAGCAATCAAGCATGTCAACAACCAAGCATGTGAGCATGGGAGCATACGATCATCGTAGCGTGTAAAAATGTGAGCAACCAAGCATGTAAGAACTAGTGAGCATTAGCGCGAACATGCATCAAAATGGATGAGCACATCAGTCTCCAAAAATATAGATATATCGATATCCAAGTGTGTGCACATATGGATACAAACAAAGGATTGATACTTAATGAGAATTATTGAATAAATCTTATGAAGGAGTGACACTTATTTGAACTTTTAAGCATTTAAGCATGAGAGTATACAAGCATGTTAGCATACAATCATGTGATCATAGAGCAAACAAGCATATGAGCATTTAAGCACCCAAGTACACATACCTCTTACCGTTCAATCACCTCAGCATTCAAGCACAATCATCAAGGCATCTGAGCACACGAACGTCCAAGCTTGCCTAGCCATAACCGGCTTTCAAATATCATAGCTCGATAATGTTCAAGTGGTGTCTATCTTATGGGTCTATGTGAACGCACGCATACATCTAAGCCCTAGTTTCCCTCTATAGGTCATGTGAAATAGATAAAATAGAAAGCAAAAAAATGATCATATGAAAGACAATCAAGCATGTGAAGGTCAACAGAAGAGAGCACACAAGTATGTGCACATGAGAGCACACAAGCTTGTGTGCATGAGAGCATACTAGCATGTAAGAACATGGGAGCATGTGATCATCAAAGCATGTTCACATAGGAGCATATCATTATTAAAGCATGTAGATATGTGAGCATTTAAAGTACTAGCTAACTAGTTACTACGCACTATTTGATCTACACAATTGAGTATTCCTCAACCAAAAAAAAACCAAAAAAAACAAAAAAAATCAAATATAGAATTTAGAGAGCAAAAATATTGAAGAACCTACCTGCAATTGTGAAGGCTGAGGATCTTCTCCAAGAATGTCAAGTAGCGTATTGATGTCAATGGACAAGTCCTCATTGTCACTGCCATCACCAAAAAAATCACAATCATCATCAACAGTAGAGAAATCACCACGTGGTCAAAATCCTGACCCGTCGTTTGCCATCAACATGATCAAAGAAAAGAAATTAAGTCATAGTACCTCATTTAGCCTAGTCCACATGCATAAGCTTCAATTGGAAACAAATTCATGATGGGAAACATTCTGATCATTCACTTTAATTCCTTGCCTATTCAAATCCTTACCCATTTGATTCTAAATGGCACTCTAGGAAGAAATAGTCAAAGCACCAAAATATGCAATATCTCATATGCAATAAATTCTAATCTATGGTACATCAACAAATTCAAGTAACATGCTAGAGAAAAGTAAACCAAAAGCCACAATTGTTACGCCCCGAACCCAAATGAGTCCAAAGCATGATAAATTCAAATCCTTACCCATTTGATTCTAAATGAGACTCTAAGAGGAAATAGTCAAAGCACCAAAATATGCAGTATCTCATATGCAATAAATTCTAATCTATTGTACATCAACAAATTCAAGTAACATGCTAGAGAAAAGTAAATCAAAAGCCACAACTATTACGCCCCGAACCCAAATGAGTCCAAATCATGATAAAAGAACCATTAAGAGAAATTATAGGGGATTTTTTTTTTCTTTCCTTTCTTTCCTCATGATAATATAAATAAACATACTACAACATATTTACAACAATATAAGTCAAAACTCTACAAAAATAATTAAAAACCTTATTAAAAACATAAAATTCACTTGAGATATTATTCACATTGTAAAATTGCTTAAAAAGATTTGGAGTGTTACATTCTTCCCCCCTTAAAAGAATTTCATCTAAACATAGTTATGTGTCTCAAAACAAAACCAAGCAATCATTGACATTAACATTTTCGGCATAAACCTTTCAACTAAAAGGGTCAGGATTACTTCAACTGATGACTTAAGTTTGAAACCAAAATTTGGAGTTCAAATCTTAAGGGATCAAATTCAAAAATGGGTTTAAAGGAAACCATTCTTGAAACCAATAGTATAGGAGTATTCTACTTAATCTTTGAAAAGACAATTTTATCTTCGACTTGTTTCAAACACAATTGTTGAATAATAGCCATAAGGCCAGAAAGTTAACTTAAGAATTTCAAACCAAAATAGTCACATGAAATATTCCATTTCACAAAGTCCAAAATTTGAAACTAGAATTAAAATTGTCTTTAATAAATACAAGTCACATATGCTCCACTAAACTTAAAGACTTTTCAAAGTGGTAGGAAAATACTAGTAGTTAAAATCGAAGAAGTCTTGGAATTGCAAATTTAACATTTGTCACGAAGACAAAATCATGTCTATTTTGAACAAATCGTTTGCAAGGGAACTTTAAAATGGCTTTCAAAACCCATGTAAAGTATACAAATGTTCTTTAGTAACGAACCAAGGCCACAAATATCAAATATGAAAAGATCTTTAAGGAGAGCATGTCTAACTTTCAACTTCTAAGAAAAAGAGTTGATATCAACAAGGTAACCGTTAGAAGTTTTCCATTTTTTTTTTAAAGAGTAATGAATTATCCCCCCCACACCCCCCCCCCCCCTTCTTTTTTCAACATATAACAATAACAAAGTTTGTAAAACATGTCATACGTAAGTCAAAGGTTGAAAATTTTAATCTCTAAGGCAAGATCATGCACAACAACCTACATATTGTTAAAAATCAAGCATAGCCTCTCTATCTTTCTAGAAATTTCTCTCTATTTCTGGACATTTCTCTCTTTCTTTCTTTCCAGAATTCTCTCCAAGATAGTTCTCATATTTTCTCTAGAAGCTTCCCTACACTAGTAAATTGTAGCCACAAATTTCTAAGGTGTCTAGAAGGTTGGAGAAAGGCATTAATTTAATGCCAATAAAAAGGAAGAAGCTAGAAGTTTCAAGTTGGTTTCCTAACTAACATACATCTAGTATAAATAGATGTAATGATGGCTGAACTAAAGTGTCTGTGTCATAAAGCACCAAGTGAGACGTGTGAAGTGTGGTGTGTGTGAGGTAAAGTAGTGTGAAGTCAGGTGCAGTGTGAAGTGTGCGACGTGAAGTGAAGCAAGTGATGTGAGGAAAATAAAGTAAGGGTTAGTAGCTAGGTGTCTAGAGGTAAGGTGTAAGGTGTTAGGTGCGTGCCAGTGTATTTAAGGATAGTGTGTATTCGTAAAAGTGTCGTGTGTGCACTGGTGTAATAACAGTGGTGCTTGTAAAGTGTTGTAATTCAAAGAGTCAGTTTTTAACAGAAAGCTCTTTGTTCAACACATATAGGTCCCAAAACAACCAAAAACAAAATGAGAATAACTATTGGGGCAACAAACAAGTGATACATCAACTTCATAAGGTAAGAGAGACTGCTCATAAGAGTTCATGAAAATCGTTTACATGAGATTTAACTTGCTTTAGAGCACATAAACTCGAAACAATCTTAGGAACTCAGCTCAAAAACTTTTGGGCATATAAAGAACAATGCATAACAAGAATAATGCACATAGTAAACAAACTACTTACATGAGTATGGTACGTAAGCACAACAATTTTCACCACAGAACTATTTAAAGAACTTATTATAGCGTTGCAAAACAGAGAAGTGCTAAACAAACTCCAAGCCATTACAATCAACCAATTTTAACACAAAATAGTTCCTCACCTAAACTACCCAAAGGAAACCACCTTGCATGATATACTACAACAAAACCAATTCTATTGGGTTACAGCAATTGATCCTAATCAAATTGAAAAGAAATTCTAAGCCACTTATTGGGTCTATTATTATTGTAAATTCAATTGGGTCTATTACTATTGTAAATTCTGTTATTATTATTAGTCACTGTTCCTATTACTATTATGCACAACAAAGTTTTGAATCTTAAAAATGTCACCGAAGCGGAATATTTTCTGCTACAAGCACAAAATTATTCACAGCTATTTGCCAGAACAATTAACTTCTTTTTTCCTAGATGGATAAACTTTATCACCATACAGGAAGTGAAACACAATTAAAAAAAAAAAGAAAGAAGCAGTTGTTACCTTCTTCAATGGTTTCAACTCCAAGAAGAACCTTTACAAGACTCTTTAGCCCCAACATTTCAATGAACGAATTATACTGGTGGACATCCTGCAACTTTATTATGTTATGAAGAGCAGAGTCAAGTGGAAATAAGGAAGTACAAATTAATTGAAAAAACAAGATTGAAACCTAAACTTCAAAGACCACACATTTGTTGAAAAGGAAGTACAAATTAATTAAATGTTACATATTACATTTTAAACAAAAGTTAATCAAATCTGATTAAGTTGAAATGGAAATAGGATCCTCTCCATCTCAAATGAATCAATTTCATGGTTCAGATTTTAAATATTACAAATCTAAAGATGTCTCTAGTGCCATCATCATGTATACATGTTAGATAAAACAAATAAAATATGAACATTGAAATGGACTATCTCCATTGCACTAGAAATTGAGAGGAACCTTGTTCTTAGGGAAAATTCTTAGGTTGAGGAGTATAGCATGACTCTAATTATATGTTTTTGACACTAAACTTTTGATTAATTTAGAATCAGTGGCAAAACCAACAAAACATAAATTACACCTCCTACATACATAACATTGCATTTTGGTGCCTGCATCTGGTATCCATGGTAGGCACAATGACCCATTCATACTTGTTCTCATTAGAAAGTATGAAAATAAAGAATTATATGTCCAAAAAAAAGAAAAAGGTACATCAAAAAGCATTTACTAACTTATTCCTACTGATTTATGCATAAAAGTGGAATTTTTCATATTTATTGTAGTCACCAATGGCACAACCTTTTTCAATTTTCCATCTATAGACAATGTCAAATTACCATATAGGATTCACTTCAAACAGGATTGGCAATAACACATATAGAGATTTAGAATAAAAAGTGATGAGATTCATAGTTTCTTTTTACTTTTTTTATACACACGCATCTAGCGGGTCTTGAACTTATAACCTTACCCTCCATCTTGCTCTTACAAGGGGAGGGAGGTGCCTTTTGAGCTAGAGCTCAATGGAAATGATGAGATTCATAGTTATGACAAAGAAATTTGATCCAATTATGTTCAAACAATAAACATGGAAATTCATAGCAGAAACACATTGATACCTTTTAGCTACGAAAAGAAAGGCTCCTGAACAGACTTCAAAATCTGATGAAAGACAACACCTATTAGATTAATAATACACAAAGAAAATTTGGCATTGAAATTATTGAATGACACCCTCATCTAAAAATTTAGAACTTACATTCACAATTTCTGATCACTTATCCAAAACTAGCTTCTGCCATTCATTTTCTTCCTACTTCAAAGAGCTTCCTTCAGGGATAAACTTCAAAACACTATATGGAATACAAAAGGCTTTTGAATTGATTGATTCTAATAAAGCTGATGCCAGACACTTGTATAAGGGATATGGAGGAACTCCTTCAAAAGAATCTGCATAATGATTATCAACCATGGAGAGTTAACATCCTCCTTGAAAGTAATAAAGCATACATCTAAAATTCCAGTGCAAATTTGCTCCTTTTTCTGTTTACTATGGTGTAGTTTGCAAACTAAACCTCAAATCTCAGCAACTCTCCTCAAACAAATGGAAAGAAAAAAAAAATTCTAAAAAGCACTTCTAAGTAAATTTCACCTCATACCTGTAAAATTGGAGGTGCCTTAAAAATTACTATATCTGAAACATCAGACTTCTGGAAAAAGTACGAAACCTGTGACATCAACAAAAGAAGAGGCAATGATATCAGCTCACTTGTAACAAAATCAACATTTAACAGTCTTATGTCTGTTTATCTACACAATTCCATATATCTTCTCATTCTACCAGAGCATCAACAACCAAATCATTAAACAAACAAAGAACTACATACTAAAATCTTAGGGAATCCATTGGGTGCCTAAAGTGACTACTGGAATCAACCAAACTTTCCAACACTTATTGCAACCACAATATACCATAAGAATCTTTCTAACATCCCTTAAAAGACCCAATTGCATCATTGTTCATTTGTACAACTTTTTTTTTTCTTTTTGAAAGAAAAAAAAAAGTTGAAAGAAACTCAAGCTTCTCACAATATATCAGCATAGTGGAAGTGAAGACAAATGGGCAATACTTCATCCACGTAGATATTACTCTTAAAACTGAATTACAAAAACCAAGGAACATGATTTACAATTATTTGAAGTATAACCAATTAATTTTCAATTTCAAAGCAGCTATAGCTTTTGTCTACCAGCTGCCTAAGAGTTTTTTTCCCTTCTTTTTTCTTTCTGTAGCTAATAAACCTAAGTTATATATAAAAAAAGAAAACTTGGGAACAAAACAACAGACCAATCAAGTTTAAACACATATGTATTGATTTAGAGTAATGCAAAGATAATTTAGTACAAGACCAAGGTCATAGGTTCTTTACTCTTCCGCAAATCAAATGGTTGGCTATTTTAGACTATAATTGTGCTATGAGCAGATGATTATGGGCAAGCTTTGTTGCATATTGTATACAGTTGAAATGTATTTTGGCTTTTAACATCAATTTGTATTAAATACATATTTTCATCTAATAACACATAAGTACCATCAAGAATTGGCTACCAAATAAATCTTAATTAAATTATATAAATCTTCTTAATATTATATATGATCATAGTGTTACTCATAAAAATCTCTCTCAGTTAGAGACATTTCTAGATTTCTGCTTCTCTACATGTGCACATCAATTTTGGAAGAACTCAAAGAAATATGCAATATTTTTTTGGATCCAAAAGGACGAAACTTAAACAAATACAATTAATCACATTTTTCTGACTGAGGCAAGACAGATAAAAGGAATACAATTTTTAAAATTGATCCTAACTACACTTAAAATTTGCGACAAAAACTTATTTTACAAAACCAACAAAAACAACCAAACCTTAGTCTCAAAAATTTGAGGTCAGCTATTCAACAGACTAGTCAGGGTTGCCCACATCAAGTCAAACATAGAATTCTAATCAGAATCATCAACCACGGTCTTGCCAGGCAAATACCCATACATGAAATTATAACCCCACATCAAGTTAAACATAGAATTCTAATCAGGACCATCAACAACAGTCTTGCTAAGCACATACCCATTTATCAAATTATAACCCCAAATCGATTCTAACCCAAAGAAAGTACCTTTAAGACACAAACTTCGCATGAAGCATTAATCAATAAACTTCACATGCCACAAATTTCAGAGGAGAAACAAAGAAAATAATTTTTTTTTTTTTTTAACAACAAGAACATGAAAATTCATTCATGTCCGTATACATTTGAAAGGATATTCCATGCCAATTAGAAGAAAAAACCAACGGGGTACAGCTTAGACTACCAAGAAAGGCATTCAAAATTATACAAAATTGAAAACTCTAGTTAATAAAAATCAATAACATTCAAAAACCACGAAATTCCAAAAAGGAAGAGACCAAAGAAAATCCAAAAAGAAGTTTTTCATTACTGACAAGAATGAAAATCAGCAGGAAGTTGTAATTCAATTCAAACAAAATTAGAAGCCAGAAAAAACCCATTAGTCTAAACCATATGAAAGCACAAAAAAAAATCTGACCTGAACATGTTTAACCCCCTTGCCGAAAAAATCTTGTTGTTGTTCCACATAGCCTTTTCTTAAAATTCAAATCTGGAAATCACTTTCCGAGAAAATCTTCAGACCCTTTTCCTGAATTTCCAAGAAAAGTGTTTTTTTTTTTTTTTTTTTCAATTGTTAGAGAACCACTTTCTATTTAATGATAACTTAGAGCATTCCGGATGAGAGAGAGACGGATCAGATTTTCTAGGGAAAATCTTTGAACCCGTTTCTTCAATTGAATGGTGAAGAAGATTTGAGAGATTAGAAATGAATCTATATGTTTTTGGGGTAAGGAAATCCACTTCTTAAGGGAAAATTTTCTGCGGTTGAAGATGGGTTATCTGGGAAAGTGTCTGAAAGTGAGAGGATTTTTTTAGAGAGAGAAGTGAAGGAAAGTGTAGAAAGGGTGAGGGAAAGTGAGAGAGAGAGAGAGAGAGAGAGAGAGAGAGAGAGAGAGAGAGAAATTGAAAACACTATGCGTTTATAATTACTAGCCGTTAAAGTCTTGGCAGGTTGCAGGTGCGAGTTACTTTTTGATATAAACCCAAAATCACGTCTCAAATAAAATGCTTAATTATAGATATATTTGAATTTTAAATGAAAATACTGACTTTTCTTTCTAAAATTAAAAAATAGTGATTTTCATTTTTTTTTGTTTTATAAAATTTTTCAAATATAGTTTATCAAATTTTTCTTTGTGCTTTCAAAATACCATAATAGAACTGTTTACAAAAATTTCTCTCTTAAAATTTCCTTAACATTTAAAATACCAAATCTACCAAAAGTGCATTTTCTCCTTATTTATATTGAAAAGGAAAATTTTGAGAATCTTATTACATATTTGATATTTGATGATGATGATGATGATGATTATTATTATTATTATTATTATTTTTTGAAAAGATTGATACTTGATTATTTAATTCTTCAAAATAGCGTTAGGTATTGTTTTAGTTAATAAATATATTTAGTTTTTGTGTGTTTACTTCCTTTTAAAATTACGTAATACTTTCATGATAATTGATCAAATGTAAAAAAAAATAAAAAATAAAAAAAAAGTATCTATACTTTTTCCTAATCTTGCACAAATTTATTAAGTTTGATAAACAATTTCTGTTATAAATTAATTGATTTGTAAAATACTTATTTACATCTTGTACTATATTCACAATTTTTGTATACTGTTATATATAAGCACAATATACTGTATGTAAAAAAGAGAGAAAATAATTATATATATATATATATATATATATAATTTGGCTCCTCAAAAATAAATTTTAGGCATAGCTTGAACTCTATTCATTACTTTCTAAAAAAAAAAAAAAAAAAAAACTCTATTCATTAGCTAAATTAAATGGATATAAACCTTTATTTTTAAAGCTAAGTAGCTGTGTAATAGTGTTCGAATTGCTTATGAAGAGGTTGATTTACAACTATAGATATTAGAGGTATACTTGCACCAACAAATGAAATTTTCACTTGTCGTATGACTATACATTTACAATCGTCATTCTTAACAAAAAAATACAATATGTTTTTACAATTGTCAATGATTTAGGCAATGATATCAGCTCACCTGTAACAAAATCAAAATTTATTTTATGCAATTAGAATTTAAGGCCTATGTTTATATTAACTATGCTATATAGGGATCAAAATCACAATTTAGCCAAAAACCTTAATGGCCTTGATATCAGGCTTCTTCACCTCCACCTTAGGACCAGTCACAGTGAGAACCCCATTCTCCATTGCAACCTTGATTTGATCCATCTTAGCATTCTCAAGAAGCCTAAACCCTTCAAGAACTTGCCGCTGCTATGCTCCACTCTGTGCCACGTGTCTTTCTTCTCTTCCTTCTCCATTTTCCTCTCTTCACTTATTTTGATCACTTTGTCATCTTCAACTTCAACCTTCACTTCCTCTTTGTTGACCCCAGGAAGATCAACCTTGGACACATGGGCTTCTGGGGTCTCCTTCCAATCAACGCAAGTGTTAACCAAGGCAGAAGTTTCTCTTGCAAACTAAGATTAAGATGAGAATGGAAAATCCTTAAAAGGGTCCCAAATCTCGAGCAAGAATGGGTCCAAGATGTTACTTCGGCGGTTACCAAAGAAGCTTGGAATTAGCGACGTCTTGATTAAGAGCTAACTAGTATAGAAAAAACCTTTGAAGTAGTTGTTTGTTGGAAAAGCTCAGAATGACACTTGCGACTTTGGATTAGTTTGGGAAGAAATGATGTCTGTGTATTTATAGGGTTTTAGAGGATTCTTCAAGTGTCTTCTCGCTAATTCTGGTTGTTTGTCTTCTCTGCTTTTCTTGATGAACTTTTTAGCTGTATCTAATTTTTTCAACGAACTTTCTAGTATCTTTGTGAACCTTTAGTGGACCAAGCCCACTAGGGTTTTTTGTTGCACCATTGATTCACATATTACACCTCTTCATAATTGGGCTTCCACGAATTTTGCAACATATTTTGAGCCCAACCAAGATTTTTAAAAAGGGTGAGGTTTGGGTCCAGTTGCACTGGATCAATTGAGATAATGACACATGTCCACTTTTCAATACGTGTCACCATCTAAACGAGTCTAATGCATTGGAATATTGGACGCACTGGACCAAAGCCTTACCCTTTAAACAAAAGTCACTATTTTTAGGCTAGGATGTTGGAGGAAGAGTTGGGGTTTAAGTTTTCAAGAGGGAGTTTCACACGCATATACATTTTAAATAGGCTAGAGTAGAATTTATATCTTGTTTTTATATGTTGTATTCAATTCATGTAAATTTTTAAAGGCATTAAAATTTAAATCAAGATAAAATAAATGCATCATTTTGAAAAAAAAATGTAGTTCATCATAAATCGAGTGGTACAAAATATCTTAAAGCATGTTTTACAACTACTAATATGTCATGTTTGGATTTTTACATACATAAAATTATATTGGTTGTGGGTTTATGTGAAAATTATATTGTTCCAATAAAAACTCAACACCTTAATAAGTTAAGAAAAAAATTGTAATAAATGTAATGATGCTAGGGACAATATACCTTTTGCTACATAACACGTACTCACAAATTGATGTATCATCAATCATAATAAAGTAAATCTAATATTCATAATTAGATTGTTACGGTCTACGAATTATATTCATTGCCACATCTAAAGCTTTACATGTTAATTTCAATTGGAATCGACAAATCTTGGATGGAGTCGAGTTGGTTGCACCACTCCTAGCTGTCATAGATGATGCACATGATGATGGCTAGAGATTTTGAAGGAAATCATTGTAAGGTAGCCATGATTTTGAATTGATCTTTATTTTTTTTAGAGATAATTACAACATGTTGCTAACCCCGCAGCTCGAACCCTTTTCCCCCTAGACCCCCAAGCACTTTGTGTATGGGGAGGTGCCAATTCAGCTACAAGGCCTTTGGCAATTGATTATTAGATCTACTATGGTTGTGGTTGTGGTTTTTTTTTTTTTTTTTTTTTAGACTTTGGATTTTGTGAGGCTATGTGTGTGTCTTTTTATCTTTGATCTTTAGATCTTGGGTTGGAATCTAACCGTTGCACCATCAGAAATGGCTGCCACTGTAATCAGGATTTTGATTCCTAAGGTGTGGCAATGATTTGAATGTTAGAAATCCGATCCCTATGGTGTGGCCTAAAACTGGTTGCATCAAACTGTGTACACCCCAACCACATCAATAATCAATTTGTATTAAAATTTGTAGTAATTTTAGTAGTTTTTTAATTTTTATTAATACTGCTCTTATTAATAATCAAGTAAGAAGGAAAAAACCATAATTAGAAAGGTAATGTAAAAGTACATACCAGTTCCATAATTTTCTTTAAGGACTCTATATTAGTTAAGAAAAAAAACAATGAGAAGTACCATGGGATTGTATGAGTATATTATGGATTGTAAACGAACTGATTGAATATTAAAATTTTATGATGGCTTTATTTAATAATTTTTTTTTACCATGAGTGAGCTTGAGCACATAATTAGGCTATAACTCATACAAAAGTCTGGTTCATTTTCTTGTTGAATAAGTTCAAGCTTATACATAAGCTATTTGATTTATTTTTTCCCCACATATAGTAAACAACAAGATTTTTTTTTTTTTTGCCTCCACAGATTTATGCTAACATTAATAATTTAATTATAATAGAAATTATATTATTAGAATCAATTAGATAAACCATTATTTTTCTTTTGTAAACTTATTGTAATTGGATTCACTAACTCTTTACTATTAAAAATTATATAGCCAAGAGTTTTGTGACTCAGTAGAATTGTCTGTCTCCCTTATGAGAATCCGGATTTGAATTCTTGCTCTATTACTTGTTGTATGATTATTAATAAATAAATAAAAACACGTGTATAAATAATTTTTACTACTAAATAAACAATTTATATTTTATCAATAAATTAGATACATTTTCAGAACTATTGATGATACTAAATAGCAGCCAAAAATTTGTATCTATTTTTCTTGATATTATGCATGGATTAGATTTATCATATGGTGAATTCTTCCCCCCAAAAAAAATTTGTCTTTAACAATAAAATCAGATAAGTAAGGTTTTGAGTAAGTGTTTACATAGTGTTAGTCAAAGAAATGATTTATCAAAGTAATAAGTTACATACTATTGATATCGACACATTTGAGATCACCAAAATATTCAAGAGTTCCTTTGTTCAATCTAAAGAAAGGGAATGAGAATGAGAACTCAATCTTTAGAAACTTTTACAATCTAATCTCGAATTTTATACAATTATTTGTTTATTAGTATATACTTATGAATATTTAATATTATGACAAATTACAATTTACCCACTTGTAGTTTAAAATTTGACACTTAACCCAGCTGATATTTGACCAAAATTTAAGTTGCTTACTTGTAGTTTGAAATTCTATGATGCAAGTTGTCTGATGGATAGCTTTTGATCTTATTTGATCTTGTATTTTTATGTTTTTTGTGTTTTTGGGGAGAGAGACATAAAAATTGAGCAAAATTACATAATTAGTTCTATTTTTAACAGATGTGGGTTATAGAAATCTAACTGAGCTAACCTCAGTGGCTAAAGTATCAAATTTTAAACTACAGGTAGGCAACTTAAATTTCAACTAAACCACAAATGAATATGGGTAAATTGTAATTTGCTTTTAATATTATATATACACATTGAGTCTATACTTAAGAGTTTATTCATTAACACATTATTATATTTGAGTTTGATACATTTACTACTCAAGTTTAAAATTGGTTTTGAAATTGACTTTTTTTTTTTCTTCTTAATGTGAGTTTTTGAACTTTAAATAAACAAATACTAGTATAAAACCCAATTTTTCTATCAGACCGAGCATAGATTGTATCAACCAATCGTTTCATTTACAATTCAACATCTTACAGAGATACATCCACCAACAAATGGGTCATACAATTGAAATGTTGGCATCCAAAAAATTTCAGTTTCTTTCACTGGGAACAATAATTTGTTCCCTCAAGTTAGGTAATGCCTAGGGAGTCTGGAGAAATATGAATGTGAATCAGAAGTACAAAACGCTAAAATGCTTTGCTCTTAGAAAGATCTAAAATTTGTTAGAAGCCACTAGAAATCTGTTGCTCAATTAGATGATGGACACATGATTCTGTTTGTACACTGGCAAGTTTAAGCAATCTGTTTATGCATTCTTTAAAAACTTTCAAAACAAACCACAGCTTTTACATAGTCCCTGGTCAATGTATACTCGGGTACACAACATTAAATTTAACATACATGTACTAAAAACCTTCTCAAAACAATGGCCAAATTTATTTTCTGCACTCAGAATTTAAGGCCTTTGTTTATATTAATTATTATGGTATAGTACCGCAAATCACAATTAGCTAGAAATCTCAATGGCCTTGACATTAGGCTTTTTCGCCTCCACCTTAGGGACCGATACAGTGAGAACACCATTCTCCATTGTAGCCTTTATCTGATCCATCTTTGCAATCTCAATGGGTCCAATATGTTGCTTCGGCGGCTACCAAAGAAGCTTGGAATCAGCGACATCTTAATTAAGAGCAACAGTTTAGAGAAAAATTTAGTAGTTGTTTGTTTGTTAGGAATGCCTACAAATGACACTTCAAAATTCTAACTGGTTTGAAAGGAAACAACGTGCTAGCAATTTTATATGTTTCTAGGGTATTCTTCATGTATTTTCTCGAGAGTTTTGGTTATTGTTTGTCTTCTCGGCTTTTTTTTTTTTTTTTTTTTTTTTTTTTTTTTTTTTTTTTTTTTTTTTACGAACTTTCTGGCTATGTTTTGATTTTTTCAACGAACATTCTAGTTTCTTTGTGAATCTTCCGTGGACCAGGCCCACTTGGATATTTCGTTGCGTTATTGATTCATGTATTAGCCTTCTCCATAATTGGGCTTACACGGATTTGGCAGTATATTTTGAAATCACCCAAGATTTAAAAAAAAAAAAAAAAAAAAAAAAAAAAACTTCTATATTTATTCTTTTTTCTTTTTCTTTTTTCAACTATCTATCAACTTCTATATTTAATCTTTTTCTTTTTCTTTTTTCAACTATCTATCAACATTGGAATGCACGAAATCTATGGGAATGAACAGGGAACTCATAAAAAAATTCATATTAATTCTTGTAAATTTTAAAGGCATCAAAATTTAGAGGTAAAAATTTAAAACTGACCCTCTAACTTTTAGATTTTGTCATTTCAGTCCTCTAACTTTTAGTTTTGTCATTTCAGTCCTCTAAGTTTCAATTTTTGTCAATGTAGTATTCCATTAAATATCAATTAAGTGGTGTCATTAAGTGATACAAAATGACGCCGTTTTGGCTCTAATTTTTTTTTTTAATTTCACAATTAAAAGAAAAAAAACTATTATTAAATAAAAATAAAAATAAAAGAAAACATTGAAGGGGAACAATGTCGTTCCGTTTCCCCTGAAATCAAAACCAAAACACGATGAAGCCTGATCTTTCAATTAACTCAAGCGTCCTTGCAGTAGGTTTAGTAGAAGGTAGGCATGGGTTTTTTTTTTCCTATTCAATTACCGTTTCAAATTGTATAAAACTATTCCCTTTTTTTATTTGGGAAATTATGATTCATTCATTCATTCTGTTCTTTCTTTGCTGAATTTATTTGTATTGAGGAACTGTCATTTTGTATGTGAATGTTCTGCTTTATGAAATGGGCAGTACTTTTATGATTTCTTCTTTTCATTTTGCTTTGTTACAATGTGAAACTTGGAAAACATTTGTTTGTTTATATGTGAATTTGATTTGGTATTTGATGTTTACTATTAATTAAAGCCAAAATCTTTTTTTTTTATTTTTAATTTTGTTTATGAATTCATGGTGTTGAATGGGAAAGCCAAGTCCAAAGAAGAAGAAGAAATTGTCAATTCTTTCCCTTTATCGTATCTCTTATTTTGAGTTTTTACTTTTCTATTGATTTCAATAAATGTTTTATATTGAAATATTGAGTGCTTTTTCTTTTCTCTCTTTTACTATGGATTGCCTGCATTGCCATTAATTTTGTTACTGACAATAATTCCAATTTTTGTATCTTTATGGTTTCATATGTTTGAATCAGTTTTCCCAAATAAGTGTTCCTCTATCTGCTGTTGAACAATCTCAAAACCGGGACTTCTTGCCAAGTGCCAAATCAAGTTCAAAGGTCAGCAGTTCTCATTTTACAACACCTTTTTTACAATTTTGATCATTCTAGAATAGAGTTTTTACATTGTTAGTGGTATCCAACAGAGTTTTTTCTCTCACTACCCGTTTCTACTTTGTAGTCTCCACTGATAGTGTTCTGCAAAACTTTTCAAAAGAACATAAACAATTTTGGCCCCCAAACTCTCCCTATAATTTTTTTAAAGATAAGATTATCATCCTGTATAGTGATAAACTTTGTATATCCCACAAAAAAAAAAAAATAATAAAATAAAATTAAATGGGCATTCAAAAAAACTAGGATGTATACAAATTTTTTTTGAACAAACTTACGTTGGAGAGTTGGAGTTGACCATGAAAGGAGACCCATTTCTTGGTCTCTCTCTCTGACTCCTTAGTATTTGGCATCTAGACTCACTATTTAGTCTGGTTTGTCTTTCCTTCTTCTTCTTCTTCTTCTTCGTCCTTACTTCTTTGTCCCTTTTACAGTTTTTTTCTTATGAATCTCTAAGTCGAAGATTTCTTTTTTCACGTTACAATTTGCTGGATTGCTCCAACTCCTACCACATGTGTGGCTCACGTGTTCTAGCCACCAGCTATCACCCACTTCAATGTATTTACTATTGTATTTGTTAATTTTACCATTTCATTAGTGTTTTTAGGACAATAACATTTCATTCGTTATTTCCCAGTTTCCAAAAAGTGAATTTGACACTTGATGTGGTTTTCTTTTTTTGCTAGCAAACACTTCTTGCTATTTATATCATCGTTTTTGTAGGTTTTGTAATATATTTGATTCTAATTTTGAACTCAGTTATAATTGTAGATTGTAATTCATTTGTCTTTGCTAGATTGCCGCACTGTTCAGTGTAGCCTTATTTTGGGAATACAAGATTGATGAAAATTGAGAATGCTATGAGTATGCATTTTTATAGGTGCTACATTAAAAAGTTTCTAATTTCAAGTAATGAATTGAGTCCTAATTTTAAGTATTGAGCTTGATTGTTGACCTTTTAGGTTTATATTATACAAATAACAACTAAAGGCCATGAACAAGGCAAATATTTGGAGTTGAGAAAATCAAAATGCAAACCATTGCGAGAGATCACCAACTTTTGGAAAACTAAATATCAGGAAACCTATTAATATATTGTGCTTGGTCTCTTACTTTTTTCCCTTTTCTGAAGTCCAGGTTGTTCAAGTATTAGGAAAGCTGTTAATATATTAAATATATAAAAAGGAATAGCATAATGTTAACATATATACAATTTTATCGCAGATAGATCAAATTAATTGGTGACATGCAAAGCCAAGATTGTTAATGTTAACAACAGATAGGGTATTTCTTTTGCATGTCTTATATGCAACGCAAGGGTCAAACCTATCAAAGGAGTTTTATGGTGTAAGTGATGTAAAGGTGACACGTATACAGTTTTTTGTTTAAAATTTTGCTCGGTGCACTGTTTGGAGACTCCTCCTCTGGGAGAATGTGCAGAATGGCTGTGCAAAGCCTTTGTATATAGTTAGTTAGGCAACGTTTGAAACTATAAGGGAAACTAGACATCTCGAGTTTTAGAAACTCGAGATTTATGCATATTCATAAATCTCGAGTTTTAAAAACTCGAGATTTATGCATATTCATAAATCTCGAGTTTTAAAAACTCGAGTTCCATGCCAAAAAAATTTTAGTTTTATCACCCCTATAGTGGCGTTTTTAAGTCCTATAGCGACGTTTTAAATCCCTATAGCGGCGTTTTTCTGCAAAATTTTTCATAAGTGTTTAATACCAGGTTCAAGGAGCCCTATAGTGGCGTTTTTAAGTCCTATAGTGACGTTTTAAATCCCTATAGCGGCGTTTTTATGCTAAATTTTTTTATAACTCCATTTTTAAGCCCTATAGTGACGTTTTTAAGTCCCTATAGCGGCGTTTTTCGGAACTCGAGTCTTTAAAACTCGATTTTTACTTGAATTTTTTTCCGCCTCGGACTAATCCACTTACAAAGCGAGACTTAAAAACTTGAGTTTTATCATGGAACTCGAGTTTTATACACTCGAGACGTTACTTTTCAACATTGTTTTAAAAAATGACAACTATCTAAATTTTTTTATATTTATTGTTAAATGGAAATAAAATTCCTCCTCCTCTCGTCAAACTTCTTTATAAAAAACAAAAACTCACTTATCAAAAAAGAAAAAAAACATAAACCCAAAATCCCAAACATCGTATTCCCAATTGCTCACTCAAACTTCTGTTTCTCCTCTTTCAGATTCTCTCCCTTTCACTTGCTTTTGAATTTTCTTAACACCTAGGCTTGCGATACAGAGATAGAGGAGGAAAAAAAAAACTTGTGATACAAAGATGAGGAGACAGTTCGTGCGGTCGGCCATCACCAGCATTTTCCCACCACCGTCTGTTCCTTTGCCAGAATTATACCACCGGAACCGGCACCGGTAACCTAAAGCTGCACGCAGGAATTGAGATACGGACATAAAGAAAACTACCACCGGTAAGTTTTTCTTTTTTCATTCTTTTTTAGATCTGGGTATGGGTATGAAATATGAATTATTTTTGAGAAATTTAGTTGGATTGATTTTTACTTAGGTATTTGGGTTAAATTAGGTTTTGATTTGATTTTTTGAAATTTAGGGTTATAAATGATTTAGGTTTGGAGAGGGCAAGGACAGAGAAATAAGAGAGAATGTGAGTTCGTTATTCGGGAAGAGCGTTGGTAACAAGGGAAATCTGACATCTTCCGGTTAGACCGCCGGAAACCTTTATCGATAAATTTTTTTTTTTTAAATATTGCTTTAAACGTTTTAGTTGATTTAGTCTTAGGTTTGGGTATTTAATTGAATTGATTTTGATTCAAGATGTCTTCCTTTTTTATGTTTTTTTCCCCTAAACTACACTCTTCTTAAATTCCATTTAGATTACAGAAAACAGACATCTTCTTAAATTCCATTTAGAGGACAGAAAACAGACATCTCCTTCCATTAGAGAGCGAGGTGGATTGAAGATGTTTGATTTTTTTTTTTTTTTAATTTGATTTTGACTGTCAATTTGTCATATACTTACTGCTACAAATATTGTTTCTTCATGTCTTATTGTTAATATATTGTTAATATTACTGCTGCTAAATTCTTCTGTGGCTATCTTAGTTATGTTCAAGATGCTGGCTACTTGGCTCTTTTAAGCTTTGTTTTGATTCAAGATCTGTCTCCCTATCTTAGTTATGTTCAAGATCTTGGCTACTTGATTCAACAGCAAGCCTCTGTGCACCTTGATTAATTGGGTGTATGTCCAATTGTGATGTGAGGTAAAGTAAAGGGTCTTTCTTAACTTGGTTCCTTAATATATTCAGGCTAGGTCTTCTCTACACCTCAAACGTAAGATGAAACCATGGTTTTTCCTATGAAAAGTAGTCTTGCAAGGATTCGAGAGAGCATTTACGTGCTCTCTATGAAAAGTAAATGACAGAGGACATAAGTGTTATTGTAGTGTTATTTTTTATATTTACTTCAAATATTTATTTGTTTGCCTTTTGTTTCAATGCGTAAAACAAATCATAGTTATTCAGTACATATTTTAATAAGAGAAGCATTACATTAATGATAATAGCTGTGGTGATAGAGTTAGGGTTGGTGGATGTCATTGCAGTGCTAGCAAAATGGTGTGAAAGAGATTTAGGGTGGTCATGGAGAGCAGTTATTTAGAGGTTATCAATCTGGTGGTTGTTATTGTAGTGTTTCGTAGTGTTGAAGACAGGAAAGAGAGAGCTTGAGGCATTGGAGGAGATGTTCTTCATGGTTGAGCTCCATACAGAATTTTCTAATGTTCTTTCACTATCAGATTTTTATTACTGCAAGGACCAGTTTCGAGTGTATGACTTTTTGAAACTGTGTTCTAGCCCATGCATGACGGGAAATTTGATGGGTTTAATCTTTGATCTCAGAATATAAATAAGAAACATTTAATATGTTTCTTTGTTTGGTTTGTTGGTATGAGATGTAAACATTTAAGATTTTTTGTTTGGTTGAAGAGGGTCACTTTGTCAAGAGTGTAGTAAATATGTGGTTCTAGACTTCAGCTCTGTTTTCATTGCTTTTAATTCATACTTAGATTAGTTTGAATTTGTTGGCTTTCTTTTATTTTGGATTTAGGATTGAGGTTGGAAAGTGTATTTAATTGAGTTACTACCAAAGATGGCTATATTATCCAGTTGCAGGAACCTAACAAAAATTGATGTTATTTGAAAATTATAATTAAATACCTAAATCTGTTAAATTTGTTGTTTTTTTAAACCCATTACAAAAATCATTGTTATTGGAGTTTTAGAATGGTGGATAAACTACCTATATAAAAAAAAAAGAATGGTGGATAAACTAGCTTTTGTTTTTGTTTTTGTTTTTTTTTTTTTTTGTTTTTTTTTAAATCATTAAAATTAACAATACGGGACTCAAAAATTGATCTCTATGTTTTCCAAACCTAAATCGTTCATAGCTAAACTTGCAAATTTCATAAGATTTGTTATTGTTTCTGATCTCAATTCAAATAAACTTCAATTCTGAAGTAATATGTTTGCATATGTAGATGTGGGTCATGAGTTTGTATATGAGGTCATTCTTTTCGTTGGGTTTGTGTTTGAACAACTTTCATTGAGTCTGTATCTCTAAATCTCAGTTCCTTTTGTGCTCTATTCTTTTGTTTGATTTTTTTTTTCCTTCTTACTGCTTCTTTCGTGCTTTAGGGTATTGAATTTTTTATTGCTGAATTTTTAATTGGAGCTCTATCTCTTTTGGGTCTATTCATTTTGAGATTTTGGAATGTTGGGTTTTAAATTTTGTGTGATTCCAAGAACTTAGTGTGACTCTGAGTTCTTAGTGTAGTTTTGTGGTGTTTGCTTCCGCTATTTGTTTAGTGTGACTTTGAATTCCTGGTGTTTGAATTTTCTGCAATAATTTTTTTGCATAATTGTGTTTATTATGGTCTTTGGTTTAGACATGGTTTATTCTGGCAATAGTGATGAAACTGTTCCACTTTGGGACTACCGTACGTTCAATCATCAATGTGCTAATGCGATTAACATTGGAGACACTAAAATGAGTAATGTTTTGCTCTCAATGATTTGTTCTTATTTTTCTATTGTCACTTTTTTTTCTTTTTTTCTTTTTTTCCGTTTGTTCATTTTTCATTTGCTCAGTTCAAGATGTGATCTAGATTTGGCATGTTGGTACTGTTGTGGGTGTGGATACCGAAACAGGTGCTTAATACAATCTTAATGGACCTGCTACCTAGGAAGTTGTTAACAAATTGCTTTTAGTTGAGGTAGAGGGTAGACCTAAACTTCTTTGCTAACCGTTTATCGTTGGAATTGGACTTCTATTAATTGGACTTTTGGATTCATAAATGGGTTAGTGATGTCATCTCTAATCACCTATCCTCTAAATCATATGAAACTGTATATAGTTAAAATATTTCATTATGAAATTAAAGCTCTCTATAGTTTCTTTAAAGTGGTTTCTAAAACAATTTCGCTTGAGGAAATTTTTTTTTCTTCGTAACAGTTGTTATTGTCTTATCAAATTTGGTGCTAAATTTGATTTCTAAACTTCTTTACTCTTTTGCAACTTTAACTTATCCTCATTTGATCAATTTCTTTAGATGAAGAAGTATTAAGACAAAGAACATGAAACCGACTACAACCATGATTTCCTACTAAATTGCTTCCAAGGATATCCTCAACATTCTCTTTTAGCTGGGATTTTTTCCCTCTTAATTGCTAGAAATATTTTGTATCCATCACAAGGGATGTTACCTTTTACTTTTTTTTTTTTTTTTTTTTTTGAGAAAAAGTTACCATTCACTTTAGTTGCTTATAATATGCTTAAAAGAAATCTATTTGTAAGAATCATATTGTGATGGAAATTGTGTTATCATACGGCTCTTTTAAAACTATCTATTATTAATCTCTAATTAATAAATGTTATTAAAATTCTATTTCATAACTCCTCATAATCAATGGCTAGAGTAGAATTCTATATATATATATATATATATATATATGATTCCACTTCGTTCCTCCTAAGAACCACAATTTAAAAAAAAAATATATATATATATATATATATATATATATATGTGTGCATATTCAGTTCATTAGTTATCAAATATCATAAAAATGCTATAATTCAATGATTTATAAATTTGACTGTGATAGTTATTTACATATTTAGTATGATATTCTTAATAAGTGTATTTTTTTAATTTATAAATTTTATGACATTAGCTAAACAAAATATTTAATATAAATTAAGCTTAGAGAAAATTCAATTAGATTCTTAATTTTGCGCCATGTGTCTTATTTAATTTTTAATTTTTGGGTCAAGTGAATTACTGAGTCTAAATATCGAAAAGTCCAAATCCAATTGAAGTCCAATTTTGTGCTATGTGTCTATTTAATTATTTAAATTTTATAAAAAAGAAATTATTGAGTACAAAAACCGAAAAGTCTAAATCCAATTAAATACTTTAAAAATGTATTGTTTAAAAAAGGGGTAAGCTAATAGCATGTATAATTTAAATTTCCTCTACAAAAAATGTATAATTTGAATCGTAGAATTGCAATCGTTTTTAATTGTACCCATGCATATGCACAGGTTATACACTAGTACTATATATAAAAGCAGAAGCTTTTACCAGGTGCTGACACATAAGCCAAAAAAGCTCCCTTAAAATGCTGACACGTATGCTATTTTTACTTAAAAATTTCGCTTGGTGCCTTTGAGAGGCTCAGTTTCAGACACAATCATAAACCTTTATAAAAAACAACAACCGCTTATCCACGAAACAAAAAAAGAAAGAAAAGAAAACGCAAGCCCTAAAACCCAAATCATATTTGCCGATCAAAATTCAGACTCTCTCAAACTTGCGTTTCTTCGCTGCTCCTTCATACACACACAGATCGGATTCGGTTGAACCTAATTTTAACCATTTCGTTCTTACTTATCAAAACATACACACAGATCGGACTAGCAAACATAGATCAGCCTAGCATGTTCGTGCTCTGCAATCCCGTCTCTGCTTTTCAACAATTGACAATTCAGAAGGTAGGCATTTTTCTCCCTTATCTGTTTTCCATTCAGTTTCCGTTTCTAGGGTTTTCAAAGATACATGGGTTTCAGACTCACTCAAACTTCCGATTCTTTGCTACACCTCCCTATACACAGATCGGACTAGCAACATTGAAAACCTCTGTTCATGCTCTGCAATCCCATATTTGTTTTTCAACAACTGAAAATTCAGAAGGTAGACATTTTTCTCCCTTTTTTTGGTTTTTTATTCAATTTCTGTTTCTAGGGTTTTCAAAGATATATGGGTTTGGTAAAAGATAGGCATTTTTTTTCCCATTGAATTAGCGTTTCAAGCAGATTTATATAATTCCTGAAGCCACGTTTTTAACCTACAGCTTTAGGGGCCATCTAAAGCCGCGTTTAATAAACGGGGCCAATTCCTAAAACTAAAGCAGCATTTTATACACGTGGCTACAGACAAAATTTAAAGCCGCGCGTATAAAACGCAGCTTCAGGCAAGCTGGACCCATACTTCTTAAACACGGCCTTAGTTAAGATTAAAAAAAAAAAAAAAAATAGGCAGGTCCTATAGCCGCGTGTTTTAAACGCGGCCATAGCTCCACGGCTTGGGCCGCATTTGAAACGCGGCTTTAGACCCATTCTATGGCCTCGCGTTAAAAACGCAGCTTTTGTTGTTGTATTTAAGCCACGTTTTTAAAAAACGGGGCTTTAGTCCGTCTGGGGCCACGTTTTGACAAACGCGGCCTAAGACCCACGTTTTTAGTAGTGTGTACAAGTACAATAAGGGTAACTTGAACCCAATCCACGCACGTGTAGTTTGTTTTCTATTAGAGTGAGTTGCTAGGAAGCACGAGTACGGGTAGGACACATGTATAGCACCTCAAATAAAATGTCTGTGCTTCCTAGGTGAGCTACTGATTGTGATGTATTTGTTTACTTGCCTTCTAATTTTGGTTCCATTTATTTGAATTGAAAACTTTGGATGTGTGCTAATATATATACATATATATATATATATATATATATTCAAATGTTTGGAGTGTTCAGAATTTCACCCCTTCATGCTGAGAGAGAGAGAGAGAGAGAAACTAGTGTACCTTTGAAGATTTGGGACTTTAAATTGTTCATTTGAAATCATCTATTGGGTCATATTGAGCTCAAATATGTGGGTTAGTCGTATGGCCTACATTCACAAAATAAAGCCCTAGCGGATATATCTTTATTGTATTCTCAATTATGTATTACAATCTAGAAAGCACAAACACAAATATAGGTATGGGTGTGACACACTTTTTTTGAAAAATTATAATATGACACGGCGGGTAGGACACAAATTTGACATGGGTATGACACCCCAAATGAAGTGTCCATACTTCCTAGATTACAGTGAACCCAAGTGTGGTATATATGGAGGCTAGGGTTAGGTTTACATGAGCTTACAACATAATTAGATCTCTTGGTCCAGGAGCTTACATGAGCTTACAGCATAATTTACTTATAAACCTAATATCTTTAACCCTAGTATGGTATTTATTATGTTTTCTTACTTCCATTTTCTTATTATATTTTTGTAATAGTAACTTTTCCTTCAATTATTTTCTCTTCTATAACAAGAACTGGATAGAAAGTAAATTTTTAGTAAAACATTGCATTTTATTCCTGAAAGTTATTTTCTCGGTGGGAATAACTGTTAACCTTTTTTTAAAAAATAAATTATTGGTCAAATTGAATGCAAAATTTTCTGGCAGGTAAGGGAGAAGGAATTGAAAACGCAAAAGGCTTTAGAGAAAGTTGCTAAACTACAGGTAACAAGAACATGTTTTTTGTAGAGCGGATCATATATTTGCATGACTTGCTTTAATGAATTATTGATGCATATGAGGATTGTGTATAATGATTAGTGTGTTCCATTATTTTTTTCAAACATCAAATAATAGAAAAAAGAGTGAAAAGAAAATGGTAAAGCACGGGGGAAGGAAGAGAATTCTGAGGAGTTTCTTGACCCTCAAAAACCTTTTGGCGAGAAGAAAAGACTGTCTAGTCAAATGGCAAAGCAGTACAGTCCTACTGCAGTTGAGAAATCGTATGTGTTGTTTTTCTTTTAATCTCTTCTTGTATGGAATTGATCATAATTGAAACTTTTGTACTATTTTCATCAATGATTTTGCTAATCTAGGTAGTATGCATGGTGGGAGAAATCTGGGTTCTTTGTTGCAGATGCAAAGAGCTCCAAACCCTCATTTGTTATTGTGAGTTTCTTTCTGGACTTCTTTAAATTTTTTTCTGGAATTCTAAGAACATTTTTGTTAGTTAATGTTTTCTGTTTTCCTATCACAAAGGAAATTTTGAACAGAAACAAATAGTGACTTTGGTGTGAATTAGATTTGAAAACAATTTTCATGTGCATCGTGGGTGGTTTTAACATTTCTAGAATATTGAAGAACATGGTTAAACTTTTCTTAGAAGCAAGCCAAACTATTGATAAGGGCTTGTATATTTTTTCAATTGACTGGGATACAAAGAAACTCTCAAGTAGTGATGCAATTATGACAATGACGAAATGAAGCCCAGCTACTAGGATTTTGGTTGCAATGTAGGATGAGGTTGTAAATTGGAGGGATTTGAATAGCGGAGATGAGAATAGTAACTAAAGTGGATGAGACTGAGGAATAGTTCCCATGATTTGTTTTCTGCCTGTGTCTAACAAGAAATTTTGTTGGAAAACAACCATCTCTTGTAAAATTTTACTCAATTCATTGTCAATTAGTTTGTTAGGATTTGAGTTATGACCCGTTAAGTTTGCCCATATATACAGTCTGGCCATTTGAGTTTTTGGTATTAATTGTTTGTTTAACTCCTAATTGGTTATGTATGTATGTAACAACTTTAATCTTGAGAATTTATCTGTTTGATAAATGCATTATAGTCTTACCTTAAAAAAAAAAAAAATGAATGCATTATAATCTTGAGAATTCTCATAAGTAAAACTGTACAAATGTAAAAGAAATGTATGAAGCGTGCTGTGCAATATGTAAAATAAATGTAGAAAAAAGTTTAACTAACAGAGTAAGATATAGGGTCCGTTTGGATTGAACTTATTGTTGCTGAAACTGAAAACTGAAAACTGAAAACACTGTAGCAAAATAATTTTTAAATGTGTAAAAAGTACAGTGGGACCCATTTTTAATATTTTTTATTGCGTGAACAGTGCATAAACAGTGCGTGAACAGTGCACGCACTGTTCATGCACAGTATTTTTGTCTCCCAAAGTCAAATAATGCGGCCAAAAAAAAAAAAAAACCAAAACGCAAACGCTGGACGCAGACGTGCAATCCAAATCGCACCATAAGTATATATTTTTTAATTACATTACCTGGTTGTGTACTCATAATTTCTGTTCATAATTAGTTCCTTTAATTACATTACTTGTTGTCATTGCTCTTTAGTTTATATATATATATATATATATATATATATTATTGAGAACTAATATATAGAATATATTGAAGGTGGATTAGTGATCAATTTCTAGATTTTCTTGTAAACCTAATTTGTTATTTCCAAATTCATAAACAAATCATTTAATATATTGCACTCAAGCTCAAGGTAAGGTATTTCCCATTTTTATATGAATTTATGTACTAAAAACAATGATATCTCCAATTATAATCCCTTTAAAAAGTAAAATATATCTTTTCTCTCCATTCCTATGTTTTGAATTAATCGATTTTTTATTAGGCCTTCCTCACCCATAATTTTCCTTTTCTCCAAGTTTATGTTTATCATGAATTATTAGCCAGCTTATTTTCCCTAATTTATTTCAGTTCAACACATTTTTTTCCCTAATTACAGTTTACTTTTTTGACTGAAAAAGGTAGAAATTACAGTTTATTAAAACCTTACTAAAAGTGCTCAAAACAAGTTATTCCAAACGGACACTAAAAATAATTAAAAGGGGAAAAGAATAAATTAATGTTAAAAAAATACAATATACATAATGAGAAAAATTCTTATGTAATATGTGAATGACAATTTTGTGTCACTTCACATCATTTAAACAATTAGATGAGGAGTATTATACAAACAAGTAATTGATATTGTTATAAGATTTATTCATAATGTAATTATTTTTTAACAATTAATGGGAGATATACCATATATTTGTTTTTACCCTTAATTGTTATCTTATCACTTGAAATTGCGGAGGAAACTAAAGTTTAATAAAAAAAATTCATAATCAACTCTATTGTGAACTTGGGAGAATATGAAGTGTATGTTTCCAATAAAAATTGTTTGATCTTGTATATCTCTACTGTTTTTTCAAATTAATCCTGCAGATACATATAATTCAGTGTTAGGATTACATACCTGGTACTACTCAAGTGGCTGCTGTACGTGGATTCAGTCTTGAGGTTTAGGCAGAAGGTTTTAACCTTACTGAAGCATAATTTAGTGGCTGGCCAGGCTAGAATGGAGCAATAGTGTGACAAACACAGAGCTGAGAGGGTGTTTCAAGTAGGTGATTGGGTATATATGAGATTACAGCCAAATAAACAACAGTACGTGGCTTTTAGAGCTTCCCACAAGCTGTCCCTTCGTTTCTCTGGGCCTTCAGAAAATTGGTGAATTTGCTTACAAACTAGCTCTCCATGCTGGTCCAGCCATCCATCCTGTCTTCCATGTCTCATGTCTGAAAGCTAAATTGGGATTGCAAACTGTTCCTATTTCCACTATACCTTTTGTGATTCCCAGGCTATTTTATCACATGAACCTGTAGCTGTATTGCAGACCAGATCTCATCGTTTAAGGCGAAGAACTATCACTTAACTCCTTATTCAATGGCAAAGCATTCTCCTGATGATGTTACTTAGGAGGACTTATTCACTCTTCGGCAACAATATCCACATCTTGTGGGCAAGATGTTTTGATGGGGAGGTTAATGTTAGGAGTCTAACGTGTTTGTGATCAAAGGTTATAGACTATATGTGATGTACTGAGAGCAGGGGTGAGTATTGTATGTTGAAGATTCCTACCAGTTAGTTAGTTAAGTGACAACTAGAGTTAGTTACTGGATGTTAGTGTATAAAGGTTGAGTCAAAGTGTTGTGAAATTTTAAAGTACTCGTAAGTGTACGAATTGTACTGAAGTATAGTTTGACAAGAATGAGGTCGAACCTACAGAGACTTGAATAAACATAAGATAATTAATCAAATCTTAACCAAATTAATTATGATCTAGTTATATATAATAACAGAATCCTTTTCCTGCAATTAAAAAAGTGCTGCCATGTAGGAAAAATGCCTATACAAAATTCTGTCACATATAAGTTAAAAAACGATAAATTATGTTGCTTGGCAATGCTACAACACCATGTAAAAGCCTCTCTATAAATAAAAAAAATTAACCAGTTAAAATACTATGCACAGAGAGAGAGAGAGAGAGAGAGAGAGAGAGGCGATTAGGCCTGAGACATGGAGAAAGAAACAGAGAAAGAGGCAGAACAGTAAAGATTATATCGATTGGGCATAAGAAATCAAAAAGTTTCAAAACACTCTAACACGTGTAGATTTTAACTGTGAAAAGTCATACCTTACAACACAATCACTCTGCCTATTAACAACGACTCCAACGGGGTTAGTATTCATTCTCCGACTTTTTCCCCCACAAATTAGATCTGTTATATGTTTCAAACTTTTACAATTACAATTGGGTTTGGTTCCAGAAATTAGGATTAAGGAATTTGAAATTCTGATATGTGACTATTTTATTAGATATTTTTAGTAATGAGTTTGTTTAAATTCGTCTCTTTTGGATGTAAAACATTTAATTTCTTTCTCTGCAAAGATGAAGTGGAATCTTTCTTCAATTTGGAGTCTCTAATTTCATCAAAGCAAAAGTACCAATTTTTTTTCCTAACGTTACCTCTCTTACGTGTTCTGTTATTTGTAAGGGGGATTGAAATTGTGGGATTTTGAAATCTGAAAATATTTTGTTATTTTGTTTATACATTGTAGATTTTAGACGATATTTTTTTAAAATATACTTTTAAGTCATGATTTTGTTATTTTTGATGTTGGGTTTTTCTGGGTTTTGCATGTTTTTAATTCTTGAATCCAAAAAAATGATGTTCTTTATACAAAATTGATTACTTTGTATGTTGTGGTAGAGAATAATTTTCTCAGAGATTTACTTATCAAAAAAAGATAATTTTCCCAGAGATAGTATGATTTATGTTTGGGTATTTGGTTGGATTTAGGCATTTGGGTTAGATTTGGTTTTGATTTAGGTATTTGGGTTAGAAAATTATAATTTGTTTAGTTTTTTTTTTTTTTTTTTGGATATTAGGAATTGAATTGGTTTTGGGGCTATTCTGTAACTAAGTTTACAATCTGCATAGTGAGGGGACGAAAAAATTCAAGGCGTGGCCAATGTTGCCAATCATATCTTCTTTGCTAGATACCACTTCTCTATCTACAATAATCTGCCACTAAACATGTATTTATACTTTTATGTCTTTCTTATAAGAGTTAATCTGTACTTTTTCCTCTTTATTTATAGGACATCTATTGGATGTTTCTTTACGTATATCTTTTTTTAATTTTTTTAAAATATAGTTGCTTAAGTATATATTGCCATTATCAACACAAAGATTAATTAATCTTTCAGATGACTCTTGGAAGTAGTGAATCCAACTCTTAATATGTGTTTCTCCTCAAGAAATCTAAACATGTGCGCATTCTCAAGGATTGATTCATTTATCTAAAACTTTGCCCAATTTTGAAACTCACAGATATATGACAAAAATAAGGATAAAGTAGAGTGTTTGGTGATAGATGATTTTATATAGTTCTTGACAATTTTTTTTTTTTTAGTTCCATTGACACTTATAATAGGATGAAAAATGAAATAGTTGGGTATATTTCTAATCAATTAGCTATAGGAAAGCAAATTTGATTATTAATTCTTTCTAGTTTAATGGTATCATCTTAATATTTTTTGGTTAATTTTTTTATTTATAGTTTGTAAAATTTCTATTGCCAAAGATCTATATGGTAGTAGTATGTTTGGCTTAATGCTTTAGCGTGAACCTACAATTCTTTCATATGACTTTTAATTTTACTTCCATTGCTTCAGCCTTTTCCTATAATTAAGGCTATGATGACACGTAAGGAAAATTGCCCACTAAAAAACCTGTCACGCTTACAATTTGAAAGTTACAAAATACCGCATGTTGCACTATTTGAGGCTTTAAGTTTTAATTGTTTATTGTGCAACCTACACAGTTTAAAACAGAAAACACATATTAAAAGAGAGAGAGAGAGAGAGAAATCTGCACCCAACTACGTCAAGCGACAATCCAAACCTCTGCCATCGTCAAACCCATTCCCTCCAACAATATAGTCTCTGTTTTTTGGTTTTTTACTTTTATTTTTATTTTTTTAATTTAGGGTCAAATCTGATTTAGGTCGGGGTATTTTGACTGGATTGGATTGCATTAAGTTTTTTGGCTTAGATTTAGTTTTGAATACGGAATTTGGGTTAAGAATGGTTTTTAATATCCGTTATTTATGTTGGATTTGGTTTTCCTTTTGGATAATTGGGTTCAATTTGTTTTGAGTATATCTTTACACTTTAAAGCTTTCATTTTATTTATTCTGTTTTCAATTTTTTGTTGAAACATTTTTTCCCTTTATAATTTCATTTCCCATGTTTCTTTTTTAGCATTGTTATCAAGTTTTTCCAGTATATACTTCTGTGTATTAGTTTTTTTCCCCATCTAGTTCACATATCACAGTGATTGTGTCAATTTTATTTTAAATTGTATTTTGTTGGTATACACACACTTTGTAATGTAGAATGAGGTTGGCCATATTTAATCAATAGGGCTAAGATTGCAGACTTTGCATCTAAATAGGATTTTCGTTCCTATTTATTGATAATAGATGAAAACAAATACATATAAGACAGCCTTGAAATCCAAATACAGAGGAAACAAGAAGCTGAAAACAGAAAGAACATTATACAAGCATTTCATCAGGGGTGCATACAAGCAAGTAATCAGTAAAGCATGCAAGCATAAGAGCATTTAAGAACCCAAGAACACATACCTCAAATCTGTCGATCACCTTAACAGTCAAGCAAAACCATTGAACCGTTTGAGTGCACGAACGTCCAATTACTTGATCACTTAATCCTCCAAGCCTATAAACATGTTAGCATCCAAGTGTGTGCACATGTTCGTGGATATCATCCTTGTGAATATTAGCGATGCATATTAACATAAGAGCATCCAATCAAAAAAGTGTAAGAGCAAATGAGCATGAAGGCATATATGCAAGTGGACATGTTCTCCTTAAAGCATGTAAACGTAGGAGCATAGGATCATCAAAGCATGTGAACATAGAAGTGTATGATCATCAAAGCATGTGAACATGGAAATTTGTGATTATCAAAACATGTGAACATAAAAGCATATGATCACCTAAGCAAGTAGACATGTGAGCAAATGATCCTCAAAGCATGTGAACATTAAAATGTATGGTCATCAAAGCATGTGAACATAGAAGAATCTGAATATCAAAACATGTGAACATAAAAGCTTGTGATCATCTAAGCAAGTAGACTTGTGAGCAAACGATCATCAAAGTATGTGAACATTGAAATGTATGATAATCAAAGCATGTGAATATCAAAACATGCGACCATAAAAGCATGCAGTCATGTAAGCATGAAAACATGTGAGCAAATGATCATCGAAGCAAGTGCACATGTGAGCACCTGATTAACAAAGCATTGAACATACATGCACATGTGCATTTTGGCATCCAAGTACATATACATCTTACTGTCCAATTACCTTAGGATTTATGCACGGTCATCAAAGCATGTGAGCGCCTGAGCATCCAACTAAATGGGCATTTCAGTCTCCAAGCATAGAGATATATTGTCATTCATTTGTGTGCACAAGTGGTTAGAAAATACATCCATGAAAGTATACATGCAATTGATCGTGAGAGCATACAAGCATGTGATCATTAAAGCTTGCAAGCATAATAGCATTTAAGAAACCAAGTACACATACCTCAAATCTACCAACCACCTCAGCATTCAAGAAAAATCATCAAAGTGTTTAAGCACCCGAACGTCCATCTACGTAGTCACTTAAGCCTCCGATTCTATAAACATATTAGCATCCAAGTGTGTGCACTTGTTTGTGGATATCATACTAGTGAATATTAACGAAGCATGTTAACATAGGAGCATCCAATCATAAAAGTGGCCGAGCATATGAGCATGATGGCATATAAGCAAGTGGACATGTTCTCCTTAAAGCATGTAGACGTAGAAGCATACGATCACCAAAGCATGTGAACATTGAAGTATGTGATTAACAAAACATGTTAACAAATAAGCATGTGATCGTCTAAGCAGGTAGACTTATGACCAAGCGATCATCAAAGCATGTGAACATAGAAATGTGTGATCATCAAAGCATGTGAAGATAGAAGTATTTGAATATCAAAACATGTGAACATAAAAGCATGTGATCAACTAAGCAAGTAGACTTATGAGCAAACAATAATCAAAGCATGTGAACATAGAAATCTATGATCATCAAAGCATGTGAACATAGAAGTATGTGAATATCAAAACATGAGAACATAAAAGCATCTGGTCATCTAAGCAAGTAGACATGTGAGCTCATAATCAACAAAGCATTGAACATACAAGCACACGTGCATTTTGGCCTCCAAGTACACATACATCATACCGTCCAATTACCAAAGCATGTGAACATAGAAGTGTGTGAATATCAAAACATGAGAACGTAAAAGCATGTGGTCATCTAAGCAAGCAAACATGTGAGCACATGATCAACAAAGCGTTGAACATATAGGCGCAAGTGCATTTCGGCATCCAAGTACACATACATCTTACCGTCCAACTGCCTAAGGATTTATGCATGATCATCAAAGCATATGAGCGACTGAGCATCCAACTACATGAACGTTACAATCTCCAAGCATACAGGTATATCGTCACTCATGTGTGTGTACATGTGGTTAGAAAATACATATAATGAGGGAGTGGCACTTAATTTATATGTAAGCATTTAAGCATGAGACTATACAAGCATTTGATCATGAGTGTGTACAAGCAAGTAATCAGTAAAGCATGCAAGAATAAGAGCATTTAAGAACCCAGGAACACCTACCTCAAATTTGGAGATCACCTCAGCATTCAAGCAAAACCATCAAAACGTTTGAGTGCACAAACGTCCAATTACTTGATCACTTAATCCTCCAAGCCTATAAACATGTTAGCATCCAAGTGTGTGCACATGTCGTGGATATCATCCTTGTGAATATTAGCGATGCATATTAACATAGGAGCATCCAATGAAAAAACTGTACGAGCAAATGAGCATGAAGGAATATATGCAAGTGGACAAGTTCTCCTTAAAGCATGTAAACGTAGGAGCATAGGATCATCAAAGCATGTGAACATAGAAGTGTATGATCATCAAAGCATGTGAACATGGAAATATGTGATTATCAAAACATGTGAACATAAAAGCATATGATCACCTAAGCAAGCAAACATGTGAGCAAATGATCCTCAAAGCATGTGAACATTAAAATGTATGGTCATCAAAGCATGTGAACATAGAAGAATGTGAATATCAAAACATGCGAACGTAAAAGCTTGAGATCATCTAAGCAAGTAGAATTGTGAGCAAACGATCATCAAAGTATGTGAACATTGAAATGTATGATAATCAAAGCATGTGAATATCAAAACATGCGAACATAAAAGCATGCGGTCATCTAAGCATGAAAACATGTGAGCAAATAATCATCGAAGCAAGTACACATGTGAGCACCTGATTAACAAAGCATTGAACATACATGCACATGTGCATTTTGGCATCCAAGTAAACATACATCTTACCATCCAATTACCTTAGGATTTATGCACGATCATCAAAGCATGTGAGCACCTGAGCATCCAACTAAATGAGCATTTCAGTCTCCAAGCATATAGATTTATTGTCATTCATGTGTGTGCACATGTGGTTAGAAAATACATCCATGAAAGTATACAAGCATTTGATCGTGAGAGCACACAAGCATGTGATCATTAAAGCTTGCAAGCATAATAGCATTTAAGAAACCAAGTACACATACCTCAAATCTACCAATCACCTCAGCATTCAAGAAAGATCGCCAAAGCGTTTAAGCACCCGAACGTCCATCTACATAGTCACTTAAGCCTCCGATCCTATAAACATATTAGCATCCAAGTGTGTGCACTTGTTTGTGGATATCATACTAGTGAATATTAACGAAGCATGTTAACATAGGAGCATCCAATCATAAAAGTGGCCGAGCAAATGAGCATGACGGCATATAAGCAAGTGGACATGTTCTCCTTAAAGCATGTAGATGTAGAAGCATACGATCACCAAAGCATGTGAACATTGAAGTATGTGATTAACAAAACATGTTAACAAATAAGCATGTGATCATCTAAGCAAGTAGACTTGTGACCAAGCGATCATCAAAGCATGTGAACAAAGAAATGTATGATCATCAAAGCATGTGAACATAGAAGTCTTTGAATATCAAAATATGTGAACACAAAAGCATGTGATCATCTAAGCAGAAAGACTTGTGAGCAAACGATCATCAAAGCATGTGAACATAGAAGTATGTGAATATCAAAACATGAGAACATAAAAGTATGTGGTCATCAAAGCAAGCAGACATGTGAGAACATGATCAACAAAGCATTGATCATACAAGCACATGTGCATTTTGGCCTCCAAGTACACATACATCATACCATCCAATTACCTTAGGATTTATACCCGATCATCAAAGCATGTGAGCGCCTGAGCATCCAACTATATGAGTATTTCAGTGTCCAAGCATATAAATATATCGTCATTCATTTGTGTGCACATGTGGTTAGAAAATAGATCTAATGAGGGAGTGGCGTTTAATTTATATGTAAGCATTTAAGCATGAGCCTATACTAGCATTTGATCATGAGTGCATACAAGGAAGTAATCAGTAAAGCATGCAAGCATAAGAGTATTTAAGAATCCAGGAACACATACCTCAAATTTGTCGAGCACCTCAACATTCAAGCAAAACCATGAAAACGTTTGAGCGCACGAACTTCCAATTACTTGATCACTTAAGCCTCGAAGCCTATAAACATGTTAGCATCCAAGCATGTGCACATGTTCGTGGAGATAATTGTAGTGAATATTAGCAACGCATGTTAACATAGGAGCATCCAATCAAAAAAGTGTATGAGCAAATGAGCTTGAAGGCATATATGCAAGTGGACATGTTCTCCTTAAAGCAAGTAGACGTAGGAGCATAGGATCGTCAAAGCACGTGAACATAGAAGTGTATGATCATCAAAGCATGTGAACATGAAAATATGTGATTATCAAAACATGTGAACATAAAAGCATACGATCACCGAAGCAAGTATACATGTGAGCAAATGATCGTCAAAGCATGTGAACATAAATATGTATGAACATCAAAGCATGTGAACATTGAAGTATGTGAATATCAAAACATGTGAGCATAAAAGCATGTGATCATCTAAGCAAGTAGACTTGTGAGCAAACGACCATCAGAGTATGTGAACAATGAAATGTATGATAATCAAAGCATGTGAATATCAAAACATGTGAAAATAAAAGCATGTGAACATGGTAGCAAGCCGACATGTGCGCAGATGGTCATCGAAGCAAGTACACATGTGAGCACCTGATTAACAAAGCACTGAACATACATGCACGTGCATTTTTGCATCCAAGTACACATACATCTTACCGTCCAATTACCTTAGGATTTATGCACGATCATCAAAGCATGTGAGCACCTAAGCATCCAACTATACAAGTTTTTCAGTCTCTAAGCATATAGATATATCGTCATTCATGTGTGTGCACATGTGGTTAGAAAATTCATCTAATGAGGGAGTGGCACTTAATTTATTTCTAAGCATTTAAGCATGAGACTATACAAGCATTTGATCATGAGTGCATACAAGCAAGTAATCAGTAAAGCATGCAAGTATAAGAGCATTTAAGGACCCAGGAACACATACCTCAAATCTGTCGATCACCTCAACCTTCAAACAAAACCATCAAAACGTTTGAGCGCACGAACGTCCAATTACTTGATCACTTAATCCTCCAACCCTATAAACATGTTAGTATCCAAGTGTATGCACATGTTCGTGGATATCATGCTAGTGACTATTAGCGATGCATATTAACATAGGAGTATCCAATCTAAAAAGTGTACGAGCAAATGAGCATGAAGGCATATATGCAAGTGGACATGTTTTCCTTAAAGCATGTTGATATAGGAGCATAGGATCATCAAAGCATGTGAACATAGAAGTGTATGATCATCAAAGCATGTGAACATGGAAATTTGTGATTATTAAAACATGTGAACATAAAAGCATATGATCACCTAAGCAGGTAGACATGTGAGCAAATGATCATTAAAGCAGGTACACATGTGAGCACATGATCAACAAAGCATTGAACATACAAGCACATGTGCATTTTGGCATCCAAGTACACATATATCTTATCGTCCAATTACCTTAGGATTTATGCACGAACATCAAAGCATGTGAGCACCTGAGCATCCAACTATCTGAGTTTTTCAGTCTCTAAGCATACATATATATCGTCATTCATATGTGTGCACATGTGGTTAGAAAATACATCTAATAAGGGAGTGGCATTTAATTTATATGTAAGCATTTAAGCATGAGACTATACAAGCATTTGATCATAATTGCATACAAGCAAGTAATTAGTAAAGCATGCAAGCATAAGAGCATTTAAGAACCCAGGAACACATACCTCAAATCTGTCGATCACCTCAACATTCAAGCAAAACCATCAAATCGTTTGAATGCACGAACGTCCAATTACTTGATTACTTAAGCCTCCAAGCCTATAAACATGTTAGCATCCAAGTGTGTGCACATGTTTGTGGATATCACGCTAGTGAATATTAGCGATGCATGTTAACATAGGAGCATCCAATCTAAAAAGCATACGAGTAAATGAGCATAAAGGCGTATATGCAAGTGGACATGTTTTCCTTAAAGCATGTAGACGTTAGAGCGTAGGATCATCAAAGCATATGAACATAGAAGTGTATGATCATCAAAGCGTGTGAACATGGAAATATGTGATTATCAAAACATGTGAACATAAAAGCATATGATCACCTAAGCAAGTATACATGTGAGCAAATGATCGTCAAAGCATGTGAACATAAAAATGTATGATCGTTAAATTACCATCCAAGTACATATACATCTTACTGTCAAATTACCTTAGGATTTATGCACGATCATTAAAGCATGTGAGCACTTGAGCATCCAACTACATGAGCATTTCAGTCTCCAAGCATATAGATATATTGTCATTCAAGTGTGTTCACATGCGGTTAGAAAATAAATCTAATGAAGGGGTGACAATTTATGTGTAAGCATTTAAGCATGAGACTATACAAGCATTTGATCATGAGTCATACAAGCAAGTAATCAGTAGAGCATGCAAGCATAAGAGTAATTAAGAACCCGAGAACACATACTTCAAATCTGTCGATCACCTCAACATTCAAGCAAAACCGTCAAAGTGTTTGAGCACACGAACGTCCAATTACATGATCACTTAAGCCTCTAAGCTTATAAACATGTTAGCATCCAAGTGTGTGCACATGTTCGTGGATATCATGCTAGTGAACATTAGCGAAGCATGTTAACATAGGAGCATCTAATTCAAAAAGTGTACGAGCAAATAAGCATGAAGGCATATATAAAAGTGGACATGTTCTCCTTAAAGCTTGTAGACGTAGGAGCATAGGATCAATAAAGCATGTGAACATCAAAATATGTGATTATCAAAACATGTGTACATAAAAGCATATGATCACCTAAGCAAGTAGACATGTGACCAAACGATCATCAAAGCATGTGAACATAGAAATGTATGATCATCAAAGCATGTGAACATAAAAGTATGTGAATAACAAAGCATGTGAACATAAAAGTATGTGAATAACAAAGCATGTAAACATAAAAGCATGTGATCATCTAAGTAAGTACACTTGTGAGCAAACGATCATCAAAGCAAATACACATATGAGCACTTGATCATCAAACCACAGAACATGCAAGCAGAAGTGCATTTAGGCATTTGAGTACACGTACATCTTAGCATGCAATCACCTTAGGATTTAAGCACGATCATCAAAGCCTGTGAGTGCCTGAACATCAAACTACATGAGCGTTCTAGTCTCCAAGCATATAGATATATCATCATTCAAGTGCGTATATATGTGGTTAGAAAATTAATTTTATGAAGGGGTGACACTTAATTTATATGTAAGCATTTAAGCATGAGAATATACAAGCATTTGATCGTGAGAGCATACAAGCATGTGATCATTAAAGCTTGCAAGCAAAATTGCATTTAAGAACCCAAGAACACATACCACAAATCGTCAAAGCGTTTAAGCGCACGAACGTCCAACTGCATGGTCAGTTAAGCCTCCAAGCCTATAAACATATTAGCATCCAAGTGTGCACATGTTTGTGGATATCATACTAGTGAATATTAACGAAACATGTTAACATAGGAGCATCCAATCATAATAGTGTCCAAGCATATGAGCATGATGGCATATAGGCAAGTGGACATGTTCTCCTTAAAGCATGTAGACGTAAGAGCATACGATCATCAAAGCATATGAACATTGAGGTATGTGATTATCAAAACATGTGATCATCTTACCTAGTAGACATATGAGCAAACGATCATCAAAGCATGTGAACATAGAAATCTATGATCCTTAAAGCATGTGAACATAGAAGTATGTGAATATCAAAACATGTGAACATAAAAGCATGTGGTCAACTAAGCAAGCAGACATGTGACCAAATGATCACCAAAGCATTGAACATACAAGCACACGTGCATTTTCGCATCCAAGTACACATAAATCTTACTGTCCAATTACCTTAGGATTTATGCACTATCATAAAATCATGTGAGCGCCTGAGCATCCAACTACATGAGCGTTTCAGTCTCCAAGCATATAGATATATCATCATTCATGTGTGTGCACATGTGGTTCAAAATACATCTAATAAGGGAGTGACACTTAATTTATATGTAAGCATTTAAGCATGAGAGTATACAAGCATTTGATCGTGAGAGCATACAAGGATGTGATCATTAAAGCTTGCAAGCAAAACAGCATTTAAGAATCCAACAACACATACCACAAATCTATTTATCACCTCAGCATTCAAGCAAAATCGTCAAAGTGTTTGAGCGCCCGAACGTCCAACTGCACGGTCAGTTAAGCCTCCAAGCCTGTAAATATATTAGCATCCAAGTGTGCACATGTTTGTGGATATCATACTGGTGAATATTAATGAAGCATGTTAACATAGGAGCATCCAATCATAATGGTGTCTGAGCATATGAGCATGATGGCATATAGGCAAGTGGACATGTTCTCCTTAAAGCATGTAGACGTAAGAGCATACAATCATCAAAGCATATGAACATTGTGGTATGTGATTATCAAGAGATGTGATCATCTTAGCTAGTAGACATATGAGCAAACGATCATCAAAGCATGTGAATATAGAAATGTATGATCCTCAAAGCATGTGAACATAGAATTATGTGAATATCAAAACATGTGAACATAAAAAAGTATGTGGTCAGCTAAGTAAGCAGACGTGCGAGCAAATGATCACCAAAGCATTGAACATACAAGCACATGTGCATTTTGGTATCCAAGTACACATAAATCTTACTGTCCAATTACCTTAGGATTTATGCACTATCATAAAAGCATGTGAGCGCCTGAGCATCCAACTACATGAGCATTTCAGTCTCCAAGCATATAGATATATCGTGATTTATGTGTGTGCACATGTGGTTAGAAAATACATCTAATAAGGGAGTGACACTTAATTTATATGTAAGCATTTAAGCATGAGAATATACAAGCACTTGATCGAGAGAGCATACAAGCATGTGATCATCAGAGCACGCAAGCAAAAGAGCATTTAAGAAACCAAGTACAGATACCTCAAATCTGCCAATCACCTCAGCATTTAGGCAAAATCGTAAAAGCGTTTGAACGCACGAACGTCCAAATACATGATCCCTTATGCCTTTAAGACAGTAAACAGATTAGCATCCAAGTGTGTGCACATGTGTGTGGATATCATACTAGTGAATAATAACGAAGCATGTGATTATCAAAACATGTAAACATAAAAGCATATGATCATCTAAGCAAGTAGCCATGTGAGCAAACGATCATTAAAGCGTGTGAACAAAGAAATGTATGATCATCAAAGCATGTGAACATAGAAGTTTGTGAATATCAAAACATTTGAATATAAAAAGCATGAGGTCATCTAAGCAAGCAGACATGTGAGCAAATGATCATCAAGGCAAGTAAACGTGTAAGCAAATGATCGTCAAGGCAAGTAAACGTGTGAGCACCTAATCAACAAAGCATTGAACATACAGGCACATGTGCATTTCAGCATCCAAGTACACATACATCTTACCGTCCAACTGCCTTAGGATTTATGCATGATCATCAAAGCATGCGAGCACCTGAGCAGCCAACTACATGAGCATTTCAGTCTCCAAGCATACAAGTATATCGTCATTCATGTGTGTGTACATTGGTCAGAAAATACATCTAATGAGGGAGTGGCACTTAATTTATACGAAAGCATTTAAGCATGAGACTATACAAGCATTTGATCATGAGTGCATACAAGCAAGTAATCAGTAAAGCATGCAAGCATAAGAGCATTTAAGAACCCAGGAACATCTACCTCAAATCTGTCAATCACCTCAACATTCAAGCAAAACCATCAAAACGTTTGACTGCTTGATCACTTAATCTTCCAAGCCTATAAACATGTTAGCATCCAAGTGTGTGCACATGTTCGTGGATATCATCCTAGGGAATATTAGCGATGCATATTAACATTGGAGCATCCAATCAAAAAAAGTGTACAAGCAAATGAGCATGAAGGCATATATGCAAGTGGACATGTTCTCCTTAAAGCATGTAAACGTAGGAGACTAGGATCATCAAAGCATGTGAACATAGAAGTGTATGATCATCAAAGCATGTGAACATGGAAATATGTGATTATCAAAACATGTGAACATAAAAGCATATGATCACCTATGCAAGCAGACATGTGAGCAAACGATCCTCAAAGCATATGAACATAAAAATGTACGATCATCAAAGCAAGTGAACATACAAGTATGTGAATATCAAAACATGTGAACATAAAAGCTTGTGATCATCTAAGCAAGTAGACTTGTGAGCAAACGATCATCAAAGTATGTGAACATTGAAATGTATGATCATCAAAGCATGTGAATATCAAAACATGCGAACATAAAAGCATGCGGTCATCTAAGCACGCAAACATGTGAGCAATTGAACATCGAAGCAAGTACACGTGTGAGCACCTGATTAACAAAGCAATGAACAAATATACATGTGCATTTTTGCATCCTAGTACACATACATCTTATCGTCCAATTACCTTAGGATTTATGCACAATCATCAAAGTATGTGAGCGCCTTAGCATCCAACTAAATGAGCATTTCAGTCTCCAAGCATATAGATATATCGTCATTCATGTGTGTGCACATGTGGTTAGAAAATACATCCATAAAAGTATACAAGCATTTGATCGTGAGAGCATACAAGCAAGTGATCATTAAAGCTTGCAAGCATAATAGTATTTAAGAACCCAAGTACACATACCTCAAATCTACCAATCACCTCAGCATTTAAGAGAAATCGTCAAAACATTTGAGCACCCGAATGCCCATCTACATAGTCACTTAAGCCTCCGAGCCTATAATCATATTAGCATCCGAGTGTGTGCACTTGTTTGTGGATATCATACTAGTGAATATTAGAGATGCATGTTGACATAGGTGCATCCAATCATAAAAGTGGCCGAGCATATGAGCATGATGGCGTATAAGCAAGTGCACATGTTCTCCTTAAAGCATGTAGACGTAGGAGCATACGATCACCAAAGCATGTGAGCATAGAAATATGTGATTAACAAAACATGTTAACAAATAAGCATGTGATCATCTAAGCAAGTAGACCTATGAGCAAGCAATCATCAAAGCATGTGAACATAGAAATGTATAATCATCAAAGCATGTGAAGATAGAAGTATTTGAATATCAAAACAAGCGAACATAAAAGCATGTGATCATCTAAGCAAGTAGACTTGTGAGCAAACGATCATCAAAGCATGTGAACATAGAAATCTATGAGCATCAAAGCATGATGTTAATATCAAAACATGCGAACATGAAAGCATGTGGTCATCTAAGCAAGCAGACATGTGAGCACACGATCAACAAAGCATTGAACATACAAGCACATGTGCATTTTGGCATCCAAGTACACATACATCTTACCGTCCAATTACCTTAGGATTTATGCATGATCATCAAAGCATGTGAGCGCCTGAGCATCCAACTATATGAGTGTTTCAGTCTCCAAGCATATAAATATATTGTCATTCATGTGTGTGCACATGTGGTTAGAAAATACATCTAATGAGGGAGTGACACTTAATTTATATGTAAGCATTTAAGCATGACACCATACAAGCATTTGATCATGAGTGCATACAAGCAAGTAATCAGCAACGCGCAAGCATAAGAGTATTTAAGAATCCAAGAACACATACCTCAAATTTGTCGATCACCTCAACATTCAAGCAAAACCATGAAAACGTTTGAGTGCACGAATATCCAATTACTTCATCACTTAAGCCTCCAAGCCTATAAACATGTTAGTATCCAAGTGTGTGCACATGTTCGTGGAGATAATGGTAGTGAATATTAGCGACGCATGTTAACATAGGAGCATCCAATCAAAAAAGTGTACGAGCAAATGAGCATGAAGGCATATATGCAAGTGGAAATGTCCCCCTTAAAGGATGTAGACATAGGAGCATAGGATCATCAAAGCATGAAAACATAGAAGTGTATGATCATTAAAGCATGTGAACATGGAAATATGTGATTATCAAAATCTATGAACATAAAAGCATATGATCACCTAAGCAAGTATGCATGTGAGCAAATGATTGTCAAAGCATGTGAACATAAAAATGTATGAACATCAAAGCAGGCGAACATAGAAGTATGTGAATATCAAAACATGTGAACATAAAAGCATGTGATCATCTAAGCAAGTAGACTTGAGAGCAAACGATCATCAAAGTATGTGAACATTGAAATGTATGATAATGAAAGCATGTGAATATCAAAACATGCGAACATAAAAGCATGTGGCCATCTAAGCAAGCAGACATGTAAGCAAATGATCATCGAAGCAAGTACACATGTGAGCACCCGATTAACAAAGCATTGAACATACATGCACATGTGCATTTTGGCATCCAAGTACACATACATCTTACCGTCCAATTACATATACATCTTACCGTCTAATTACCTTAGGATATATGCATGATCATCAAAGCATGTGTGCATCTCAGCATCCAATTATATGAGTTTTTCAGTCTCTAAGCATACAGATATATTGTCATTCATGTGTGTGCACATGTGGTTAGAAAATACATCTAATGAGGGAGTGGCACTTAATTTATATGTAAGCATTTAAGCATGAGACTATACAAGCATTTGATCATGACTGCATGCAAGCAAGTAATCAATAAAGCTTACAAGCATAAGAGCATTTAAGAACCCAGGAACACATACCTCAAATCTGTTGATCACCTCAACATTCAACAAAATTATCAAAGTGTTTAAGTACACGAATGTCCATCTACATAATCACTTAAGCCTCTAAGCCTATAAACATATTAGTATCCAAGTGTGTGCACATGTTTGTGGATATCATACTAGTGAATATTAACGAAGCATGTTAACATAGGAGCATACATTTATAAAAGTGGCCGAGCATATGAGCATGATGGCATATAAGCAAGTGGACATGTTCTCCCTAAAGCATGTAGACGTAGGAGCATACGATCATCAAAGCATGTGAACATAGAATTATGTGATTATCAAAACATGTTAACAAATAAGCATGTGATCGTCTAAGCAAGTAGACTTGTGAGCAAGCGATCATCAAAGCATGTGAACATAGAAATGTATAATCATCAAAGCATGTGAAGATAGAAGTATTTGAATATCAAAAAATGTGAACATAAAAGCATGTGATCATCTAAGCAAGTAGACTTGTGAGCAAATGATCATCAAAGTATGTGAACATTGAAATGTATGACAATAAAAGCATGTGAATATCAAAACATGCGAACATAAAAGCATGTGGTCATCTAACCAAGCAGACATGTGAGCAAATGATCATTGAAGCATGTACACGTGTGAGCACTTGATTAACAAAGCATTGAACATACATGCACTTGTGCATTTTGGCATCCAAGTACACATACATCTTACTGTCGAATTACCTTTGGATTTATGCACGATCATCAATGCATGTGAGCACCTGAGTATACAACTATATGAGTTTCTCATTCTCTAAGCATATAGATATATCATCATTCTTGTGTGTGCACATGTGGTTAGAAAATACATCTAATGGGGGAGTGACCCTTAATTTATATGTAAGCATTTAAGCATGAGACTATACATGCATTTGATCATGACTGCATAGAAGCAAGTAATCGGCAAGGCATGCAAGCATAAGAGCATTTATGAACCCAAGAACTCATATCTCAAATTTGTCGATCACCTCAACATTCAAGCAAAACCATCAAAGCGTTTAAGCACACAAATGTCCATCTACACAATCACTTAAGCCTCCAAGACTATAAACATATTAGCATCCAAGTGTGTGCACATGTTTGTGGATATCATACTAGTGAATAATAACAAAGCATGTTAACATAGGAGCATCCAATCATAAAAGTGGCTGAGCATATGAGGATGATGGCATATAAGCAAGTGGACATGTTCTCCTTAAAGCATGTAGACGTAGGAGCATACGATCATCAAAACATGTGAATATAGAAGTATGTCATTATCAAAACATGTTAACAAATAAGCATGTGATCGTCTAAGCAAGTAGACTTGTGAGGAAACGATCATCAAAGCATGTGAACATAGAAATGTATGATCATCAATGCATATGAAGATAGAAGTATTTGAATATCAAAACATGTGAACATAAAAGCATGTGATCATCTAAGCAAGTAGACTTGTGAGAAACGATCATCAAAGCATGTGAACATAGAAATATATGATCATCAAAGCATGTGAACATAGAAGTTTGTGAATATCAAAACATGCGTACATAAAAGCATGTGGTCGTCTAAGTAAGCAGACATGTGAGCAAATGATCACTAAAGCAAGTACACATGTGAGCATATGATCAACAATGCATTGAACATACAAGTACATGTGCATTTTGGCATCCAAGTACACATGCATCTTACAGTCCAATTAACTTAGGATTTATTCACGATCATCAAAGCATGTAAGCTCCTGAGCAGCCAACTATATGAGTGTTTCAGTCTCCAAGCATATAGATATATCGTCATTCATATGTGTGCACATGTGGTTAGAAAATACATCTAATGAGAGAGTGGCACTTAATTTATATGTAAGCATTTAAGCATCAAAGTATACAAGCATTTAATCATGAGTGCATACAAGCAAGTAATCAGTAAAGCATGCAAGCATAAGAGCATTTAAGAACCCTGGAACACATACCTCAAATCTGTCAATCACCTCAACATTCAAGCAAAACCATCAAAACGTTTGAGTGCACGAAAGTCCAATTACTTGGTCACTTAATCCTCCAAGCCCATAAACATGTTAGCATCCAAGTGTGTGCACATGTTTGTGGATATCATGCTAGTGAATATTAGCGATGCATGTTAACATAGGAGCATTCAATCAAAAAAGTGTATGAGCAAATGAGTATGAAGGCATATAAGCAAGTGAACATGTTCTCCTTAAAGCATGTAGATGTAGGAGCATAGGATTAATAAAGCATGTGAACATAGAAGTGTATGATCATCAAAGTATGTGAACATGGAAATATGTGATTATAAAAACATGTGAACATAAAAGCATATGATCACCTAAGCAAGTATACATGTGAGCAAATGATCATTAAAGCATATGAACATAAAAATGTATGATCGTTAAAGCATGTGAACATAGAAGTTTGTGAATATCAAAACATGTGAACATAAAAGCTTGTGATAACCTAAGCAAGTAGACTTATGAGCAAACGATCATCAAAGTATGTGAACATTGAAATGTATGATCATCAATGCATGTGAATATCGTAACATGCGAACATAATAGCATGCTGTCATCTAAGCACGCAGATATGTGAGCAAATGATCATCGAAGCAAGTACACATGTGAGCACCTGATTAACAAAGCATTGAACATACATCCATATGTGCATTTTGGCATCCAAGTACACATACATTTTACCGTCCAATTACCTTAGGATTTATGCACGATTATCAAAGCATGTGAGCACCACAACATCCAACTATATGAGTTTTTTAGTCTCTAAGCATATAGATATATTGTCATTCATGTGTGTGCACATGTGGTTAGAAAATACATCTAATGAGGGAGTGTCACTTAGTTTATATGTAAGCATTTAAGCATGAGACTATACAAGCATTTGATAATGACTGCATACAAGCAAGTAATCCGTAAAGCATGCAAGCAAAAGAGCATTTAAGAACCCAGGAACACATACCTCAAATCTGTCGTTCAAGCATGTGAACATAGAAGTGTATGATCATCAAAGCATGTGAACACGGAAATATGTGATTATGAAAACATGTGAACATAAAAGCATATGATCACCTAAGCAAGTATACATGTGAGCAAATAATCGTCAAAGCATGTGAACATAAAAATGTATGATCATTACAGCATGTGAACATAAAAGTATGTGAATATCAAAACATGTGAACATAAAAACTTGTGATAATCTAAGCAAGTAGACTTATGAGCAAACGATCATCAAAGTATGTGAACATTGAAATGTATGATCATCAATGCTTGTGAATATCATAACATGCGAACATAAAAGCATGTTGTCATCTAAGCAAGAAGACATGTGAGCAAATGATCACCAAAGCAAATACACATTTGAGCACTTGATTAACAAAGCATTGAACATACATGCACATGTGTATTTTGGCATCCAAGTACACATACATCTTACCGTCTAACTACCTTAGGATTTATGCACTATCATCAAAGCATGTGAGCACCTAAGCATCCAACAATATGAGTTTTTCAGTCTCTAAGCATATAGATATATCATCATTCATGTGTGTGCAGATGTGGTTAGAAAATACATCTAATGAAGGAGTGGCACTTAATTTATATGTAAGCGTTTAAGCATAAGACTATACAAGCATTTGATCATGAGTGCATACAAGCAAGTAATGGGTAAAGTATGCAGGCATAAGAACATTTAAGAACCCAGGAACACATACCTGAAATCTGTCTATCACCTCAACATTCAAGCAAAACCATCAAAACCTTTGAGCACACGAACGTCCAATTACTTGATCACTTAAACCTCCAAGCCTATAAACATGTTAGCATCCAAGTGTGTGCACATGTTCGTGGATATCATGCTAGTGAATATTAGCGACGCATGTTAACATAGGAGCATCCAATCAAAAAAGTGTACGAGCAAATGAGCATGAAGGCATATATGCAAGTGGAAATGTCCCCCTTAAAGGATGTAGACGTAGGAGCATAAGATCATCAAAGCATATGAACATAGAAGGGTACGATCATCAAAGCATGTGAACATGGAAATATGTGATTATCAAAACATGTGAACATAAAACCATATGATCACCTAAGCATTTAGACATGTGAGCAAATGATCGTCAAAGCATGTGAACATAAAAATGTATGATCATCAAAGCATGTGTACATAGAAGTATATGAATATCAAAACATGTGAACATGGCATGTGATAAACTAAGCAAGTAGACTTGTGAGCAAACGATCATCAAAGTATGTGAGCATTGAAATGTATGATCATCTATGCATGTGAATATCAAAACATGCGAACATAAAAGCATGTTGTCATCTAAGCAGGCAGACATGTAAGCAAATGATCATCGAAGCAAGTGCACATGTGAGCACCTGATTAATAAAGCATTGGACATACATGCACATGTGCATTCTGGCATCCAAGTACACATACATCTTACCATCCAATTACCTTTGGATTTATGCATGATCATCAAAGCATGTGAGCACCTGAGCATCCAACTATATGAGTTTTTTAGTCTCTAAGCATATAGATATATCATCATTCATGTGTGTGCGCATGTAGTTAGAAAATACATCAATTGAGGGTGTCGCACTTCATTTATATTTAAGCATTTAAGCGTGAGACTATACTAGCATTTGATCATGAGTGCATACAAGCAAGTAATCAGTGAAGAATGCAAGCATAAGAGCATTTAAGAACCCAGGAACACATACCTTAAATCTGTCGATCATCTTAACATTCAAATAAAACCATCAAAACGTTTGAGCGCACGAACATCCAATTACTTGATCACTTAAGCCTACAAGCCTATAAACATGTTAGGATCCAAGTGTGTGCACATGTTCATGGATATCATGCTTGTGAATATTAGCGGTGCATATTAACATAGGAGCATCCAATCAAAAAAGTGTACGAGTAAATGAGCACGAAGGCATATATGCAGGTGGACATGTTCTCCTTAAAGCATGTAGACGTAGGAGCATAGGATCATCAAAGCATGTGAACATATAAATGTATGATCATCAAATCATGTGAATATGGAAATATGTGATTATCAAGACATGTGAACATAAACGCATATGATCACCTAAGCAAGAAGACATGTGAGCAAATGATCGTCAAAGCATGTGAACATAAAAATGTATGATTATCAAAGCATGTGAACATAGAAGTGTGTGAATATCAAAACATGTGAACATAAAAGCATGTGATAATCTAAGCAAGTAGACTTGTGAGGAAACGATCATCAAAGTATGTGAACATTGAAATGTATGATCATCAAAGCATGTGAATATCAAAACATGCGAAGATAAAAGCATGTGGTCATCTAAGCAAGCAAGTGTGTGCCTAAGAGTTTGTCTACCATAGCTTTAAAAACCCAATAAAAGCATGCTTTTATTACTTGCACCAATAAAAGCATGCGAACATAGCTTTTGTCTACTAGCTGCGTAAGAGTTTTTTCCCCCTCTTTTTCTTTCTGTAGCTAATAAACCTAAGTTACATATAGAAAAAGTAAACTTGGGAACAAAACAACAAACCAATCAAGTTTAAACACATATGTATTGATTTAGAGTAATGCAAAGATAATTTAGTACAAAACCAAGGTCATAGGTTCTTTACTCTTCCACAAATCAAATGGGTGGCTATTTCACTGTAATTGTGCTATGAGCAGATGATTATGGGCAAGCTTTGTTGCATATGGTATACGTGTGAAATGTATTTTGGCTTTTAACATCAATTTGTGTTAAATACATATTTTCATCTAATAACGCATAAGTACTATCAAGAATAGGCTACCAAATAAATCTTAATTAAATTATATAAATGTTCTTAATATTATATATGATCATAGTGTTACTCATAAAAATCTCTCTTAGTTAGAGACATTTCCAGATTTATGCTTCCAGCACCTTATGTTAGTTGGATCAAAAATGGGTAATGGCCAATACACATAAAAAAATTAGTAAAGAGATTTATATGCATAGAAAACCACATACTCATATCCCAAATCCAACATACAAGCAACCAACAAATAAGAGCGAACTAATTTTACTGCATAATTATTTCATTTAAAAACAAAACATAAAAAGGGGCACAACTCTAGTATATAGTAATTTTACAAAGGATGAGCCAAGAAAAGAATTTTGCTGCATTCATAACAAAAATAACTGCAAAGAGACCCAAAAAGTGGGGGGCAGATTGGAGAAATTTTTAAGGATACTGATGCTTACTTCCATCTTATGGAATTAATGAATGACAATTGCCAAGCAACAAACAATTTTAAAATATTCACCAACTCATTGGAATTGACAGACAAAGAATTCTCTCTACATGTGCACATCAATTTTGGAAGAACTCAAAGAAATATGCAATAATTTTTTGGATCCAAAAGGACGAAACTTAAACAAATACAATTAATCACATTTTTCTGACTGAGGCAAGACAGATAAAAGGAATACAATTTTTAAAATTGATCCTAACTACACTTAAAAATTGCGACAAAAACTCATTTTACAAACCAACAACAACAACCAAACCCTAGTCTCAA